>JAHLJS010000005.1:32534488-33734488 GCA_038502445.1 Eremochloa ophiuroides
AAAGGCAAGAGATGGGGTAAGAGAACATATGGGAGTGAGATGAAGAAACTAGAGCAAGAACGGCTTGCTCATTTCATGTGCTATGTATGCCATGAGATGGGCCACCTAGCTTCATCATGCCCCAAGCAAGATAAGATCAAGTTGAAGAAGGAAGAAAAGAGGCTCACATGCTCACAAAGTCTATACAAAAGATTTATGAGGCCTCAACTAGAGCCACAAGACAAGACATCCCATGATCAAGTCAAGACCAATCATGAAGCTTGCAATGGTGACTTGAAGAATAAGAAGAAGACAAGAAGGGGTAGTGGAAGAGGATGGCATCCAACTCACATTCATGATGCCAACTTGATGATGAGCAAGAATCATGTGAAGAAAGATTTGGCTCACATCAAGTGCTTCAAGTGTGAAGAAATGGTCATTTTGCCTCAAAGTGTCCCGACAAGCTTGAAAATAAGGCTCAAGCAACCCATAAGAGGCAAGGCAAGGAGGAGCACCACATGAGCAAGAAATAGAAGGCTCAAGCAAAGCAAAGGTGCTACTTATACCAGGAAAGGGGACACATGGCAAATTCATGTCCCCTAGGTAACACTCCTAAACCTATTTCAATTCATGCTAATACTATGCTTAGGAAGGATGACAGTGGTACCTCATAGGTTGCTATTGCAAAACATCCCACTATCCATACTAAGGCAATGTCTAAGTATGTTGCTACTAACTTGAGAGGACCCAAACTAATTTGGGTACCATCAAAAAGTGGATGAATGTGTGTAGGTACCATGGAATTGGAGGCTTGATTCAAAACGAATTCATATGGATCATCATATGTTGAGTCAAGTCATGAAGCCTAGTGCATATCCAAACCAATGCCAAGTCAAAAGAAGAAAAGTCCAAGTGCTTAATTCATACAAGTGCAAAAGTTCAAGTTGTGGGTGATCCAATGGTTAATTATTTGATGACTTGCAAACCATTGAGTTGAAGTTTGTAAATGGGTGATCCTGGACTATCAAGGTATATCATTTGTTGATCAATTTCATTTGGTTGCATATGAGTTGATTGAATTGGATAAATATGAATATATTGCTTGCTATGACATGTTTGAATGGATAAATTGCTTAGTGATCAAATTTGAGTTGATTTGATTGGATATGATCATGAGATGACTTTAAGTAAGTGAATTGAATGGATTGATGTCTTGTGAAAGTATTCAAGCTAGTTTATCTCAAGTTTGGTTCAAATTGTTCAAATATGTCCAAAATCTAAAATCTCAGCTAGCTAAGAAGAAAGCCATGTTTCAGTGATCAAATTTATTTGGATTGGCTTGAAATTTGTTATGCATGATATGGACTTATGGTATGAGTTGATTTGAAAATTTCATGAGTATTGGATAAGAATTGCTTTGGTTTTGGAGTACTTCTTGTCAACTATAGTGCAGCAGTTTTTAGCATGTAGCAGTGTGGAGAAAAATGATGGCTGGCAATTCATACTTAGTCAAATAAAGCTTAAATTTTTTTGGCTGCTAGTATGCTCATTGAAGGTCATCTCCACAAAATTTCATGGTATTTGGACAAGTACATTGGCAGATATAGCAAATTCTTTGAAGTGTACAGAATCTGTCCACAGGAGAGTTTTATTGAAAATTTTTGGTATCTCTTGCATTGAAAGGCTCTCAAGTTGGAAACATAATTACAAGTGGTTGAGAGTCATTTGTTTGGTTTTAAATCATGAAGATTGGTATTCAAATGAAGATCAAGATCAAGCAAAGAGAAGATGAAGCTTAAGTCCTATTGATGAATGGATATCAATTGAAGAAGAAAGAAAAGGACTTAAAGAAAGAATTTATTTGATCTTCATGATAAGTCCTTGGATCAATCAATGAATGGCAATTCAAGTGAGTGTTGAAAATGATTCTTTGCAGAGTGGACGCTTCTTCCGAGTGTCGGGGCGTGCCACCTTTTGTAGATAAACCAAGTGGGTGATGCTTGGATGGCTAACATGGAAGTGGTGATCTGGAGAATCATTGGAGATGCTTAGTTGAAGCAATAAAAAGGATTGATCTAAAAAAACAAGCAACAACCAAATGAGAAGATTTCATATACATACCCGTGGTATTCGTGCTTATTCAAGTGGTATTCTCATGCAAGCTTGATCATGAAAAGAAGCAAGTCAACCACAACATTGAACCTAGCACTTGATCATAAGTGGTTTTCAAATTATATGGTGAAGAATGGATTTCTCTATTGATGACTGGTCTCCACCAACCTTTCAAGTGGACTTCATATTTGCTATTATGGAGATTGATTGAAATTGACTATCCTCTACTCCAAGATAGCAAATGTATCATTGTATGGCATATGCATTCATTTATGCTAAGGACTTGTTTAGAGCATATAGTCATACATAGGTGAGCATTCATGAAAAATCAAATGATTTTGAGCTCATATTATGCCACTATAGCTTCTATGTTTTGTTTGATGTAGTGGCTAAATATGACTTTCATGAGCATGTGAACCTAGTGGTTAACCTAGCTAATTGAGCAAAAAGGATCTAATTCAACATAGGAAAGATAACCCCAAGTGGCGTGAAGAAGCTTGTCTTTGGTTCAAACCGAGTTAGATTACTTGTGCAAGTTCGCTAGATTGAACTAATTAAGTAAGAAGCTCATGACAACAAGATAAGTTCAAGAAGCACAAGACAACAATGTAAATGGATATCAAGTTATTCTTTTCAAATGGTATATATCTAGACTCACCAAATCACTAGTAGGTTGCACATGTTTATTCCAACAAGTTGTATCACTATTCTTCAAAGTGGTATTACTACACATGGTGTATGTCTACAAGTGGTTCAACATCAAGTGGTACTATGATCATCATGACGGCATCCATGCAAGTGGTATAAGTCGAACCCCATTGGTACTCACAAGTGGTGTCTAGATCAAGTATTCAAGTGGTGTCCAACATTTGTGCAAGTGATCCTCAACTTTAAGTGATCATCAAGATGAAGACTTCCCACACCAAAAAGGGCTCATGTTAAAGTGGATGACCAATCATATGACACAGGGGAGATACTTATTCTTTTGGTATCAGGAGATGCAAGGTCCTAACATGTGGTATCTCATTCTATGGACGGTTTTCAAGTGGTGTCATTCCAACTAAAAAATGGTGGTGTCCATCAAATGTGCAGGTATCTACCCTCAACATCCCTACCACACACCTTTGTCACAATAGAGCATTGACCTTTTATGGAAACTGATGACAAAGGGGGAGAGATTTGGACAAAGATATGAAATTATGTGATGAGGGAGAGATATTGGATTATATGATCAAGGGGGAGAGATGATCAAGATGGATGGAAGTACGCGATTGTCGACAGAATGCCGGCGATAGTCTACTGAGGGGTATGCCCAAGGTAGTAGATGATCGGTGAAGGTGTGCCTGAGACGAGCAAGAGTTGCGTAGTAAGCGCGAGACACAAAGTTTATACAGGTTCAGGCAGCCGCGAGGCGTAATACCTTATGTCCTGTGTGTTGCTGTATTGTATTGCTAGTGGATGAGATTAATTGAGGGGATCCCCTGCTCACCTTATATAGTCTGGGGGCAGGGTTACAAGTCGGTTTTACCATGTATATCAGATTACAATCCTAGCCGAACAAGGAAACTAATCGGTTAGATACTAGGAAAGTTATTTCCTTAACCACCAAGACTTCTAAACCGGCGGATATGCGTGATCTTCTAGAGAACGTGTAGGCGACGCGTCCTTGGCAGTCTGGGCCTGATCGGATGACTCAGCCCATGTATAGCCATGTGGGTATATGGGTTTCTACCCCCACAGCTAGTCCTCGAGCACCTTGCATTCGTCGGGAGGTGCAAATTTTTAGAATTGCTTGACCAGATGGATGTAAGGAGCTCAGAAATTTTTTGAAAAAGCCTTTTCATCGGTGAAGTGTATCCACTTTTGGTTCGCCAGAATCAATAACTTCACCGTCAGGTGAAGTGTATCCACTTAGTCCCCGAGCCTGATAGTAGGTGACGTAGTCACATAGTGTCAGGGTCAAAATCTTTATTCTTGCTATCTTCGTAAGTTATTGACAGAGTCCCCGAGCACCTCCTGTGCTCATAAATGTTGGCGAAGCGATGAAGCATCCGATGCAACACCCCTGGTGTTACGATAACTAAAACCTGCCATGTCATCATGATTGCATGCAAATCATCCCGCATAAACTCGTTTTTACTGTGCATTCACACAAAAAAATTTATTGCCACATGTGATTGTGCATAGGTGCCCTAGAGTGATTTTGTGATTTAAATGTTTGTTTGTTTGTGATTATCTAAATCTGATTAGAAAATAAATAGAAAATCATCTATAAACCCTACGTCGGACCCGAAACCCTAATTTGAAAACTACAAGGAATTAGGTGTTGGGCCTTAAACAAAAGTTGTAAATCTTTAAAAGTTGAGCAACTTCTATTTTGGGCAATTTTGAAGTTATTAAAGATAATTTCAAATAAAACCTTAATATATGCTTTAAAGATTAGAGTTGAAACTCAATTCCAAAAACTAAAGGCAATCTGATGAAAATGATTTAATAAAAATTATAGATCTTTTCAAATGGGACAACTTTTATTTTTGGAGATTCTGAAGTTTACCAATGAAAATTTAAATTAAACCCCAATTAGTATTTGTTTATTCGAATTTAAAATGCCCTTTCAAAAACTATCAAAAATTTGGGCAAGCTCCTTTAATAAAAGTTGTAAGGCTTTTCAAGTTTAATAACTTTTATATTTGGGGATTTTGAACTTATGCAGTGAGATTTCAAATTAAACCCTAATGAGTGTTTTAGAATTCAAATTTGAAATGCTATTTCAAAACTATCAAGAATCTGACAAAACTCCTTTAATGAAAGTGGTAGGGCTTGACTAATAGGCCAACTTTTATATTTGGATATTTTCAAGTTGTTAAGAAAAGTTTTGAGTTTTTAATTGAATTTGAAAGGGATTTAAAAAGGGCAAATTACCCCCTTTTCAATTATTCAGAAATTATTCAAAATTTCAAACTTATTCCAAGACAAAAGTTGTTCTGTTTGAATTTTTACACAATTCATATTTTGGAAATTTTGCAACTTCATATGTAAAATAAAAAGTAATTGGAAGAAACCACTCATTGGTGGAGGTATGGCTATAGTGTTCTACAGGGGGCGGACCGGCTCCTTGCTCTGCTCGCGTGCAGGCAGCCGCGCGTGCACGCGCCGCGTGCCGGCGCTGCCTGGGCCCGGCTAGACCATGTCGCCGGCGTGTGGAACTCGTGGGGAGGGTCCCGGCCACATCGTGCGCCACTTCTATCTCTATATGTAGCCCATCGGTCGTCGTTTCCCTCTCCGTTCCTCCATCGTCGCCGCCGACGAGATAACTGTCCACGACAAAATTCGTCACCTCTGTGCCTCCACCATCCAATTCCTCTTACTCATAGCTCCACCATCCTCTTGCGCGTTGATTGAGCCGGCTTGTGACGTCCCTCGCGGTCGGAATCGCTCCGCGTGACCATCTTCTCCTCCGCGGCCGGCAACAGCACCACCGTGGCTCGGCTCGCGTGGTCTGCCCATTCCAGTGAGCTACGTGCCGAATCTGTGCATGTTTGAGCTTTTGTGTAACCCCCTCATACTCATACACTCGCTGGTTTTTCCTTTGGTGGCCTGAAGACGCCAGAACGTACTCATCGTCGTCCGGAGCATGCCACCGTGGCCGAGGTCGGCACCGAGTTCATCTCTTCGGTCAGTTTTGTACCCAACTAGCCAACATCCGAGCACCGTGGTGAGCCCCTATTGCAATCCATGTGGACTAATTGAACTCTACCGCACCGGAAAGGGTGGATCGCCATCGTGTCTCCTTACCGGGAGCCGCCAGGCCGCCATGACCGTGGTCCGGCCCACTCGAGGCCATGAACTGCTACACTAGCGACCTAGATGTGTCCGAGGGTTGTAGGGTAGTACTCGGGTGACGTTACTCTAGCTGGGGAACCGCCGCCGGCGAGCCCGTGGCTGGGGGCCGCGCGCGCGCGCACGGGATCGGCCCGTCGCGAGGAGGAGGAAGAGGAGAAAAGGGGCTGACAGGTAGGGGCCGCCTGTCAGCGGGTTTGAGAGAGAGGAGAGGGCGCGGTCATGCATGGGCCTGGTTGGGCCGGGCGCTGCTGTTGGGCCGTCTCGGGCCAGGTTTCGTTTGTCATTTTCCCAAAGGATTTAGAACAGCTTTTCCATTTTAATTTAGTTGAATAGTACTGTGCTTTAATCTTTTTGTATAGATTAATTTACTTCATCAAAAATTATGAAAATAATTGTGTGAGCTCTCTGTAATGTGTAGAATTTTATAAAAATATTAAGTATGATGTTTGGGCACCTTCTACATGGGCTAGAATTGTACCTTTTAATTAGAAAATGCAACTTTGAAGAATTTTAGTAAAATCCCTGTTAATCCAAAAATCATGAAATTTATCTTGGTGCTGTTTGGGGCAGAGACCAAGCTGTAGCAAAAGTTTGAGCCCTTTTGGAGATAATTTATTTGTGTATCATTTTATGTCCTATAAATGGATTAATAAAATAAGTAGATAACCCTAATGACTTAGGTTTGATGTGGCTTTTGGATTATGTGTTGACCATGGATCATCGTCTTACATGGGATCCTTAGTACTTTGATCTATGCTTGGGCTCATAATTAAATTGCTAGTTAGAATTATTAATAATAATTCATGTAATCAATATCTGTTGTTAGCGATTAATGACTTGTTTAGTAGTAATTGAAGTAAGTTAATGTTGCATTCAATGGCTGTTAAGAAGATCAACAAAATAATAGGATAATTTTGTTGGCTTGCAACTTTATCGTGAAGGAAAGTTGTACTCAACTTTCTAAATTAAGTTTACCTTATTTACTTCACAATTCTGTGCATTCCATGCATCATGGCATAAATATCATGCATTTTTATTTCGTGTAGTAAACGGGTTTCTGGAAGACTTACTTGGTGTCCGACGGAAGGATTATTCGTTAGGAGAAGTCAAGTGGATTTGCTCTGATTTTCTAGTAGCAGTGACAGACCTGCAACACAGGCAAGCCCCGGTGCATTCAGCCCCTCTCCTTGTGATTTGAAAAACGTTTATAACTTGAGTTAATTTACTGCATTAAGTTGATAGGAGTTGATTGATGACCCAATTGCTGTATTACCAACCTTGACCACTGAAATATCTGGAACCCATTTTATAATAAAATGTTTGAAAATGCTTAGCCCTGCTTGAATAAATTAGATTTGCATAAAATGCTATTTTGAGCTATTTTGATACATATATGCCATTGATTAATTCATGAAAAAGGAAATTGGTATATTCTCATTCAGTGGCTGTGCACCTGATCAGTACATTGTCATAGACGAGAAGGGATTTTCTTGCTCGGTGGTTGTGAATTTGGGTTAGAGGCCCAATGCTTGACCACCGGCGAAAAAAGGGATTTGAAAACCGTGCGGTTACTTGTACTTGGGTTAGAGTCCCAATGCAATGTCTCCGATGAAAAAATGAATTAGGGACCATTCGTTGTAGGCCTACTGTGATCGAGACTTTGCAACTAGCCACATACTACGGAAAGCCTCTGACTCCGGTGGCTCTACTACTTGAACCGACAACCACGCACTGGGAGTGGAGAGATGGCGAGAGTAGTGTGTACCCTCGTGGCCGGCGTGCCTGGAGAGGAGAGGAGTACTGTGCTCTCGGGTGGCACAGGACCAGTTCAGGTGTAGAAAAGCCGTGGTAGGTGGGGTTGGTGTATGCAAGCTTAAGTGCTACATATGCAGTGTGGATAGGGATCCCCAGCTGGGTACTAATCGATTCGAATCGTCGTTGCTCCTCGGATATGGAGACTTGATCCTTTGACCTACAATTGAAAAGTGGTTCGGAACTAGGTATTTTGAGAATGATTAAAGAATGGAAAAGTATGATGAAATATGATAATGAATTTGGAATTATGTATTATGCTTAAACTAAGATTGAGGTAAAATATGAAAATAGGATAGTAATGCTTTCCTGCAAAACTCTTTGACTCTTGCTCAAGCCTTACCTTGACTCCCTTCAGCCTGCATTCCTGAGTCTCATTCCTTTTTCTTTAGTCAGGTAAGTCTTGCGGAGTACCCCAGTTCTCAGGGTTTATTAACCCTTGTTGCAGGTGAGCCGAGAGTACAGCTCTGCTTGGGACCATGCCGATTGACGGATCGTGCATGGAAGAAGATATGTATAGGACTTAACCCTTGGGCAGGGTGTATGGTTGTACACTGCTACTCCACTATGAAACTCTGGTTTGGGATAATGTAACTTATGTTTGTAAATCTATGTTTATGTAATACTTCCGCACTCTTCACTCTGATTCATTTTATCTGTGTAAACTACTGTAATACTGCAATGCTTACAATGAGATTTTCGGGAAGTTAGGGTTTCCAAGGGAACCCGGTAGGCCACCTAGGTTAAGGGGAACTTGTGCAGACTGATCGTGGGTGCTTAGGGATGATGATGGTGCACGTCAGCCCTATGATTAAGGCGGTTCTGCTACATCCGAGCAGTTCAGTGCTCGGAAGCGCTGACGTGGCAACGACGAAGTCCCCGAGCACTTCCTGTGCTCAAAAATGTTGGCGAAGCAACGAAGCATCCGAGCAGTTCAGTGCTCGGAAGCACTGACGTAGCGATGACGAAGTCCCCGAGCACCTCCTGCACTCGGAAATGTTGACGAAGAGGCGAAGCATCCGAGCAGTTCAGTGCTATGAAGCACTGACGTAGCGATGATGAAGTCCCCGAGCACCTCCTGCGCTCGAAAATGTTGACGAAGCGGCGAAGCATCCGAGCAGTTCAGTGCTCGGAAGCACTGACGTAGCGATGATGAAGTCCCTGAGCACCTCCTATGCTCGAAAATGTTGCCAAAGCGACGAAACCTCTGAGCAGCTTCAGTGCTCGGAAGCGCTGACGTGGCGATGACGAAGTCCCCGAGCACCTCCTGTGCTCGAAAATGTTGACGAAGCGACAAAACCTCCGAGCAGCTTTAGTTCTCGGAAGTGCTGACGGGGCTCCCAAGCGGATTCGATGCCACCCAAGCTTTTAAGTACACTATGGCCCTTTTTGTGAGTATGCGAACTGACACGCTTTACTATATAGTGCTCCTGCGAAATGGTTCGTCTTCTTCCTTGGATGCGCAAAACCCATTCGAGCAAACAGCCGCGCTTGCTTGCCCTAGCCACCGCCATCTAGGGTTTTCAATCTACTGAATCATAATCCAATTCCACTTGAATTCATCCGATTCGTTCTTCCATCAACCGAATCCGCAAGTAATTTCAAGAAAATGGTGCCTAGGAAGAGTACGCGAGTACCCTCGAAGAAAGGGAAAGAGCCGCAACCCGGAGAACTCCGCCTGGACAACGAATGACAACCTTCCACAATGACAGAGAAAGCCATTTTAAAGTTGGTGGAGAAAGGGCTACTGCCGAATCGTGCCACAGCTGGATGGAGGCCGTCAGGAGGTGAACCGTACCCCATGCCCAACACTGGTGAAATGACTGTCTTCGCCGATTACTTCCTCCGCGGGTTTGGTGTTCCTTGCCATCCCTTCCTTCGCAAACTCCTTGATTATTTTGAGATTTCACTATGCCACTTGCATCCCAATTCCATCTTCCATGTCTCCATCTTCATCCATCTCTGCGAGGCCTTTATCGGCATCCTTCCCCACTTCAATCTCTTCCACCACCTATTCATGCTCGTGAAATCTAGCGGTAGGGGATCTCGGATCGCCGGGAGAGTGTACTTGAAGCTTAGGGATGGGATGTCAGCACACTATCTTTCCATCCCTATGAACACCAGTCTAAAAGATTGGAATAAGAAGTGGTTCTATCCCCCGAACCAAGATCCTCCTGTTCGGTGTGCTGTAGAGCAGATACCAGATAGGAAACCAAGCTGGTCGGATAGACCCACGTCAGACGAGATGGAACAGGTGAATGAATTATTAGAGATTCTGAAGGGCTTTAATCTGAACGGGGTTGGAGTAGCCGCCAGCTTTGTGAGACGCCGGGTGCAGCCTTGCAAAGACAGGGTGCACCCTACTTATGAGTGGATCGGAAAATCTAACCCGACTAGAGAGGTACCCGATCCTATGTCAAACTCGGAAGTGGCGATGGGGTTGAGCGAACTTTTCGACAGCCTAACACATATTAACAACCGAGGACAGTAGAAGCCTTTGCACATTGGGAAGCCCCCGCCCGAGGTATGCTGCTCTGCAAATTTCTTCTTTGTTCATTCTGTTATGAACGTTGGTCCCTTGACTCTTGTTTGATTTGTGAAAGATTCATGGCCAGGACTGGAAGGTATACTTTTCAGAGGTGCCCACTGCAGAGTGGCCTGCAAGAGTTATTCCTCGATGTCGCTACCAACCTAATAGCGAGGATGAGGACTTCGCGGAACCTTCTGACCATGGTGATAATACTGCTGATGATGAAGAAGATCAAGAGACTCTGTCTCAACGAGCAGCTCGCAGTAAGCAAGCTATGCCTGAGAAGACTGGCTCGTCAAGTGGAGTTCGGAAACCTGAAAAGCCAATGAAGATATCCGATGAGCAGACCCGTCGCCGAGCAGTAATCCCAAGTTCGAGCGACGACGAAGAGCCAGCACGAAAACGTCAGAAAGGGGAGGTCCCTCCGACCAAAAACCCTAGTGATGAAGGGACTTCTGGTCAGAAAAAAACGCTTCGCACGGAAACACCGCCATTCGGAGTTGTGAGTATCCGTGTTGTCACGTTGCCGCTTCTTGCTGAACAATATGTTTTGTTACATTTAGTCATGGAGTCCGCATTATTCTCCAGGGAGCCTTCAGCCAAAGATGTCGAGGGGATGGCGAGTGGAGAGGCTGGTGGCGGCGGGTCGGCGAGGGGCGTAGACGAAGGAGGTGTTGCCGCCGGTTGGCCTTCTGACCATGAGTCACCGAGGAATCCGCCAAATCAGCAGCCGGATGTTAGCTCGCAGAAATCTTGACCGTTGTGGTGTTAGTTATTATACCCCAGCTCCTTCTTACTGCTAAGCTTCGAAATCTTGACTTGCTGATCTGTCCGATTTGTTGGAGGGTGCCGTGCGCCGAGGTATATGCGTCTTCAGACTTTCAACCTTGCCTAATTCACTCTGCTAGGGATGCTGATTCGTCGTCTTTCTTGGTATAGTTAAAGAGCTGGAAAATGAAGTGTCCATGCTACGGGAAGCTGCTCGGAGGAACGAAGAGGCATGCTTGGGTGAGTTTCTTCTGCCTGTAGAATGCTTTGTTGCTTCTTGTTGAGACTGCTGATCTTTGCCTTTTGGCATGAGCAGATATTGAGCGAAGGACTCGTGCACAAATGAATGATCTGTCGCAGCGCCTGGAAGCCGCCGAGAGCCGTTACGACGCCATGACGGAAGGTATCAAACCCGTCTTGGACATCATCGAGTACGTGCCTGCCGATCCTCCTACAGGGGCGCCGGGGCCTTTTGACATTATTCATCGGAGTCGCGAAGCATTGCGGCACTTTAGGGCCTTCTGTACTGACGTGGCGGAGAACGCGGCAGCTCATGTGCTCGGCGTGGTGCGCTCCCATTACCCTGCATGAATAACGACAGGGTGAAGGGGGGTTATGCCTATGGCACCACCGAGCAGCAGGAGGATCAATTGGAAGAAGAGGCGAGGCCCGCAGTGGAACTCTTGGCGGCAGATATGCAGCTGTTCCCGACAAAGAACACTTAAAGACACCTGTGGAAGAAATGTAGATTGCTTGTGCAGTAAACATTTGTTAATCGTAGTTAGTCAAACTGCTCGGATGTAAATTTGTTTTTATTCTTAGTATGGTCGTCGAGTTTTTGGAGCGTTGTATGCGATCTTCATGTGACGTGCCGCGCACGATCGTGGTCGAGACTTTTCGTGTTGGTCGGCGAGTAGCTAGAGTGTGGAGCTCTTTGAAGGGGTTGACGACCGGTACTCGTTCCTTTCGACGGGGCTTTTGGAGACGCTGCTAAAACTGCCCAAGCGTCCCCGGGGCTTACGTAATAGTGAAGACTTAACGGCCCAGGTGTCTCTGGGGCTTACATGGTGGCGAAGCTGCCCGCGCCTGGCGGGGCTCACGCTTATCGTGGGCAATGGCTTCCCGAATCTATTGGGGCAGTCGGTGAAGCGGTGATATTAGGCGGCCTGCCAAATGCAGGGCTTACGTGTCGACGTAATTAGGCTACCCGAACAGGTGCGGGGCTTACGCATTAGACGAAGTCGTGCTGCCCGAGCAGGTGCGGGGCTTACGCATTAGTCGTGCCGCCCGAGCAGGTGCGGGGCTTACGCATTAGCGAAGAAGTGCTGCCCGAGCAGGTGCGGGGCTTACGCACTAGAGAAGAAGTGCTGCCCAAGCAGGTGCGGGGCTTACGCATTGACGAAGTTGTGTTGCCCGAACAGGTGCGGGACTTACGTATCGGCGACAGATGTTAGTGATTTGCTGATCTACAGATGTGGACATACATGTGTATCAAAGCAATATAACTTTTATTGAAGTAATAAAATAGAAATACACATATCTACCTTGACATGCTGTCAAGGATAGAAGTGACGGAGGTGTTCGATGTTCTAGGAGTTGGGGATGCCGACGCCATTGAGGTCACACAGTCTGTATGAGCCTGGCCGAGTTACAGCTTTGACCATGTATGGCCCTTCCCATGGAGAAGAAAGCTTATGCATGCCCTCCTTGCTCTGCTTGCAGCGGAGGACAAGGTCACCGACCACGAAGAACCTGCCATTGACGTTCTGAATATAATATCGCCACAGCCCTTCCAGGTACTTGGCCATGCGTACGCAGGAAGCCAGGCATTCTTCTTCGAGTCTGTCGATGTCTTCTGCTCGTGTGCCGTCAGATCTTTCTTCATTGTAGTTCTCAACTCTAGGAGCTAGAAAGGCGACGTCGGCTGGTAGCACTGCTTCTGACCCGTAGACCATAAAATACGGAGATACGCCGGTGTTCCGGCTCGGCTGGGTTCGCAAGCCCCAGATGACCGCTGGCAACTCGTGGATCCAGTTTCCTAGACTTCTTTCAACAACTTCGTGCAGGCACTTCTTGAGGGCGTCGAGCAACATTCCATTTGCTCTTTCGACCTGCCCGTTAGCTCGAGGGTGAGCGACCGAGATATATTTTACCGCGATGCTTCTTTTGTCGCAGAAATCCCAGAAGTCGCTTCTGGTGAAGGTGGTGCCAAGGTCGGTGATGATGGTGTTTGGTAAGCCGAAGTGGTGGGAGATGTCATTAAAGAACTCCGCGGCTTTGGCCGCTGTTGCTTTCACCAATGGCTTGTACTTGATCCATTTGGAGAATTTATCGATGGCGACGTACACGCAGTGGTAGCCCCCTTTAGCCGCCTTGAAAGGACCTATCATGTCGATCCCCCATGTGGTGAAAGGCCAGGATGCAGGTATGGTCTATAGCTCTTGTACTGGGACGTGTATGTGCTTGGCAAAAAACTGGCACGCCTCGCAATGGCTCACAATCTTCTTGGCGTCCTGGACAGTAGTAGGCCAATAAAATCATGCTCGGAAAGCCTTGCCGACTGGAGTCCATTGGGCTGCATGGTTGCCGCACATGCCTCCATGCACTTCTTGGAGTATCTTGATGCCCTCTTCGTGTGTGACGCACTTCTGGAGGACTTCACTCTTGGCATTTTTGCGCATAAGCTTGTTGTTGACTAGGATGTAGTTCTTAGGCCGTCTGACGAGGCGCTCTGCTTCTATTTTGTCTTCAGGGATCTTGACTTCGAGCAGATAAGCGATGAAGGGTGCTCTGCAATCCTCTTCAGAGTTAGAGGTGCATGCTACTATCCGATCGGATAGGGGTGCCTCATCCTCTTCTTCTGTCAAGATGGAGGGGTTGACCAAGTCTTAGACGAAAACACCGGGAGGGATATCAGCTCGTGCTGAACCGTGCTTTGATAACTCGTCTGCTGCCTGGTTTTCAGCTCGGACAACGTGGTGAAACTCGATGCCCAAGAATTTTCCTTCGAGCTTTCTGATTGCGATGACGTAGGAGTCCATCTTCTCGCTATTGCAGTATTCACCTGGTTGATCACTAGGGCGGAGTCCCCGAACACCATGAGCCGCCGGATGCCCAGCTCAGAGGCGATTTGTAGACCATGTAAGGCGGCTTCGTATTCGGCGGCGTTGTTGGAGGCTTTGAAATAGATTCTTAGCACGTAGCGCAGGCGCTCGCCGGAGGGCGAAATAAGGAGTACGCTGGCGCCTGCCCCTCCAATGCTGAGGGATCCGTCGAAGTACATCGTCCAGTGCTCCTCCTACTCCGGAGGTGTTGACTCCTGTATCTCTGTCTATTCGGCGATAAAATCAGCCTGCACTTGCGACTTAATGGTTGTTCGGCTGTGGAAGTCAAGGGAGTAAGTTCCCAGTTCTATCGCCCACTTCATGATCCTGCCGTTGGCATCTTTGTTACGGAGGATGTTGCCGAGGGGATACTGGGAGACAACCGCTATTGGGTGCGCTTCAAAATAGTGGCAGAGCTTGCGGGAGATGATGAGGATGGTGTAGATCAGCTTTTTCACCACCGGGTAGCGGGTTTTGAATTCGTTCAGGACTTCACTGATGAAGTAGATTGGTCGCTGAACTGGATATGCATGACCGTCCTCGTCTCGTTCGATGACTATGGCCGTGCTGACAGCATTGCTGGTCGCGGTGATGTAGAGGAGCAGAGTTTCGTCCTTTATAGGTGCTGTAAGGAGCGGAGGGTGTACCAGGAACTGCTTTAGCTCCTTGAAGGCCTGATCGGCTTCTTTCGACCGGACGAATTTTTTGCCTACCTTGAGCAGCTTGAAGAAGTAGAGGCCTTTTTCGCCTAGTCTGGAGATGAATCGACTCAGGGCCGCCATGCACCCAGTGAGCTTCTAAACATCCTTTTGGGTTTTTATGACGACGTTGTTGACATAAGCTGTGGCGATGTCGGGAATGAGATCCTTGAGGCATGCCTAGATGGCCCGCTGGTATGTTGCACCTGAGTTCTTTAGGCCGAAGGACATAGTCTTGTAGCAGTAGGCCCCGAAGGGGGTGATGAAGGAGGTTTTCTCCTGGTCTTCTTCTTTCAAGGCGATCTGGTGGTAGCCAGAGTAGCAGTCGAGGAAGCTAAGTAGCTCGCAGCCGGCTGTGGAGTCGACGACTTCATCGATGCGTGGGAGACCGAAGGGGTCTTTAGGGTAGTGTTTGTTGAGATCGGTGTAATCAATGCACATTCTCTATTCATTATTCTTTTTTCTTACAAGGACCGGATTGGCTAACTAATCGGGATGATACACCTCTTTGGTAAAGCCGGCAGCTAGGAGCCGAGCTATTTCTACCCTAATAGCCTCCTTCTTGTCTGGAGAGAATCGCCGGAGCTTCTGCTTGACGGGCTTGGTGGTCTTCGAGAAATTCAAGGAGTGCTCGATCAGCTTCCTAGTTACGCCGGGCATGTCCGCAGGTTTCCATGCGAAAACGTCGATGTGCTTTCTAAGGAAACTGACAAGCGCGTCTTTCTATTTGGGGTCGAGGTCTGTCCCGATGCGAGTAATCTTACTCAGCTCACCGGGGATGAGGACGACGTCCTTTGTCTCCTTGTTCTTGGTAGCTGCTCTGGGCGGGATCTTCTCTGGGATGACTTGTTCATTGGGCGCCAGCTTCTGTGCGTCCATTGCGGCACGTGTTCATCAGGATGAAGACGTCAGTGGCCTCAGCCATGGCGATGGCCTCCTTCTCGCAGTCATACGCGATTTGGAGGTTGGAGCGGACCGTGTGGATGCCGGTCTCCGTCGGCATCTTCATGACGAGGTATGTGTAGTTGGGGATGGCCCCAAACTTGGCCAGAGCTGGGCGACCGAGTATGCGTGATATGCGCCGTCGAAGTCTGCCACTAGGAAGTCGATGTGCTCGATGCGAAAGCAATGCGGTGTTTCGAACTGGACGGGCAGATTGATCTGTCCCAGGGGGTAAGAGGGCTGCCCTGGGACGATTCCCCAAAACGGAGCCATGGTCAGCTCCAGGTCTTCTGCTCGGAGTCTGAGCTCCTTGGTGGCTCCGGAAAACGGGATGTTGAGGCCGCTGCCACCGTCGATCAGCACCTTGCGGAAGCGTGTCTCACGTACCACCGGGTCGAGGATCAGTGGGAAGCGACCCAAGTACGGGATCTCCATGCACTGGTCCTCTTTGCTGAAGGTGATGGCCTTGTGCGACCAAGGAGGAAATTTCGGGTCAGCGATGGAGGCGTCATAGTTGGCAACAGAGTTGACGCATCTAGCGACGAGCTTCTGCTCCCTCTTCAACTCCATGGCTATGCGGCCACCAATGATTGTGGAGACCGTTCGGTGAGCTTCAGTGCAGCCTAGAGGCGGGTCGTTATTGTCGTCGCGCTTGCCTTTGTCGGACTCTACACAAGCCTTCTTCTTCTCTTCCTCTTGAAATGCCCTGGAGAAACCATAGCATCCTCTCATAGTATGCTTGTGGAACTTGTGGACGGGGCATTGACTGTCGAGGAGCTTCTCATAGGCTTCTTCATAATTGCGCTTCGGGGCTGGTCGGGTGTTGTATACCTGGTAATGGCGACGCCTCTCTCCAGCCCTAGAACCTTCTGGCTCGTCGTGGCGACGTCGATCGGAGCGGTGCTGGTCGCGGTGTTCGCGTTCACCGCGGCGGTAGTCCCACCGGGCTCCTCGGTCATCATGGCGCCGATCAGATCGGCGGTCGGCGTCCTCGTGGCGTGGCCGGTCGGGGAAGTGGAGGCGGCTATGGATGGAGTGGCGGGCCGCCTCATTCCCTTCGGCGTACTTGATGGCGATGTGCAGCATCTCGGCGATGGAGCTTGGTCTTTTGTGGCATAGTTTCCTCTGAAGCTCCTCATCAGGTCAGAGGTAACGTATGAAAGCGGAGATGGCTTGAGCATCCATGACACCTGGGATGTTGTTTCTGGTCTCCGAGAAATGCCGAATATAGTCCCGTAGGGACTCTCGTGATGCCTGCTGAAGCTTTTCAAGATCAAACTTCATGCCTGGCTGCTTGCAGGTGGCGTTGTAGTTGCTGATGAACTGCTCTCTTAGCTGGTCCCAAGTGTCGATGGAGTTCGGCTTCAGACTCAGTAACCAATTGTTGGCGGATGCGTTGGGCATGACAGGCAAGTAATTTGCCATGACGTCTGAGTTTCCTCCAGCAGCTTTGACCACAATCTCATAGACGGTAAGCCACTTGGTGCGGTCGGCGGTGCCGTCATAGGTCTCGACGCCGATGACCTTGAAGTTTGGCGGCCAGCGCACAGCCTGGAGTTCTGTCGTGAACGGAAGCTTGGGAGCGTTCTTGTCGTTGACCGGAGGGCCATGCGTTTCATCATACTCCTTGCGGTGCTCATTTTCTGCTGAGTGCCTGGCTTCCTTCCGATTTTCGATGCGTCCCCGGAGATCTCTGGTCTTCAGCTTCTCACGGAGGTCAGATGATTCACCTCCTGGTCTCCATCTTGACGATGACGTCTCCAGCTGCCACGGGAGTGGCCGCCATCTTCATAAATAATCTCGGTGGCCGACGCAGTGGAATGCGACGGTGGTGGTAGCTGGCATTCTTCATTAATTTGGACTTGGGCAGCCTGGAGGTACGCCGTAAGACGTTCAACTTCTGGAGTTGGGGCCAGTCTCTTGGCCTCTTCTATTGCAACGGCGATGTTCACACATGGAGTCTTGTAGACCTGGTGTTTTTCGACCAGATCAAATTCTGGTTCTAGATTCCGCACGGTGCTCTTCCTCGCCTCAGCTCGCTGCTCGCGGCGCCGTCTTCGGTTGGCGTTTCTGCCCTCGCAGGCTGCTCGGGCCTCTTCGGTTTCATTCAGGGGAGGAGCGCTATCGTTGCTGATGACGAGGATAGGCCCTCCGATGTATCGACCGGTGGGAGGGGGTAGATCAATGAGATCACCGCCCTCTGCACCGTCATGGTCGGAGTGGTCGTTATCGTCGACGATGAAGGCAGAGCTGGCGCCGTCGTGGTTGGAAGAGGCTTGATCGGGGCGATGAAGTAGATGCGTGAAGCTGGAGGCAGAGTTTCGTAGGCCGAAAGGCATGTAGCCACTCAGGAGGCGATGGTCGGGGTTCCTCGGAACCGCGACTGCTCGGGGCCAAAGCTCGACGACGCGTCCTTGCGGGGTGACGGAGATGACCAAAGTCGCATCCTGCCGTGAAGGGGAAGGATGCCGCGCCGCTGACGGGCGCTGAAGGCGATCTGCCGCCAGGATCTGGAGACTCCGGACAATCCTTGGGTGACCTGATCTATAGATCTGATCAAGTTGTCGTCGTTGATGTTCTTCCAGACGTAGCGTGGCAGCTTCTTCGCCGGAGTGGAGGTTGCCGATGAGGAAGACGCGATCTGAGCCGCGTCCAGGATCTTTCCTTTGCCGTCAGGGCTGATGATCTAGGTGATGGATCCCACCGTGAAGATCTGGTCCGGCGTTGGGAGCTCGATGGATCTTGAAAAAATCACCTTATTCGCCATGGATCAGGAAGCACACCCCCTACCTAGCGCGCCAACTGTCGACGGAATGCCGGCGATAGTCTACGGAGGGGTATGCCCAAGGTAGTAGATGATCAGTGAAGGTGTGCCTGAGACGAGCAAGAGTTGCGCAGTAAGCGCGAGACACAAAGTTTATACAGGTTCAGGCCGCTGCGAGGTGTAATACCTTACGCCCTCTGTGTTGCTACATTGTATTGCTAGTGGATGAGATTAATTGAGGGGATCCCCTGCCCGCCTTATATAGTCTGGGGGGTAGGGCTACAAGTCGGTTTTACCATGTATATCAGATTACAATCCTAGCCGAACAAGGAAACTAATCGGCTAGATACTAGGAAAGTTATTTCCTTAACCACCAAGACTTCTAAACCGGCGGATATGCGTGATCTTCTGCAGAACGTGTAGACGACGCCTCCTTGGTAGTTCGGGCCTGATCGGATGACTCGGCCCATGTATAGCCATGCATGTATATGGGTTTATACCCCCACAGCGATGAACCATCATGGAGGTCGATGATGAGAGAGCAATAGGCCGATGATTGGTTGCATTTGAATTGTGCATAGTCATATGCTTGCTTGCATTTGCATTTAGTTTATTTACTTGTGGTATCCTCTCTTGTGTGGTGTATGCTAGTATAGGTTTGAATGATGATTTGATAACTAGCATGCATAGGTTGTTAGCTAGACTTGTGTTCTTCAAGTTTTACTAGAACCTTGCTAATAATATTGATCTCACGTGGTATCTAGTATTTTTTCTTGTCTAACTAATCATGATGCTTGTTGACACTTGTTATCATCCAAATTTTATTATCAATTATCCCTGCATTAAACATGAATATTCAGTAGAATAGGGTTATTACTGAAAGATTCCACGACTTTTGGTGAATTGTCTATTTCCCATGGGATTTTCCATAAAAGCTTAAAAGAAGGATTAAAAAGCATAATTACCACGAAACTTGCATGCGAAGGAAACATCATCACGAATACCCTGGAAGAGTCCAGAACACACCCGAAGCAACCGGGGCCCAAACCCCACAGGGTGGGGCCGGCCGGCGCTAGGGTGGGGCCGGCCGGCGCCCCCTAGGGTTTCCTCCCTGCCGCCTTCTGGAGTCTTCTACCACCGCCTATTAGGAGTCATCTAGGCCCTTGGTTAAGTCGGTTTGATCTAACGGCGCGCGTGCATTCCACCGGCCTATAAATAGAGGGCCAGAGCCCTCCTGGAGGAGAGCCAGATCAAGAGATGAAGACCCTGAAGCATTAGATAGATATCCACTAGATCTAAGCTAGCAATCAAGAGAGAGATTAGAGAGATAGAGTAGATGAGTAGAGATTCGGAGGAGTCCCGGCCTGTCGGAGCTTCTTCGTAGCTGTGTTCGTCTGGATTCAGCTCTCTCGCCCGGAGTTACGTTCTGAGGTACTTTTGTATTCAACATCCTGATTCAAGTAAGCATTTGTTCTTATTTGTTCTTAAGTTTACAACTCTATTTGAGTGCTTTGATCTTGGTAGTTCCTAGGTTGAAGTAATAGTTTGTAGTGTAGACGTGGTGTCTGGGCTATAATTAGTTGTGAATGTCCCCTGATTGGTCGGATAGTGGTAGATCGCGTAGGTGACAGCTGCGTTGAGTCCTCTGTAGTCCACTTCCCGTTGATAGGATCGATAGGTGTATAAGTGTTTGGTAGGAGGGAACTCTGATTTCGCCTCTTATTCATTTCACTGCCCGATTAGAGCAATATATTCAAACTTAGTCAGTATCACCTACTGTTATCTCCTCATTCTTGATATTCTCTAGATTGATTGTATTATCGGGTTAAGAGCCAATTGACTTAGTCAGTATCACCTACTGTTCCTTTGGGTTTGATATTAAAACCAGGACTGTCTGGTGAAGTGCTACATCGGTGTTTTATCTGTGCGCTTGCGGATACCTTGATAATAATAATCTTTAATAGAGTGCAGTTAATTTATACCAACAATGCTAAGGATGGACTTAATGGTGCAACTTCAATTGGCTTCAAGCAATTGGTACAAAGAAATTGGTATCACGCTACAAAGGTTTATTATATGCACCTTAGTGTTGACACTCCCACAAATTCCATATTTATGCATGTGTGAAAATTTGAAACCAAACCATTTGAGCACACATGTAAGGGGAGTTAACACTACTAAGTCGGGTTTTGTGGAGCTTATCCAATTCTAAAGATTTGAGCTTAAAGATGGATAAGTAACATAAAATCCAAACCCAAGTTAGTAAATTACACTTGTGTGAAGAGCTAACTTGGTTAATATGCTTTAATTTCCATATCTTTGTAGAGTTGTCATCAATTACCAAAAAGGGGGAGATTGAAAGGTCCTTATTTGGTTTTGGTAATTGAGTGACAACTTAGGTGGACTAATATGTGTTTGAGTGATGATTACACAGGTGATTAGTCCACAGGTACATATATGTGAGCAACTTTGCCATGGAGGTGGAAATGGCTAGGGATCATTGCTTAGCTCACACATGTGGCATGAAGGAGCTTATTGCATATGAAACATGACATGGAGTCATGTGGCTAGATGGAGAAGATCAAGACGGAGGCTTGGCTTGATGAACTCGTTGCGAGGGCAAATGGCAAGTTGGAGGCTTTGAAGTCGTTGGTACCGAGTGTCGGTAGACTTAAGACTTGGCGCCGGAGGCCGAAGCAAGGGTGAAGAGCAAGTAAAGTCGAGGATTGATGGACCAAAAGCTACATGATGATATGAAGTGGATCATATCATTGTTGAGGTGTTGGTGCATGTGTTGCACCGGCATCGACCATGGTGGTGGAGAAGGTGATGAAGACGGTGATCGGAATGGAAAGCTCAAGGCAAAGGTATAACCATAGGGCATTTCCATTTCACCGGTCTAAGGTTGAGTAGAGAAGTGTTGACCGGATTTAGGATAGATGGCCGTACTATCAAAATGGGCAAACTTATTTGCATATCGGTCATCTAGTGCCACTTGAGTGATCTAACTTGCATGCATTAATAGGATCGAGTGGCATGGTGAAAAGAGTGAAAAACCCTTTGAAAAATGATTGTAAAAATGCTAACTCACATGCACAAGGTAGTGGAACACTTTGGAGTTAGCACATTTGCAAAAGGGTGGAAGTTTTGAGCTCGAAGTAAACTTGGTTGTATCTTGGATGGATAAACTGCTTTTATACTTTGAGTTTGGGATCAAGAAATCATATGGGTTATGTAGCCCTCTGAATAAGCTTTCCAAAATATCCAAGATCATCGAAAACGGAGTTCGGAGCTAAGAGATATCGCCGTTTTATCGAACAAAGGCATGCGTAGGACTCCGGGAAACCATAGTCCGACGCTAAGCACCAGACCAGTCCAACGGTAGGGTCCGACGCTTTAAAAACAGCCGTTCAAAGGGGTTAAAGCGTCGGACCATGAGCAATAGTCCGACGCCCCACCCCAGGAGGGTCCGACGCTACGGTCCGATGCTATTTTGCTCTCGGAAAACTTCTCTGTAGACTGTCGGACCCTAAGAAACGGTCTGACACTCCAGTTTGATGCACGGTCCGACGCTCACAGAGAGCTGTTAGAGCGCGGTAACGGTTGGATTCAAATGGCTAGTGACACTTGGCGCAAATCCAAGGCGTCGGACCATGAAATATAGTCTGACGGTTGCGCGTGCGATGGTCCGACGCTCGGTCCGACGGCCGGTTTGAGTTGGTAACGGCTTGTTTGGCTTGAGGGCTATTTATAGAAGTGTGTGGCCGGCTGTGAGAGGTGTCTTGCACCTGGGGAATGTGTTTCCCTTGCTTGTGCTTGGCTTAGTGCTCTCCAACTCACTTGTGCCTATATAATTCACATTCGAGAAGTGAGTGATCGATTGCTAGTGCATTGCATTGTGAGATTGCTTCAAGTGGCACTAGGTGATCGAGTTGCAAGCCGGTGGTGCTTGTTACACTTGGAGGTTGCCACCTCTTAGATGGCTTGGTGGCTTGTGGCTCTGTCGAAGCAAGCAAGAAGATTGTGTTTGGTTCCGGAGAAGCTTTGTGAGGGGTTGGAGCTCACCCCGCGGGAGATCACGAAGAGCATCGCTAGTAGAGCGAGACGTGAAGAGTGACAAGTGGTCCGGCTGAGTCAAGTGCTAGAGCTTGTGGTAAGCACTCCACGTGGGAGAGTGTGACTTGCGGGTCACCACTAGCAAGAGGACCGGCGGCAACCTTGAAGCTTGTCTCAAAGGAGGACGTAGCTTGTGGCAACAAGTGAACCTCCGGGAAATAAATCACCATGTTAACATCTTCCCATCCTTCGCGGTGGTTTACTCTCTTCTACACAAGTCCTTTACTTTGTGCATTACTTTACTTGTGTAGTTGTAGTTGCTCTTGTGAGACCGGTTAGCTTGTGTAGCTTGCCACTCACCTTCTTAGCTTGTGTAGCTTAGAAGTACTTTCTTGTTTAGTTTGTGTAACTAAACAAGTTGCGCTACTTGATTAGGATTGTGTATCCTTGTCATTGAGCACGTAGTGAGCTTAGGTGCTTAGTGCGCTTTTGCTTGCTAGTTTGTAGGAGCTCCTTGATGCTTAAAGTACTAGTGCTTATATTTGTGTGTGCTTGCGCTAGATCGGTTTGGGGAAGCTCAAGCTAGGCTTACACCTTTGCTTCTTGTTAGGATCTTTTGCAAGGTGCTTAGAGTCTTAGTTAGAGGGGTGAATTGTCGCTAGAACCGATTAGGTTTTATTTTCTGCTGTGAATAATTTTTTGTCAGACTATTCACACCCCCTCTAGTCCGCCATCTTGACCCTTTCACCTAGCTTTGCAATTATAGCGATTTGTTGCACTAATCTCTTGATCTAGTACTTTGTAGAATTTTAATTTAGTCTATTCACCCACCCTCTAGCGAACTCGGTCCTTTCAAGCGGTTTCGGAGCCGTGGTCACCGTTTAGTCAAGGCTTAACATCCTTCGGTGCTTTGAAATGGCTCATATCATGCTGAATCATGTTGGGGGCAAATCACCTCACTTTAATGGCATAAGCTCATTTGATTATTGGAAGAGGAAGATGAGGATGTATCTTGACTCAATTCATGAGAAGGTGGGAGGTCATGAATTGAGTCAAGATACATCCTCATCTTCCGGGACCTCCCACCTAGAGAGAAAGAGAACAACCAATACAACACAATGGCTCTCAACACCATATACAATGGTATTTATTCAAAGGTGTTTGAGCAAATCAAGGATTTGGATAGAGCAAGTAAAATGTGGACAAGAGTAGAGAAAACCTATGAGGGCACTTCAACGGTAAAGAGTGCCAAGTTGTACATGCTTAAGGACAAGCTCTCGAACTTCAAGATGGATGATGGTGAGAGCATTCCAGAGATGTTCAATAGGCTTCAAGTGATCATCAGTGATCTCAAGGCCTTGGGTGAGAAAACAAGTGATGAGGACTTCTCCCATAAGATTCTCATGTGCTTGCCCAAGAGGTTCAAGACATTGAGGACTATCATCTTCCGGGATGGCTTGAAGGGTGTCACTCCAAATGAGATTCTTGATGATGTGATGAGCGAGGATCAATATAATGAGAAGAATGATAGTGAAGAAGTGAAGAAAGAGGATGACAAGAGCAAGAAGACTGTGGCATTCAAATCCACTACCTCTTCTTCCAAGTGCAAGGGCAAGGGCAAGGGCAAGAATATGCAATCATGTGATGATGATGATGCATCTAGCTTTGATAGTGATGATGAGGCATTAGCTCTCTTTGTGCGTAAATTTAGAAGATTCATGAAGAAGAAGGGCTATGGTGCTAGAAAGAGAGGAGACAACTTCAAGGGCAAAGATGCAGTGAGAAAGTGCTACAATTGTAAGAGCCCGGATCATCTTGTGGCGGATTGTCCTCATGCTAGTGATGATGAAGATGATCACAAGAAGAGAGGCAAGAAGGACAAGGTGGAAAAGAAGGACAAGAAGAAGTTCGACTTCTTCAAGAAGAAGGGTGGATCCTATGTGGTGACATGGAATAGTGATGCTTCCTCCGATGATGATGACTCTAGTGATGATGATGAGAGAAGACATCCAAGAAGAAGGCCATGGCTTCCATTGCTATCAACAAGAGGTCTTCATCATTTGATTCATCATGCTTCATGGCTAAGTCCACTAAGGTAAAATAAGATGACTCAAGTGATGATGATAAAAATGACAATGATAGTGATAGTGATGTTGATAAGCCTAGTGTACCACAAATCGTGGACATGTTAGAGCAAGCCGAATACTTGACTAACTCTAAGTCTATAAAGTGCAAGGAATTGATCAAGAAGGTAAAAGATCTTGAGAAATCTCTTGATGAGCTAAATGCTTCTCATGAGTGTCTAAAGGAATACCATGAGGATCTAAAACTAGCTCACACCAAGCTTGAGGATGCTCACTCCTCACTCTTAGAGTTATCCAAAGTAGAGAATGTTGCTACAACTTGTGATGTGGGTGTAACTTGTGATCTAATATCTAAATCAACTAATGAACCACTTGTTGCAACCACACCTAACAACACTAGCTCTTCATCATCATCCACCTCTACTTCTACCTTCACCACTAGTGTTGACCCAACACTAAAAGTTGAAAATGAGAAATTAAAGAAGGAGGTGGACAAGCTAACCCGCGCGCTAGGCAATGCCTATGGTGGGGATGCCCGCTTGCTACAATGCTCGGGTAGACAAAGGTGTAGTAACTCCAAGGAGGGACTTGGCTATACTCCCAAGAAGGGCAAGGCGGCCTTTGTAACTCCAAAGCCTAGCTTTGTGAGAAGCAATGGTTGGTTTTGCTACAAGTACAAGCAAGTTGGGCATACTGAGGCAAATTACATCACTAACAACAAGAACAAGCAAATAAAATTTGCAAGTGCTAAATCTATTAGGTTTGATTCTTGTTACATGCTTACCAAGGGTGAGAAAGGTGTCAAAGTCAAATACATTGGTACACCTAAAGAGAGCCCAAGGTTGAAGGCTATTTGGGTACCAAAGGCTTTGGTTGCTAACCTCCAAGGACCCAAACAAGCATGGGTACCTAAAAGGCATTGATTTGTTTTGTAGGTGAATTACAAAGCCGGAGGGAGGCATTGGGTTTTTGATAGTGAGTGTTCTCAACATATGACTGGTGATGCAAGAATGTTCAATTCTATCAATTCTAGTGGCAATGAGTATGATAGGATCACATTTGGGGACAATAGCAAAGGCAAGGTCAAAGGGCTTGGTAAGATCGCAATATCCAATGACTTGAGAGCTTGAATTTCAATCTATTGTCGGTAGCTCAACTTTGTGATCTTGGTTTCAAGTGCATTTTTGGTGTTGATGATGTGGAAATCGTAAGTGTAGATGGTTCTAACTTGATATTCAAAGGATTTAGATATGAGAACCTCTATTTAGTGGACTTTGGTGCTAGAGTCACAATTGTAAACATGATTACTCCCAAAGTCAAGTATGGGTTGGTTATGGCATAGAAGGCTTGGTCATGTTGGAATGAAGCAACTGAACAAGCTTGTGAAGCATAACTTGGTTAGAGGCCTTAAAGATGATGAGTTTGAGAAGGACAAGTTGTGTAGTGCATGTTAAGTCGGAAAAGAAGTTGGCAATACTCATCCTAAGAAGAGCATGATGAGCACTTGGACCAACCACCTATACAAACATTGGCGGCACCAAATATGGTTTGGTGATTGTGGATGACTTCTCTAGATACACATGGGTTTTCTTTATGATTGAAAAAAGTGATGTGCATGCTATCTTCAAATCATTTGTCAAGAGAAGTTGCAATGAGTTTGAAACCACCATAAAAAGAGCGAGAAGTGACAATGGTAGTGAGTTCAAGAACACATGAGTTGATGAGTGTTGGTATTTTTAAGTGCACACAGATAAATCCACAAGCGCATGGATACCGTTGTAGCTTTCACCCGAAGGGTTTGAAATATCGTATCCACAGGGAAACAGGCTTGGTTAACTACGATCTAACTTAACCAGGGGTAGTAAATAAGTAAAGGTAAAAACTAGGTTAAAAGGTGGTAGCCAATGATGGTGGTGATGTAATCAAGGATAGTAGTGTTGCAACTAAGGTTATGGCTATAATGTAGTCAAGGGTGTTGATAATATGGCTAAGGTGATCTAGGTTGTAGATAATAGGAGAGTAGAGAGGATAACTAGGGGTTTCTACTTCTAACTCGGGCAAGCTCATGTCTTCTATTGCTCAACTGGGGATGAACATAAGGAGTAGACATCAACATAGGATGCTATTCCTTAGCAACAAGTCCTACATGGTACTACTGACGGGAGGTGGGCTACAAAGGACTCAACGGTTACGTCAAGGACTAAGTCTACCGTGATCTACCATTGATCCGGAACAGTAGGGTGTATTTACGAGATAAAGAGTCTAAGCACCACGCTTACACTATGAATATTACTTTAACCTAAGCCGGATAGATTAAAGAACTCAAAAGAGACTCGTAAACCAGTAGAACAATATAAACATAAACTTACTTTAATCTGAAGTTGGTGGCCCGAGACATCTTAGGAGCTAGCTCAAGTAGAGCTAGATCCTACCGAAGTACAAGTCGTAGAGGGATCACCGACAGGCCGGCAACTCCTCCTAACTCTTCCCTCGCTCTCCATCTCTCTACTATCTAGTCCCTAGATCCTAATGAGAAGTTATCCTTTCATAGGACACCTCTCGATTAGGGTTTACATATGATTGAATGAATTGGTCTGAAACCTTGGGGGTCTGGGGGTCCTTATATAGGCCGGTGGGATGAACCGTAGCCCTTGGATCAAACCGACTTTGACGGGTGGTCTAGATTGCGTGATATATCAGGATGTGGGTCCACGTCGAAGCGGAGGCGGTTCCGTGACACTGACAGGTCGGCCGACCTAGGGGGTGGATCGGCCAATCCACTTCAGAGTCCAAACGCGTCCATCTTCTCTGGCGAGTCTCTGGTGTCTTCTAGATTCTTCCTGACTTCCTTTCGCAGTCGAATTCGCTGTTTTAGTCCGACATGTGGGTCTCCTTTGGTTCTTTTCCTGATAACACCCTGCGAAACACAGATTCACCAAAACTCATGGAATTCTATCAGTTCAACCCCTAAACCTATGTTGGTGTTTGCTTTTATATCCTTTTTCATGTTTAGTTGACGGGTAAAATCATACAATAATTACCATCAACAAGCTCCCCTAAGCTTAACCTTTGCTAGTCCCTTAGCAAAGCTAAACTTTAGCAGATATTATAAGTTCTAGCCACAACTCACAAGTATTCAGTTATAAACCAAGAAGTACTCAAGGATTAGAGTAGACCAGGCTAACCTTTAGACTTACCTTTATTACCTTTGACCACGGAGCTTATTGCTTTCTCTTGGGTCTTGGGTAATTGAAGGATAGAATGTCTAAGTTAAGCACTATGTCTCAAGCTCTGTCGTTCAACTCTCATCCTGGAGCTTTTGCAAAGTTTTCAAAATAAACTCAGAGTTTCCTTTGTATGACTCTCTCAAGTCTCACAATATGTGGTATTTGTGGATCCTCACCAAGGCAATAGTGATGCATGCCCTCTCTTCTCTCTCTCACCCTATAACTAATGGCTTATGCAGATCTTATGGGTAAGGAGACAGCTCATACATACTTGCAATGAATATATTGTAAAGTCAAACAATGGATCCAAAGAAACAAGTCACACAATTGAATCAAGATGTGCATGTGAGGTGGTAGGTGGATATTTGTGGTGGCTAATCCTAATTCTACTCTTTTGCTCCTTGAAAACATCTCTCTCTCTTTTTTTTCAGCACTAGGGAATTGTGCTGCAGGACAACATGGGCTATCTTTCTTTTCTCTCTTTTTTCAGGCGGGCATCAAACTACCCATTGTTTTAATAATTCGGACACTTGTCCATTTTTCCTCTCAGGCGGGCATGTTTGTACCCATTGTTTTCTCTCATCTCACTCTTTTGCATAGCCACATGCCTCTTCTCTACAACAGTACTTCCCTTTTTGTTTTTCTTTTGAGAGATAGTAACAAGAACTTTGGAGCATTAATCTGGGGTAACCAATGGGGTATATTTTTGGGTGTTTCCTCCTAGTGTAGGAGTAAACTTTTTGGGTGGACTGTGGATGCGCCTACTTGGATATGAGTAGTGCATTATGGGTGGAGTGCACATGATCTTGATTATAAAAGCATGACAAGTTCCTAAGGTATCAACAAAGCTTGACTAAACTCAAAACGAAGCAAGTAGCATATAATGTGTATGTTTTCCTAATTTAGCATGTATGGCTGTGGTTGGAATGTAAAGCTCTTGTCATACAGGAACTCATCATGTGGTTTTAAGGATTTTCAAAATAAATCTCTAGAATTCAAGTTTCACTAGGAACAAGATAAATAGCAACTCATACTTTGCATATCATATCCCTCAATCACTTAGACTTAGATCAAGCATTTGCTACCCACAAGTTTCAGGTTCAAAGTAAATCTTCAAGTTAAAATGGTTGTGTCTAAAACTTAGGATGATTCAAGGTTGAAAACTAAGTGTTATGAGGAATCATAGTGTGGTGCTACTTATCAAATTTCATGCATGATGTTGATCTGTGGAGTTCATTTTATCTGGGCAACAACTTCTGTAAGCATTTTATTCAAACCTAAGCAAACTCACTAAACTAAGCAAACCTAATCAAGCTAAGCAAATCTTTATTTGGGTTTCAAATTTTATTTCACTAGCTAACTCACGTGAAAAGCAATATGGTACAATAATAAGGTGAAAAACTTATACTTAGCTGGATTCAAGTGGAGGGTGCCCTCCCTCAAGCTGGATGTTTGACATGGTCTTTGATGTTGCAAGTTGAGTGATCCTTCTGGGAGCAGGTGTACCGGCAGCATAAGGGTGCTAGGTTGACTAGCTCTTTGATCATGTATTGTCCTGTGAAACTCAATTGCCAACAAGAACACCAATTCTCATGGAGAGGGGTTAGGATAATACCGCTCCATGGTTAGTGGAAAATTTCCAGCAGAAAGTTCCCTTAATGAGTGGACCTTCATGTGTCCATTTTTTTTGGTTTTTTCATTAAAGGTGTGGACCTTCATGTGCCCACATATTTTTGGGGGTTTTTTTAGTTTATGAATGCAGAAAGTAAATATGATGCAAAAGTCTATCCTAGATGTATGCAAATTATTTTTGTTCCACCAATATGCCACAAGATTAGTCACGTGGGGCTTTTAGATTTTATTATGCAAAGTAATAAATATTTTTCTTTTTAATGCAGGAAAGTAAATATGCAACTACTTAAGATATTAATGCAATGCCGAAAATGAATATAGGTAGGTACCAGTTTTACCTTTTGGCGAAAGCTCGGTGGTTTATAGTCCTCTGAACAGGACTCTAGGTCTGTTCATTCCTTGCCGGGTGCATCATCGGGTTGAGATGGTGACCCTGATTGCACCTCTGATGATGTGCTGAAAGGTGACTCCTCGTTCCTCCATTCCTGTCTGGTTGGTGAAGTTAATGTTGATGTTGAGGTTGGGGGCCCATCCTTCTCAGTCTCTTCTTCCTCACGCTTCTTACCTTCTAAAAATGTGATCTCATTACTCCTTACAACTTCTCCTTCATAGTCTACCTAAACATCCTTGAGTGGTTGGTTTGGGATGAACGATGTGTCCTCCTTGATTTGTTCTTCTTTGGCTACTCATAAGTTATGTAACTATTGAAGTAGCAGCGCTCCTTTTCTGTAGAATTGGAAGTGGACCCTTTCCTGCTCTCATATAGATGATTGCTTGTGTGGTGTTGAGGAACAGTCTTCCAAATTCAATTGGTGGATCGTACTATTCCTCTTCCATATCTAGGACCAAGAAGTCAGAGGGGACGTAGTGATGTTGAATTCTCTCTAGGAACTTGAACGTCTAGTCTGCCATCTCTTCCATTATGTTGACACTCGATTCAATGTTGCAGAAGTTCTTGTGAAAGATCCTCTGGTGCACTTGATCGTTGGCACGACTGGATCGTCTAGCCTTGGCAGGTGTGGTGATGCAAGGAGGTGATCGTATTTAGCCAGAACCGAATTGATCATCCTCACTGCATCACTATGTATCTGCTTGGGCAGGAGTTTGTAGTGTCTTGCTCATGAGTGGCTTGTATCCTTTTGTTCTTTCCTTTGAGTTTTGTCGGAACTTTTGCTTCTCTCATTGTTCTATTCCTACGAAGCATCAGTGGACAACACATACCCAAAGAAATATACAAGTAATGACAGGGATAGTGTTGTCATAAAGCTAAATGTCACTTTTATGATGTAGAGAAGTTGTTTGAACATAGAACATTTATGATTCACCATTACTTCTTCTATGGAGGATTGATTTTATGTTGTCTTTAAGTTTGATTTTCATATGTGGCATTTGTAGAACTAATCAAACTTATAGAAGTAAGGTAATGGTGAGTAGAGGGATTGCAAACCAGCATGCCTGAGCTATGGGAGGTTGAGAGGAGGAAGACCGTGGTTAGATTAACTTTGATGGAATTTGGCCTTCCTTCCTTATGCTTCAATCGGACAGCGATGGCTCCTGGTTCTTAGGTCCACTAAGGAGGACCTCTCCCTTCCATTAAATGTTCTTTGTATCATTCCATTCAGTAGTTGTGTCTTCCTTGTGCAATGTTGGTGGAGTTCATGTCTTACTTCATCTCCGATGTGAGTTCATCTCTAGACTTTCCCAAATTTATTTGAGAGTTTCCTGTTGGGGTTAGTCTAACAAAATATCCAGTATCTACTTCAACATACTATTAGCTCAAAAATCAACCTAGACACCACGTCTAATTTGATTCAGGAAGGCATTTTAACATAAGCACCACGCTTAATTTAAAAGCCTTTGAAAGTAAAATCAAGACACCCTTTTGGTTCAAGAATTAGACTAAACACCATGTTTAATTTAATTCAGGAAAATAGGTTAAACTAAGCACCATGCCTAATTTAAAAGGTATATGAGACTACTCCAAACCTTAGCATACAATAATAGAGAAAGGTAGCATGATAGCACTAAAGAGATTTACTCAAGTGGAGATGAAAAAGCATGACTGAAAGGTAATGACAACCAAGATGAATTAGCAACATGGTATAGGATTTTTTTAGAAAAGACCATCCCCCAAGCTTGAATTTTGCAAGGCAAAAATCAAGTATGGATGGATGTGATCAATGTTGCATGATAATTGGTTGGACATGCCTTACGTTGTCATCCTTCATCCTTTTTGCTTTAGTCCTGAAATGGTTAGTGACAATAATACCCAAAGGAATATTCTCACAATTGTATCTCTATGCTCATTTCACAAGGGCATTTTAGCAAAAGGTGAAGACTTGTGTATGAAACCTACCTCAAGATTCATACATCGAGATTTGCAATGTTTATGATAAACAAATGTATCTACAACCACCCTTTTCAAAATTCTATGGATAGGTAAAGTGAGGGGGTTGGAGATCTTAAGTATGGCAATGATAGAGAGACCTGTTGACTTAGGAGTTTGCTCTTGTGAGCATGGATCTGATGCGATGCTCATGAAAAAACTTTCATGCTCGCTGATGTCATCATCCGGTTCAATGTCCAAGGGTGTTTCTACATAAATGTCTATAGGCAAAGGTTTTGTCTCTATCATTTCATGCCTAAGACAGTCATTGGACATGTCATTGTCCACGATCTCCTTTGGATGGGTGTCTCTTAGGTTGATCACGCCTAAGTCCTCCATACTTGGATGAGTTATAAGTTCATCATTTGGATCCAAACCAAGTATGCATTCCATCCATAAGGCTTCGTATCTGTCTATCCATTCAACACATTCCTCCCATTGTTGTAGCTCTTCTTGATCTTCCTTGTTGTCTTGATGGCTCCTATGCTTTGAGTGTCTGAGCGGGTTTCTAGGATCATCATGAGTCTCAGGAGAGAGAGTACAAGAGGGACCATTGGGATCAAGGATGGGTTCACAGATGGGTTTAGATAAGTCATCTACTCAGGGCATAGAAGGGGAGAAGATAGGATTGGCTTCTAATTGGCTTGGCTCTCCTTCTATGGCATCACAAGACATGCCATCCTAGAATTCTTCCCAAAGTCCTATGAAAGGACGCTTTCTAAGAGACTCTTCCATAAGAGGATTTGAAATATGATCACTTGGAGGTCTGTTATGCGGACGAGAGTTATTAGCTCTCCCAGTATCAATAAGGTTACCCTTGAATTCAAAAGGAGTTTCCAAAGGTGGAATTTCTTTTGGGGAATTTTGGGGTATTGATGAGATAGCTAAATCTTGGGATTGGAATGGTTGTGATTTGGCTATTGAAACTTCCTCTCTTTGATCAGGAGTTGATTCCTCTTCCTTCTTAGGGAGTGTAGGATGAATGCTAGAGCAATAGGTCTTTCTAGTAAATCTATTAAGCATAGACCTTGCTTCAATAGCAGTCAAATGGAAAAATGATCCTCCAGAGCAATAGTTAAGGTCTTGCTTATCATCCTTGCTAAGACCCATATAAAAATGTTGAAGAAATATATGGTCTTCAAGAGCAAGGTCTGGGCCAGTACGGATAAGATCATTGAAATGCTCCTAGGATTCAGCAAGAGACTCATCTTTGCCTTGTTCGAAGGATAAAATTTCCTTTCGAAGGCTGATTACCATAGAAATGGGAAAGTATTTTGAATAAAATTCAGGGCAAAGTGTTTCCTAATCTCCTTGTATACTACCTACAGTTTGGTTGTACCAATGTCTAGCTTTTCCAGTCAAAGAGAATGGAAAGAGCTTCCATTGTAAAGCTTCCTCGGGCATGCCAGCAATGCGCAAGCATGCACAGATGCGGTAGAACTCACGTAGGTGTGAGTATGGGTTTTCATTGCCTTCTCCCGAGAAGGGTTGTTTTTGGATAAATTCTATAAGACACGGGCTCAACTCATAGCTAGGTGCTAGGATAGGCTTTGAAGATTCTGGTGGCATGAAGCTAGAGCTCGTGGGGTTAGCATACTGATAGATAGGAGTGGAATCCATGCTAAAAGATAAATAAAATGCTAACCTAGGCTTTTAGCTAAGTCAGCAACCGTTTCCCCGGCAACGGTGCCAGAAAGCTTGTTGGTATTTTTAAGTGCACACAGAGAAATCCGCAAGCGCACGGATACCGTTGTAGCTTTCATCCGGAGGGTTTTAAATATCGTATTCACAGGGAAACGAGCTTGGATAACTACGATCTAACTTAACCAGGGGTAGTCAATAAGTAAAGGTAAAAACTAGGTTAAAAGGTGGTAGTCAATGATGGTGGTGATGTAATCAAGTATAGTAGTGTTGCAACTAAGGTTATGGCTATAATGTAGTAAAGGTTGTTGATAATATGGCCATGCTGATCTAGGTTGTAGATAATAGGAGTGTAGAGAGGATAACTAGGGGTTTCTACTTCTAACTTGGGCATGTCTTCTATTGCTCAACTGGGGATGAACATAAGGAGTAGACATCAACATAGGATGCTATTCCTTAGCAACAAGTCCTACATGGTACTACTGACGGGAGGTGGGCTACAAAGGACTCAACGGTTACGTCAAGGGCTAAGTCTACCGCGATCTACCACCGATCCGGAATAGTAGGGTGTATTTACGAGATACCGAGTCTAAGCACCACATTTACACTACAAATATTACTTTAACCTAAGCTGGATAGATTAAAGCACTCAAAAGAGACTCGTAAACTAGAAGAACAATATAAGCATAAACTTACTTTAATCCAAAGTTGGTTGCCCGAGACATCTTAGGAGCTAGCTCTAGTAGAGCTAGATCCTACCGACGTATAAGTCATAGAGGGATCACCGACAGGCCAGCAACTCCACCTAACTCTTCCCTCGCTCTCCATCTCTCTACTATCTAGTCCCTAGATCCTAATGAGAAGTTATCCTTTCATGGGACACCTCTCGATTAGGGTTTACATATGATTGAATGAATTGGTCTGAAACCCTAGGTGTCTGGGAGTCCTTATATAGGCCGATGGGATGAACCGTAGCCCTTGGATCAAACCGACTTCGACGGGCGGTCTAGATTGCGTGAAATATCGGGATGTGGGTACATGTCGAAGCGGAGGCGGTTCCGTGACACTGACAGGTCGGCCGACCTAGGGGGTGGATCGGCCGATCCACTTCGGAGTCCAAACACGTCCCGTCTTCTCTGGCGAGTCTCTGGGTCCTATTGCGAAGCCATTACATAATTACAACATTTCATAATAAAATACGTTAGTGTAAAGAGCGGAAAGAGTACTTAACATTTAGGTTACAAACCAGTTGTCCAAATAGAATTTAAGTGCAGTTATTACAAACCATAATTAAAGACAGTAGCAGTCGTAGTGGAACAACAGTACAATATACTTAGATAAATGATACCAGGAACCCGGCCCACGGGTCCGACTTCACTCTTCCTCACTTCCTTCCTGAACAATCGTCACGCAGCAGGGAGCAAGGCAAACCTGCTACTGTGGTTCTCCTGCAACAGGGGTTAACAAACCCTGAGTACTGGGGTACTCCGCAAGACTTACCCGACTAAAGAAAAGGGAATGAGACTTAGGAATGCAGGCTGAGGGGAGTTAAGGTAAGGCTTCAGCAAGAGTCAAAGTATTTTGCGGGAAAAGCAATACAAATCCTATTTTCAATATTTTAGTCAACATTATTATATTCAATATCATTAGTTCTCAATTCCTACACATATATCCTTCAATTCCAATTACTCATTCATTCTCAAAAACATCCTAGTTTCGAACCATTCTTCGCTGAATGGTCGGAGGATCAAGTCTCCATAACCGAGGAGCAACGACGATTCGAATCGATTAGTACCCAGTTGGGGATCCCTAACCACACTGCATATGTAGCACCTAAGCTTGCATATACCAACCCCGTCTACCGTGGTTTTTCTATGCCTGAACCGGTCCTGCGCCACCCGAGAGCACAGTACTCCTCTCATCTCCAGGCATGCTAGCCACGAGGGTACACGCTACTCTCGCCATCTCTCCACTCCCAGTGCGTGGTTGTCGATTCAAGCAATAGAGGGACCAGAGATAGGGCTTCCCGGAGTATGTGGCTAGTTGCAAAGTCTCGATCCAATAGGCCTACAACGAATGGTCCATACCTTTTTTTCCGGTGGCGACAGTGCATTGGGACTCTAACCCAAGTACAACTGTCCCATCAGATTTTTAAATCCCTTTTTCGTTGGTGACAATATGTTGGGACTCTAACCCAAGCTACGATCACCAAGCAGGAAATCCCTTCCCATTGACGACAGTGTACTGATTAGGTGCGCAGCCGCCGAACGAGAATATTACCATTACCCTTTTCATGATTTAATAAATAACATATATGACCATAGCTCAAAATAGCATTTTTTTGCAATTCTATTTTATATAAGCAGGGCTAAGCATTTTCAAATATTTAATAAAATGGGTTTACGGATATTTCAGTGGTCAAGGATGGTAATGCATCAATTGGGTTATCAATCAACTCCTATCAACTTAATGCAGTAGATTAACTCAAGTTATAAAATTTGTAAATCACAAGGAAGGGCTGAATGCACCGGGGCTTGCCTTGGATTGCAAAAAGAGTGGGGTCGGGGTCGGTGCCACAAATGTCAAATCTCTGCACCAACTCCGGAGTAGGCTTCTCAGTAGTCACCTCAGTCTTCACCTCTTCGTTCACGGGCACTACACGTATGCAATGATGTATGCTTAATATGATGCAATCATGAAATGTCATGCAACAACATGGAAAGAAGAATCAATAATTAATAATAAATAAACTAGAGCACAACTTCTCTTCATATGCAGGCCATAATAGATCTAGCCTAAGATGCCCTAGGTCATAAGTGTGCTTGACCTAGAACCACAATCAACCATAAAATCACACAAACCCTAATTGATTATTGTTTTCTATTTATTTTATTAATCAATTAATCAAGCATTTAATTAATCAATAATTGAACTATTTCCATTTGATGCCAAACTTTACCAACAGATAGCTCTTGACCTAAAACAGTGGCAAAATAAGTTTCATGATTTTTGGATTAACAAGGAATTAATTAAAATTACTCAAAGTTGCATTTATTAATTAATCTACTGATTTTTTGACCACTCAGAAATTATTCAAAACATTTATTTAGTATTTTTACTACATTCTATGCATCACAGTGACCATCCATAATTTTTTTATAATTTTTAGGGCCACAAAAATATTCCTATGAAATTACCAAAACCGAGCACTATTCACATAAAATAAAAATGAAAAAGGTATTCATAATTCCTTCGGAAAATGGAAAATGAAAATACGCCCGAGGCAGCCCAGCAGCATCAGGCCGGCCCAGCATGGCCCGCCTGTGCCCCCGCACTCCCTCTCTTACACACAGACACAGATAGACCGGGCCCAGCCGTCAGCTCCCTCTCCCTCCTCACGCCGCGCCTCCGCACGCACGCGCGCGCGGCGGCTCGCCGCGGAACTCGCCGGCGATGAGCCCAACGGCAAAACCGACCGTGTCAAAATGACCCCAGCACCTAACCGACCACCTAGCGCCCTAAGTCTTGACCATAAGCGCCTTCGACGGGTGTAAGACCGTCCATGGCGGACGCGGCGGCGCGGTCGGCCCTGTTCCGACCGCAAGAGGACAGTAGCATTTAATTAAATGGCCCAGGAAAGGTTTACGGCTCACCCAAACTCCTAGACGACGGCCGGAAGGGGCAGAGGCGGTGCGGATCGACGAACGTGATGGCGTCGGGGAACACAGCAGCTCGGACACGACGGCGAGCCTCCATTCCGACCGATTCTGTACACCAAAGGCGAAAAGGTCGGGCGCATGAGTCTCAGGGAGGAACAGAGGTTCAAGAACGCCCTATGGCATGGGAAGAAGCTCACCGAGATGGGCAGTTCACTGGAAACGGACCGCGGCGGCGCTCCGGCCGGACCTGAAGACGACAATCCGCGTCCCGGAGCCTGCAGGACACTAGAGCTTGGGACAAAGGTTGCAATCGACGCACAAAGGATTGTTCTAGCTGGGTGTGAGATGATGGGTGTGGAGGTGGTGTGAGAGTGACGAATTTCGCCGCGGACAGAGGCGAGCTCGTCGGCGACCGGCGGGAGAAGAAAATGAAGGGGACGGGACTCGTCGCCTTTAAACGACACGGGGAGGAGAGGATAAGCTCGAGCGATGTCCGAGGCCCTCTCTACGGCTCAGACACGGCGGTGACCGAGCCCTAGCTGGCCGGACGGCGGCCGGAGCGTGGCGCGGCACACTCGCGCGTGCCGTGCCCACAGTAGGGGCCAGCTGTACTGTAGATTCTCCCTAAAAGTCAAACCCTAAATGTGCAATGATCTCCCTTTTTTTATAGCAACTCGAAAATTTCCAAAAATAAAAGTTGCAGAGAATTTTGTAAAGAACATTTTTCATTTTTGAATCAAACTCAGATTCTGCATATTTTTGAAACTATTCAAAAGGGGCAAAAGGGGTTTTTGAAGTTCAAATGCAATTCAGTTAAATTCTCCAAACTTTACTATATAACTTGAAAATCTATAAACATGAAAGTTGTTCAACTTGCTAAGCACTACAACTTTCATCAAGGGTGCTTGGTTAGATTCATGATAGATATTGAAATGACATTTCAAATTCAAATTTCAACGCACAGTTTTAAGTTTAATTTGAATTTCCACTGTATAACTTCAAATTCTCCAAAAATAAAAGTTGTTCCATTTTAAAAGATCCACAACTTTTATTAAGACACTTTTAGCAGATTCCTTATAGTTTTTTAATTAGATTTTTGGGCCTTTTAAGGGCTCAAATTGAATTCCTTTTTAATTTTATTTTTGATTCTCAATTATAGGTTTAATTGCACCATCATTACCAAACACAATCAAAACACTCTATGAGCCCTAAGCACAATTAGATGCATGCAAGTAATTTAAATATGATGACATGGCAGATTAATTAATAGTAATACCAGAGGTATTACAGCCTTCCCCCCTAAAAGAAATCTCGTCCCGAGATTTGATATATGACTGACTTAAGACTAAGTAAAGGAAAAGAAAATGTGTCAATAGAACCTAGTCCAACCTTGATCATTAAACGAGTAGGGGAATTTACACATTACACGACTAGAACTTTACGTTTATAATGTAGCAAAGAACTCGGGGAAGTTTTCTGAGAGATAATCTTCTGACTCCTAGGTAGCTTCATCTTCGGAATGCTCACTCCATTGGATCTTGTACCACCGGGTTGTAGTCCTTCGGGTAACACGATCCATTCGATCCAAGATTCGAATCGGATACTCGGAGCATGTCAGATCTGGTTCGAGTTCCACTCCTTCGACATCAATAGCATGATCGGGCACTCGAAGATATTTCTTCAATTGCGACACGTGGAACACATTGTGCACTTCGGAGAGGTGCTCCGGCAATTGCAGCTTGTAAGCTACTTTTCCCACACGTTCTATAATCAGAATTGGTCCAATATATCGTGGGGCTAGCTTGCCTTTGACTCTGAAACGGTTGACCCCCTTCATTGGTGAAACCTTCAGGTAAACATAATCTCCAGTCTTGAATGCTAACGGTCGGCGCCTTTGATCGGCGTAAATTTTCTGACGTGACTGTGCCACCTTCAAGTTCTCCTGTATCAGTCGAACCTTTTCTTCGGCATCATTGACCAAGTCAACTCCATAAAACCATCTTTCTCCTGGTTCAGACCAATTCAACGGTGTACGGCACCTACGATCGTAAACTGCTTCAAACGGAGCCATCTTGATGCTTTCTTGACAGCTGTTGTTATACGAGAACTCTGCCAATGCTAAACGCTCGTCCCACGTGTTGGTGTAATTGTGTGCACAAGCCCTCAACATATCCTCAAGTACCTAATTAACTCTCTCGGTCTATCCATCAGTCTACGGATGGTATGCTGTGCTATGCAGAAGTTTTGTCCCTAATGACTTGTGGAAAGCCTTCCAAAAATTGGAGACAAGCTGCGCACCTCGATCGGAGACAATGGTCTTCGGCACACCATGTAGCTAGAGTAGATTTTCTATATAAAGCTTTGCATATGTTGGTGCCCTGTAATCCTTCTTGACTGGTAAGAAATGAGCTTGTTTTGTGAGACGATCCACAATAACTCAGATGGAATCAAAGCCTCGGGATGTCCTGGGCAAACCCACGATGAAATCCATACTAATATCCTCCCACTTCCACGCAGGAACAGGTAACGGTTGCAGATCTCCACCCGGCTTCATATGCACAGCTTTCACCTTTTGGCACGTGTCACACCTTGCTACACACTGAGCAATCTCTATCTTCATCTTAGTCCACCAGAATTTCTGCTTTAAGTCCTGGTACAAGTTGGCGGTCCTAAACAACCAAAATATAACATCATTCTAATGCTAAAATAAATAGAAGGTAGGGCTTCTTATCTAACCTTTCCATGAGTTTTGTTGCACATGTGACTTGCAGGTCGAACACGTGAAAATGCATAAAAATCACCGGAAAGCGCACTTCCAGAAAACATATTCAGAAAAGGCGCAAATCAAGAATAAAAGAGAAAAGCCCATCAAACCATCAAACGGGATCCAACCGTAACCACGGGGGAGGCCCAGGCCCAGGGAGCAACCGACCACCCGAAGGCGGTGGCCAGTTGCCGCCTCCCACGGACCGACTGCCCCCGGGTGCGGCCGCCCCCCAGTTAACGCTTCTCGGGCCCAGTTTTCAGTGACAGTGCCCATGGCGGTTCCCTGAAGGCGGTTTCACCTCCTTCCATACTTAGCTACGCCGAAACCGTCCTATGAAGCTATAAAATGAGGCCCTCACCCCCTCCATCAAAAAACAACTTGATACAAGAGAGAAGAAGAAGGGAGTGCCACCATTTTTCCATTAGTTTAGCTTCTAACTAGGCTAGTATAGGGTTAGAGAGAGATAGAAGTATGAGAAGTGAGAGCGGGGTCGAAGCAGTTCTACTCTAGGGTGGACGAAGTGCCGGACTTGTCGGCTCTCGCATCCAAGTTGTACCTCTACAACCATCTTGCTACTTGAAGTAAGAGGTTTGTGATACATTCTAAGTTTCGATTCATTAAGTAAGTAATTTTCATAAAACTACTTGTTTGTGGTATCATCGCTCGTCCGTTGGACGGGTGCTCTAGTTAGAGGACTCTTGATAAAGACGGAAGTTCCTGGCCATCACTAGAGTAGTAGTCGCCATCGTAGACGTGGTGTCTAAGTCGGGGTCTACCGTTGAGCTAAAAACCTTGCCGGAAGGATTACGTTATGTTTTTCTAAATGGCAACAAAAGCACTCCCGTCATTATTAGCGATAAACTTTCAGACGAGGAGACAAAAAGACTTATTGCCGTTTTAGAAAAACATAGATCGCTCTTCGGGTATTCATTACAAGACCTTAAGGGGATTAGCCCAACGCTCTGTACCCATCGCATCCCTATTGACCCTGCCAGCACACCATCACGCGAACCACAGCGTAGGCTCAATGATGCGATGAGGGAAGTTGTGAAGAAGGAAGTCCTCAAACTTCTTCACGCCTGGATTATTTATCCCGTACCACACAGTGACTGGGTTAGTCCCGTCCAAGTGGTTCCCAAGAAAGGAGGAATGACGGTAGTTGAGAATGCTAAAAACGAGCTCATTCCACAACGTACTGTCATGGGATGGAGGATGTGCATTGATTATAGAAAACTCAATGCGGCAACTCGAAAGGATCATTTCCCATTGGCCTTCATCGATGATATGTTGGAGCAGTTGGTGAAACATTCTTTCTTTTGTTTCCTCGATGGGTATTCTGGCTGTCACCAAATCCCCATCCATCCCGATGACCAAAGCAAAACAACGTTTGCATGCCCGTATGGAACGTATGCATATAGGAGAATGTCATTCGGGCTTTGCAACGCGCCTGCGTCGTTCCAACGTTGCAAGATGTCTATTTTCTCAGAAATGATTGAAGAGATCATGGAAGTTTTCATGGACGATTTTTCAGTCTATGGAAAAACTTTTAATCATTGCCTCGAGAATTTAGACAAAGTTTTGCAAAGATGCCAAGAGAAGGACCTGGTACTTAACTGGGAAAAGTGCCATTTCATGGTCCGTGAAGGCATTGTTCTTGGACACTTAGTGTCCGAAAGGGGGATAGAAGTAGATAAGGTAAAGATAGAAGTTATTGAGCAACTACCTCCCCCTGTGAACATCAAAGGGCTCCGAAGCTTTCTAGGCCATGCGGGGTTCTATAGACGCTTTATCAAGGATTTCTCACAAATTGTTAGACCCTTGACTAGACTGTTAGCAAAAGACGTACCCTTTGAGTTCACGGATGAGTGTTTAAAAGCCTTCGAAACCATCAAGAAAGCACTCATTTCTGCGCCCATCATCCAACCTCCGGATTGGACGCTACCCTTTGAGATCATGTGTGATGCTAGCGACTACGCTGTTGGTGCGGTCCTTGGCCAAACCAAAGATAAGAAGCATCATACGATCGCTTACGCTAGCATGACTCTAACAGGACCTCAGCTTAATTATGCCACAACCGAGAAGGAGCTCCTCGCGGTAGTCTTTGCTATCGATAAATTTAGATCTTACGTGGTGGGAGCAAAGATACTTATTTATACTGATCATGCCACTTTAAAATATCTGCTCACCAAGAAAGATGCTAAGCCTCGTTTGATCCGCTGGATCTTATTATTGCAAGAATTTGATGTTGAAATAAAAGATAAAAAAGGAGTAGAAAATACTGTTGCCGACCATCTTTCACGTATGCAAGTCACTAACATGCAGGAACAAGAAATCAATGACTTCCTATGCGACGACATGCTGCTCATGGTCACCGACACAAACCCATGGTATGCGAACATTGTGAATTACATAGTTTCAGGGTACGTACCCCCAGGCGAATCTAGAAAGAAGCTAAAATATGAAAGCAGACGTCATCTGTGGGATGAACCCAACTTATACCGGGTTTGTGCCGACAGACTATTGAGAAGATGTGTGCCGACTGCTGAGGGTGCACAAATCATAGAAAAATGTCATGTAGCACCATACGGAGGCCATTATGGAGCTTTCCGCACACAAGCCAAAATCTGGCAGTGCGGATTCTACTGGCCAACGATGCATAACAACACCAAAGAGTTCATCCGAAGGTGTCGACAATGCTAGCTGCAAGGCAACATCAGCTCCCGCAACACCATGCCCCTTCATTTCAACCTCCAGATTGAAGTCTTCGATGTCTGGGGCACTGACTTCATGGGACCATTCCAAAAGTCGGGAGACTGTGAGTACGTCCTCGTAGCAGTCGACTATGTCTCCAAATGGGTCGAAGCGCTACTTTGCCGAGCAGCAGATGCAAAACATGCAAGGAAGGTGTTCCATGAAGTGATCTTCCCTCGCTTTGGAACACCAAGGATGGTGATAAGTGACGGGGGCTCACACTTCATAGACAAGACTTTCAGAGCATTCCTGCGAGAGCTGGGAGCCAAGCACAATGTAGCTACTCCTTATCACCCCCAAACCAGTGGACAAGCCGAGACTTCGAACAAACAAATTAAAAACATCCTTCAGAAAATGGTGAACGAGATGGGAAAGGGATGGAAAGATAAGCTACCAGATGCGCTTTGGGCATACAGGACAGCCTACAAAACCCCCATCGGGATGTCACCATATCAGCTGATCTATGGGAAAAGTTGCCATTTGCCTGTTGTGCTTGAACATAGAGCTCACTGGGCAATTAAAACCTAGAACATGGATCTCAAGTCAGCTGGTAAAAATAGGCAGAAACAAATAGCTGAACTAGAAGAATGGCGAGAAAAGGCCTATCATAGTGCCAAGCTCTACAAGGAACGAACGAAGAGATGGCATGATCGAAGAATTCAACATAAAGAGTTCAAGATAGGCGACAAAGTTCTGCTCTTCAATTGAAGAGTCAAATTGTTCGGGAAAGGCAAGCTTAGAAGTAAATGGGACGGACCTTACACCGTCATCAACGTATCGTCACATGGAGCAATCACAATAGAAGACGATGACGGGAACATCCATAAGGTAAACGGTCAACGTCTCAAAGTATTCCTTGAACCTGAACCGAATTTCGTCGATGAAATCAACATAATATCCTTTAAGGAATTCATTAAAAACTTATATAAATAATATATATACATAAAATAAATAAATTTACAAAAACATATTCCATGTTTATACTTGGCTATTTTATAAATAAATAGATGGTTGTAGAGCGATAATGTTGCATTTATGAAATACCCAAAAAGCCCCTATGATCTTTCCTTTCATTTACATGAAATCCTTTTGATCATAGGTATATTCTCTCATAAATGCATGATAGTGTAATCTTGAGATATTCTTATAAAAATCATATATCAAATTTACACTCAATCACTTTGATCCTCCGCGCATCACACTTGATCGTAACCGGGATAGGATTCCACTTGTTCTGATAGGAATATGGGCAAAAGGCAGGGGCTGGCAGGTGGACCTAGGGGACCGACCGCTCCCGGGGTCGACCGCCCACCCAGCCAGCTCAAATGACGTCAACCTTTTTCGTACCTGTTTGTGATTACTCCAGCATGACGTCCTTGGTTACGATCAGATCATTTCCTCAACAGAGACCTCGGTAGAACCTATAAAAAAGCATTTCAAGGCCTCTCCTCTCTTCACACCAAACCATTCTCTTCTTCCTCTTGCAAAGGTGCTAAGCTCTCCCACTTGCAAACCGTGACCATGTCTAGCTATGCTCTTTCGCTGATCCAAGCTCCCGGCTCCATTGCCAATTAGACATAGTTCCCTGTCAAGAGAGCTCTTTTGTGAGAGAAGAAGCTCGTGCCATAGTGGAGAAGCCGCTAGCCTTTCTACCACCCCCTAGCGATAACTTCAGCAACATATCAAGCTTGAAGTCCACGGCACGCTCCCGTGCACCTGAAGGAGGTGCCAAGAAGAAGAGTATTGCTGTCCGACCAACTACGGGCGCTTTAGGCCTCAAGAGGAAGGCTCCTAGTAGTAGCGGGCTTAGCAAACGTGCTGTCGTGATGCCCTCTACCTCCAGTTTACCTTCTTTGTCATCTCTCGCTAAGGATAGTCGCTCTTACACCATTAGGGGAGTGCGCAAACCCGATGGAGGGTTCGCTAAAGGTCTTTTCCGCAGGGGTGAAACACCTTCTAGCATTCCTATACCCTCTGCCGAAAAGCGCAAGGTATTTAGGAAAGTTATTAGAGGGCAGCCTAAGGGATTCTTTAGCGACAGTGGGGATGAGAAGCCTTCCAAAGGCCCAATGATCGCCTCACTAAATGCTAGCATCAAGAGCACGCGCCTAAATATTGAAAAGGCACAAACCCGCATAGCCGAGGCTCATCTTAGCGTAAAAGGACTTAGGGATGAATTAGATGAGATGCGCCGTGGCTACGGAGAGCAGCTGCGTAGGATCGCTAAAGCAGCAGGAGTTGAGCACGCTCTCTAAATATCTTGAGAACGCTCCTGCTACATAAATAGGCACACATTTTCGTTACCACAATCTTTTACTTCCCAATCATATTTCCCTTCAATGTAATGTGCCTATTTGATCTATCAATGAAATAAAAAGTTTCTATCTTTGAATATTTTGTGCACTTGTTTTCTATATATATATATTGTGACTAACCAAGACAGGAAAAAAACAAGTGTGGGGGAAGGACTCTTCAAATTTAAGCTGCACAAGAACAAAAATCAAATTCGGTTTGTGCAAACATCTCCCCTCTCTCTCCCTAACTAAAAAGTTTTAAAAATAAAGTTTAAAGAATGATGTCCCCTTCATACTCCATCAAACATGTCTTCCTATGTTCAGAATGTTTGCATACTTTTTATTCCTTGCTAATATTCCTACAAACAGATCAGGGACCCCTTTTTATCTAAGTAATTGACAAATGAGATATAGCCGGATGACATGATGCTTACTCGTTCTTGCAAAGTACTTGGGATTGATTTTTACAAAACAAAAATTCAATTAGCATGTTCCTTGAAAGATTAACAAATTCCTACCAAGGCCAAATATGATTCTCTATAATAAAGCGTTCCACCTATGCCACTTACTTTGTGATGAGTCTAGTCAAAATTCGTAACCGCTGTTGAGAGATGCTTCATGCTTCCAAGATAAGAATTCACATGCACCCACCAAATTAATTCAACTCTCACCCTGTGAGTTGCGCAAAACACGCATCCATCCATCCATAAAAAAAATATGCCAACTCTTACACTAGGAGTTGCGCAGTTTTCCTCCACCAAATAAAAGTGCTATTTTTATCCAAAGAAACACGCACCCTTGATGCAAAACTTTACTCATCCATCATGATATCTCCTCATTCAAAATATGTCATATGCCAATAAAATATATGGAGCTATGCTAAAAAAATGCAAAAGAGAGAAACTGTGCCAAGGGGCATCAGAAAATAAACGGGAAAGAAGATTCCAAATACCCGTTCAAAAAAATATATATAATATAAATAGTGATGAAGTTCCTATAGCCCATATCTTGTCTTTTTTTTTTCAAAAAGGAGAATCATGATGCATAGAGTATCAAAAAGATTAAGAATTAGGTTTCCACCTTCATATTCTCCACACACATGCACATTCTGATCTAGGAGTATGACGCACTCCCTCCGGTACGGTCTGGGGTTTGACTCGACAACATATGCAGGGTAAGTGTGCCTCATCATTTTCATTCCTACCTAAAACTCCAGATAAGCCTTTTTAGTGGTAGGATGACCATGTGAAGGCATTATTTTTATGCCTTGGTGAGGAACCACTTGCATACATGAGCGATTTGAGAGAATCATTCAAGGAACACAAGCTATTCTTATGATTTTCAAAATCTTGCAAAAACCCAAATTTCTACGCATGGACAAACTAAGAAGATTTGATCCAGACTATTCCATTTTGCAACTACTCAAGATAATTTGGTAGACACATTGAAGTTCATAAATCCAGGTGAAGTTTGGAATAAACTGTATGTAGATCTTTATGAATAAGGAAAATGAACCCATTTGGTCCTTAGCACTTTACTCGAGGACGAGTAAAGGACCAAGTGTGGGGGAGTTGTTGGCGGTCCTTAACAACCAAAATATAACATCATTCTAATGCTAAAATAAATAGAAGGTAGGGCTTTTTATCTAACCTTTCCACGAGTTTTGTTGCACATGTGACTTGCAGGTCGAACACGAGGAAATGCATCAAAATCACCGGAAAGCGCACTTCCAGAAAACATATTCAGAAAAGGCGCAAATCAAGAATAAAAGAGAAGAGCCCATCAAACCTTCAAACGGGATCCATCCGTAACCGCGGGCGAGGCCCAGGCCCAGGGAGCAACCGACCACCCGAAGGCGGTGGCCAGTTGCCACCTCCCAGGGACCGACCGCCCCCCAGTTAATGCTTCCCAGGCCTAGTTTTCAGTGACAGTGCTCATGGCGGTTCCCTGAAGGCGGTTTCACCTCCTTCCATACTTAGCTATGCCGAAACCGTCCTATGAAGCTATAAAATGAGGCCCTCACCCCCTCCATCAAAAAACAACTTGATACAAGAGAGAAGAAGAAGGGAGTGCCACCATTTTTCCATTAGTTTAGCTTCTAGCTAGGCTAGTATAGGGTTAGAGGGAGAGAGATAGAAACTTGAGAAGTAAGAGCGGGGTCGAAGCAGTTCTACTCTCGGATGGACGAAGTGCCGGACTTGTCAGCTCTCGCATCCAACTTGTACCTCTACAACCATCTTGCTACTTGAAGTAAGAGGTTTGTGATACATTCTAAGTTTCGATTCATTAAGTAAGTAATTTTCATAAAACTACTTGTTTGTGGGATCGTCGCTCGTCCGTTGGACGGGTGCTCTAGTTAGAGGACTCCTGATAAAGATGGAAGTTTATGGCCATCGCTAGAGTAGTAGTCGCCGTCGTAGACGTGGTGTCTAAGTCGGGGTCTACCTTCGTATGTTGCACGTGCCCACGGGCAGAGGGGTAGGTGGCAGGTGGTGACAGCCCTGTCCACTCGTATCTGAATTCCCCCACGTTCGGCCGCGGAGTAGCGCTGATACTGGTATCGGTTGGCAGATCAGCTGCGTCAGTGGGCCTGAAGCAGACAAGTAGTGGAGAAATTATCTTCACTTAGTGTTTCCAGCCTTAGTGTATCCTGTCTACCCAAGTTATCCCCTCTACCTTTTTCTAGGGTAAACTAGCTAAGAGCCTATAAACTTAAGCCGTTCCTTTGTGAAATTATAAATACGATACCCTGAGTACTTCCAGGTGAAGTGCTACAACGGTACTTCCGTGCGCTTGCGGACTTTTCTGCTGACGCTAAGAAGCGCCAATAGTACATCTTATTGCGTCCTGGATGAATTGAGAATCTGGTCAAATGCGCTTCATCGAGGATCATGCGACGTAACTCAGGAACTTTTGGGACTACAAGTCAATTCTTGAACCATACCACACCTTCATCATCAATTCTAAAATAATCCGCCTTCCCAGCTTGTACTTTCTCTTTAATGTGATTGATTCCTTTGCTTCCCTTTTGAGCAGCAATGATTTGCTCACGGATATGTGTTTCAATGCTGATGTTGGCTAGACTGCCCTGTGGAACTATTTCTATGCCTAACTTTTCCAGCTCATAACATAAAGATAGGTCATATGGCTTTATGGTCAAACAGTTACAGTGAACTTTCTGACTTAGTGCATTAGCAACCACATTAGCTTTACCCGGATGGTAGTGCACTTCAATATCATAATCCTTTATCAACTCGAGCCATCTTCTTTGCCTCATTCAATTCTTCTTGAGTAAAGATGTACTTCAAGCTCTTGTAGTCAGTGTAGACATTACAAGTACTGCCTAGCAAATAATGACGCCATATCTTCAAGGCATGTACTAGAGCTGCCAACTCTAAGTGATGTGTGGGATAATTCTCTTTTTGACGCTTGAGCTGTCGTGAAGCATAAGCAATAACTTGACCCTCTTGCATCAGGACACAACCAAGACCGGTATCAGAAGCGTCGCAGTACACATCAAATGGCTTTTCAATATTGGGTTGGGCTAAGACTGGTGCAGTAGTCAACAACTTCTTTAAAGTCTGAAATGCTTTCTCACACTCTGGTGACCAAACAATCTTGACCTGATTCTTCAACAAGCTAGTGATGGGCTTGGATATCCTAGAAAAATCTAGGATAAATCGATGGTAGTATCCCACCATTTTCATGAAACTGCGGACTTGATGTACAGTGGTTGGTGGCTTCCAATTCAAGATTTCTTCCACCTTGCTCGGATCAACTAATACACCTTCCGCCGATAGAATATGTCTGAGAAACGGAACTCGGTCCAACCAAAACTCACACTTGCTAAACTTGGCATAGAGTTGATGTTCTCTTAAGCGAGTCAGGACAACACGAAGATGGTTGGCATGTTCTTCAGGGGTTTTGGAATAAACAAGGATGTCGTCGATGAACACGACCACGAATTTGTCGAGCTACGGCATGAAGACGGAGTTCATTAGGTACATGAAATAGGCAGGGGCATTGGTTAGGCCGAAATACATAACTAGGTATTCATATAGGCCATATCTGGTGGTGAAGGCGGTTTTTGGAATGTCTTCAGGACGGATTTTTATTTGGTGGTAGCCAGACCTAAGGTCAATTTTGGAAAACACTTTGGCCCCAGCAAGTTGGTCAAAGAGTAGGTCAATGCGGGGCAAAGGGTATTTGTTCTTGATGGTTACCTCATTGAGGGAACGGTAGTCAACACAGAGTTTGAGAGATTGGTCTTTCCTTTTCACAAAAATAGCAGGGTAGCCCCACGGAGATGAGCTAGGTCTAATAAGACCCTTATCGAGCAAATCTTGCAATTGAACCTTAAGCTCTGCCAGTTCTTTGGGAGGCATCCTATAGGCTCTATGAGGTATAGGTGTTGTTCCAGGCTTCAACTCAATAGCGAACTCCACATCATGATCAGGTGGCAAATCTGGCAAATCATCGGGGAACACGTCCGGAAACTCACAGACTACCGGAATATCCTACACTTCTTTGACTGCGGTTGCACATATCCTACCAACTGCTCTTTGAGGTATTGGAAGTTGGATGAGAAGTTGAGTTTGACTATTAGGCAAGTTTACCCTGATGGTTCTATTCAGCACGTCAATGAGGGCCTTGTGCTAATACATCCAATTCATGCCTAATATCACATCTATGTCCTGATCTTTGAGTACTATCATGGTGGTAGGGAATATATGCCCCCCAGTTCTATAGATACTCGTTGCACTACCTCCTTAGTACTTATACGCCCACCGAGCGAATGTATAAGAAATTTTCCTTTATTTCCCCAATTGATATCTCATGCTTGGCGATAAATGTGCGATTGATGAATGAATGAGATGCACCAGAATCAAAAGGCATAATTGCAGGATGACTTGCGACAGGGAACGTACCCATCACGATGGGTTCACCCTCGGGAATCTCACCAACTTGGGTGTAGTAGATCTGGCCTGCTTTCTTGACCACCTTTCCCTTTTGGGCATTCTGCTGATGACCACGATGCTGAGCCCGCTGCTGCTAACCACCAGGATCCTTCTGGGCATTCTGGTTGTATTGCTTCGAAAATGGGCAGTCACAGGCCCAGTGGCCCATCTTGCCACAGCTGTAACAAGGGTGGTTGTAGTTGACTTGTGGGGTGGTGACACGAACGCCAGGGGCATTCGGCGGAGTGGTGTTTTGCTGGTTGGAGGTGTGGGATGTAGCGGCAGTGCAAACAACAACCTGTTGCTGAGGGTACGGTGGACGAGAGTGGTGAGTGGGATGATAAATGATTTTCTGACGCTTCTGGCCGCCAGAAGACCCAGACTTCTTCTTCTTCTTTTCCTCTTGGTGTTTACGATCACTCTCTTCAAAGGCAATGGCAATGTTGACAGCCTCATGAAAGGTGCAGTGGAGGTTGTTTGACAGGCTTCTCTGAATCTTGTAGTTCAAACCCTTGATAAAGCAGTCCTTCTTTTTTGGGTTGGTGTTGGTGTGCTCAAGGGTGTACTGCGATAGGTGATTGAACTGCCCAACGTACTGCATCACAGTGGACTCTTTTTGCTGTAGGGCTAGGAATTGGTCTAGCTTCATCTTCATCACACATGTAGGGATGTAATGAGCATGGAAAGCCTCACGGAATTCTTCGCAGGTGAGTTGATGACCATCAAGCTGTGTAGACAGAAGGCTTGCATACCAAGCACTTGCAGGACCTCGCAGTTGCTGCGCTGCAAACAGTGGCTTCTGAATCTCAGTGCAGTGAATCAGGCTAAACTTCTGCTCCATGGTACGGAGCCAGTCGTCAGCCTGAAGGGCTCATCAGCCTTGGTGAACACAGGTGGACGGGTGTCCATGAAGTCCATGTATGTTGTCTCATCATCATCGCGGCGGCCACGACGCCCACCACGGTTGCCTTGATTCTGCGCCATCGCTGTGGCGGCATTGGCCAAGGCCGCAATGGCATTGGCCAAGGTTGGTGTAATAGGCGGTGGGTTGGGAGCAGCTCCATCCTCAGAGGTTTCAGCACCGGACGCACGGGTATTGACAAGCATCTGTTTAATTGCAAACCGAACTTAGGACTAGCATTACTTAAACGAAACGTAGTAGCAGTACACGCTTAAACATTACAACACTTAAGCGATACTTAAAAGACATGACTAGGACTAAAACAAAGTTCTCATCCTACAGCTAAAGTTCTCAGCAAGCACCAACATTACAACACAAATGATAACGATAGGCTAAAGTTCCTAGTCCTATGACTAGTCTAGTCGTCGATGACGATCACGTCCTCCTCGTCGTCATCCTCCACGATCACATCCTCCATGGGATCAATCTCCTCCTCAAGGTCATCCTCAACAACCTGCTCTTCGCCTTCCTCCTGCCCAGGTCCCTCGACCACACCAAACTCAGGCTCCTCCTCACGAGGAACTGGGGCAGGGTTGAGCTTATTGTTGAGCCTGTGCATGAAAGTGCATTTGCCCCATCGTGGGTTTTGGTTAGTTGATGACACACAAATTAGGGACTAATGAACTCTACTAAGACTATGCGCAGATTTAATCCCATGAAAGCATACTGAAAATCTATTTGGGATTAAACAGTGCCCACAATTCGACTTGAACTTCGGCGCTTCGACTGAAACGGTGGTTAGAATTGCTTTTATTATTTTCTTAGGTTTGGAATGCCGTACTGTTAAGAGAGATGCAAAACTAAGTGGTTTGATGAAGATAGAGTGCTTAGGCTTTAATTTAAAATAAAAAAGAGAGACACTCAAAGCACTGCACGAACACACTTGCGAGCTGCTGGAACTTGACCTGTCGGAAGTTCTGGTCCAGGCCGGAAGTTCCGACGTATAGCCTAATGGTGGCGTGGCCAAGTGCTGGGAGGTCGGAAGTTCCGACGCGTCAGAAGTTCCGGCTGGAGCCGGAAGTTCCGACTATCCCGCACTGAGACCTATTGGAATAGCAGGGTCAAAAGTTCCGACACCCCTGTCGGAAGTTCCGACGTAGATCTGAACGGTTGGATTTGGACTTGACTATAAAAGCTACCTCTCTCACTTCTAACCGTTACCACTCATTCATTGCGACCAAACTCTGTCCAAAACAGCTCCCAAGCATTGAAGGCTCTCCTCTCCTCTTCCCTTTGCTCCCAACTTTGATTCCCCCAAGGATTTGAGTGAAGAGTGAGTGGATCGAGTGAGAAAATCACCTCTTGAGCTTGAGCACTTGATTCTCCTCTTCTTGCTGGTTGGTTTTGCGTTTGTTACTCTTGGAGCTTTGCTCCTAGCTGGCTAGGCATTGCCCAAGAGCATCCAAGCTTGTGGATTCGCCTTGGGAAGTTTGTATTACCCGTGATTTCTACTGGAAACCTTGAGTTACCTTTGTGGTTTCTTTGAGAGAGGCTAAGGAGGTGAAATAGACTCCGACCTTTGTGGTCACCTCAACAACGAGGACGTAGGTACTCCTTTGTGGGTTGGCCGAACCTCGAGATAAATTCTTGTGTCAGTTGTGCTCATTGTTTTTGTTGCAATATTTGTTTTATATTACTCTTGTGCTTGTCTCTCCCTACCTCCTTCTACTTTCTATGGTTTGAGCTCCACCCGTGGCTTGGAGCATCTCCGGAGCTAAGGAACATCGCCTGCTACCTTACTTCAACACTGGGTAAAAGGGTTGTTAGTTTTCGCACGCTCAAAAGTTCATTTGGCCACTAGGGCTAGTTTCAACGTAGGGGTCGGAACCTCCAACAGTTTGGGCCGTTGGAAGTTCCGACACAAACTTCCAGAACTTCCGGCAGTATCTGATCAAAATTGAACTAGAGTGTGTGCAGATTTTTAATTAGGCCTATTCACCCCCTCTAGGCCATTGTAGATCCTTTCAATTGGTATCGGAGCCTAACCCTCTTGTTAGTGCTTCACCGCGTGAGGGATTGCATTGGCAACATTTAGTGTAGATGATGTGAAAGCTCTAGCCGAGAGAATTGCAAATCAATTGCTTGAAAGACAAGCCAAGCAGTTTGAAGAGCAAATGAGCAAGATGAAGGAAGAGATTGATAGCTTGAAAGATGCTTTGAGTAACAAGAATGAAAACCACCCTAGTGCATCAAGCTCAAAGAATGGTGCCAATGAAAAAGAGAAAGAACAAGATGGGAACAAAACACCAAGAGAGTTCACCAATACACCCTTCGACTACAACCTATTGAACAAAAACAATCTCAACCAAATGCCACATATCATCCTTGGCAAGCCACCCCCATTTGATGGAGTCAACTACAATGATTGGGCACACAAGATGAAGGTGCATCTCATTGCGGCAAGATGTTGGGAGATTGTAAGTGTTGGCATTCATCCTCCGGATGTTGATGGTGAAATCACTCCTCAAAATGTCCATGATTTCCATCTCAATGCACAAGCCGCATCTTTGATCCTATCATGCCTCAAGCCCGAAGAAAGTAACAAAGTGCATGGAATTGAAAATGCCAAGTTGATTTGGGACACTCTTAGGATATCATATGAAGGTGATGAAAGTGTGAGAAAAAGCAACATAGAGTTACTACAAGGAAGGATTGAAAATTCCTCTATCAAGAGTGGAGAAACTACCCAATAAATGTTTGATAGGTACATGACTTTGATCAATAAGATAAGAGCTCTAGGTGATGAAAGGTGGGATGACAACTCGGCGGCAAGGAAGTTGCTTAGAGCATATAGAGTCAAGAACAAGACACTTGCATCAATCATCATGGAAAGACCAAACTATGAGAAGATGACACCCCATGAGATGCTTGCAAAAATAAAGCATCATGAAGTCCTAGATGATGAAGCCATTGAAGATCAATCTCAAGATGTAAGCAACATGAAATTCATTGCTCTCAAAGCAAGTCAAGAACATGCATCAAGTCAAGATATAAGAAAGAAGTACATTCATGATAGCTCAAGTGAAGAAGATGAAGACACCGATGAAGAGACCGCACTTCTTGTCAAGAACTTCAAGAAAATCATGAGAAGGAAAATGTTTAAGAAGAGTTATGGTGGTGGAAGTAAGAGAAACAAGAAGAGAGTGTGCTACAAGTGTGGTGCCAATGATCACTTCGTTGCCAAATGTCCTCAAAAAAAGACAAGAACAAATACAACAAAGATGATGACAAGAAAGGTAGAAGGAAGAGAAGAGGTGAAGCACATATTGAGCAAGAGTGGCACTCAAGTGATGATTCAAGTGATGATGAGAAGACCAAACAGAAGGAGAAGGAGAAGGGTCCCGCAAATATTGCTATCCACAAGACATCCTCTCCAAGCCTCTTCGCCAACAACTCATCGTCAGCCAAGCTCTTCACCAACCTCTCCTCTACATCGCGCCTATTTGAGGATCTCTCTGATGATGATGATGTCACTCCAACTTGCCTTATGGCTAAGGGGGAGAAGGTACCGCCTAACTCTCCTACATGCTCTAGTAATGAACATAGTGACAATGAAAATGATGAAATGGATGAATATAAAAGAAACTTGATTGTAAAATTTGGAAAGAAAGGTGGAAACAAAATAATTAAATTACTAATGAAACTAAAAAGTCAGAATGAGAGTCTTGAAATGCATGGTGACTTAATCTTACAAGAGAGAGAAAGAAATCTTGCACTTGAAGCCTCTCTAGCCGAAGAAAAGTTGAAAGTTGAGAAGTTGACCGTGGATCTATCTTTAGCCAATGACTCTATCAAGAGATTGACTAAGGAATGCTCCACGGACAATGATGCAATTGCTAGTGTTAAGAACAAGTATAGCATAGCTCAAGAAAGTCTCACAAGCTTAAAAGAAACATATCAAAAGCTTGAGCTAAGTTACAATGCTCTTAAGACTAGCGCTTCAACTTCTTTAAGGCATCTGATGGCTCTAGCTCCTCCTCAAGTAAAAGTTGCAAAAGATGTCATAATGTTGATATAAATGCTTGTGCAACTAACCTTGTTGAGCTAGAAAAGAAGGACAAGGAAATTCAAAGGTTGAACATGATCTTGAGAAATGGTTGTAAGCAAAGTTCAACAACCTAGACTTACACTCAAGTCCGCAAGGCATCCATTCATCAAGGAAGGAGTTGGCTATAGTAAGTATGATGGTAAAGCCAATGTAAGAAACATGATCAATGGGGTACCTTGTGTGAAGTTCAATAAGGGAGTTCCTCTCTTTGATCTCATCAACAAGGCTAAAAAGGTTGCCACACCAATGTCAACACTTGCAAATAACAAGACCAACAAAAAGAAGCAAGTGGAACAATACAAGCAACAAATGCCCATATCACGTAGCTATGCTAGTGATTACATGTGTTATTGGGGTAAAGATGGAAAGATTGTGGTGAAGTATGGTGGTGCACTCAAGAAGAGAGAAATCATGAGAAGTTTTTGGGTGCCCAAAGCTTATGTGACTAACCCCCTAGGACCCAAATCTACTTGGGTACCTAACACAAGAACTTAACTTGTTTTTGTAGGAATATGCCTCTGGTGGAACGAGTTGGGTGTTGGATAGCGGGTGCACCAATCATATGACCGGGGCAAAGGACATGTTCACCTCCTTTCAACCAAACAATGATTCATGTGAAAACATTGTGTTTGGTGACAATGGCAAAGGACAAGTACTTGGTTTGGGTAAAATTGCTATCTCAACTGACAACTCAATTTTTAATGTATTACTTGTGCATTCATTGAGTTATAATTTGTTGTCCATTTCTCAACTTTGTGAGATGGGCTACGATTTTTGTCTCTTTACGGATAAGGGTGTGACCGTCTATAGAAGAAGGGATTCCTCTATTGCATTTACGGGTCGCTTGAAGGGCAAGCTTTATCTAGTTGATTTCACAACTAATAAAGTAAAGCCCAAGACTTGTTTAATGGCAAAATCCAACATGGATTGGCTATGGCATCGTCGGCTAGCACATGTTGGGATGAGGAACTTGGCCCAACTTCAAAGAGGCGAGCATAACCTTGGACTAACAAATGTTTCTTTTGAGAAAGATAGAATTTGTAGTGCATGCCAAGCCGGAAAGCAAGTAGGATCAAAGCACCCTACCAAGAATGTTGTGTCAACATCAAGACCATTGGAGCTTCTTCACATGGATTTATTTGGACCCGTCGCTTATCAAAGCATTGGCGGTAACAAATACGGAATTGTAATTGTTGATAACTATTCTCGTTTCACTTGGGTGTTCTTTTTGGTAGATAAAAGTCAAACACAAAGCATCTTCAAGAAGTTTGCAAGAAGAGCCCAAAATGAGCTTGAGTTGAAGATCAAGAGAGTTAGAAGTGACAACGGGACGGAGTTTAGGAACACCAACATTGAAGCCTACCGTGATGAAGAAGGCATCAAGCATGAGTTTTTGGTTCCTTATACTCCACAACAAAATGGTGTTGTGGAGAGGAAGAATCAAACTCTCATTGAAGCCGCAAGATCAATGTTGGATGAATACAAGACTCCACATGATTTTTGGGTGGAGGCGGTCAACACCGCATGTCATGCAATCAACAGTCTATATCTTCACAAGATTAGAAACAAGACCCCATATGGGCTTCTAACTGGTAGCAAACCAAAGGTGCACTACTTTAGAGTCTTTGGTTGTAAGTGTTTCATACTTAACAAGAAAACTAAAAGCTCAAAGTTTGCACCTAAGGTACATGAAGGTTTTCTACTTGGTTATGGTACTAATGAACATGGCTATCGTGTGTTCAATAATGTCACCGGCAATATTGAACTAACAGTAGACGTGTCCTTTGATGAAACCGATGGATGATGATGAAGAACAAATTGTGTTCTCTCCACAAGATACAATATCTAATCATGTGCATGACAATGTACATGATCAAGCTTCCGCATCAACCACTCCGAATGATGAGAACACAAGTCAACCACAAGATCAACTTCATGAAGAAGACCAAGGCAATGATCAAGTAGAAACTCATCAAAATGATCAAGAATCAAATGAAGCCAATCCAATCAATGATCAAGAACAACATGATGATGATGATAATGAAGATGATGATGGTCCCATACAAAGAAGATCACTTGTGCCACATCCAAGGGTGCATCAAAGTGTTCAACGGGACCACCCCGTTGACAACATCTTGGGAAGCATACAATGAGGAGTAACTACTCGTTCACGTTTAGCAATTTTTTGTTAATATTACTCATTTGTTTCTCCCAAGGTACCCACGACGATTGAAGACGCACTCAAGAGTGCAGATTGGATGATGGCAATGCAAGAAGAGTTGAACAACTTCACCCGGAATGAAGTCTGGTCCTTGGTGGAAAGGCCCAATCAAAACGTGATTGGAACCAAATGGGTCTTCCGCAACAAACAAGATGAACATGGTATAGTCACAAGAAACAAGGCAAGGTTGGTGGCCAAAGGATTCACCCAAATCGAAGGTTTGGATTTTGGTGAAACTTATGCACCCTAGCTAGGCTTGAGTCAATTCGTATATTACTTGCCTTTGCTACTCACCATGATTTCAAGCTATATCAAATGGACATGAAAAGTGCATTTCTCAACGGCCCCATCTTCGAGATGGTGTATGTGGAACAACCACCGGGTTTTGAGGATCTGAAGCACCCCAACCATGTCTACAAGCTGTCCAAGGCGCTCTATGGGCTAAAACAAGCCCCTAGTGCTTGGTATGATTGTCTTAAGGACTTCCTACGCAAACAGGGGTTTGAGATAGGCAAGGCCGATCCTACTCTCTTTACTCGTAAAGTTCATAAAGATATCTTTGTTTGCCAAATATATGTTGATGACATAATATTTGGTAGTACTAATGTGGCATTTTGTGAGGAGTTTAGTAGGATCATGACCAAGAGATTTGAAATGTCATGATGGGAGAGTTAAAGTTCTTTCTAGGATTTCAAATCAAGCAACTCAAGGAAGGGATATTCATAGGTCAAACTAAGTACACACTTGACATGTTGAAGAAGTTTGACATGGACAAAGCCAAGCCAATGAAGACACCCATGGCGGCCACCGGGCACTTGGACCTTGATGAGGATGGTAAGGCCGTCGATCAAAAGGTATATCGCTCCATGATTGGATCCCTACTGTACCTTTGCGCATCTAGGCCTGATATAATGCTTAGTGTGTGCATGTGTGCTAGATATCAAGCAAATCCAAAAGAATGTCATTTAATGGCAATCAAGAGAATCTTTCGATATTTGGTTTTCACCCCTAATCTTGGCTTGTGTATCCTAAGGGCTCCACTTTCGATTTAGTTGGCTACTCCGATTCAGATTATGGAGGTTGCTGAATAGATCGAAAGAGTACTACCAGAACTTGCCAATTTATTGGTAGATCCTTGGTGTCTTGGAGCTCTAAGAAGCAAACCGTTGCCTTGTCTACCGCTGAAGCCGAGTATGTTGCGCCCGGCGCATGCTGTGCCCAACTACTTTGGATGAAGCAAACTTTCAAAGACTTTGGTTGTGAGGTAACCAAGATTCCCCTTTTGTGTGACAATGAAAATGCCATTAAGTTGGCAAACAACCCTGTAAACCACTCTCGTACAAAGCACATAGACATCCGGCATCACTTTTTGAGAGAACATGAAGCCAAAGGAGATATCGCTCTATGCCATGTGAGCGCCGAATTTCAACTAGCCGATATCTTCACAAAGCCCCTAGACGAGTCAAGATTTTGTGCTTTGAGGAGTGAGCCAAATATCATTGATTCTCGGAACTTTGATTGATATCTTGCACATCGTTGAATGTGAAAACAATTTTGAAAATTGTCTATTTCTCTTCAAAACTACTTTCTAAGTCTTTCAAGTGTGATTATAGCCCTGTACTGATGATTTGAATTCTAGTCACACTAGAAAGTGCTTTTGTTCATCATAAATGTGCACCACTATTTTTTAGCCATAGTAGTTGTATGTGGTAGAGTCGGAAGTTCCGGTCCTGGCCGGAAGCTCCGACGCGTCGGAGCTTCCGGCTGGTGCCACCGGAACTTCCGACGCAGATCTGACCGCAGGGTTAAAACTCAATACCGGTTTGATTTCTAATCTTACCCAATTCACTTTTCCCGTTACCCTGCCCTAGCCTTGCTCGTGACCCTGGTCGCCATTGCCGTCGCCCTTGCCTCCCCGAGCTCGGTGGGTGGCGGTGAGGCCTCTTCAGAAGTTCCGGAGGCCCTCCGTCGACTTCTCCGGCGTTCCCCACTCTCCCTCCCTCCCGGAACTTCCGAGGTGAACCCTCCTCTCCATTGTTCTTGGTGCCTTTTGGTGCTAGGTTCGTAGTGAACTCTAGGGCTCATCCTCTTTGGTTCTTGGTCACTTGTAGGACGTGGATTCGCTCGGAGAACTCGGCATTGCTGCGGATTTCTCTCCCCTTCTCTTCTTCCCCTATCTCAAGGTATAACATGGTTCTTCTTCTTTCCCGTGCAATGTACCTTGTGGTTCTTCTTCCTCTACCTCTACTCTCTCTGTTTTGCATGGTATGTGGTGGATTGCGTCGATTTGGAACTCGTTTGCTCGCACCGTCACTGGGCCGATCGGAACTTCCGACTCGTGCCGGAACTTCCTACGTGCCGGAAGTTCCGACACTTGTAGCTGGAACTTCCGACCCCCCAGTAACTGTGTGATTAGCCCTATTCCTGCTCTACGTCGTCTATTCGTCCCTGCTGCTTTTCTCTCTCTTACTCTTCTCTATGTCTCTCTACAGCATGGCTGATGCTGGTGGTTCTCGCCGTCCGCAGCGTTCGAGGCAGCCTCTGCCGTCCTCGCAGCCTGCGGCGACTCGCGAGCACCGCTCCAAGAAGAACCAGGATCGCAGCAGTCATCCTCGCGGTGGTGGTGGTGCTGGTAGCTCCTCCGCTGCTGCCCCGCCACCCGCTGCTCGTGTTTTGGGCATGGATTTTGTTGTGGACCCTGACGAGGAGGCTCTTGACCGTGCCGGGTGGACCATCTCTAATCCAGTCACGCGCTCTCCTGCCGCTGGTCCCATATTTCCGTGCAGCTCACCCGCTTCAATCCCAACCTCCCAATGCCTGTGATGCGGGTGCCGGAGCTTGCACCCAACTATGGCGGATGGGCACCACCACTAGACGTGGATTATCATCACCAGACCACTTTTCTCAGACAAAATCGGTAGAGGAACTTCTTCCAGGAGGATGAGAAGGACTTGACGCTGGAGTACCGTTTTTGGGCGGCATTTCACTCTCATGTGTACAGCTCGCTCTACTACACCAAGTACCTTCGCAAGCGGGAGCCTCCTGTCATTCCTATGAAGGCAATTGATGCATATCACTTGGGTTGCTTTCAAGAGCCTAAAATGAAGAAGTTGGTTCGTGACCTTGACACCCATCGCCTGAATTACCTCATGAGCTTTCGCAATGATTGGAACAATGAGATCATCTGCTAGTTCTATGCTTCCTATTATCATGCTTACAATTATGACGATGACGTGGATGAGATTCATTGGACCACTGAGGGCAAGCACGAACTAATCAAGCAAGCAAACACGAATCGATAACTAATCCGCGCGTGAAAACCGTCCTAATCTGCATCTCGTCCACCGGATGACGGTTAACACAGATTGATCGGGTAAACCAGTGTGAATCATCCTTGACTCACTATGTTTCCCATGTCCACCGGATGATGCCAAAGAAACAGAGCTTAGCAAGGACCCTGGTCCGCCATGCTTCCTTGTCCACCAAATGATGCTAAAAAGACATAGTTTAACAGGGGGTTGACGATACTTACAAGCAAGCCTGCGTCCACCGGGTGACACCCAGCCTGGATGAAGTAACTCGCCGAACTCGACTGACTCTAGGGTTTGCTGGCCGGAGCCGAAAGTTGTGTTGTATTGATTGTTGTTGTCTGTTTTACAATGGCTGAGGGCTTATATTTATACCCTGAGCGTAGATAGAGGCCTAGTCGAATTACAACTCATCAATAGATAAGGAAACCAACAAACTATCCTATATATAAGGTAACTTGGAGTCCCACCTTCCCTTTCATAACGGACTCCGATCGTGATCGCATCTTGGCGGTGCGGACTCTGGATGACGTCACCAATACCGACGCTGCACGCCTCCTGTCACCTTCGCCCGATAACCGATTCACCGTGCAATCGGCTATTTTCCTTCCTTCCGCTGGACGGAATCTGCTTCCGAGATCGGCTATCTTCCTCCGGTATCGGCTATCTTCCTCTGGCATCGGCTGTCGGCTCCCAGCCCAAAATTTGGTGTTAACACATGCCCCCCAATTTTGGAATAAACTGGTTTATTCCGAAATTAGCGCTTGAGCCTTCAAATAGCCAAACCGCAGCTTCCCTCTCGGCACCTCAAACTTTTGCACCAAAACGAAACCCTAAACCGTCGCAACTTCCAGCCACGGGCATCAATCCGCCGCCGTTAGCTTCGATTCGCCGCCGCCAGCTTCGATTCGCCGCCGTCAAATCACCCCCGAGCTAATGGCGACTCCTTCCGAGGTCCTGAGGTATCAATTTCATCGATCTGCCCCCTGATTCGTGAATCCCTCTTCAACCTCACTGAGTACGAGTTTCAAATCCAGGTGCTGAGGAATGATATTCTGATTCCACTGAAGGACATCCCCGATACCTACTATCTGGGCCCGATGGGTGATCCGATCCCCAAAGACTTCATCATTCAAGAAACCAACCAGTTCCCATTCTGAAGCTCCATGATGGGCGCCTCTTCTTGGGCCAAATCTTTCAGAAACTGGCCAAGCGCACCTGCTGGGTGGAGGAACTGGTTCCGTCGCGTCGCGGCGAAGAAGCGCGCGGACTGGGAGATGTGCCATCTGAGCCAATGTCTTGACCTATCATTATCAAAGATGGCAAGGAATGAGCCGCTCCTGATTGCTGCCAGTCATTTTTGGTCCAACTTCTTGAATGCTTTCGAGTTCGGAGACGGTCCAAAAACCATTACCCTAGGCGATATCCATATGCTCACCGGGCTTCAGATTACTGGATCATATGATTTCTGGGATCTTCGCTCCAGTGGCAAGAAGGACCCGTACTTCCCAAAGATGGACACATACAACGGGTGGAGTGGCTATATTCAACACCACCAGAAAAACTCCTCTTCTGTCAGCGAGAAAGAACACGTCGCATTCTTGACCATGTGGCTTGAAAGGTTCGTGTTCTGTGGTGCCACTGCCGGGCCAGCATATCCTTATCGGGTCTTAGCAGAAAAACTGGCTCAAGGGCACTCCATCCCCCTGGGCAAACTCTTGTTGGGTGCAGCATACAGGCTTATGAGCGGGGTATTCAGTTCCTTGATTATAGGTGAAGAAGTACAATGCATAACAGGCCCTTGGTGGCTAGTACAGTTATGGCTCAACCTGTATCTGCATAAGCTGGTAAGAAGACAACTCCAAGGCCTCAACTTTCCATCCACCGAGTATTCAGAGGAGGAGGACCCAAAAACCAGAGGCTGTCAAAGTTTTGGTGAAGCTGCCTCTGCCATAGTCATCCCAACTTCAAAGGGCAACATGCTGGAAACATTATACAGGGGTCTGGGACCAAATGTTACTACCTGGTTCCCCTACGAAGATGAAGATGAATTTCCAGCGCCCTCCAGCTTCAAATTCAACAATGGGTGTTCTGATGATGAGGCCATCAGCATCTTGAACGCAATTATCAAACCCTGTGCCTTGCGAGCAGACTTCAAACACCTTCGGAGCACAAGCGGCAAGGCAACTAGCTATCCTTCTTATGAATTCTATCACCCAAACATAGCAGCAAGACAGCTAGGTTTCGGCCAATTGCCTCCTCGGCTCCCTTTTTTTAATACCTTGAAACCCAGGGAGAACATTACAGAGCACCTTCAGGCTGGCAGAATTTTTCAACTCGGAGCAAACCTGCCCACATTCTTGCCGAAGCCGTAGAACCAAATCTGCGTCGCTCATCAGAGTTTTGACGATTGGTGGCAACAATGGCACGCTCACTTGTTCTGCCAAACTGTCTATGACAAATGCAGAGCCCTAGACCCAAACTTCCAATCTCCCCGAGCAGTAAGTGTTCTCAGCCGATTCCAATAAAAATGGCTTTATTCAAACATGTTACTTAACAGATATTTCTCGCAGGACTCATCATCCAATCCACCAGAGCGAGTGGAATATTATCCTCCTTGTCCAACAGCGAGGCTAGGCTCCCGAGCACCGACGCTCAGACAACTAATGCTAGGCCCTGCTGTACTGACCTCCCCTTCTGCTTCAAAACGGCCAGCTGCATCTTAGCTTCAAAAGCAAGCTCCCAAGAAATGCCGTTCGATAAGAAAAGTTCAGGTACCCAGTAACATCTTCCTTTACTGCAGTACGCTCCGACTCTTAAATCGGCTTTCTATCAGGTGAATCCTCAACCAACTCAAGATACCTTGGGAGAGAAACAGGCCGAAAAACCACCAGAATCTACCGGCCATGAGGAGTCAGCTGCTCAAGAAGAAGGGATCCAGGAAGAAGGAGCAAAAACTCAGGTACTACTCATTGGGCTTTTCTTTCCTCGACACAAATGTCCTGATTGACCAAATCTTCTTTTCAAAAATACAGCCGAACAGCCCTTCTGACGAAGTCTGGGCGAACCTTGAAGAAGAGGAGTTGCCCTCTGAGAAGAATCTAGGTAACTCCTATTCGGCTGTTAGCAATTATCCTTGCTTCCATACTGCTCTTACTTCTGGTTTGCAGAAACCCAACTGCCCGAGGCAATAACAGCCGAGGATCCGCATATCGCAAGAGACACAACTGCTTTAGTCGCAACATCAGCATCAACCCTACAACCTTCAGGCCTTATTCAGGTATCCCATCTTTGCCAGAAAACAATCAATCTATATTGTACCTTTTCTGATGAGAGAGTGTATGTACTGTAGGCACCGAAGCCTTTGTCTCCTGGCTATCCAATCGACATAGAAGAGTTCTGTGATAGAGACGAACTGGCCACCTCCTCCGAGGGACTTTCAGAGCCAGATTTCAACAATCGGCTAAGTGCACTGCTACCCCATCTAGAGAGTGATCTAGTTGCTCTGGCCTCGAATCCCGGACTGATCGATCAAATAATGAAACTTGTCCAGCAGCAACCCAATCTGTCAGCTTTGAAATCCTTGCAAAGACTTGATGATCTTAAAGTTACAGCATCAGGGATTATCAATGCTCACAAGAACCTGGCAGAGCTTGAACAGCTGAGGAGCAACAAATCGATCAACAGACAAGAGGCCACCGGATTAGCCGATCGAGCCAGGTTGCTCAAATCCTCCATAAGCACGGCTGAAATAGAACTGGAGACATTGAAAACAAGATGAGACCAGCTGAGAAAAGAATTGGAAGCCGTTGAGTCGGCTATCAGTGAGCGCGAAATCACCATCTCCACCAGCATGATCGAGCTCTCCCAGAAAAAGAAGGAAATCAGCAGCTTGGTCGTTGCAGGCAGGAAGACATGCCAACGCCTAAACCTGTTGCAGTTTACTGAAAATCGAGATCAACAATTGCTGCAGGCTGGCCACGCGCTCCGTGTCGAATTAGTAGAACTGATTCAGTCCTTATTATCTTTGTAATATGATGGGTGTACTGCTTGGCATGTTCTTTTCTATTTGCAACTCTGTCTTCGTGCTGTTCACCCTGAATTTGACAATTTAGCCTGATCTGTCTTAGATTTTACACCTTAATACTGGCCTTGTCATGTTTCGAACTGACTTTGTTCAGCCTGATATATTTCTGCACGCGAATCGGCTTTCGGACCTGCATTGTACCTTAGAATCAATTACTCAGCCTGAGCCGTTCTGCATACGAATCAGCTTTCGGGCGTGCCTCTTAGCATCGGCTTTGTAGCATCGGCATTGTTCGGCTTTCCTTTAAAATTAACCCCTCAGCTAGATTCATCACGAATCGGCTTGTGGGTACTCACAATAGGATCGGCTAAACAGCCTGACCCAAAAAAGCCAATCGGCGTGCGACCATTGATGGCGGCGCTTTGTCTCCCCGATTTGGCAACTGTTCCGGATTCAAGAAACGTGGATTAACTGCAACCTAAAATCCGCCGTGCCGTCTCACTTCCCAAAGAAACCGCCTCGGTGCCGGTGTTGTCTTATAAATAGTTGGTAGGCTTAAGGCAATATCACACGCCATCGTATCCGTCTCGCCGACCAACTCTCCCGGCCGCCACCTTGTATCCACTTCGCTTCCGCTCTCTCAATCCTTGCTCACGACCATGGCCGGCGATGGAGACCGTGGGAAGCGCTCGGCGTTTGAGCCCGCCGACGGCGATGAGATGGAACGGAGCATCCGCTGCATCTGGGCCAGCGTCGCCTGAATCGAGTAGACATTAGGGTAAGTTCAACCGTCAGCTTACCATCTCCTCGCTGTTTCTATTTGATTTGATCCGTTTCTGCAGTCACCAGCCATCTTTCGTCAGCGGCATTACTGGCTCCTTAGCCGGCCTGAACACCCCTGCCCCTGGCGCTGATCCTCCTCGGACAGCCCCGGCGGATGGTGACGTTGTTCCTGCAACTGGGACGGCCGCCCCGGAAACCCCCGCCGCTGGTGACGCCGCCGGGCCCTCTGCTCCTGTAAGGGCTCCAATCAGGCGTATGATGCAAGTTAGCGAACGGGGAGTCCATAGCAGGTATCTTATTCTCCCTTTTCGTCGATCTTTAAATCTGGCTAAGTCTGGGTGCCTGATCTGATGGTCCCTTTTAGCCAACGTCCCCCGCTCCATCTTCCTTCCGGCGCACCGATCGGCGCCAGTTCCTCGGTGCGTCGCACGGCGCCACAACCGAACCTCCCTCACGCTCCGGCTCGCAGCACCACCTCCGGAGCGAAATCGAACTCGGAGTCATCTTCGAGTTCCCGCGACTCCTACACCGCCGCCGACGGCCGCCATTTCCACCATGAGATGGTGCGGTACCGCAACCTCTACTCCAAGGCTACCAAAGAGGCCGGCTGGCTGGATAAGGAGAACGAGGACCAGGCCGTCGCGCTCGTTGCCGCCAGCATCGATTTGGCGGAGGCGCGGGCCAACCTCGCGGAGTAGCAGGCCGCCGTGGTAGGTAATCTCTTGCTCTGTCCAATGGTGTGCACGTCTCGTTTTCAACACTGACCTTCCTTGTTTATGCAGCTCTGACAGCGCAGCTGCATGAACTGCGCGTGGCTGCGGCGAGCGTCACCGACGTCCTCCATGCGCGGGGACAAACGCAGGTGGAGCAGCTTGTGGACGTGCACCACCGCGTCCACCAGGTGGCGATGAGCGGCGTCCGTCACGGTGCCGCGAGAGCTTTGGCCGCCGCCCAGATCAACTCCGGCATCGTGCTGGAGAACGTCGAACCGGGGATCCAGGCAGGCCAAGATATGGAGGAGTTTGGCACGCTGATGGCCGCTTTCGTCCCTCATGCCGACGGTCTCTCCGTGTCCATCGACGCCGAGGACGTGATCCGGGACGGCGTCAATAATCCAAACTAGATTGTATTAGGCATTTTAATGTATATGATACTTCTGAACTCGTTATGCCTGAAACAATCCAATTTGCAAGACTGTATTTTTTGCTTTTATTTTTTGCTCTAAAGGCGATGCTTATCGCATCGGCTGTTACACCCCATCGAGGGTATTTCATTTTTGTGCTAAGGGCGACTCGTTACTACGATGTCGGCCATTTTTGTCCTGAAGGCGACCCGCTTGCACGGCATCGGCTGTTAGAGCCAGATTCGCATGAATCGGCTATCACCCCCCAACTGGGATACTAGGGTAGTACTTCTTCAGATGCTTTCCATTGATGGCTCTGGTGAATCTTTGTCCTTCTAAATCTTCAAGGATGTAAGCATTACCCGGGGCGCATTCCACTACCCGATACGGGCCTTCCCAGTTTGGCGACCATTTACCGATCGGCTATCTTTTGTACCAATAGGCAGAATGACTTTCCATACTAGCTCTAACTCGGTGAAGCTCTTGCTTCTTACCTTAGTGTTATAATACTTGGCCACCCGTACCTTGTTCTTTTCAATGTATTCCAAAGCCCTAAGCCGATGACAGTGCAAATCTTCTAAACTGTCCATCATAATGTCTTTGTATTCACCGGCTGTAAGCTTGTTTTGCAACGTGACATGCCGTGTCTCAGACTGAATCTCCCATGGCAAGACGGCAGCATGTCCATAGACTAGCTCATAAGGTGAAGCCACGATCGATCCATGCTGTGCCATGCGATATGCCCATAGTGCCTCGCTCAGATGCAAATACCATTTTCTGGGGTTTTGCTCAATCTTTTTCTTGATGACCTTGATCAAAATTTTATTGGAGACTTCTGCTTGTCTGTTGGCTTGGGCATAATACGGAGATGAATTATAAATCTTGATGCCCATGTCGTCGGCAAAGGTCATAAACTCCTCTGAAGTGAACATTGTCCCCTAATTGGTTGTGATCGTCTGAGGTATGCCAAATCTGTAAATAATGTACTCCTTTACAAACTCGATCACGTCAGCTGAAGTGGCGTTCCTCAAAGGAATGGCTTCTACCCACTTGGTGAAATAATCAGTCGCCACCAAGATCCATTTATGACCCTTGCTCGATGGTGGGTAGATTTGGCCGATTAGATCGATACCCTATCCTCTAAACGGCCATGGCTTAATTGTAGGATTCATAGCAGAGGCTGGAGACTTTTGTATATTTCTAAACTTTTGGCATTCTTGACACCCTTTATAATATTTGAAACAATCTTCTAGCATCGTAGGCCAATAGTAACCAGTCCTTCTGATGATCCACTTCATCCTGTGAGCTGATTGATGTGCACCGCAGACTCCATCGTGTACTTCGCTCATCAGCTTCACTGATTCCTCTGCCCCCAAGCATTTGAGCAGCACTCCTTCAACAGTCTTGTAATACAACTGACCATCCAGCAACACGTACTTGGTGGCTTTGTACCTTAGCTTTCTGCTGACCCATTGTGAAGGATTTGCCAGGTAACCTGCTATCTCGCCCCTCCAGTCATCAGCTGATTGCTCGCTGTTACAAATCTCCTGCATCGGCTGATAACTTGACGCATTCTGCGCCAGCCGATTAGCTTCCTGGTTCTGGACCCTGGGGATGTGACAGAGAGATACCGTCATGAAGTTCTTGATGAGAGCCTGGCACTGATCATAGTAGCCTCTGAGTATCTCGTCTTTACATTCATACAAGCCGAGCAATTGGTTGATGACTAGTTGTGAATCGCCAAATACTTCAACTGCATCGGCTTTTGCTTCATGCAGAAGCTGAAAACCTTTCCACGCGACTTCATATTTAGCCTGATTGTTTGTGACAATCGGCCCGATCTGGAAAGCATACTCAAAACGCACACCCCGCGGTGAGATGAGCACTACTCCGGCGCCACCACCTTGCTTGCACGAAGAGCCGTCGAAGAACATAGTCCATGGCGCTATATCCGTTACATTAGCCGATCCTCCGTGATGTTGCGTGATGAAATCGGCTATCGCCTGGCCTTTGACTGCCTTAGCCGATTCGAACCTCAAGTCAAATTCTGAGAGCGCCAGGATCCATTTGCCAATCCGACCATTTAAAATAGGCATCGAAAGCATGTGCTTGATGACATCCTCCTTGGACACCACCACACACTCCGAGGCAAGCAGGTAGTGCCTCAACTTGGTGCATGAGTAGAATAGGCACAAGCACAACTTCTCGGTCGGTGTGTATCTTGTCTCAGGGTCAAGGAGCCGCCTGCTCAGGTAGAAAACTGCTCTCTCTTTCCCTTCAAACTCTTGAAAAAGGGCCGATCCAATAGTATGGCTTTCGGCCGTCACGTACAACTTAAAAGGCCTCCCTGTCCGTGGTGGTACTAAAACAGGGGGAGTCTTCATGTATTCTCTGATTTCGTCAAAAGCCTTCTGTTGCACGTCACCCCATTTGAAATCTTGATCATTCTTGAGCTTCAACAATGGCGAGAACGGCAGCACCTTCTCTGATAAGTTGGCGATGAACCTCCTGATAAAGTTAATCTTACCAAGCAAAGACTGCAATTCCTTCTTGTTGGTTAGAGGTACGAGTTCATCGATCGTCTTCTTACTCTTGCTGCCGATCTCTATCCCTTTGCGGTGGACCATAAATCCTAGACATTCGCCAGCCGACACGCCAAACGCACACTTGTTAGGATTCATCTTCAAACCGTGTCTCCTTGTGCACTCCAGAGTGGCCCTCAGATCGGCCATGTGATCTTCATTGCTCTTGGATTTCACCACCACGTCATCTATATAGATTTCAACGATTTTGCCGATCAACATGTGAAATATATAATTCATAGCTCTCTGATAGGTTGCACCGGCATTCTTCAAACCAAACGTCATGACCACCCATTCAAACAAACTGAGCGCATCAGGGCACCTAAAAGCAGTTTTTGGGATGTCTTCATCAGCCATAAAAATTTGATTATAACCAGCATTGCCATCCATAAAGCTAATAACTGGTGCCCAGTAGCCGAGTCTACCAACATATCGGCTATTGGCATAGGGTAGCCATCCATCGGTGTAGCTCTATTCAAATCTCTGAAGTCAATACAGATTCGCAATTTACCATTTTCTTGTACACGGGGACGATGTTCGATATCCACTCGGCATATCGGCAAGCTCGAATGAACTTGGCTTCTAACAGCCTCATGATTTCGGCCTTAATGTCGGGTAGAGCGTCCTCTCTAAAACGACGTGGAGGCTGCTTGTGTGGCCGAAACCCTGGCTTGATAGGGAGCCTGTGCTCAACAATAGATTTGTCCAATCCAGGCATCTCATAATATTCCCAGGCGAAGCAATCTTTGTACTCCTTCAGCAGTTGAATCAGCTCCTGCCTGAACTCCGGGTCTAAGTTGGCGGCAATAAACGTCGGCCTTGGCCTGTCACCGGGTCCAACATCTACTTCTTCGAGCTTGTCGGCCGACGTGAATCCTTGCCCCAACTTACCCTCTGTGCCGTCGATTGGATTCTCCATTTAATAAAAAGACTCAGAGCCGATTGCCCTGATCGGCTGTTGACTCTCATCGCTGACCTTGATGGAGCCTCCTTCCCAAGCCTTGCCAGAGAAACAATCATGATCCCCAGCTTCCCAGTATGTGGCATCCGCCGTCGCCACGCTGACCGAGTCGTCGGCCGGGACCACTTTGACCTCATCGCCATGCCACTGAATGAGGCACTGATGCATGGTGGATGGCACGCAGCAGTTGGCATGAATCCAGTCGCGTCCGAGCAGCAAGCCATAGGCACCTTTACTGTTGATCACGAAAAAGGTAGTAAGCAATGTCTTCTTCCCTACTGTCAACTCGACGTTGATTGCCCCCCAAGTGTTGGAAGAATTGCCCCCGAAATCCTTGAGCATCAGATCGGTTTCTATTAGATCATCGGGACCCTTGCCTACCTTGCGGAATGTAGTGTAGGGCATGAGATTCACAGTGGCGCCACCATCCACCAGCATATTCGTCATGGGCATGCCGTCGACATATCCTTTGAGATAGAGAGCCTTCAGATGTCGATTCTTGGCCGGCTTATCAAAAGTAGCTTGCTGTGCGAGCATTAACTTGGCCACTCCTTCTTCTGATCCCGAATCATCTGAGTCGGAATCGGTATCGTACTTCTTGGCTCTGAACTCTGCAGGTAAAACAAACACCATCTGTGCATCGGCTATAGCCTTTCCATTATTTTGTGAAGGCTTTTCGCACCACACTTGTTTGGCGCGCCCCTCAGCCTGGAGCTCCCTGTTCCTGAGCCGCTGCACCCGGCACCTTTGGCTTCTAGTTAGATCCCCCGGGCACCACTGGTTTTCTTGCCAAACCGGCTGTCGGCGTTCAACTACCGCCTCATCAAGCCGATCGTGCAGGTCCCTTTTTTCATGCTGATCCCGCGGGCTATGGGGGCTCCCCAGCCTCTGGTGCACGGACCGGTGGTTGACCTGGGACTGCCTGTACTCTCGGTACTGATCGCTGCATTCTGGACAGTTGCGTAGTGTTGGCAGTCTCAGGCCTTCGTTCCAGCAGTGTCGGAAGAATGGGCAATGCCAGTGATCCTCCTCACCTTCCCGGTGGCAAGCCATTTCTTCGTGGTAGCGCGCCTCTTCTTCCTCGTGGAGCCACCTGCGGTACTCCTCTTCTTCATGCTGCAGCTGCCTCTAATGATCTTTCTCTTTCTGTCACCGCCACTTGTTCAGAAGGTGCTGGTGTGTGGGCCTCCTGCTCTTGGTGCCGCTGGACTCTCCTTGCTTCAGCCGCCTCTGGTTCTGCTCCCTCCTTCCTTTGATTAGCGCTAGCTCCTCAGCTGTGATTTGTGCATCGGTATCAACTGAGGAGTTCTTCTTGGCCCGTTCGGAGGTTAACACCTTTACTTTGGTCAAAGGATTTGCGATCTGGACCATGTTCTGCCCCTTCGGGAATGAGAATTTGTCGATCTTCATCTTCCCCTTGGGAGGGGCCTCAAATTTCAACAGGCCGCGTCTAATAGCATTCTGGATTGCTACTTTGAAATTGCGGCAGTTGTTTGTGGAGTGTGAGGTGAGGCCGTGGTACTGGCAGAACGGTTTTCCCTGCAAATCTTCAGGAGACGGCTTGACGTAATCAGCCGGGAAGGTTATGTGGCCCGCACTGACTAACAGGTCGAAGAGCTTGTCCAGCTTGCGTGTGTCAAAGTCGTATTGATCTTCCCCACTCCAACCCTTCGGCACGGCCATGGGCTTTGTACCCCATTTGAGCTCAACAGCAGCCATTTCTTCATTCTCCCCATCCTCTGAGTCAGAATTACAGACGTAGGCCGACTGCTTGTATTTCGATTCTTTCTTAAAGCTTTGGGCCTGCTGTTCTAATGCGGCCACCCTCTGCATCACCTCGCTGATGCTGTTGAAGTTGGTGCCCACTAGCTTTTCCTGGACGTGTGGGAGCAACCCACTGACCACTATCTTGGCGAGCTGCTTGTCGTTCAGGTTCAAAGAGTAACACATGTTCCTGGTCTCCCTGAACCGGTTGATGAAAGCCGATCCAAGTTCATTCGGCTTTTGGCGCATGTTGGTGAGATCTGTGATGTCTTTCTCCCCAGTGCCAGAGAAGAAGTAATTATGGAACTTGGTCTCCAGATCTTCCCAACCTTGAATCAAACCAGGCTCCATAGATGCGAACCAGCTAAACGCCGGCCCTGTCAGTGATAGCGGAAAGAGCCGGACCCTGTGAGCTACCTCATATGAAGCTTCGCCGAAGCTGGGTCAGGTAACGGCTGATGTGTTCCATGGTGGTGATGTCGTCCTGCCCACTGAACTTGGAGAAGTCGGGCAAGCGATACCTGGGCGGCAATGTCACTCGGTCGTACCACTTGGGGTAAGGACGTCTATACTTGATTCCAGTCCCGGTCTTCGGCTGCAAACCGAACGTATCACGGAGCATGGCACTCATCTGCTCCAGCAGCTGATTGTTGGGCGTCTGGGCATACCCCGGATGTGGCGCTGCCTGAAGGTCTTGATATGTGATCCCCTCATGGTATCTAGGAGTTGGGTTGGCCGTGTCTGCTGCCGGCATATTTCTAGCCGTCGGGTTCACCGCTGATGAGTTCATCGAGTTCACCGTCTGTCCAGTGGCCTGCATGAAAGCGGCGAGCTCCTCCGGAGTATGATCTTTGTATAATCTGGGAGAAGCTGCTATTTTTTGAGCCGAACCGGCCGCAGTGGCACCTTACACTGGCGTTTTCAACTGGCTCGGCTGTTGCGGTGAGGAATTGGAGGTCCCTGCCGCTGCTTTTGGATCCGCGTCTTCTGTGGGTATGTTGAAGTAAACTGGGCCCAAAGACTCCCAATCCTACCGCTTGAGAACGGTCTTCATGATGTTATAGAATGTTTGCAGGAAGGATTTATGGAGATGGAAGACTGCTGAATAGGCGGCCTCCCAGGTCGCTTCTTCCAGCATCTGCTTGAGGTCAGCCTTGCACTCCTCTTCAAATTTATCAGAATGGCCGTCCATGATCCACCTTGGGAATGCATTCTTCTTCGCTATAGAGCCATCACGCTGCTTGCTGAATGAAAGCAGGCAGGCATCAGCGAACTCTTCAACGATCTTGTTTAGCACTGCCGCGTCCTCCTCGCTGAGATCTTCGACCCTGACCCTGAGGACACCGTCATCCCTGGAGGATCCGTCTGCCGCAGTCTTCCCCTTTGCCATGGTCTTCAGTGAATGTCCCACCGGGCGTGCCAAAAAGTGTGTTGGCGCAAAAAGTGGTTCCCTAAGCCCAACACACTAGCGAAGCCGGAAACGACCCTTGAAGGCAGTAGAGCTCTCGCAGATCCAGCTAGCTTCGAACCCGGTCTGAGAGTGTCAGTAACACCCAAGCGTGCCAATCAATTTGACCCGCAATTGACAAGGAAACAGATATAATTAGTAACTCAAGGCGGAACTAACTGGTGAATCCAGATAGTTCCAACTGTACGGCCTAAAGAGCCAGTATAATCGGAGATCGACTAGAAAACCGATTCCGTCATGTTATGAACCGATATTATAATAATGAAGTAAAACGGCTATCAGGATACTCATATGAAGATAATAACGTGCTAGCCGATCTAATTCAGTTAATATGTATAAAAGAAAATAGATCATGTATACAGATCTGATTTGTACATCAAACAAGCAGAGATTCGCTAAATTCACCAAGTTTGCTTTCACCCGGTCTAACGGCCAGCGGGCTTCAACAAACCCAGCAAACAAAGCTAGATCGTTTGATATCCAAATAAGTCTATATACACGATCTACTCGTGAAAACATAACTGAATCGGCTCTTTAGCCGATGCAGGGTCCATGAAGCACGAACGAATGCTAGCGTAGCCATAAACAGACTTCAAATTAAAGCAAGTCTAATCTAGTGAAAACTTGTTTAGGTTAAACCTGTTCCACCGGATGACGCTCAGTTTAACTTAAACAAGGACACAAAAATAAGACTTACGATAACCTCAGAACCACTTATGTTTCAACTAGAACCGAACGCACAACATGTAACGAACAAGATTGATAGGGAATTAGCCGATGTAAGCATAGAACCGATCATCGTGGTAAAATAGGGATAAGAAAGCATAAACGACGATTAGATTCAAGTAAATCTAAGGCCAAATCTATCAATCTTGATCGGGCAGAGAGATGCTATATTGATAAATAAACAATAAACAACAAATAACATCTTGATAACTTAATGAATCTAACTAAACTGCCATATTTAGCTAGAGCCGATAACTAATCCAAGCATGCAAACTATCTTAATCTATAGCCTGTCTACCGGATGATATTAACTAATAGACTAATCAAGCAAGCAAACACGAATCGATAACTAATCCGCGCGTGAAAACCGTCCTAATCTGCATCTCATCCACCGGATGACGGTTAACACAGATTGATCGGGTAAACCAGCGTGAATCATCCTTGACTCACTATGTTTCCCACGTCCACCGGATGATGCCAAAGAAACAGAGCTTAGCAAGGACCCTAGTCCGCCATGCTTCCACGTCCACCGGATGACGCTGAAAAGACATAGTTTAACAGGGGGTTGACGATACTTACAAGCAAGCCTGCGTCCACCGGATGACACCCAGCCTGGATGAAGTAACTAGCCAGACTCGACTGACTCTAGGGTTTGCTGGCCGAAGCCGAAAGTTGTGTTGTATTGATTGTTGTTGTCTGTTTTACAATGGCTGAGGGCTTATATTTATACCCTGAGCGTAGATAGAGTCCTAGTCGAAATACAACTCATCAATAGATAAGGAAACCAACAAACTATCCTATATCTAAGGTAACTTGGAGTCCCACCTTCCCTTTCATAACGGACTTCGATTATGATCGCATCTTGGCGGCGCGGACTCTGGATGACGTCACCAATACCGACGCTGCACGCCTCCTGTCACCTTCGCCCGATAATCGATTCACCGTGCAATCGGCTATTTTCCTTCCTTCCACTGGACGGAATCTGCTTCCGAGATCGGCTATCTTCCTCCAGTATTAGCTATCTTCCTCTGGCATCGGCTATTGGCTCCCAGCCCAAAATTTGGTGTTAACAGGATGCGACATATCTTAGGGAGGACTCCTACAAAATCCTTGACTGGTTCACCCAGGGTGAGACTTTCTCTATCAGTCTCTATATTTGAAACAAGATTCATGATGCTAGTGAGAACACCGTGAAGCTTCTCCCATATGCTCCCTACATCATGCATATCATTGAGCAAGTCACCGGCATAGTCTTTCCCAATGATGCATCGCATGGCATCCTTAAGATCACCAACACGATCACCAAGCATGCCGCGGACCTATTAAAGGAGAAGGGCCAAATTCACATCTCTCACACCAAATCCGGCTCGCTGTTGACACTTCTTAGCACAACCACCAGAGACAGGGTGTTAGGCTATCTCTGATAACGGCGCCAGAAGTGCCTGAGGGTATTTCTTATGTCTATTGGATAATTCCGCAAGCGCACAGAATATACCGCTGTAGCACTTCACCCGGGAGTATTCCAAGGTACCATTATTTATTTTTATCCCAAGGGAAAGCGGTTGCTAGGAATAATTTATAAAAAGAGAGAGATCCTTAAGTCTATACCAACTTAGTACCAGCTAGTGGTAGGGGGTAAATCGATAGGTAGAGGAAAAGGTAATGACACCAACACACAACAAGTATTAAGATAACTAAAAGATAACTAGTAGAGTATAGCTAGGTGGGAGGACAACGAGTGAGTAAAAGACTCCTATGACACTTACTTTACTCTACCCTATCAAATAGATGACTTATACTAAGATAGTTACCTTACTACCGGTGTCCTGGGGGTAGTGCGAGACAATAGAGGACAAAACCTCTACCCGAAGCGCCTACACTCTTATGGGAGCCTACCTTTCAAGAACTTGCCTAAAACACGTGGAGGGATACTAAGACTAGACAGGGCTGTCACCACCTGCTAGCACCCACAAACAATCCATGCGACAAGCGGTAATCAAAGGCAAGATCTCTAGTCTAAGCACCACGTTTACACTAAGTCTCACTATTCTAGCTACGTACCAACAACTAGAACACCCTATGACAGGCGATGAACTAACACACGTTGAGTTGGGACAAGATCACTATCAAGTATAAAACAACTATAGAAAAAGACAAGACACAACAATACTATAAAGAATAGTAAAGACTAAGTAAGAACTTAGTGAAGTAAAGTAAAGATAATATATATTGATAAGGATAAAGTCTTGTAGAAGGAAAGGTACAAGAGCTACACCAGACTCTCCAGTAGACGACTCCGGAGACTCCGAGCATAGCTCGACTAGACTCTAACTCCCACACTAGACTAATACTACTACTAAAAAGTAGAACTTCACTCTAGCTTGCTTCTTGTGTTGTATGGTGTGTCTTGAAGAGGAGGGGGCAGCCTCTATTTATAGTGGAGGATGAGGGGGGTGCCACGTCAGCGATCCACGTGCTCCTTGCCTCTCCACCCTTGGATCCACCGCCTTGTAACCGCCTCAAGATGTACGTCTTTGGTGATTTGAGCACATGGGAAACATGCTTGGAGTAGATGGAGGCCAAGCGACCTGGCTGGGCACCAGGGGGTTCGGCCGACCCATGGGTGGGCCCACCCTTGGCTCTGATCTCTTCCATTTGATGTTGTATGCACTGTGTTGAAAGGTGGTGGCCTGGGGCAACATGATATGGTTCGGACAAACCATGTAGTTAGCCCTGAGCTGCTCACTTTTGCACTGTTTTGGTGTCCCCTGCAATCACAAGCTTAAGAGTACATGTGGAACTAGTTATTGATAAAATATGCTTATGATATGTTTATCTTCCCTTGAATCCGAGGCCTGTTGACGGTGTTTGAATGTGGAATTTTAGGGTATATCCACCGTCAACAAGATCACCCAAGCTTAACCTTTGCTCGTCCCGAGCAAATAATTAAACTTAGCCTCGGTGGATCAGGAGTTGCTACTATGTTCATATTTCAATAATACCATGTGTACAACTAAATACTTCTCTTTTGAATGGAAAAATTGGCTGTAGAAATTCACCCATTTTACCTTAGTCCTTTATGGGGCTAATGACTTTCCCTTTGCCTTAGGTGGTTGTGAGACAGAACAGTTTAACTTGAGCACTACTTTTCTCATTCTTTGCAAGTTTCATACTGGAGGTTTTAGCAATGTTTTGCAAAAGAAAACTTAATGTTCCTCATATGGTTCTCTCATGTCGCTCGAATAGTGTATGATTCCTTACCAAGGCATAAAGTAAATGTTGCCTTCTCTTTATCATCCTACTTCTAAAAATGGCTTATATGGAGCTTAAGGTAGGAATGAAAGAATATAGCATACTTACTTTGCATATGTTGTAGAGTCAAAGCTTGGATCCAAAGAGAGAAGTGTCGTGCCCTTAGATCAAGATTTGCAAGTGTGTGGATGATGATGGAATATAATGCTCCTCTATTTGAATTGTATCTCTCTAACAAATTTTAGAGACATGGCTATCATTTTTTCTTTCTTTATTTATGAGCCTAGACTTGCTCAAATATTTTTTTTTCTTTTCTATGGACTTTCTTGTGTCCATCTTTCTTTCTTTTTATTTTCATTTTGCATAGCCTTTTGTCTCTACTACCATAATGACTAAGAGAGATTTTCTATGACTTTAACACATGGAGCATTTATTTGGTGGAAATGAAAGGCATGTGGTTGCGTACTTCCAGTGTAGAAGCAGCATATATATATGGTGTGTACGTGATCTTGATCTTGGAAGCATGATAAGACTCTCAATAAGGGTCAACAAGGCTTGACAACACTCAATACAAAGGACGTAGCTTAAGTGGAAGGTTTTAGACAGGTGTAACATATATGGCTGTGGTAGGAATTTATCACCATTGAGGAACAATAAGATTTTGATTGATTAAGAAATAAATCTCCAGTAATCATGCATGCTTAGAACACTATTATAGTAGCTCTTGTTTCACTATATCATATCTCACAACAACTTAGACTTAGTTCTAGCACTTAGCATCCATAAAGTTTTCAGGTTCATGATGATTTAAATGAGCCAAGTGATCCATACTCAAAGAAATACTAAGTTGTAAACTAGGCATTAAAGAAACATTAACGGAGCAACTATTCATCATTTCCATGAGAAAGTTAAATATTCATGAGACATACGAAAATAAGGAAAATATTTTTGGTATCTTATCTTATGCTTTTTTTTATATGCAATAAATTAAAATAATGCAAATAGCTAGGATAGAATACTTACCTTGGTGGGGGAGAGGATCTCCCCCAAGCTTGTCCTTTTGCTCATTGTGGTGGCGGGTAGTATTGGAACCATCCCGCCCAACGTTGTGCTTCTTCATCTTGGATAGCTTGCAATAGTTGAGCATTTTGTTGTGCCATATTCAAAGTTGCATCTGTGACAGAACCGACCAATTTATAAGAGCACAAGTACGGTGATAGCCGTCGAAACAGCTAACCAACCACACTTGAGCCCATATAAACCCGGTAGTCCATGAAATCTCAAAGGATTTCAAACCAAACTGTTACACAACCAAGATCGTACAGAGTTCAACAACATACATCCATATTACATAACTTTCAAAGTTCGGAGTACGAAGATAGATGTTACATCATATGTTTCAAACTTAGCGGAAGCAAAGTAGGTATGCAAACCAAGTCTTATACAAACATTCTTATTTATTATACAGTGCCATACTTAGGATCAAACTGCTAGATAAGATAACTATTAAACACGAAGACAAAGCTGCCCACACTTCAGTCCTCGTCCACGGCTGGGGTGAAACAATTCTTACAATAGCCATAAAACACCTGGCCATCTGCAACAATTTGGGATAAACCCTAAGTACACAATTGTACTCCGCAAGACTTACCCGTCTTACCAAATAAAAGACTCTCAAGGAATATGCAAGGCTTTTTGGTGGAGTTGGCTGACTTATTTGTGAAAAAAGCTATTTTAGTTTAGGATGTCATATGTTACTTACTAGCAAGCTTTTAGTAGTCATAACTCCTTGCTTTTAACTTAACCCTGATCCAATTCAAGCACTTGATTAATTTTAAGCAAACAATATAATTAAAACCATAGCAATTTGGCATTTACATTGATAACCATGTTCATGTTCAAAGTTATCCATTTCTACCATGAGGGAAGATCAGTCAAGTTTCTCACTATCCAGGAGAGATGACGATTCGAATCGATTGCAAACCAGCTGGTGTTAAATGCCAATCACAAACCCAGACAGACCTGTACGGGGTCCCTTAGGTCACCCTTGGTACTATTTGGGTTCCTCCGCGGGTCTAGGGGAGCGATATGCTGGGGGACTGACTAGTGGCCAGGAAGCTCAGGAATCCACCTGCCCATGGTCCAATCTAGCTCTCAAAACCCTATGCGGTCTAGCATATACACTGAGCTAACCAGTTCCCAGCCCAAATAGAGCTACTCGGCTTCGCGGTCGGAACGACTTATCCGGCCAGCTAAGTAATGGCGTCTTTCAATCTCGACCGATGTCCCACAGGGATGTTTCCCTATTTCACTTGGCGGTGATTGGTTGACAACCAAGACCTCCATGCCTTGTTGTATCCAAATCATCCTTTCGCCCATCTCAATTCCTCCCTCAACTCACATGGTTATATCACGATAGCAAATATAGCAAACCGTGCTTCTCACTTTCTTATTTTGGTGACCGGAATCACCATATCTACCGGTTCTAAGCAGGTCTAAGTAGAGAAGATGATCCTGAACCTATTTAGGTGAAGGATATATAGTTGTCCAAGATAATGCAACTATGTTTTCAAGCAATTCCTACACGTAGTGCAACAAATCACTATACTCAAGTCATGTTATTTCGAAAACGTAGGAAATAAGAATGCACCGGGGCTTGCCTTTCAGAAAAGTCGAGGGCTGGTGGTCAGGGCACGCGGGCAAGTCAGCGTTGTTCTCGACTCCGGGTTCGGTAGCTGGGGCCTCCTGAGGGATCTCCTCCTCGGTCGGGCTCACTTCGGTAAGATTCACCTCCTCCAACGATCCTGTATGCATGGTCGTGCAAGATGAACACAGGGATGCATAGTAATCTTCAAGGTATATGATACGATGCGTATGGATGCTTTCATGAAATGCAACATACACGAATCATTTTCGTTTACTAAGTACGTGGATATTTCTTCTTCGGTAGAGAGGAATATTTATTTTCATATAAGTCCTAACATGCATTATAGAAGCTCAAAATGGGTTAACTAATTTACGCTAGACATGGCTATCCTAACAACTTCCCTAGAATGCATTCAATCTTAACTTCAGCAAGTACATATTTAGGAATGCATCAGGAAACACCATTGCTGGATGAACTAAACAACATGCAAATGATATCCATTCATCCCAAACAAGTGCTTAACCACATAACTCTTAGCTTCACTTATAACTAGACCTACCAGATCGAAGTTACAGAAAATTCTTAGAAAAATACAATAGATAGAACAGGTCTAACATAGCTCACTATCTAAATTTCAGACCATTTGAACCTATAGAATTTCCTACACAAAAGTAACAAGATAGAAGGCTGAAATTGCATGGAAAATAGTTACTACAGTGAAAAGTACCAAACAATAGATTTCATAATTTTCTGTTGTTCTTCATCACCTAGAAACATCACACAAAATTTTCCATACCCAGATTACTTGTATTCATTTTATAATGAATTTCCAGACAATCAAACCCTAAATAGAGTTTGAACAACAACCCTATCACAAAACAGTAAACATGCCTAGACAATATTTTTCCCAGATTCTACTCATCCATAATAAACTAACAAAAGTAGAATCACATTTTTAGCACACTCCTAGAATTAGTTATGTATTTTCAAAGGTTAAATGGAGATTTAAAAATAAATTTATAACTCACAAAAATACTATACCAATGCTAGGGTTTCACATTTTTACTGCATAGTACAAGCCACCAGAAGTCTAACAAACTTTGTCTCACATCATTTGGACTTATAAAACTTCATGTACAATTTTTACAAGCATTGAATCAAATCTGGAAATAGAAATAAAACATTTCCCATATTCAAACCAAAATCCTAATGGCTACGGGTACCCAGCAGTGCATCCAGCAGAACAGCAGCAGGGGCAGACAGCCGGGCCCCTCGGGTCAAATGACCCCACATGACATAGGCAGTGCCTGGCCGCCACTTTGACCGGCCAAAAACTCGTCACCGGTGAGCTTGCCGGCGAAACCAAGCCCACCCTTGGACTCTCCACCTCAAGACGCATCGATAGGTATGGATGGTTGAGTTAGACACACATGGGACGGAGCTCGTCGCCGGCCATGGCGGACGGCGGAGCACGGCGAAGCTGCGCCGGTGAGCTCAGACCAAAACCAACCCATATGGCTACGCCACATGACTCAATACTACCTAGAGGTCCTAGGGTTACGAGGAATTGAACCCTAACGGTCTGCAACGCTTCCAATGCCATCCATGGCAGCTCGGCGGTGGAGCGCTCGTTGGCAACCCGCGTTCCGGCGAGCACACATTACCAAACTCCAAACCGATTGCGAAATCATGAAATTGGACCATAATTGAGCTAGATGCACAAGTCATGAGAGAACGCGAGGGCTCACCGCCTCCTGGACACAGTGAATGTCGCGGCGGCGGAGCTCTGGCGGCGAACTGATGACGGTGAACTCAAAGAAAAAACGTGCTACGGCTCAGCTACCTCGACAACTGTGTCAGGGAGATAGCTAGGATGATGGTGAAGCTATTGGTACGAGAGTTTGATCCACGGCTAGCCGGAGATGACAAGCACAGCCGGCGGCACCATTGAAACGCTCTCAGTGCTCTCGGCTTTGGGTAGAGGAAGACGATGACGACGGTAGGAGCGAAAGGGATGGATCAAGATCGTCTTCAGAGTGTTCTACTTCGAGTTGGCAAGGTCCAAGAGCGGTGCACTCGGCCGAGATCGACACGATGATCCAACGCTGTCGAAATCCGGCGATGACACGTTATGCCCACCAGGTGTTCGACACGTGGTCACAAGGGAGATCGACTGGGTTCAGTGCACTGTCACCGACTGAAACTCGATATTTAGCTTCAAATACCTCCTAGTCCGTTGGGTTTTAGGGCAAGCTTCATTAATATGGGTTAAAGACTATATGAGTACAACACTTGTTATTAGGAAACATTGGACTGGTTTGACTTGGTTGCAGAATTACAGATCAATCAAGAGAGGTACATGAAAACTGCTTTACTCAACACTTAATCAAATTTCAGAGTTGACTTCTCAACACTAAACTGACTTGTGGTAACAAAATGAACATGTAGAAATCATTTTCATGACTTGGACCCTTAATAACATTTGTCACAAATTAAGTTTACTAAAATCTTTATTTAAGTACCAAAGTCATTTGAAAAGTTTAAATAGCACTTTCAAATTGAATTACCAAATTCGCTCTAAATGGCCCTAGGTTGACTTCTAAAGCAAACCCTAGCTAGTCACCCAATCAAGTGACACTCTCAACATGAAAAGCGTTTAGTTAGACATTCTAAACTAGATTGGACATTCCAAAAATGTTAAAAATCATTTTTGTTTCATTTCACCATTATAACCCTATATGCACATACACATATTTATATATATGATGTAACTAACATTGCATTGAAATTCAATTTACTCATACACATGAAATGATGAGATGATGTTCATAACATGCCAATGCAATGTGATGCAGGTGATTTAGCAAGCTTAACACTGGGGTGTTACAGCATCTTGCTCAACTTGCATTGCGCCCATGTCGTTGATGAGTTGATCCATTTTTGATCCTTGGCTTCGACGGCCCCTCGCTCGTGTGGACGGACGGGGAGTGCGCACTCTTGGAGTGTGCTATTGAGGCCATTCCATGGACCTTGAAATGTCCATGGAACTTGCCTCATCGCCTTCTTCTTCATATCTCCCTGCAGCTCGTGATGTGCCACCTTGCTCAAATTGAGCGGCTTGTGACATGCTCCTTGTCACCCTTCTTGGTCCTGCAACATTTTGGCTTCTTGCCACCTGGTCCCAATTTATGGTTAGTGTGCACAGCGCATACAACCGATGCCTCTCACAAGGGAGAGAGATTTCAGCTGTATGGCCGGGATAAATCATTTTTATATCACCATTTTCATCTCTTTTTAGGACTTGAGTGCTTATGAAGAAATCTTCGGTCACAATATCTCTAGGAGAGGCAATGTATTTAAAGTAATGTTTTCCGTCTAGCAAGTCCATTGTTTCAGCAATGCGCGTGATAAAAGAAGTGAAGAATATGGGCTCGCTTCTATGGAAAATACCAAGCCAAAAGTGGACCAACATCTTAGCAGGTGAAACTTTTATTTTCTTTGTCATGGCATAGAGCAGTCTTAATTCATCATTATAAAGAACTTGCACATTAGAGCCAGGAAGAAAAGTTATAGCCATCCAATATCGGATCAAGCGCAAAGTAGGATTATGAATTTCATCGATTTTAGGGTCAGAGCAATCATTAGATCCTGTTATAGCTTTCCAAAATTCAGCTTTATCAAATCTTCTTGTTGCATTAACAAGATCTAGATGACAGTCATTATCAAAACCAAGTGCCATGCTAAAAACTCCCCATGTTAAATTATACTCTTGGTTGAACATGCGAAAGTAGACATTATTTTCAGTGGCTTGTAAAGAGCATAGAAATTCAATGGTGAGCTTTTCTATTCCAAGTTCTTGCACTTCCCAAAAACCTCCCCAACCGATTGTATTGAAAATAGTATTAAATTCCGTGGTCATACCTGTGCTGTCCAAAAGGACAGGGTCGATGATGCCGGTATGTTCGTACCCTCGGTGTCGGATGGAGGTGTACCTTTTGTACTTTTCTTGATTTAGCATGAGGCCGCTCTTGGGGTCGAGCGTCCTCTCGGAAGGCTCTCCGAAGCTTTGTCTTGGTGGAGCTTCTCTTCCTTCATCTTCATCATGGCGGGGTTGTCGGGAGGAACTCCCTACGACACTCTTGGCCTTCTTGAGTGCGGAGGAGAACATCTTCATCCTACAATAATGAGCTAACACAAAAGCACACTGCAACAACAGGGATTAGCGTTAGCGTTAGCTATTCCACTGTTAGCAGTCCTTGCGGGGTATGGCTACCTCCACAAACAAGAGTTTGAGAGCAAAGATGAGAGTGAGACAAGCTTCTACTACTACAATATTTTTGGGTTTTTGGTTTCAGTAGCTAAACTTAAACTAAACTTGAGAAAGATCTTACTCAAATGGAGAGAAGAAGGGAGATTGTGTGCTCGAGAAAATTCAGCTGGTTTGGGTGTGGATTTGAGCACACAATGCAAGGGTATTTATAGGGGGAGAAGGGCTGGTGGCCAGGCCACTAGGCCTAGTTCGGCCGACCCCCCTTGGTCTAGTTTTTGTTGTTTTCAACTTTGGACAGTGAATCTATTTGAATTCAAACTTGACCTTGTTGACAGCTCTCAATTGATGGGTCGGCCGAACCCATTATGACAAGATCAGAATTGCTTTTGCCTTTGGACAGGGAATCTATTTGAATTCAAATGCAACTCTACAGAGAGGACCCAAATAGTGGGTCGGCCGAACCAAAAATTGGAGGTTTAGTGTTGCTTTTACCTTTTCATGGGGAATCTATTTGAATTCAAACACCACTTTCTTGGGGGGAGCCAAAATATGGTTCGGCCGAAATAGGTTTTGTCCCCTTTCAGCTCTAAACAGTGTGTCCAGGAAAGTAGAGACTAGTGGTGGACCAAAAGTTCTGAAATTTCCAGAGATTCCCTTGTCTAGTGTTTTGTGAAGGTAAAAGGTGTATGACAAAAGTGGGGACATGTTTAAAGTGATTCCCATGGACCATGGGAGCACTCATGCATACCAAAGTGTCCACTTTTCAAAATTTGGATGGATGTGGGTGTTGGATTCTCCTTGAAGCATATGAGAGAGGTCATGTCAAAAGAATGGTCAACCAAAATTCAAAAGGAGCTGGTGTTCAAATTTTAGAAGCATCATCAGGACACCAGGCCAACACCACCAGAGGTGGGTGGGCCCCATGGTGGGGTCGGCCGACCCCACCTAGGTGGTCCACCACCTTAGTTGTGAGCAGAGATAATCTTTTTCAAGTTTTATTCATCTAGTTATTTTATTTTGTCGAAATAAATTATTGCCAAAATTAAACATGAAATGCAGTGAAGAAAATGCAAAAATTGAAATGCAATAATTAAATATGGGATAAATACTGATTTACCGTACCAGCAAGGGCTCCATGTTTTAGGTCCATAGAGCAGGACCTCTCTAGTTCGGGTTCATTCTTCGGGTGCTTCGATCGGTCCCGGAGATGGAGACCGTGATGATCGCACCTCTTTCTTCCGCCATTCCTTCTTGGTTGATGCTTGTGATTCAGCAGAGTCAGCCTTGTTTATCACCTCAGCCTTACTTACCAGTTCAGTCTTTTTGGACCTTGGCGATTGATTATTTCAGCGGGGTGCATATTGTGGCTTGTTTCTCCACAGATTCTTCCTTGCTTGTTGCATCGATTTATAACAATTGAAAGGACATTTAATTCTCTTACCTAGGAGTTAGAAGTGGACTTGGCTGGATCCCACGTAGATGATGGCATTCACGGTGTTGAGGAACGGCCTTCCCAGGATGTTGATGAACGGCCTTCCCAGGATGACAGGGACTTCGTCATCGGCCCCGATGTCAAGAATGATGAAGTCGGCGGGGATGTACTCATCTTGAACTTTGACAAGGATGTCCCTTGCCACTCCCTCGGGGAACCGGATTGATTGATCGGCCATCTGCAATTTGACAAAAGTGGGGTACAAAGGCCCCCCTAGCAAATTCTCGTACATTACCTTGGACATGATGTTCACTCCAGATCCAAGGTCGCAGAAGGCGTTGTTGAAGGTGTGTGGCCTGATCTCACAGGTGATGGTAGGATGGCCGGGGTCACTCTTCTTGGCCATGAATGGCGGATCAAGAAGACAACCCGGGTTTTGCCTAACCGGAGGCTTACCAAACCTCGTGAAAATTAACTTAACACCCTCAATTGGTTCCTCAGGTTTCCCTGGGATCTTACCTTGTTCAAATGATGGGACAACTTCTGCTATTTGAGCTAATTGGGTTTCTAACATTTTATTAAAGCTCAATTGATTTTTCATAGCAGTGTTAAAGCTATCCATTTTCTCACTAAGATTTTCAACAATCTTATTATTAGCCATTATTTTCTTATTTATGCTATCATTAATTTTATATTGGCCTAAGACAAGATCTTTAAGAGAAGGTTGATTACCATAAGAATTATTGAAATTATTGCTGTAACCATTACCTTGATTTCCTTGGTAGAAGGGGTGCGAGTTCCATCCTCCTTGTTGCTGGGGTCGATACCCATTGTTGTTGCTGTTGTTGATGAAGCTCATTTCCTCCTTCGTCTCGGGACAGTTGTTGCCCGAATGATCTTCTCCACCACATACCAAGCACCATGGATCAGCTTCGATTGCTCGTGCGGTGGTAGTGGTTCGAATGGCCTCTTGTTCCTTCTTAGAACCTTCTTCAATCTTTTTCACCAAGAGGTCCATTTTTGCTGAGAGTATGTCCACCTCATGAACGGTGTGCATACCCCTTTTCTTGGGCTGGAGGTATTTCTCATTCCATCCTTGGTTGATAACCATTTTCTCAATGAGGTCCTTACCATCCTTGACATTGTGTTGCAGGAATGCTCCTTCGGCTGCAGCATCAAGGTGACTACGGGCTAATCCGGTCAGTCCATGGTAGAAACCTTGGATTAGGAGCCATTCTTCAATCCCATGGTGAGGACAGGCACGAATGTACTCCTAGAGATGTTCCCATGCTTCGGGAATCGTCTCGTCCGCTTGTTGTTGGAAGCTTGAAATTTTACCACGGAGAGCGCTTGTTTTGCCCATTGGGAAGAACTTCTTGAGAAAAGCGTTGGCACATTTCTGCCAGGTGGTGACTTCACTCTTCTTGGCATAGAACCATTGCTTCGCCTTCCCAAGCAGTGAGAATGGGAACAGGCGAAAACGGATGGCGTCAGCCGAGATGTTCTTGATGGTGAAAGTCCCACACACTTCCAGAAAGTGCTGGAGATGGGCATTGGCATCTTCATGTGGCTTTCCACAGAATGGATTAGCTTGCACCATGTTGATGAGTGCAGGCTTGAGCTCAAAGGTAGCATCTCCAATGTTGAGGTGCGGTCCGGTGGCAATGTTGTCAGCGGACGGCGCAGAGAACTCAGAGATGGTCTTTTGGGCCATAGCTTCCTTGATTAATAATGCGGAGCCTCTTTCCTCGAACGGATTCAGGTTTGAGATGAACCTTTGAGATGGAACTTGACGGCGTCTAGTTCTTCTCAACAATTGCTCGGGATCTTCAATATAATTCGACGATAATTGGAAACCGCTCATACACTATCTAACTTCACGATAATGAGAAACACAGACAGGGGTAAGCCCCAAACACTACTCGATAACTAAATTGATAACAGACTCCGGATTCAATTTTTATTAATATTCCTAGACTAACGCTCTCCCCGGCAACGGCGCCAGAAATGTTTGTTGACACTTCTTAGCGTAACCACCAGAGACAGGGTGTTAGGCTATCTCTGATAACGGCGACAGAAGTGCCTGAGGGTATTTCTTATGTCTATTGGATAATTCCGCCAGCGCATAGAATATACCGCTGTAGCACTTCACCCGAGAGTATTCCAAGGTATCGTTATTTATTTTTATCCCAAGGGAAAGAGGTTGCTAGGAATAATTAATAAAAAGAGAGAGAGATCCTTAAGTCTATACCAACTTAGTACCAGCTAGTGGTAGGGAGTAAATCGATAGGTAGAGGAAAAGGTAATGACACCAACACACAACAAGTATTACGATAACTAAAAGATAACTAGTAGAGTATAGTTAGGTGGGAGGACAACGAGTGAGTAAAAGACTCCTATGACACTTACTTTACTCTTGTGACTTACCCTATCAAATAGATAACTTATACTAAGATAGTTACCTTACTACCGGTATCCAGGGGTAGTGTGAGACAATAGAGGACAAAACCTCTACCCGAAGCGCCTACACTCTTATGGGAGCCTACCTTTTAAGAATTTGCCTAAAACACGTGAAGGGATACTAAGACTAGACAGGGCTGTCACCACCTACTAGCACCCACAAACAATCCGTGCGACAAGCGGTAATCAAAGGCAAGATCTCTAGTCTAAGCACCACGCTGTAACACCCTAATTTTGGAGTAAATTAAAATCTGAAAATTTTGATAATATTATTAAGCTCAAATATTTCTTTATTTGCTTATTTTGGAAGTGCAAGGGAAATAATGATTTTTGAATGAAGATAAATTATAAAAAGTTGCAATATATGTATTTTTCATACATGCTGGTGCACTTCTTTGCACTATTTATTTGGATCTTGTGGAGGAAAAATATTTCAAAATTGTTTTCTGAGAAATTACTTTGCAAATCTTCTTTTGATTTGAAAATTAAAAATAGGAAAAACACTTCTTATTTTCTTCTCTGGAGTTGGCCGAGAGCTCCCAGGCTCCTGCTGTTTTTCTTTTCCCCCTTGCTGTCAGACCGAGAGGCCAAATTGGCCTGGGTGTTTTTCCCTGGTGGCTTGAACCACGCCACCCCATCTGCCGCAAGCGCCTACCGCACAGCCAGCAGGGCCGCAGCATCGTGACCCCCTTCCCCTTGCCATCTTGAGGCCCAGCGTCAGTTTCCCTTTCTTGCGATGGAACTCGAGACGAGTTGTTGTTGCCGCAACCGAATCGAACCGGACGTCGCCAGCCCGGTTGGTTAGGGAACTCGTCTCGAAAACCTAGTCCTGCTCGCCCTATAAAGCCTCTTCTGCCCGCGCCGCCCTAACTTTTCCATCTGTTCGGCACGCAAAGCCGCCGCAGCCGCCAATTCCTCCGCCGTCGAGCTCGTTCCGCCGGCGACGTCGTCGGTCTCCTCTGCCCTTCCTCCGATCCAATTGGGGTGTTGGTAAGAGTCGTAGCAACTAGAAGAAGCCTCGCCCCCTCCACTTTTTCTTCCTCCGCTGCTAATTTTGCCCGCAAACGTCCGCAGGGTCTTAATCCGCCTGTGCACGTCGCCAGCTCGTCTCCGTGCTTCGCAGGCCGATTCAAGTCTCGGTGAGCTTCGAATTACCTCTCTATCGCTCCCAGAACTCTTAATTTTGTAGGCTAAAGTCCCCTAGGGCACCGCCCGCGAGCACGCCGTGCCGTGAAGTCGCGGCCGCGCGAATTGCTCATTCTCCAGGCTGCTGCAACCCCAACCGATCCCGTAGCTGAGTTCGCAACGAGCTCCTAGATCTCCTGAACTTTTCCCCGCGTCAAATGGTGCACTGTAGCACGAGAACGAGTTTTCCGGCGATGCTCCGGCAATGGAGCCACCGTGCAGCCTTTCTTCTCTGATCAGCCACCTCCATCTCCCAGCCACGATATATTCTGATCCGTTGATCTTGGATTCAATGGCTCCCATCTGTGCATACCCCTTCACATGGTAGTTTTATTTAAGAGACCCTCTATTTCTGCATATTAGGACCCGCCATCCACCAATTCTATTCACTGAGAGGGTGCAAACTTCTTCGATAGCCCCTCGAGTTTTTGTAAATCGAGCCTCAGTCCGCTGTCAGCTGGGATTTTGAATTCCATTTATTCTTTTTCGAAAATAGCTCTATTTTTTTATTTCAACTTTGCCACTAAAATTGTTTAGGCCATATTTTGCTCGTTTCAAATCCGTTTGAATTGATTCAAATTGCGTTAGATTCGTAGTTTCAAACTCTATGTGTTGTTACCACTGTACAGTAAGTTTGACATTGTTAAATTTTGATTTAATAACATATTAATTATTTTTCTATAGCAAATCTTCGGAAAATCATAACTTCTACATTTTAAATCTGTTTTTCGTGATCTTTATATCAATGTGATCGTTGGAACGAGTAGAATAGTTTTATACCATTTTGAAACTGTTTTTATTCTGTTGGTGTACTGTTCTAATTATTTTCTTTTGTTTGCTTCGTGTATGATTGCCCGTTGCTTACGTGATGATGTGGTGATCGATTGAGTATAGACGGTGAGCAGTTTGTGGTTGATCAAAACTACTTCTACGAGCAGGACCAGCAAGGATACTCAGATCAAGGCAAGTATAACATGGACCATCCTTGTGTCCTATTCACGATAAATTCATACTACATATGCATGTGTCCACCTTGACAACCTTAGAGATCATAATCTAGATTTGCTATCTTGATTCCTTGTTTACCTATTGGGATGTGTATTGGGTAGCTTTTGCTAGTGCTTTATTAATGCCAATGATCTTGTGATATGATTAATGGATTGTGCAATGAACATTTAATATGATTTTTATTACTGTTCAAAAGGGGGCTAGAGCCTTGGGTTGGATGGTTTGGCTCTAGTTTCTCTCCATAGGATTTCTGAACCTGATGAACCGGGATTTTTCGTACAGCTATGAGGGCTATATGGCTCTGGCTTTAGTCATTTAAAAGACCTTTTCTAGCTTGTTAGAGGTTACCCGAAAGGGCGCAGTTGGGGGTTTGCACCTTGGGTGTAGTACAACTTCTAGTCTTATGTGTATAGCCGAGAAGGAATGTGCCGTATTGAAAAGGGGGGTTCCTACATCTCGCTGCCACTCACCCCTTGCGGCCCTAACTTGTTAGACGAACTTTTAGGTGATTTCATATGGTTAGCTAGTGTTTGGGCGTAATTAACCCATGCATTAGAAAATCATGACTCACAGTGAAAGTGTACACCTCTGCGCAGAGTTTAATAATCTATCATGATAGCCGTGTTCACGGTCACGAGCGGCCTTGGTCACACGTTCTGCTAGATGGTTACTATGAATTATATTATATTGCTGTTAATATCTTTGCTGTTTATTAACCTTATTACAATTGATCATTGCATTAATTATGGGTTTGGGATCTTGATGCTACTCAATTGCTAAAATGAACATGTATATTAAAAGCTAAATGCAGCCAAACAGTGTCTATCCCTTTGTGCCTCATGAACCCGTGTTGTACTTGCTGAGTACGAAATGTGCTCACCCTTGCAATTCATCACCACAGATGAAGATTGGAGTGAAGACTATCGCAATGAATATTAGGCTTGGTGTCTCCCAGTCGACATGTCCCTGTGTTGGAGCTTCTACGAGCGTTTCGACATTAGTTATTATTTATCTATTTGATTTATATTTGTTCGAGACTATGTAATAAATGCCTATCCGGATTGTAAACACTGTGATAGTACTATTTATAATTTGTCAGCTTATATGTGTGACTATTCCTGGGGCACATATGAGTTATTTGAGCATCCTATTTTGTTCTTAAAATATGGGTGTAACACATGCTTATACTAAGTCTCACTATTCTAGCTGCGTACCAACAACTAGAACACCCTATGCAGGCGATGAAATAACACACGTTGAGTTGGGACAAGATCACTATCAAGTATAAAACAACTATAGAAAAAGACAAGATACAACAATACTATAAAGAATAGTAAAGACTAAGTAAGAACTTAGTGAAGTAAAGTAAAGATAGTATATATTGATAAGGATAAAGTCTTGCAGAAGGAAAGGTACAAGAGCTATACCAGACTCTCCAGTAGACGACTTCGGAGACTCCGTGCGTAGCTCGACTCGACTCAAACTCCCACACTAGACTAATACTACTACTAAAGAGTAGAACTGTGACAGAACCGCCTTAATCATAGGGCCCACGTGCCCCGTCATCGTCCTTAAGGACCTTTGACTAGTCTGCACGAGTTCCCTTTGAATTAGGTGGCCCGTCGGGTCTCATAGGAAACCCTAATTTCCCCGAGGATCTCATTGTAAAGACCTTACAAGTATTACAACAGTTTACACAAATAATTTGAATCAGAGTAAAGGGTGCGGAAGTATTACTTAAACATAGATTACAAATATAAATTACATTATCCTAAATCAGAGTTTCGCAGTGGAGTAGCTGTATACAACTAAACACCCTGCCCAAGGGTTTCATTATATACACATCTTCATCCATGCACGATCCGTCGTAGAACTGTTTACTCAACTTACCTGCAACAGGGGGTTAACAAACCCTGAGTACATGGGGTACTCCGCAAGACTTACCCGACTAAAGGTGTAGAATTAGACTCAGGAATGCAGGCTGAGGGGAGTCAAGGTAAGGCTTGAGCAAGAGTCAAAATATTTTGCAGAAAAGCATTTCTATCCTATTTCATTATTTGATCTCAATATTATTTTATTCATATACATAATTCCAATATCAATTCTCGTATATTATGTACTTTCAAATTCATATTCATTCTCAAAAACACCTAGTTCCGAACCACTCTTCGCTGTAGGGGTGGGGATCATGTCTCCATTAACCGAGGAGCAACGTAGATTCGAATGCAGAAGTACCCAGCTGGGGATCCCTATCTACACTGCATATGTAGCATTTAAGCTAGCATATGCCAACCCCGCCTACCACGGCTTTTCATACCCCGGAACCGGTCCTGCGCCACCCGAGAGCATAGTACCCCTCTAGTCTCCAGGCACGCCGGCCACGAGGGTACACGCTACTCTCGCCATCTCTCCACTCCCAGTGCGTGGTTGTCGGTTCCAGCAGTAGAGCCACCGGAGTCAGAGGCTTTCCGTAGTATGTGGCTAGTTGCAAAGTCATGATCATAGCAGGCCAACAACGAATGGTCCCTAAATAATTTTCCGTTGGACACCATGCATTGGGACTCTAATCCAAGTACACTGGAGACCACCCGGTTTTCGCATCCCTTTTCCGATGGCGAGGATCGTTGGGACTTTAACCCAAACAGATGGTCAACCATACGGAAAACCCATCCACGTTGATGATAATGGACTGGCCAAGTACACCATCACCAAACAAGGACAATACCAATCCCATAAACTGATTCATTTGTTTCATATCATCATAGTTTTCAAAATAGCATTTTTGCAACTCTATCATTAGGCATGACTAAGCATTTTTCAATACTTTTAAATAAATCAGGGTCTCAGGTATAATATGTGGTCAAGGAAAGGTAATGCATCAATGGGTTATCACTCAACTCCTATCAACCTAATGCAGTAGATTAACTCAAGTGATAAATATTTTTAAATAACAAGGAGGGGCAAATGCAACGGGGCTTGCCTGTTGCTTGGAGCAGATAGTACTCTGAAGTCAATCACCAAGAAAGATCCACGTCCACCGAGTGAAAACCTTACTCGGAACGCTTTAGATAATAATCATCGCGCGTTCCCTACACGAAATAATAATGCAACACTTACATGATGATATGTATGCCATGATGCAGGAGATGCACAAAATCACTAATCGATAGGAAGTAAGCCCAATTTGAAAGTTGAGTATAACTTTCCTTCACGATAAAGTTGTAAGTCAACAAAACTAATTACTATCGAGTATTAACTACTTTGGTTTATTGACCATTTTAACAGCCGTTGAAAGTCGGATTGGTTCTTTCCCTAAAACACTATCAACCCTTTGCCTAAGCAAATTATTTAAACCCTATCATCATATGTGACTAACATAAATTATTAGTGTTCCAATATAACAACTTAATTAAGAACCCAAACTAATTAAGGTGCCAAGGATCATCTCAAGTTAATGACCCAGGTATATCACTCTACACAAAAGTGAATTAGGGTTTCTACTCATTTTTATTATCCCACTCATCAATTAGGATTTTTGTTTTGGCATTTGATTACTACATAGAGTAATTCATTTTATACTTACAAAGTTAATGATCATCAAAACTTGGAATAGCAGGGTTCAGGTGCTACAAGAGGTTTTAACCAAACCCTAAAAGATTTAACAAATTATTAACATTTTAAATCCTAATAACCTTTTCTTAATTACTCAATTAAGCAAGTAATAAATAAGAAATACTTAAATTATTTTCATTTGAGCTCAAAATTTTACCATAGATAATACTTTTCCTAAAACAGTACCAAATTAAATTTTATGATTTTTGGAGTTATCGAGAACTAATTAAAATTACCCAAAGTTGCATTTATCAATTAATGTGCTGATTTTTAATTCCTGCAGAAATTGTTCAAAACATGTATTTAATATTTTTTTAAATACTACATCCCCCAGAGAGCACACACAATTATTTTCAGAATTTTTGGATCAGTGAATAATTCTCTACAAAATAAACAAGATGCATTACTATTCACATAAACATAAAATGAAAACTGATGCTGACCAGGGCTACCGGGCCGACACAAGCGGCCCAGTTCGGCCCGGCTCTCGCTCTCTCTCTGTTTTCACCACTGGGCCGGTCAAACTCGGCAAACAGGCCGGCCCACCTCTCACCTTCCTCCTCCTCCCGCTGCTCTGCTTGAACAGAGCAGGGGAAAGCGTGCGCGGCGGCGGCACCGACCCTCCGACAGAGACAAGGGTCCTAGGGTGTGATCCTACGCCTCTTGATTCCACCTTACTAGAAGTTTGGCACTCTAGGGATTGGTCCAAACGTCACCGTGGCCATGGCGGACCGGTGAGTTGCCCAAAACCGGTGTGCTGCGTTCCGACCAAACCCGCGCGGTAGAGTCTAAATAAAGGAGTTGGAACGCTTTGGATGCTCACCACGAAGTTGCTGCGCTAGCCGGTTGTGGTAGAGGATGGTCCGAGGCGACTAGTCGACGGTGACCGAGGTCTCGGCGGCGCCCTCCTGCGGCACGGCGGCGTTCCCTAGCGGCCTGTGCCTCGTTCGCGAAACCACCAAGCCGATGAGCTTCATGAGGCTCGGAAGAACTCGCAACGAGAAGAAAAAGAGTCAAACCTCCCAGAGTCGGCCTAGCCGCGATGAAGATCACGGTGGCGGCGCTCTGCCGACCGCGAGGATGAAGGGGTCCGTCCGGACGATGCTGGCAACGAAAACCAGCGCGAGCAGGTTCAAACGACGCGTGAGAGTGTGGCGAGGCTATCTGCAGGATGGAGTGAGTGATGATAGACTGAAGACGGCGAATTCCGCCGGTGACCGAGAACTCGCCCTCGGCGACGGGGAAGAAAAAGAAGGGGCTCGACGACCGGAGCGCTAAATAGGGCAGCAACGGGATCAGGATATGGGGAGGACCCCTACGGGCCCGGCCCCATCGGCGACACGCGGCCGGCCGGCCCCGGCATCGCGGGCGGCCAGCGCGCGCACGCGCGGCTCTGCCCAGAACAGAGCAGAGCCGGACCCCCTTTTACTGTAGCAGACTCTACACCCCTATCCCCTTTTGCAAAATTACTCCTTATTTTGTATACAAACTTGAAAAATATCCTTATTAAATGTTGTAGCAAATTAAATTTAGAACAACTTTGGTTTTTGAACCAAATTCAAATTTTGAATGGATTTTTGGTAATTCAAAAGGGGGTAAAAGCTTGATTTGAAATTCATTTCAAATTCAACAAAATTCTCAAGCTTTTTCTCAATAACTTGAAAATATGCAAAAACAAAAGTTGTTCCACTTGTCCAGTCCTACAACATTCATTAAATGGGTTTTACCAGATTCTTCATAGTTTTTGAAATAGCATTTCAAATTTATATTTCAAAACACTGTTTAGGGTTTAATTTGAAATCTTACTACATAACATCAAAACTCCCAAATATAAAATTTGTTCAACTTGAAAAGTCTTACAACTTTCATTAAAGGAGTTTGCCCAAATTCTTGATAGTTTTTGAAATGGCATTTTAAATTTGAATAAACAAACACTAATTGGTTTTAATTTAAATTTCCACTGGTAAATTTTAAAATCTCCAAACATGAAAGTTGTTCCATTCTGAAAGTGCTAAGACTTTCATTAAAAGACCATCATATTATTCCTAGTAGTTTTTAAATTTGAATTTCTAATTTAGATTTTTAAACATAGATTAAGGTTTTATTCAAAATTGTATTTACTAACTTCAAAATTACCCAAAATAGAAGTTGCCCATCTTTTAAATATTTACATCTTTTGTTTAAGGCCCAACACCTAATTCCTTTTAGTTTTTAAATTAGGTTTTCGGGTCCGATGTAGGGTTTATAAATGTTTCCTTTTAAATTTATTTGATTTTACTTAGCTAATTACACACCAACACAAACGTTTACATAATCAATCACTCTAAACCACCTATGCACAATCATATGTAGGAACAAAATTTATTTTAGTTCATGCATATTAACAGGGTCACATGCGGAATGATTATATGCAATCATGATGACATGACAGGTTTTAATTAACCGTAACACCAGGGGTGTTACAGCCTTCCCCCCTTAAAATAAATCTCGTCCCGAGATTTAAGATGCGGCTAAAGCCTTAGATTTAGTAATGGAAAAGAAAATAAGTCAAGAAAATATTTTTCAAACTTGACTATACAGCAAGTAGAGGTCTTACATTTTGTAGGACTTGAAAGGGGCAAATTATTTTTAAAGGTGGGCTGAGAACTTAAGAATATTTTCAGGTGAGTAATACTCTGATCTCTCGGGTAGTTTCTTCCCCTGAAGACTGATTCCAACATACTTGTACATCATCCTGTTGAAGTCCTCTGAGTAACACGATCTCTTTTTGCTTTATGACTCACACTGAGTACTCGGAGTGTGTCAGATCTAGTCCAGTTCAACTCCTACCAAGTCAATAACCTGAGTTGACACTTGAAGTTACTTCTCGAGTGGTGTCACATGAAATACATCCTATACAGCTGATAAGTGTTCAGACGCTTGAGTTGATAAGCTACTAGCCCACACTTCTTTTACTACCTGTTATGAGGAAGATTCTTATTTGACCTAATCAGTTGTTTCTCAACACTAAAACTTGAAACCCTATTTCTCCGAAATACAACCTTGGCGAGAAATATCTCTTAAGGACCGTTGCAAGGAGTGTGAAGACACATTAATTGCGCGCTATAATGGTTCAGGAGCACCGACTACGATACCAGTGCTTACCCTGGTAAGATCTTATGTGGCTGTAGTCCACGGAAGATTCTAAGTTTTGACACGGCACCATAGTCACGGGTCGAGATACCATCATAGAACACAATTAAAGTAACCTTGGTAAAAAGAGAAAAATATATCAATTGTATCTATGATGTACAATGACCACAGACCTTGATACGAGCATATACCCATCAGAATCTCACGTGGTTGTGAGTTACAGGAGATCACAGGTTGCTATATTGTATCGTAGCCGCAGATCATGTTACATCATAGCAAGATGAATTTGTTTCTACATACAGTGCAGACAAGGAAACTTTATTGGTTGCGAAGCTACAGTACGTCACAGCCCTAGACCTTGATACCTACGCATGCCTAGCAGAATCTCGGCGTGGCCATGGCACGTGAGAGACTCTAGGTTTCGACGCGACACCATGGTCATAGGTCATGACAGCACTATAGGCACAACCATAACGATTTTGGAATAACATGTTGGATTTAAATAAGGGATACGTGTCGGATCAAGGCATGACACTTATGCAGATAAAAGTCATGGTCTAGTGCTATTTGTACTGAGTATGTAAGTGAATTTAAGTGCATCATAAAGTTTTCGTCGGAGTGAATTTTCAAAATAGATGTCAAGATATTTATAAATAACCAAGAATCGATAAAACAACACGGAATCCTCAGCGGATCACAGATACCACTTCCAAGTGATTGGATCTTAGGTATCATTTCCAAATTGGTTCCTGTTATTCTATCAGACGAAATTAAGATAACTGCAAAGACAAAGAATCTTAAGAATTCGGAGAGATCAGATGGGGATTCTTAAAGTGAGTTTTAATATAGTTATAAAGAGCAAAAGGATTTTGAAACTCATGAAGAAATATGGATGCGAATTCTTGTAAAAGATATTTGGAAAAGGGAGTGAAGGCACATTAATTGCAGGCTAGGATCATGACCATCAACCTTGACAACAGCGAGCGTCCGGCAATAATTTCCCATGGTTGTGATCCATAGGAGACCCCAGATTTCGACGCTGTGTCACGGTCTTGGAGCACGATATCCCATAGACTACAATTACAATAGCTTTCAAAGAAATAGCAGTGTTTTGAAAGGAGAAGATAAAAATTTTACATGAATGGATTTAATAAATCAACGATTAGCCAAAGTTTTGTGTCGAGTTGGAATAGTGAATGGGTGCATCCAGAAGTTTCCTAAGGACTAGAAATTTATGGAGCGAAGTTTAGCGGTGATTGCAAAACCTAGTCCTATGACAAAATTTACCAACTGTTGAACACACATAACACTCATAAGCTCAAGTATGAAATGATCTGGCCGATGACATAGGATTATCAGAGGTTTACACATTAGTTCACATTGACTACTAGTTTAGGTCGACTTACTCCAACTTATGGAACTACCATTACACCAGTTTCCTACCGACACAGGGTTTTGGATTACAAGGACACTTAACCTCAGACTTGACCTGATCTGACACTGGGTCTAGGAGACTACTTAGCTTCATAAACTAATCGACTCGACCACTCACTACTTCTGACTCCGAGTCACTAGCTACTTCCTCAAACTCTTCATCGGCATTCTCTGCTGAACCAGACAATTCCTGATGGTCAGCTACTGGAACCTCTATATCTGGAATTGGATCGTTCATGGCATGGAGCATTTGCACTTCTCGTTGCAGATCGGCAATGTTCTGATAGGCTGCCTGAAGTTGTTGCTGATAGGTATTATGCAGGCCCCAAAACATCGCATCCTGATGCTGCAGATATCCAACGGTCTCTCTAAGACCTTCTCTTGCCATTACGGCATAAGAATGAGCTTCTTCGCGCTGCTGGATGAGAAGTCCTGTCTGAAGGTGAAGACTATCCACCAGACTCTCCAGTTCTTCTATGCGGTGCTGGTTTGCTTGTCGCTGTGCTTCGAGTGCTTCCACCTGGACGTCCAAACCGATCTTTTCCACATCACTGATCTGAGCAGCCTCTTGCCACTTTAAGGCTTTCTTATTGGCCTTCTTTTTCTTGAGTTCTGTACTATTGAGTGCTTCATAACATTCAGCGTAAAGTTCCTGCCACTCCTCGAGTCCTTGCTCACGGGTCAGATGGAGGTTAAGGACGGCTAGCATAGCTCGAGTAGTGGCTACCAATCTGGGATCCTGCTGATCAGACTTTTCTTCCAATTGCTTGGCTTGTCATTGAAGACCGTCCCAACTCCCTAGTGCCTCTGACAGAAACATTCTCAGAGTAGAAACTCTGACTTCCTTCTGACACCTGAAGCAGATCTTTCTCAAAACTTCCAATGCTGTAGCCTGAGCTCCTTCCCAAGGACTCATACCTTCTGCCTGTGCTTCCCAAGCTGGCCAAAACGGAGCAGTGGTACAAGCTGGGATCCGAAGTGACACTTCTACCACGGCCGACCAAGGACAACAGTACGGGACCAACGATACTTTGGTGGTTCCGAGTAGCCTACTTCCTGTAGTAACTGCCACAACACCGTAGGAGTTCCGAACATAGCCAGGCATTCGTCGATTCTAGTGGTAGGGTCTTGCGGATCCATCTATTGAAAAGAAAGGTAAGGATTTATTTTTAACAAAATATATATTTGGAAACAGGTTTTATTTTAGAAAGTAGAGATTTAATTCATATCCGGGGGTATTACTAATAGTTGTGATGTCATGATGCATGAGCGTTCCAACACAAGCCAGGATACCTTGACATATACGTAATATACTGATTAAATTAATTATTAGAGTGACATGCACTCATAGTTTTCAAACATAGGGCATACTTAAGGTGCTAATCCACTACTAAGATCAAAACCTAACTATAGATCTATAGAAGTAATCGAGGAAAGATGCTATAGAATGAATGAGGAAAATTCGGAAACAACTCGGACCAAACTACCCCATCAATTTTATACATTCGAAATCCTTTTGAAGTTTTTGTAAAGTAATACTGCAAGTACTTTACAATGAAATGCTCTGATACCACTTGTGACAGAACCGCCTTAATCATAGGGCCCACGTGCCCCGTCATCGTCCTTAAGGACCTTTGACTAGTCTGCACGAGTTCCCTTTGAATTAGGTGGCCCGTCGGGTCTCATAGGAAACCCTAATTTCCCCGAGGATCTCATTGTAAAGACCTTACAAGTATTACAATAGTTTACACAAATAATTTGAATCAGAGTAAAGGGTGCGGAAGTATTACTTAAACATAGATTACAAATATAAATTACATTATCCCAATCAGAGTTTCGCAGTGGAGTAGCTGTATACAACTAAACACCCTGCCCAAGGGTTTCATTATACACACATCTTCATCCATGCATGATCCGTCGTAGAACTGTTTACTCAACTTACCTGCAACAGGGGGGTTAACAAACCCTGAGTACATGGGGTACTCCGCAAGACTTACCCGACTAAAGGTGTAAAATTAGACTCAGGAATGCAGGCTGAGGGGAGTCAAGGTAAGGCTTGAGCAAGAGTCAAAATATTTCGCAGAAAAGCATTTCTACCCTATTTCATTATTTGATCTCAATATTATTTTATTCATATACATAATTCCAATATCAATTCTCGTATATTATGTACTTTCAAATTCATATTCATTCTCAAAAACACCTAGTTCCGAACCACTCTTCGCTGTAGGGGTGAGGATAATGTCTCCATTAACCGAGGAGCAACGTCGATTCGAATGCAGAAGTACCCAGCTGGGGATCCCTATCCACACTGCATATGTAGCACTTAAGCTTGCACATGCCAACCCCGCCTACCATGACTTTTCATACCCCGGAACCGGTCCTGCGCCACCCGAGAGCACAGTACCCCTCTAGTCTCCAGGCATGCTGGCCACGAGGGTACACGCTACTCTCGCCATCTCTCCACTCCCAGTGCGTGGTTGTCGGTTCCAGCAGTAGAGCTACCGGAGTCAGAGGCTTTCCGTAGTATGTGGCCAGTTGCAAAGTCATGATCACAGTAGGCCGACAACGAATGGTCCCTAAATAATTTTCCGTTGGACACCATGCATTGGGACTCTAACCCAAGTACATTGGAGACCACCCGGTTTTCGCATCCCTTTTCCGATGGCAAGGATCGTTGGGACTCTAACCGAAATAGATGGTCAACCATACTTCAAAACCCATCCACGTTGATGATAATGGACTGGCCAAGTACACCATCACCAAACAAGGACAATACCAATCCCATAAACTGATTCATTTGTTTCATATCATCACAGTTTTCAAAATAGCATTTTTGCAACTCCATCATTAAGCATGACTAAGCATTTTTCAATACTTTTAAATAAATTAGGGTCTCAGGTATAATATGTGGTCAAGGAAAGGTAATGCATCAATGGGTTATCACTCAACTCCTATCAACCTAATGCAGTAGATTAACTCAAGTGATAAATATTTTTAAATAACAAGGAGGGGCAAATGCACCGGGGCTTGTCTGTTGCTTGGAGCAGATAGTACTCTGAAGTCAATCACCAAGAAAGATCCACGTCCACCGAGTGAAAACCTTACTCGGAACGCTTCAGATAATAATCATCGCGTGTTCCCTACACGAAATAATAATGCAACACTTACATGATGATATGTATGCCATGATGCAGGAGATGCACAAAATCACTGATCGATAGGAAGTAAGCCCAATTTGAAAGTTGAGTATAACTTTCCTTCACGATAAAGTTGTAAGTCAACAAAACTAATTACTATCGAGTATTAACTACTTTGGTTTATTGACCATTTTAACAGTCGTTGAAAGTCGGATTGGTTCTTTCCCAAAAACACTATCAACCCTTTGCCTAAGCAAATTATTTAAACCCTATCATCATATATGACTAACATAAATTATTAGTGTTCCAATTTAACAACTTAATTAAGAACCCAAACTAATTATGGTGCCAAGGATCATCTCAAGTTAATGACTCGGGTATATCACTCTACACAAAAGTGAATTAGGGTTTCTACTCATTTTTATTAGCCCACTCATCAATTAGGATTTTTGTTTTGGCATTTGATTACTACATAGAGTAATTCATTTTATACTTACAAAGTTAATGATCATCAAAACTTGGAACAGCAGGGTTCAGGTGCTACATGAGGTTTTAACCAAACCCTAAAAGATTTAACAAATTATTAACATTTTAAATCCTAATAACCTTTTCTTACTTACTCAATTAAGCAAGTAATAAATAAGAAATACTTAAATTATTTTCATTTGAGCTCAAAATTTTACCATAGATAGTACTTTTCCTAAAACAGTACCAAATTAAATTTTATGATTTTTGGAGTTATAGAGAACTAATTAAAATTACCCAAAGTTGCATTTATCAATTAATGTGCTGATTTTTAATTCCTACAGAAATTGTTCAAAACATGTATTTAATATTTTTATGAAATACTACATCCCTCAGAGAGCACACACAATTATTTTCAGAATTTTTGGATCAGTGAATAATTCTCTACAAAATGAACAAGATGCATTACTATTCACATAAACATAAAATGAAAACTGACGCTGGCCAGGGCTACCGGGCCGACCCAAGCGGCCCAGTTCAGCCCGGCTCTCGCTCTCTCTCTGTTTTCGCCACTGGGCCGGTCAAACTCGGCAAACAGGCCGGCCCACCTCTCACCTTCCTCCTCCTCTCGCTGCTCTGCTTGAACAGAGCAGGGGAAAGCGTGCGCGGCGGCGGCACCGACCCTCCGACAGAGACAAGGGTCCTAGGGTGTGATCCTACGCCTCTTGATTCCACCTTGCTAGAAGTTTGGCACTCTAGGGATCGGTCCAAACGTCACCGTGGCCATGGCGGACCGGTGAGTTGCCCAAAACCGGTGTGCTGCGTTCCGACCAAACCCGCGCGGCACAGTCTAAAGAAAGGAGTTGGACCGCTTTGGATGCTCACCACGAAGCTGCTGCGCTAGCCGGTTGTGGTAGAGGATGGTCCGAGGCGACTAGTCGACGGTGACCGAGGTCTCGGCGGCGCCCTCCTGCGGCACGGCGGCGTTCCCTAGCGGCCTGTGCCTCGTTCGCGAAACCACCAAGCCGATGAGCTTCATGAGGCTCAAAAGAACTCGCAACGAGAAGAAAAAGAGTCAAACCTCCCAGAGTCGGCCTAGCCGCGATGAAGATCACGGTGGCGGCGCTCTGCCGACCGCGAGGATGAAGGGGTCCGTCCGGACGAGGCTTGCAACGAAAACCAGCACGAGCAGGTTCAAACGACGCGTGAGAGTGTGGCGAGGCTATCTGCAGGATGGAGTGAGTGATGATAGACTGAAGACGGCGAATTCCGCCGGTGACTGAGAACTCGCCCTCGGCGACGGGGAGGAAAAAGAAGGGGCTCGACGACTGGAGCGCTAAATAGGGCAGCAACGGGATCAGGATATGGGGAGGACCCCTACGGGCCCGGCCCCATCGGCGACACGCGGCCGGCCGGCCCCGGCATCGCGGGCGGCCAGCGCGCGCACGCGCGGCTCTGCCCAGAACAGAGCAGAGCCGGACCCCCTTTTACTGTAGCAGACTCTACACCCCTATCCCATTTTGCAAAATTACTCCTTATTTTGTATACAAACTTGAAAAATGTCCTGATTAAATGTTGTAGCAAATTAAATTTAGAATAACTTTGGTTTTTGAACCAAATTCAAATTTTGAATGGATTTTTTGTAATTCAAAAGGGGGTAAAAGCTTGATTTGAAATTCATTTCATATTCAACAAAATTCTCAAGCTTTTTCTCAATAACTTGAAAATATGCAAAAATAAAAGTTGTTCCACTTGTCTAGTCCTACAACATTCATGAAATGGGTTTTACCAGATTCTTCATAGTTTTTGAAATAGCATTTCAAATTTATATTTCAAAACACTGTTTAGGGTTTAATTTGAAATCTTACTACATAACATCAAAATTCCCAAATATAAAATTTGTTCAACTTGAAAAGTCTTACAACTTTTATTAAAGGAGTTTGCCCAAATTCTTGATAGTTTTTGAAATGGCATTTTAAATTTGAATAAACAAACACTAATTGGGTTTTAATTTAAATTTCTACTGGTAAACTTTAAAATCTCCAAACATGAAAGTTGTTCCATTCTGAAAGTGCTAAAACTTTCATTAAAAGACCATCATCTTATTCCCACTAGTTTTTAAATTTGAATTTCTAATTTAGATTTTTAAACATAGATTAAGGTTTTATTCAAAATTGTATTTACTAACTTCAAAATTGCCCAAAATAGAAGTTGCTCATCTTTTAAATATTTATATCTTTTGTTTAAGGCCTAACACCTAATTCCTTTTAGTTTTTAAATTAGGTTTTTGGGTCCGATGTAGGGTTTATAAATGATTCCTTTTAAATTTATTTGATTTTACTTAGCTAATTACACACCAACACAAACGTTCACGTAATCAATCACTCTAAACCACCTATGCACAATCATATGTAGGAACAAAATTTATTTTAGTTGATGCACATTAACAGGATCACATGCGGAATGATTATATGCAATCATGATGACATGGCAGGTTTTAATTAACCGTAACACCAGGGGTGTTACAAGAACTTCACTCTAGCTTGCTTCTTGTGTTGTATGGTGTGTCTTGAAGAGAAGTGGGCAGCCTCTATTTATAGTGGAGGATGAGGGGGTGCCACGTCAGCGATCCGCGTGCTCCTTGCCTCTCCACCCTTGGATCCACCGCCTTGTAACCGCCTCAAGATGGACGGCTTTGGGAAACATGCTTGGAGTCGGTGGAGGCCAACCGACCTGGCTGGGCACCAGGGGGTTCAGCCGACCCCCTTATGACTGGTGGGCCCAGCCAGGGTCTTCTAGAAGGAGTCCCCACTTGTCACTGAGTGTGCAGGTGGCTTGGTTCCACTTTTGGCAGTTCGGCCGACCCACACCTGGTGGGTGGGGCCCACCACCGTGGTCCCCATCTGTCATAGACTCTTCCCATGTGTTGGTTCTGATTAGTTTGCACATTGTCACGTTGAATCCTTGTGCTTTGCTTCTCCACCATTGAATGGAAGCACATGTTGATCTGAGGGCTGATATGAGCTGAGTGGAAGGTCACACGGATCCTGCCACGTCACCAGAGCTAGGTGGGCCCTATGGGTAGTTTGGCCGACCCATGGGTGGGCCCACCCTTGGCTCTGATCTCTTCCATTTGATGTTGTATGCACTGTGTTGAAAGGTGGTGGCCTGGGGCAACATGACATGGTTCGGCCGAACCATGTAGTTAGCCCCTACCTGCTCACTTTTGCACTGTTTTGGTGTTCCCTGCAATCACAAGCTTAAGAGTACATGTGGAACTAGTTATTGATAAAATATGCTCATGATATGTTTATCTTCCCTTGAATCCGAGGCCTGTTGACGGTGTTTGAATGTGGAATTTTAGGGTATATCCACCAGTCAACACTCGCGCCCCTCCGCTCCCGCTCGGCGGCGCCATGCTCCTCCTTCTCCTCCTCCAAAGAAACCCTCCAAGGTCAAGTTTGAGCTCAAGAAGATCTTTGAGACCTTGTGCTACAAGATGGAGAAGGATGATCGCCGTCTTTGCCGAATGGAGGACAAGCTTCATCTTCCTCCCGCCTCTCCTCTTCGTGAGTTTCGTGACCCCTTTATGATGAGGAGTATGGCTCCTCTTCGCGCCTCCATGGCAAGGGTCCAGCTCGTGACGATGATGAGGACGAGGACTCCTCCGATGAGGAGGATGTGGAGGAGGACGTTGGTGGCGCTGAGATCTGCTCTGACAACGACGACGATGATGAGGATGATGGCGACGACGACTACGATGAAGACGATGAGTGAGCGTGAGCTTTGCACGTGGCCTACCCTTTTTGGCACTTGATGCCAAATGGGGAGTGTTAGGCTAATTATCTTATTGTAATATCTAGTTTGAAAACTTTGTGGCTTGTATTAAAAACCTATGTGTGGTGGCACTATGTGATGGACAACTAGATTTGTGCTAAATGGTTGTGGAACAAGTTTAATGCTTAACTTCTATCTAGTTGGTAAATTGTTCCTTGTTTGTGTTGATTTATTTTGTTTGATGGCTATGTGTTGATGAACTTCACTCTATCTTTACTAGCCATCAAGTTTTTTCGTGTGAATAGTGACTTGTCATATTGCAACACGGATTTTATATATTGATTCACACCTTGTTTTGCACCCCACGGGTTGCAAGTTTTAGGGGGAGTCTCCCATTCTTAATGTATCGATGAGTTTAAGAATTTATTTGGAATTCAAGTCCATAGCATACACTAAGGGGGAGTTCTTCACAAAACTTGCAACTAAAAGTTTCAATTCTTTCTATCTTATGTAAGCCTAAGTTGGTTGTCATCAATTACCAAAAAGGGGGAGATTGAAAGTGCATTTGCCCCATCATGGGTTTTGGTTAGTTGATGACACCCAAATTAGGGACTAATGAACTCTACTAAGACTATGCGCAGGTTTAATCCCATGAGAGCATATTGAAAATCTATTTGGGATTAAATGGTGCCCCACAATTCGACTTGAACTTCGGCGCTTCGACTCAAGCGGTGGTTAGAATTACTTTTATTATTTTCTTGAATTAGGAATGCCGTACTATTAAGAGGGATGCAAAACTAAATAGTTTGATGAAGATAGAGTGCTCAAGCTTTAATTTAAAATAAAAAAGAGAGACACTCGAAGCACCGCACGAACACGCTCGAGAGCTGCTGGAACTTGACCTGTCGGAAGTTCCGGCCCGAGCAGGAAGTTCCGACCCAAGCTGGAAGTTCTGACGTACAGCCTAATGGTGGCGTGGCTAAGTGCTGGGAGGTCGGAAGTTCCGGCCCTGGTTGGAAGTTCTGACGGGTCGGAAGTTCCAGCTAGAGCCGGAAGCTCCGGCCATCCCGCATTGAGACCTATTTGAATAGCAGGGTCGGAAGTTCCGACACCCTTGTCAGAAGTTCCGATGTAGATCTAAACGGTTGGATTTGGACTCGACTATAAAAGCTACCTCTCTCACTTCTAACCGTTACCACTCATTCATTGTGACCAAACTCTGTCCAAAACAGCTCCTAAGAATTGAAGGCTCTCCTCTCCTCTCCCCTTTGCTCCCAACTTCGATTCCCCCAAGAATTTGAGTGAAGAGTGAGTGGATTGAGAAAATCACCTCTTGAGCTTGAGCACTTGATTCTCCTCGTCTTGCCGGTTGGTTTTGCGTTTGTTACTCTTAGAGCTTTGCTCCTAGCCAGCTAGGTGTTACCCAAGAGCTTCCAAGCTTGTGGATTCACCTTGGGAAGTTTGTATTACCCGTGATTTCTAGTGGAAACCTCGAGTTACCTTTGTGGTTTCTTTGAGAAAGGCTAAGGAGGTGAAATAGACTTCGACCTTTGTGGTCATCTCAACAACGAGGACATAGGTACTCCTTTGTGGGGTGGCCAAACCTCGGGATAAATCCTTGTGTCACTTGTGCTCGTTGTTTTTGTTGCAATATTTGTTTTGTATTACTCTTGTGCTTGTCTCTCCCTACCTTCTTCTACTTTCTAGGGTTTGAGCTCCACCCGTGGCTTGGAGCATCTCCGGAGCTGAGGAACGTCGCATGCTACCTCACTTTAACACTGGGTAAAAGGGTTATAAGTTTTCGCACGCTCAAAAGTTCATTTGGCCACTAGGGCTAGTTTCAACGTAGGAGTCGGAACCTCCGACAGTTTGGGCCTGTCGGAAGTTCCGACACAAACTGCCGGAGCTTCCGGCAGTCTCTAATCAAAATTGAACTAGAGTGTGTGCAGATTTTTAATTAGACCTATTCGCCCGCTCTAGGCCATTGTAGATCCTTTCAGTGCACCTCCTCATGCAAAGCATCATTGTAGTCCTCAATTTGCTCCACGTAAATCTCCAACTCGTGGACCCTTGCCCGAGCCACGTCCTCATGTGCCCAAGGCTCCTCCTTCTCGCGAATCAGGCGGTCCACCTCATGCTGCAGCTCGGTGAACATGCGCACATCCCTGTAGTGGTCACAACGTGCCACCTTGAAGTCCTCCGTGAGCAGCTTGATTTCTTCCTTGAGCTCCTTTCGGCTGCGGCGGGGATGGCTACCAGACGCCTCTCCGTCACGTGGCGCCAGCTGGTGGTGCGGCACTCCCTTGGGACCAGTCATCTTGCGAGTGGTGAGCTTACGGCGTGCCAGCTGGAGAAGGTAAGTTTGAATTAGCAAAGATATAATAAGCTAGCAAGAATAGGTTTGATAGATCCTAACCCATATATCCACTTTTAAGGAGGAAGTTATTATCATGGTGAATTAATCATGATGCATGAATCATACTTACGAATTTTAAATCAATGCAAGATAAATAAATGCATAAATAATTTTAAACATAGGGCTAGTAAACATGTTATTCCACTTGCTACCATAGCTATATTACGGAATAAGATAAGAACAAGCAGTTTGGACCAAAATGGCAATTTAAATTTTTATGATCCAAAACATTTTGAAGTTTTGCAAAGTAATACCATAATGATTTAGCAATGGAACGCTCTGATACCAGCTGTAACAGAACTGCCTAAATCATATGGCCCACAGGCACCTGTCATTGTCACTAATGACCTCTGACAGCCGGCCCCGTGTCCTAAATGATCTAGATGGCCCTGCCGGGTCACATCGGCACCCGTTTCTCCGACAGGATCCCATTGCGAAGCCATTACAGGATTACAACATTTCATAATAAAATACACCAGAGTAAAGAGCGGAAGAGTACTTAACATTTAGGTTACAAACCAGTTGTCCAAATAGAATTTAAGTGTAGTTATTACAAACCATAATTAAAGACAGTTGCAATAGTAGTGGAACAACAGTACAACATACTTAGATAAATGATACCAGGAACCCTGCCCACAGGTCCGACTTCACTCTTCCTCACTTCCTTCCTGAACAATCGTCACACAGCAGGGAGCGAGGCAAACCTGCTGCTGCGATTCTCCTACAACAGGGGTTAACAAACCCTGAGTACTGGGGTACTCCGCAGGACTTACCTGACTAAAGAAAAGGGAATGAGACTCAACAATGCATGCTGAGGGGAGTCAAGGTAAGGCTTTAGCAAGAGTCAAAGTATTTTGCGGGAAAAGCAATACTAATCCTATTTTCAATATTTTAGTCAACATTATTATATTCAATATCATTAGTTCTCAATTCCTTCACATATATCATTCAATTCCAATTACTCATTCATTCTCAAAAACATCCTAGTTCTAAACCATTCTTCGCTGAATGGTCGGAGGATCAAGTCTCCATAACCGAGGAGCAATGACGATTCGAATCGATTAGTACCCAGCTGGGGATCCCTAACCACACTGCATATGTGGCACCTAAGCTTGCATATACCAACCCTGTCTACCACGGCTTTTCTATCCCTGAACCGGTCCTACGCCACCCGAGAGCACACCGGCCATGAGGGAACACGCTACTCCTGCCATCTCTCCACTCCCAGTGCGTGGTTGTCGGTTCAAGCAATAGAGCGACCGAAGATAGGGCTTCCCGGAGTATGTGGCTAGTTGCAAAGTCTCGATCCAACAGGCCTACAACGAATGGTCCCTACTTTCTTTTTCCGGTGGCAAAAGTGCATTGGGACTCTAACCCAAGTACAACTGTCCCATCGGATTTTCAAATCCCTTTTCCGTCGGTGGCAATATGTTGGGACTTAAACCCAAGCTACGATCACCGAGCAGGAAATCCCTTCCCGTTGACGACAGTGTACTGATCAGGTGCACAGCCGCCGAACGAGAATATTACCATTACCCTTTTCATGATTTAATCAATAACATATATCACCATAGCTCAAAATAGCATTTTTTTGCAAATCTATTTTATATAAGCAGGGCTAAGCATTTTCAAATATTTAATAAAATGGGTTTACGGATATTTCAGTGGTCAAGGATGGTAATGCATCAATTGGGTTATCAATCAACTCCTATCAACTTAATGCAGTAGATTACTCAAGTTATAAAATTTGTAAATCACAAGGAAGGGCTGAATGCACCGGGGCTTGCCTTGGATTGCAAAAAGAGTGGGGTCGGGGTCGGTGCCACAAATGTCAAATTCCTGCACCAACTCCGGAGTAGGCTCCTCAGCAGTCACCTCAGTCTTCACCTCTTCGTTCACGGGCACTACACGTTTGCAATGATGTATGCTTAATATGATGCAATCATGAAATGTCAGGCAACAACTTGGAATACAAGAATCAATAATTAATAATACATAAACTAGAGCACAACTTCTCTTCATATGCAAGCCATAATAGATCTAGCCTAAGATGCCCTAGGTCATAAGTGTGTTTGACCTGGAACCACAATCAACCATAAAATCACACAAACCCTAATTGATTATTGTTTTCTATTTATTTTATTAATCAATTAATCAAGCATTTAATTAATCAATAATTGAGCTATTTCCATTTGATGCCAACCTTTACCAACAGATAGATCATGACCTAAAACAGTGGCAAAATAAGTTTCATGATTTTTGGATTAACAGGGAATTAATTAAAATTACTCAAAGTTACATCTATTAATTAATCTACTGATTTTTTGACCTTTCAGAAAGTATTCAAAACATTTATTAAGTATTTTTACTACATTCTATACATCACAGAGAGCATCCACAAATTTTTTTATGATTTGTAGGGCCACAGAAATATTCCTATGAAATTACCAAAACTGAGCACTATTCATAAAAAAATAAAAATGGAAAAGCTATTCATAAGTCCTTCGGAAAGTGGAAAATGAAAATACGCCCGAGGCGGCCCAGTAGCATCAGGCCGACCCAGCATGGCCCGCCTGCGCCCCCGCACTCCCTCTCTTACACATAGACACCGACAGACCGGGCCCAGCCGTCAGCTCCCTCTCCCTCCTCACGCCGCGCCTCCGCACGCGCGCGCACACGGCGGCTCGCCACGGAACTCGCCGGCGACGAGCTCAACGGCAAAACCGACCATGTCCAAATGACCCCAGCACCTAACCGACCACCTAGCACCCTAAGTCTTAACCCTAAGCGTCTTCGACGGGCGTAAGCCCGTCCATGGCGAATGCGGCGGCGCGGTCGGCCCTGTTCTGACCGCAAGAGGACAGTAGCGTTTAATTAAATGGCCCAGGAAAGGTTTACGGCTCACCCAAACTCCTAGACGATGGTCGGAAGGGGCAGAGGTGGTGCGGATCGACGAACGTGATGGCGGCGGCGAACACAGCAGCTCGGACACGACGGCGAGCCTCCGTTCCGACCGATTCTGTACACCAAAGGCGAAACGGTCGGGCGCATGAGTCTTAGGGAGGAACAAAGGTTCAAGAATGACCTATGGCAAGGGAAGAAGCTCACCGAGATGGGCAGTTCACTGGAAACGGACCGCGGCGGCGCTCCAGCTGGACCCGAAGATGACAATCCGCATCCCAGATCCTGCAGGACACTACAGCTTGGGCCAAAGGTTGCAATCGACGCGCAAAGGGGTGTTCTAGCTGGGTGTGAGATGATGGGTGTAGAGGTGGTGTGAGAGTGACGAATTTCGCCGCGGACAGAGGCGAGCTCGTCGGCGACCGGCGGGAGAAGAAAATGAAGGGGACGGGACTCGTCGCCTTTAAACGACCCGGGGAGGAGAGGATAAGCTCGAGCGACGTCCGGGGCCCCCCTGTGGCTCAGAAACCGTGGTGGCCAGGCCCCGGCTGGCCGGACGGTGGCCGGCGCATGGCGCGGCGCACGTGAGCGTGCCCTGCCCACAGTAGGGGCCAGGTTATTCTGTAGATTCTCCCTAAAAGTCAAACCCTAAATGTGCAATGATCTCCCTATTTTGTATAGCAACTCAAAAATTTCTAAAAATAAATGTTGCAAAGAATTTTGTAAAGAACATTTTTGGTTTTTGAATCAAACTCAGATTCTGCATATTTTTGAAACTATTCAAAAGGGGCAAAAGGGGTTTTTGAAATTCAAATGCAATTCAGTTAAATTTTCCAAACTTTACTATATAACTTGAAAATCTGTAAACATGAAAGTTGTTCAACTTACTGAGCCCTACAACTTTTATCAAGGGTGCTTGGTCAGATTCGTGATAAATTTTGAAATGACATTTCAAATTCAAATTTCAACGCACTATTTTAAGTTTAATTTGAATTTCCACTATATAATTTCAAATTCTCCAAAAATAAAAGTTGTTCCATCTTAAAAGATCCACAACTTTTATTAAGACACTTTTAGCAGATTCCTTTTAGGGCTCAAATTGAATTCCTTTTTAATTTTATTTTTGATTCTCAATTATAGGTTTAATTGCACCATCATTATCAAACACAATCAAACCACTCTATGAGCCCTAAGCACAATTAGATGCATGCAAGTAATTTAAACATGATGACATGGTAGATTAATTAATAGTAATACCAGAGGTGTTATAGTCTTCTAGATTCTTCCTGATTTCCTTTTGCAGTCGAATTCGATGTTTTAATCCGACATGTGGGTCTCTTTTGGTTCTTTTCCTGATAACACCCTGCGAAACACAGATTCACCAAAACTCATGGAATTCTATCAGTTCAACCCTAAACCTATGTTGGTGTTGGCTTTTATATCCTTTTTCATGTTTAGTTGACGGGTAAAATCATAAAATCATACAATAATTACCGTCAATAATGAGCTATGTGATGAATATGGAATCAAACATCAATTCTCGACCCAGTATACACCTCAATCCAATGGCTTAGTTGAAAGCAAGAATAGCACTCTCATTGACATGGCAAGATATATGCTTAGTGAGTATAATGTGATTTAATCTTTTTGGGCCGAAGCAATCAACACGGCTTGCTACTACTCAAATAGACTATATTGCCATCCTATGTTAGAGAAAACTCCCTATTATATCTTGAATGGAAGAAAGCCAAATATTTCATACATTCGGGCCTTTGGTTGCAAGTGCTACATATTGAAGAAGGGTGCTAGATTGAGCAAATTTGAGAAGAAATGTGATGAAGGATTCTTGCTTGGATATTCCACCACTAGCAACGCTTATAGAGTTTGGAATTTGGGAAGTGGTCAACATGAGGAAGTTCATGATGTTGAATTTGATGAAACCAATGGGTCACAAGATCAAGATGAAAATCTAGATGATGTGAGTGGACCTCAATTGGCGAAGGCTATGCAAGAGATGGACATTGGTGACATTAGGCCGACTCAAGTGATTGACATAGAAGATGACAAAGATCAAGTGCAAGTTCCATCCAATGATCAAGCTAGTGGCTCTCGAGTGTAATATCATGATCAAGCTAGTTCATCTCAAGCAAATCAATCTAATGCTCAACCAAGCTCAAGCAATCAACCTCAAGTGCTCCAACCCACAAATGTTGCAAGAGATCATCCTTTAGATCAAATTGTTGGTGATATTCAAAAGGGTGTGCAAACAAGATCAATACTAGCATTGTTTTGTGCTCACTATTAATTTGTGTCATTTGAAGAGCCAAAAAACATTGAGAAGGCATTGGAAGATAGTGATTGGGTGAATGCTATGCATGAAGAGCTCAATAACTTTCAAAGAAATGAAGTTTGGGAATTGGTAGAGAGACCAAAGAACTACCATGTCATTGGAAACAAATGGGTATTTAGAAACAAATAAGATCAAGATGGTGTTGTAGTAAGGAACAAGGCAAGATTAGTGGCACTAGGGTACACTCAAGTGGAAGGTTTGGACTTTGGAGAAACCTATGCTCTGGTTGCAAGATTGGAAGCAATTAGGATCCTTCTAGCATATGCTTGTGCACACAACATCAAACTCTACCAAATGGATGTGAAGAGTTCATTTCTCAATGTGGGGGTATAAACCCGTATGCCCGCATGGCCATACTTGGGCCAAGTCCTTCGACCAGGCCCAGACTACCAAGGACGTGTCGTCTACACGCTCTCCGGAAGATCACGTATATCCAGCGGCTTAGAAGTCTTGGCGTCTAAGGAAATAGCTTTCCTAGTATCTAGCCGATTAGTTTCCTTGTTCGGCTAGGATTGTAATCTGATATACATGGTAACCGACTTGTAACCCTGCCCCCCAGACTATATAAGGCTAGCAGGGGATCCCCTCAAGACAGATCATCTGATAGCAATACAATACAGCAACACATAGGACGTAGGGTATTATGCCTCGCGGCGACCTGAACCTGTATAAACCTCATGTCATACGCTTACTGCGCTACTCTTGTTCGCTTGGCGCACCTTCACCGATCATCTACTACCTTGGGCATACCCCGTGGTAGACTATCACCGGCATTCTGTCGACACTCAATGACTTTATTAATGAGCTAGTATATGTTGAACAACCACCCGGTTTCGAAGATGAAAAAAAACCCAGCCATGTGTACAACCTAAGGAAGGCTCCCTATGGATTGAAACGAGCACCAAGTGCACGGTATGAGAGGCCAAGGGATTTTCTCCTCTCTAAAGGGTTCAAGATGGGCAAGGTTGACACCACTCTATTCACCAAGATGGTTGATGGTGACTTGATGATTATGCAAATCTATGTGGATGATATTATCTTTGGATCAACAAGTCAAGTCTTGTGTACGGAATTTGAGAAGATGATGGCTAAAGAATTTGAGATGTCTATGATGGGTGAACTCACTTACTTACTTAGATTACAAATTAAACAAATGAAGAATGGCACATTCATTAGTCAAGGGAAGTACACAAGGGACATGATCAAGAAATTTGGTATGCAAGATGCAAAATCAATTAATACTCCCAAGGGCACTAGTGGAAACTTGGATGAGGATAAATGTGGCAATATGGTTGATCTAAAGGCATATCGGTCTTTAATTGAAAGTTTGCTCTATGTCACCGCATCAAGACCGGATGTCATGTTTAGTGTGTGCATGTGTGCTAGATATCAAGCATCTCCTCCGAATCTCTACTCATCTACTCTATCTCTCTAATCTCTCTCTTGATTGCTAGCCTAGATCTAGTGGATATCTATCTAATGCTTCAGGGTCTTCATCTCTTGATCTAGCTCTCCTCCAGGGGGGTCTGGCCCTCTATTTATAGGCCGGTGGGATGCACGCGCGCCGTTAGATCAAACCGGCTTAACCAAGGGCCCAGATGACTCCTAATAAGCGGTGGTAGAAGACTCCATAAGACGGCAGAATGAAACCCTAGGGGGCACCGCCCGGCCGTACCTGGCTAGGTGTGGGCATCCGCTTGCTTCGGGTGTGTTCTACACTCTTCCAGGGCTTTCGTGATGATGTTTCCTTCGCGTGCAAGTTTCGTGGTAATTATGCTCTTTAATCCTTCTTTTAAGCTTTTCTGGAAAATCCTCAGGGAAATAGACAATTCACCAAAACTCGTGGAATCTGTCAGTAATAACCCTATTCTACTGGATACTCATGTTTAATGTAGGGATAATTGATAATAAAATTTGGACGATAACAAGTGTCAATAATTACCCCCACACTTAGGCTTTTTCTCGTCCCGAGAAAAAGGTTGGTTTTAAGATGTAGGATTTTTAGAGAGAATGGAGTATTTAAAACATAACTTAAGAGTGCATTATATAAAACTAGTCTAATCATGCATGTACTATGGAATTCAAAGTGTCTACCATGAATCTTTGAGTAGTTGAAAAACAGAATAACTTGAAAACAGATTACTCTCTTCCTTAAGTCAATTGGAGGATATGTAATTTTGTAAATAAACTTAGCTTTACCTTCTCCTTTTGTAGTACTCTCGAATCACAGATATATCTGGTATTTTTGTATCCTCACCAAGGCGTTAATGAAATTGCCTTCTTTATCCTACTTCTAAAAAGCTTATGTGGATCTCAGGTAGGTAAAATGTGAAAACATACTTGCATTGTATTTATTGTAAAGTCAAACAATGAATCCACAGAGAAATGAGGCATATAATCGAATCAAGCTTTATTTGGTGGAATATGGTGGAACCTAATTCTACCTTGCTCCTTGAGAAAATAAATCTCTCTTTTATACATTTGAGCTTATTCAGAGAGTATGAGCTATCTCTCTTTTTCTTCTCTCTTTTTTTCAAGGGAGGCGAGTATCTGAGTACCCATTGTTTTAATTTCTTCGGACACTTGTCCATTTTTTATACTCCCTTCTTCTTTTGCATAGCTCATACCTCTTTTCAATTTGGTAATTGAGAGACTTTAACAAAACATGGAGCAATTATTTGGTGACTGTGCTATATAATCATTTTTTGTGTTTTCTTCCAGTGTAGGAGGAAAATATTTTCAATAGAATGACTCGCTATTACTCCGGATTAGAGTAAGCCTTATGTGGAATTGGCACTTGATTCGAAAATATGACAGATTTCTTCGAAGGGTTACAAAGGTTGACCAAACTCAATACAAAAACAAGTATTAAATATAGCAGGCTTCTATCCTATATATGGCTCTGGTAGGACAATATTTTTACCATAAATGAGAGGTATAACTAATCATTTAAATTTTCGAAATAAAATCTCCAAAGACAAAACGTCAGGCATTGAGTTCTCATTATTCAACTATATCATGTTTCACAATGACTTAAGCAATCATGGGGTCCCTATAAATAGTTTCCAATAGTAACATGATTCTTAGAAAAGTGTTATATAATTTATTCTTAAGCTATGAATTAAACAATCCCTTCTTCTCTTTTTAAAAGTAATTTAGCATGTGAATTTTAATTCGGATCAAAACAGAAATCGACACATATGCAATTATATTGTATGGGGATCAAACCTGACCATGACCGAGAAGGGGATGCAGAGGGTGCAGAGGGGGGCCAGCCGACCCAGGTAGGGCACTGGGTGGCGTGCCTCTGTGGTCCCACGGGGTCCACTTCGGTGCGCGAGGTCCTGGTTCGATTATCTTCCGAATTACGTGATTTTCCCGAGCGAATTGATTTCCAAAGTCGTGATGTGCCTCCCCCACACTTATTTTCCTGCATACTTTTCTACGCAACATGTAGAGACAACATGCATACCAAAAATATAGAGAGTAGAGTAGATTAAAACATTAATATTGATAAAAAGAATAAAGCACTTTATTCATTAACGATACTAGATAACTCTGACAACTGATTGAGCTAACGACTGCCCTAGCTCATTAGGCTTGCCTAACACACTTAATATCATAAATCAAACCTAGCACACTCAATATAATCAAACCTAACACACTTGTGCATTATTACATAGATAACGAGGGCAACTTAAGGCTGTCCCTTTTTCGCGAGCTTCCAAATTTCTTCCTTAAGCTCACCAATCTCTTCTTTTAGCTGATCTTTTTTGCGCTTGAGACTGTGAATTAACTTGACATTGACTTCTATCTACTTAGTCATGTCGCTCATAATCTTGTTCCTTAAGTCTTCATTCCTCTCTAGACCCCTAACGGTGCTAGAGAGAGCTTCCATCTTCTCATTAAGGATTCGTAGAGAGAGCGGGGGCTGTCTGGAGACTTTCTCTAGTGCTGATATAGATGTAGCCCACTGTCTCTTGGGTGGAGGTGGTATGAACTCGGTGTAGCGGACTTGGCCTGGACGTGCACGAACTTCTTGGATGGCAGGGCGAGCAGTGGTATATTTCGCACATACCAGCATTCTGTTCTTATTGGTCTTGACCGATAGGAATCGCTCATTATCTCTAGGTGGAAGAAGTAGGGTGCCTCAGGGAATAGCGATCTGCTTCCCCCTGTACCATCTTCTAGCAGCAGTCTCTCAGGTGGCGATGGCAGAGCATGCTGACCATGCGTGTAGTAGACTTGCTCGAATTGCTGGGGCACCGTAGCAAGATGCTTCGGTGGCACGACGGCGAGGTGCTTCAGCGGCACGATGGCAAGGGGCTTTGGCTGTGCGAGGGCGATGGCCTTCGAGTTGTTGCCTTGGATCTTGCCGGAGTCAGCGCCGACGACCGCTTCGCCTGCCATTGCTACTAGATCTAAACTAGAGAGTTCCTTTCAAGGAGAGGAAGGCAATGATGATGGGATGCCATTTGAGGGCGGTATAGGTGCGTATTTATATGGGTTTTCAGGAGACAGGATAAGATCAAATCTAGGTTCTACAGGATTTGTACGAAAGATTATCCATACGCATCGGGAATCTATGGGATTGTGTTTAGGAAAGATAGAGAAAGAAAAGGAAACAAGAGTCGGGACAAGAGGGAACAGGGGGCGCCGCCCGGCCCCACTAGGGCGCCGGTCGGCCCCACCTGGTGTCTTCCTGGGTGGCCGAGCTCGTGAAGCTTCTAGACTCTTCCTACTTCCTGTTAGTTGTGATGCGCGATAATTTTTCGTAACGGATAATGACGGGACTAAAAAGTTGGTAGTTGGAAAAAGTCCAGCCCGTCAACAACTTCTGAATTAAATGGTTCTAGAAATAATTTAAGTCGGTGACCATCTACCTTGAATAACGTACCTTCGTGTGATTGTAGAGTTACCACTCCATGTGGCGATGCATTCACGACCGTAAATGGTCCTTTCCGTTTGCTTCGTAGTTTTCCAAGCCCGAATATTTTAAACATAGAATTAAAAGTAATACCTTATCTCCTGGTGCAAACTCTTTCTTCTTAAATCCTCTTGTCATGCCATCTTTTTGTTCTTTCTTTATAGATCTTTGAATTGTAATAAGCCTTTTCTCTCCATTCTTCTAATTCTGATAATTGCATCTTTCTCTTTTCTCCAGCGGCTTCAGAGTTCATATTCTATCTCTTAATAGCCCAGTGAGCTTTATGCTCTAACTCCACTGGTAAATGACAGGTCTTACCATATACTAGCTGGTAAGGTGACATGCCCAAAGGTGTCTTATATGCGGTCGGATATGCCCAAAGTGCTTCAGGTAATCGGTCCTTCCATGCAGTACCCATCTCATTTACTGTTTTCTGTAGAATATTCTTGATTTGTTTGTTTGATATTTCTGCCTGGCCACTTGTCTGAGGATGGTATGTTATAGCTACATTGTGACGGATGCCATGAGATTGCAAGTATCGGTGAAACTTTTTATCAGTGAAGTGTGTCCCTCCGTCACTAGTGACCATCCTTGGTGATCCAAACCTTGGAAATATAATCTCTTCGAACATCTTCTTTGAATGTTTGGAATCAGCATTCATGCATGGCACAGCTTCTACCCACTTAGATACATAGTCAACTGGCAGCAGAATGTATTCATAATTTCTTGATTTCACAAATGGTCCCATGTAATCAATTCCCCAGACATCAAAGAGCTCGATCTGGAGATTGTTGGTGAGTGGCATAGCATCTCTTGCATTGATATTTCCGTGTCTCTGACATGATCCACATCTCCGGTCAAAATCTTTGGTGTCTTCATACATAGTTGGCCAAAAGAACCCACTCTGCCAGATTTTAGCAAGAGTGCGGAATGCTCCATAATGACCTCCATATGGTGATGCGTGGCAATTCTGAATGATCTACATGCCCTCTTCTACTGGTACACATCTTCTAAGTAATCCATCTGAACAAATTCTGAAGAGGTATGGTGGATCCCATATGTGGAGACGACTTTCATAAATGAGCTTCTTTTTATTTTCCCCTGGTGGTACATAACCTGCAACCATAAAGTTGACAATATTCGCGTACCAAGGGTCTGACTTGGTCACTTTAAACAATATGTCATCTCTCAATGAGTCATTAATAGGCAATTTCTGAGGTTTCTCAAAGTGTATTCTAGACAAGTGATCAGCAACTGGATTTTCTATTCTTCTTCTATCTTTAATTTCTAAGTCAAATTCTTGGAGTAACAAAATCCATCTTATCAAATGAGGTTTAGCATCTTTCTTAGTGAGCAAATATTTTAGAGCAGCATGATCAGAATAAACAATTACTTTTGCTCCTACAAAGTAAGATCTAAATTTATCAATAGCAAAAACAACAGCCTGAAGTTCTTTTTCAATTGTTGCATAATTTAATTGTGCTCCTGTCATAGTTTTACTAGCATAAGCAATTGCATGATGCTTCTTATCTTTTGTTTGTCCTAATACTACCCCTACAGCATAATCACTAGCATCACACATAATTTCAAAAGCTAAAGACCAATCAGCGGGTTGAATGATTGGTGCTGATGTAAATGCTTCTTTAAGAATATTAAAAGATTTTAAACATGCGTCATCAAATTCAAAAGGAACATCCTTAGCTAGCTAGTTAGTCAGTGGTCTAGCAATATGTGAAAAATCTTTTATAAATCTGTGTTGTGGATAACGTCAACTTTTATTAGAACATTAGACATGAAAGGACACATGAATACACACTAGTCTAGGGTTTTAACTGACAATTTTCACGAGTTTTGCATATTCTGTATTTTCCAAGGAGTATTCTAGAAAAGCGTAAAAGAGGGATTAAAGAGCATAAAAGACACGAAACTTAACCGCCAAGAAAACATCATCACAAAGACCCTGGAAGAGTCTGGAACACACCCGAGCAACCGGGGCCCGAGACCCCACAAAGTGGGGCCGGCCGGCCCTAGGGTGGGGCCGGCCGGCGCCCCCCCTAGGTTTTCGGCCCCCGCCTTCTAGAGTCTTCCACCGCCTCCCACAATGCATCTCGGCCCTTATTTCAAGTCGATTTGATCCAATGACGCGTATTCGTCCCATTGGGCTATAAATAAAGGACAGACCCCCTGAAGGCAATCCCTATTCCTGAGCTTCAATTCAATATCTCCAGTTAGGGTTAGATGTAGCAATTAGGAGAAACTAGTTCTTCTAAATCTAGTCTTGTCTAGAGAAGTAGAGAAATAGAGTAGAGGAGTAGAGTTCTGGAGGAGTTCTGGCCAGTCGGCGCTTCTACGTAGCTGTATTCTTCTGGATTCAGCTTCCTCGCCCGGAGCTGCATTCTGAGGTACTTTTGTATTCAACTTCTAATTCAAATAAGTATTTGTTCTTATTTGTTCTTAAGTTTGCTACTCATATTGAGTACTTTGATCTTGGTAATTGCTTGATTGAAGTAGTATTTCGTAGTGTAAGCGTGGTGCCTAGGCTAGGTTTACTTGTGAATGTCCCCTAATTGGCCGGATAGTGGTAGATCGCGTAGGTGACAGCTACGTTGAGTCTTCTATAGTCCACTTCCCGTTGATAGGATCGATAGGTGTATAAGTGTCTAGTAGGAGGGAACTCTGATTTCACCTCTTATTCATGTCACTGCCCAGTTAGAACGATATTATTCAAAGTTTACCGGTAGTTGGAACTAGATAATCATTAGCTATTACCTTTTTCTTGATATTATCTAGCCTAGTTGTAGGGTTAAGTTCATCGGCTTGGTCATTATCACCTACTGTTCATTGTGGATACGATATTTAAAACCTCCAGGTGAAATGTGACAGCGGTATATTATCTGTGCACTTGCGGATAATCTGAATACAATCTTATTTAAGTAGAGTGCAGTTAATTTATACCAACAAGCATTTCTGGCGCCGTTGCTGGGGAACGGTTTGTTGATTTTGACTTAGTTTAGCCTAATCTTGTATTATACTTTTATCTTTTCTATTTTATCCCTACCTTTTCATCATTTTATGTTCATCCTTATGGATGCTTTAAATTCCATGCCTATTTATCTATTTGGCATGCACAAAAGCTTCGGGCCACCAAAATCTGTAGAGCCTATCATAACACCTGGCTATGAGCTGCGCCCATGTCTAATTAATATGATTCGGGATAAACCCTTCTCGGGAGAAGGTAACGAAAATCCATACTTACACCTAACGAGAATTCGAGTAGACCTGTGCATGCTTGCACATTGCTGGCATGTCTGATAAGACTTTAAGGTGGAAACTTTTTCCGTTCTCTTTGATCGGAAGAGCTAAACATTGGTATAATCGAGCCGTAGGAAGTATGCAAGGGGATTGGGAAACTTTATACTCTGAATTTTGTTTATATTTATTTCCCATCCATAGAGTAGTTAACCTTTAAAAAGAGGTTCTAACTTTTAGGCAACTAGAACAAGAATCTCTTAGTACATCATGGGATCGATTTAATGAACTTGTTACATCTGGCCCTGACCTTGGTTTTTCGGACCCCGTACTTATTCAACATTTTTATTTGGGTCTTACCAAGAATTCTAGGGAATCCCTTGATTTATCCTCTGGAGGAGCCTTTCCTTATTTGCCTATAAGTAAAGCAAGAGCAATGATTAACAAGGTTGCTCTAGCTAATTCGGAGCTCCCCAAGGAAGAGAAGGAATCATACCCCGAACAAGCAGAGAAAGTTTTGGTAGCTAAAACACAACCACTCCAATCCCAAGATTTAGCTATCAATCCTAAACCATCGAAACCCTACCTTGATGATTTAGACTTCCAATTAGCTAATATGCTTATCAAACAGTTCTTATTAGAAGAGCATCTTGGAAAAAGTGTCGTCAACTTCCTTTCCTCCCTAAAAGACATTGGGAAGAATGTAAGGATGGCATGTCTAGTGATGCCATAGAAGGAGAGCCAAGCCACCTAGGAATCAATCCTATCTTCTCCCCTTCTATGCCCACATTAAATGTCTCATATGAAACCATATCCAAACCCATCCTTCACCCTGATGATCCTTCTTCTGCTCTCTCTCCTAAATCTCATAATGACCCTAGGATCCCATTAAGACATCCCAAGAATAGGAGTCATGAAGATTATTGGAATGACCAAGAAGAGCTACGACAATGGCAGGAATGCATAGAACATACTAGAAACACGTACGCTATTGTCAAAGAATGGATGGAAGAGGACGAAGCCTTAGTACTAGCATCTAAACTTGGTCTAGATTCAAATGGTGAGCTTAAATCAAGTTATGTAATAAACATAACTCATCCAAGTTTAGAGAAAACCTTAGACGAGACCAAACATAGAGACACCAATCCATGGGAAATCTTAGAAAATAAAGCATCCAATGAATGTCGTAGACATGAAATAATAGAGACAAACTTGTTGCCTATAGACATCCATGAAGAAACACCCTTGGAGTTTGAAAAGGGAGATCATATCGATGAGCATGGGAATTATTTCATTGACATCTCATCAGTTCCATGATCATATGAGAAATCTCCTGGATCAATTGGTCTCTCTAACATTATCGCACATGAGATCTTCAACCCCCTCATTCTACCTGTTCATAAATTTATTGAAAGAGTGGTTGTAGATGCATATGTTTATCATAAATATTGTAGATCTCGTTGTAATCTTAAAATAGGTGCACATAGGTTGGTGTTCTAGAGGAAACCACCCCATGAACTTAAAGTACAACAATTAGAAGGTTTCCCAAGAACGACTTTGTGTCCTAAAATAACCACTCTTGAAAAATAAATTGAGCTTGCACCTTTAATTTTACTATAATGCCCTTATGAATTGAGCATAGAATTATAATTATGAAAATATACCCTCGGAGATTTTTGTCACTAACCATTTCAAGTTTGAAATAGAAGAGTGACAACGCAAGGTATGTCAAACCAATAATCATGCAATATTGAATTATATCCATCCAAGCTTAACTTTGCTTTGCAAAATTCCAGCTTGGGGGAATGGGCTCAATTAGAAAATCTTATGTTGTTAGAATTGGTTGTCTCTACCTTTCTAATCCATGTTCAATTGTTCGCCTTTTCGCCTCTAAATGAATAAATCTCTATAAGTGCTTTCATTTCACCTTTGTCTGCCATAGTGAGTTTTGGTTAGAGGTACTGATCCTATTTCTATAGGCATTTAAATTAAGCGTGGTGCTTAGGTTAACTAGCCTTCCTTAACTAAAATTAAACATGGAGTTTGGTTTGGTTATTGAACTAGAAATTACTGTAGTAGACATTGGATATTTTGTTGGACTAACCCCTGCAGGAAACTTTCACAATTAATCTTGGTAAGTCATGAGATAAATTTCAAATCAGAGATGAGACAGGGCACATGCTGAACTTCAATAACTTTGTAGAGGAAGACACAGCTCATTCATTATGGATGGAAGAACTGTGAGTATTAATGATTCATTCACTTTATCTTCTGCTGCAAGTTACTTTACCTCAAGCCATGCCTGTATAGAACATGATCTATGCTAACGTAATATAAACCCTATCTTCTTAGTAACATGATAAAATTATGGACAAACAACCTATGTTCCAAAGTTATACATTCCTTCGGGTATGTGTTGTCCACTAATCTGTTGTAGGCATAATAATGAATGGAGTGACAAGGTGTCATAAGATCAAAGAAGCAATAGATGGCAAAAAGGATAAGCAACAAAGGAGACAAGATGCTCATGAACAACTCAAGATGCAAGAGAAGGAATAGACCACCAGTCATCTACCCTTCATTGCTTAGTGCCATCACGCTCCAATAATGAAGGTAATATTTTAAGGTAAGTGGTCACTATTCTCCTCTTGATGCTGGTATGAAGATAAATAAAGACACAAACATGTTAGAGTTACAGCTTTAATTGATTAATCTAATTAACTCAACATGCTTTGTCCTTTAAGATTGTTCATGGCGCCATTCTTTTGATCTCAGTCTTTCCAAATGTGCTAAAACATTGTATTCTATCTTTGGAAGATAATAGTCATACTTATGTGAAAATTTATATATTATGTAGAGATAGACAACCCTTCCATTGGTTAAGCAATTTAAATCTTTTCTGCCATATGAACTTAAATGCAACATAAATGCTTAGTCTTCTGATCTTACCACTCATGTCATAAGTAAACAAATTATGCAACACCAATTTCATCTTGTTCAATGTGCCTAAGGCTAGAGAAGAATAAATAAAGAAATAGATTTGGTTCTGTTGGTGTTTTTCCACCAACAGAGCCCATGCACTTGATCTCTACCTTGGTTTTGCAAATAGGACAACACTTCGAGCAAAGTTTGTTAATTCCCAAAATTCCACAAGTGGAAGTTCTGTGAACATGCACACTGAGCAAGATGCTACCAGATCCAACTATTAATGCTCTACTTCAACCTGTTGGCCAAGTAAAGAACAAAAGTGATATCACCATTACAAGGAGTGCAACCATCAAGACCTCCATCTCTAAGATGGAAAGCCGCACAAGAGTGAAGAGAAGTCCTAACGGTAGACTTTAAATTCCGCACCCTTACCATAAGATAATATGGTAATTATCTAATTAATCAGTATTTCTGTCTGCATTAGTAATTTCACTTTAGCTTATTCATCTTTATGCATATTAAAGAAAATAAAAATCTTTATTGTCTTATTTACTGCATCACAAAATATTAAAGCCCCACGTGAATAAACTTATGGTAACCCTATAGGAGTATTTACTGTGGTGGCATAAAAAATGATTATAGCATCTGTATTTACTTTCTTGCATTATGAAAATCCTAAACCCCATGATAATAAATATTTTTAGTGGCGGCATAAAAATAAAATATACATCATGCATACATATTTACTTTTCTGCATAAGAAAATCAGAAAATCCTAAAAAGAATCCTGCTAGAACCGATCAATTTAAAATCAACTCAAAAGAATAATCAATTACTTATTGGCTGACCGCTAACCCCTTGTCACATTCGAGCCTCGAGTTTTGGTTTTCTTGTTGGAGTATAATTTTGTAGGAATAACACTATGACTGAGGAGTGAGTCCATCAGTGGAGCCCACTAGGACTGTTGCTGACAAGCTTGCTCTAAAAGATCATCAACACCAAGTATTGCAAACATCTAGCTTGGGGGAGGAGCATCCCCTAGTTATCAGGTAACTATACCTGTGCGATTATCGAGTCTGTTTTATAAAGTCATAAAATACCAAAATTATGTGAGCACATGAAGGTTCACAATAGTATCATAGGAATATCTAAAAATACCAAAAATATGTGGGCACATGAAGGTCCACACTTTTTAAAAAACCCAAAAATATGTGGGCACATGAAGGTCCACCAAATTAGAAAACTTCTGCTGGAAATATAAAATCAATCACTTACCATAGAGTGGTACTAAACCTAACCCCTCTCCATGAGATTTGGTATTTTTGTTGGCAATTGAGTTTCATAGGAAAATACAAGATCAAAGAGCTAGTCAACCCGACGCCCTTACGCTGCCGATACACCTGCTCCAAGAAGGATCACTCAATTTGCAACATCAAAGACCCTGTCAAACATCCAGCTTGGGGGAGGGCACCCTTCATTTAGAATCCAGTTAAGTATAAGTTTCCCACCTTATTATTATTATCATATCATTTTTTCGCGTGAGTTAGCTAGTAAGATAAAATTTGAAAACCAAATAAAAACTTAGCTATATATTAGAGTGGTCTTAGAGTGTGTCTATAGTCAGTCTAGGTTAGAGTCAAATAAAAACTGGAGAACATTAAAATTTTATCTTGGAGATGATAAATAGTTGCTCTGCCGTAATTCCTTTCAAGTGCCTAGTTTTCAACCTTAAATTCTCCCGAGTTTTGGATACTATTGTTTTGACTTAAGAATTTACTCTGAACCTGAAACTTGTGGAGGCATATGCTTGAGCTAAGTCTAGGTGATTGATTGATATGATACATGAAGGTTGAGCTGCTATTTATCTTATTTCTAGCATTACTAAGTTCTGGAGATTTATTTTAAATTTAAAATCTTACATGATGAGCTCTTGTATGACAAAGTGTGAATTCCTACCAAAGCCATATATGATACATTTATAGATAGGAAAACCTTTGCACATTTATGCTGCTTGCTTTGCATTGAGTTCAGTCAACCTTTGTTGTATACCTTATGAGAGTCGTGTCATGCTTTTAAAATCAAGATCACTTACACACTCCACCCGCATATGCATTACTCCTACTCTGGGAGTAAGCGCAATCATTTTTCACTTCCAGCCAGATCCACCATAAAAATGTTTTTCTCCTACACTGGGAGTAAACACCCAAAAAAATACCCTATAGGACAGCCCCTGTTTAATTGCTCTAAGTTCTTATCATTATCTCTCCAATTATTTATATTCAAAGGATGCATGTGGCTTTGCAAAAGTATTGAAAAAAAGAGAAAAGGGAGTAAAAGATGGACAAGTGTCCCAGCAATTAAAACAATGGGTACTGAGATGCCCGCCTCCCTGAAAAGAGAGAGAGAGAAAGAAAAGAAGAAAAAGAGAATAAAGATAGCCCATGTTTCCGGCGAAAGTTCTAAGTTCCAAAAAGGAGAGTAAATCATTGTCAAAGAGCAAAAGTAGAATTAGGATTAGCCACCATATATACACCTATCCACCATATTCCATACACATGCACATCTTGGTTTGATTGTATGACTTGACTCTCTGTGGATCCATTGTTTGACTTTACAATATATGGATTGCATGTATGCTCGTCCTTGTTATTGCCACTCCTATAAGCTCCACTAGAATCCTTAATTGTAGGAAGGCATAACATCGTTAATGCCTCAGTGAGATCCATAAATACCACATATATTAAGAGACTTGAAGGTGTCATACAATTAAGCTCTGAGTTCTATTTTGAAAACTTGCAAAACTCCGGAATATTGGTACTGTGAAGAATTTGAGACATAGTGCTTGACTTGATTGTTCTGTCTTTTGATTGCTCAAGACTTATATGAAAGCTGTAAAGCCCCGTAGTTAAAAGTAAAATGGGTGAGTTGGAAAGTTAGAGCAGTTTTGTCTAATCCGGAGGAGAATTTCTGTTTGAAAGCATGTGTACTTGGAAGGTATGAAAGCATTGTAGCAACTCCTAATCCAAATACTTTGGTAAATTAGGCTTAGTTTGTTTGCCAAGGGACTGGCAAACAGCTAAGCTTGGGGTTGTTGTTGACGGTGGATAACGTCAACTTTTATTAGAACTTTAGGCATGAAAGGACACATGAATACACACTAGTCTAGAGTTTTAACTGACAATTTCCACGAGTTTTGCATATTCTGTATTTTCCAGGGAGTATTCTAGAAAAGCGTAAAAGAGGGATTAAAGAGCATAAAAGACACGAAACTTAACCGCCAAGGAAACAACATCACGAAGACCTTGGAAGAGTCTGCAACACACCCGAGCAACCGGGGCCTAAGACCCCACAAAGTGGGGCCAGCCGGCCCTAGGGTGGGGCCGGTCGGTGCCCCCCTAGGGTTTCGGCCCTCGCCTTCTAGAGTCTTCTTCCACCACCTCCCACGATGCATCTCGGCCCTTGTTTCAAGTCGGTTTGATCCAACGGCGCGTATTCATCCCGCCGGGCTATAAATAAAGGGCAGACCCCCTGAAGGCAATCCCTATTCCTGAGCTTCAATTCAATATCTCCAGTTAGGGTTAGATGTAGCAATTAGGAGAGACTAGTTCTTCTAGATCTAGTCTTCTCTAGAGAAGTAGAGAGATAGAGTAGAGGAGTAGAGTTCTGGAGGAGTTCCAGCCTGTCGGCGCTTCTTCGTAGCTGTATTCTTCCGGATTCTGCTTCCTCGCCCGGAGCTGCGTTCTGAGGTACTTTCGTATTCAACTTCTAATTCAAGTCAGCATTTGTTCTTATTTGTTCTTAAGTTTGCAACTCATATTGAGTACTTTGATCTTGGTAATTTCTTAATTGAAGTAGTATTTCGTAGTGTAGGCGTGGCGCTTATGCTAGGTTTACTTGTGAATGTCCCCTGATTGGCTGGATAGTGGTAGATCGCGTAGGTGACAGCTACGTGAGTCCTCTGTAGTCCACTTCCCGTTGATAGGATCGATAGGTGTATAAGTGTCTGGTAGGAGGGAACTCTGATTTCCGCTCTTATTGATTTCACTGCCCGATTAGAACGATATTATTCGAAGTTTACCGGTTGTCAGATCTATATAATCATTTGTTATCTCCTCATTCTTAATATTCTCTGGATTGATTGTGTTATCAGGTTAAGAGCCAATAGACTTAGTCAGTATCACCTACTGTTCCTTTGGGTTCCATATTAAAACTGGGATTGTCTGGTGAAGTGCTACATTGGTGTTTTATCTGTGCGCTTGCGGATACCTTGATATTATTAATCTTTAATAGATTGCAGTTAATTTATACCAATAAGCATTTCTGGCGTCGTTGCAGGGGAACGGTTTGCTGATTTTGGCTTAGTCTATCTTAATCTTGTATTATACTTTTATCTTTTATCTTTTAAAGTATGGAACCCACGTCTCAACTTTTATATCAATATGGAGCACCATCGGGATCGTATCTCTAGCCAAAATAAGGCATTGAAACACCTATCCGTCCTGAAGACATTCTAAAAACAGCTTTCACCACCAGATATGGCCCATATGAATACTTAGTTATGTCTTTCGGCCTAACCAATGCCCCTGCCTATTTCATGTACCTAATGAACTCCGTCTTCATGCCGTAGCTTGACAAATTCGTGGTCGTGTTCATCGATGGCATCCTTGTTTATTCCAAAACCCCTGAAGAACACGCCAACCATCGTCGTGTTGTCCTGACTCACTTAAGAGAACATCAACACTATGCCAAGTTTAGCAAGTGTGAGTTTTGGTTGGACCGAGTTCCGTTTCTTGGACATATTCTATTGGCGGAAGGTGTATCAGTTGATCCGAGTAAGGTGGAAGAAATCTTGAATTGGAAGCCACCAACCACTGTACATCAAGTCCGCAGTTTCATGAAAATGGTGGGATATTACCGTCGATTTATCCTAGATTTTTCTAGGATATCCAAGCCCATCACCAGCTTGTTGAAGAATCAGGTCAAATTTGTTTGGTCACCGGAGTGTGAGAAAGCATTTCAGACATTGAAGAAGTTGTTGACTACTGCACCAGTCTTAGCCCAACCCAATATTGAAAAGCCATTTGATGTGTACTGCGACGCTTCTGGTACCAGTCTTGGTTGTGTCCTGATGCAAGAGGGTCGAGTTATTGCTTATGCTTCGCGACAGCTCAAGCGTCATGAAGAGAATTATCCCACCCATCACTTAGAGTTGGCAGCTCTAGTACATGCCTTGAAGATATGGCGTCATTATTTGCTAGGCAGTACTTGTAATGTCTACACTGACCACAAGAGCTTGAAGTACATCTTTACTCAAGAAGAATTGAATGAGGCAAAGAAGATGGGTCGAGTTGATAAAGGATTATGATATTGAAGTGCACTACCATCCAGGTAAAGCTAATGTGGTTGCTGATGCACTAAGTCAGAAAGTTCACTGCAACTATTTGACCGTAAAGCTGTATGCCCTATCTTTATGTTATGAGCTGGAAAAGTTAGGCATAGAAATAGTTCCACAGGGCAGTCTAGCCAACATCAGCATTGAAACACCTATCCTTGAGCAAATCATTGCTGCTCAAAAGGGAAGCAAAGGAATCAAGCACATTAAAGAGAAAGTACAAGCTGGGAAGGCGGATTGTTTTAAAATTGATGATGAAGGTGTGGTATGGTTCAAGAATCAACTTGTAGCCCCAAAAGTTCCTGAGTTACGTCGCATGATCCTCGCTGAAGCTCATTTGACCAGATTCTCAATTCATCCAGGAAGCAATAAGATGTACTGTTGGCGCTTCTTAGCGTCAGCAGAAAAATCCGCAAGCGCACGGAAGTACCGTTGTAGCAGTTCACCCGGAAGTATTCAGGGTATTGTATTTATAATTTCCCAAAGGAACGTCTTATGTTTATAGGCTCTTAGCTAGTTTACCCTAGAAAAAGGTAGAGGGGATAACTCGGGTAGAGAGGATACACTAAGGCTGGAACACTAAGTGAAGATAACTTCCCCACTACTTGTCTGCTTCAGGCCCACTGATGCAGCTGGTCTGCCAGCCGATACCAGTATCAGCGCTACTCCACGACCGAACGTGGGTGAATTTAGATACGAGTGGATAGGGCTGTCACCACCTGCCACCTACCCCTCTGCCCGTGGGCACGCGCAACATACGAAGGTAGACCCCGACTTAGACACCACGTCTACGACGGCGACTACTACTCTAGGATGGCCAGGAACTTCCGTCTTTATCAGGAGTCCTCTAACTAGAGCACCCATCCAACGGACGAGCGACGATCCCACAAACAAGTAGTTTTATGAAAATTACTTACTTAATGAATCGAAACTTAGAATGTATCACAAACCACTTACTTCAAGTAGCAAGATGGTTGTAGAGGTACAAGTTGGATGCGAGAGCCGACAAGTCCGGCACTTCGTCCACCCGAGAGTAGAGCTTCTTTGACCCCGCTGTCACTTCTCAAGCTTCTATCTCTCTTTCTAACCCTATACTAGCCTAGCTAGAAGCTAAACTAATGGAAAAATGGTGGCACTCCCTTCTTCTTCTCTCTTGTATCAAGTTGTTTTTTGATGGAGGGGGTGAGGGCCTCATTTTATAGCTTCATAGGACGGTTTCGGTGTAGCTAAGTATGGAAGGAGGTGAAACCACCTTCAAGGAACCGCCATGAGCACTGTCACTGAAAACTGGGCCCGGGAAGCGTTAACTGGGGGGCGGCCGCACCCGGGGGCGGTCGGTCCCTGGGAGGCGGCAACTGGCCACCGCCTTCGGGTGGTCAAGTTGCTCCCTGGGCCCGGGCCTCCCCCGCAGTTATGGATGGATCCCATTTGATGGTTTGATGGGCTTTTCCCTTTTATTCTTGATTTGCGCCTTTTCTGAATATGTTTTCTGGAAGTGTGCTTTCCGGTGATTTTTATGCATTTCCACGTGTTCGACCTGCAGGTCACATGTGCAACAAAACTCGTGGAAAGGTTAGATACAAAGCCCTACCTTCTATTTATTTTAGCATTAGAATGATGTTATATTTTGGTTGTTAAGGACCGCCAACAAAGGGAAAAATTGGGATCATCGGGATCAAGGATGAGTTTAGAAATAGGTTCAAAGGACATGGTGGATGTGGGCATAGAAGAGGAGAGGATAGATTTTTCTTCTAGGCATTTTGGCTCTCCTTGTATGGGCACAGTCATCATTCCTTTTGGAGGTTCATCCAAGATCCTAGATATTCCCTATGTGCCGCATGGGAATTCGATGCGTCAGATGATTCTAATTTGGGAGAGTTTTGAAGAGATCCTTTCTTGAGAGGTTTTGAATGATGTTTCTTAGAAGGTCTCTTTTGGATAGGATAATTGTAGACATTCCCAAAACTAGTAAGGTCAGATAAGAGATTAGCCTCGAAATCGAAGGAGCAATTTATAGGACAAATTTCTTTCTCCTCCGATGTTTCTGGTATTTGTGGTTCAGGATCGATGGCGGAATCTTTGGATGAGACTGATTTTGATTCGACTATCGGGATTTTTTTGCCTGGGGATTAATTCCTTTTCTTCCTCAGGAGGTTTACCATACCTGTGGGTGTGGGGAGTGTTTTCAAGAATTTTAGCAAGAAGTTTCTTTCCTTCACCAATAGTACAACGAAGGAATGCTCCTCCAGAAGATATATCAAGGAATTATGCGGAATCTTTGCTAAGACCGAGGTATAAATGTTGTAACAATGTTGGCTCGGTTATAGCAACATCAGGACCAAGGGATACTAGATCTGTGAAACGGGCCCATGCCGCACCTAGAGTCTCCTTCTCCTTTTGCTTGAAGGTTAGGACCTCTAGTCGAAGACGACCAACACGAGAGATAGGGAGGAAAGCTAAGCAGAATTTGGATTGAAGGCTTTCCCACTCTCCATGTGCACTCTCTACGTGTCGAGCATACCAATGTTTAGCTGCTCCGGTCAAAGAGAACGGGAATAGCTTCCATTTCAAGGTATCCTGTGTCATGCCTTGAATGTGAAGGCATGAACACAATTGCTCAAATTCACGTAAGTGGGTGAAGGGGTTTTCATCTTCTTCCCCAGCAAAAGGTTGCTCCTGAACCTTAGCTATGAAACTAGGGCGAAGCTCATAGCTAGGTTAAAGAATGGGTTGTGATGATGGTGGTGGCTCCAAACAAGCGCCCTTTGGAGTGGCGAGATGAGAGATGGGTGTTTGGTTCATGGTGTGGAAAGGATAAAAAGAAAAGAAAGATAAAAGAAGGATAACACAGATGACCCAATTCTAGTTCAAACAGCTACCGTTCCCCGGCAACGGCGCCAGAAAGCTTGTTGACACCAGAAGTGGCAAATGGATATACCACAAGCGTACGGTAGTCAATGTAGCCTTCACCGGGAGTATTCTAGGTATCGTATTTTCCACCGTTGGATCAAACTGTCCTTGAAACTGCCTCAGATGAACGGCAGTGGTAAAACCATCACATGGGAAGCATGCAGGAAGTCGGTGAAGCAAGGCGGTGGCCTAGGCCCACCAGGGGTGGGTCGGCCGACCAACCTATGGCAAGGTGGGCCCACCACTATGGTCCCCACTGGTCATAGAGTGTGGCTATGTGCTGGTTTCGCCTTGGTCTTGTCGGTTCACACCTTGATCCATGTGCTTTGATCTTCAACGGTTGATTGGAATCACAACTTTGATCCAAAGGTGGAATTGAGCTGGATAGAGAGTCACATGGATCGTGCCATGTCAGCAGAGCCCTGGTGGGTCCCACATGTGGGTCGGCCGACCTGCTTGTGGGCCCTCTAGGTGCTCCACTCTCTTCTATATGCTTCCTTGAGTCATATGTTGAAGTATGACAGCTTGGTGCCTAAATGGGTGGGTCGGCTGACCCACTCATTGTGCCCATCTTTTGCACATTATCTCCAGAAGCTATGATATTAATGATTGTGAAGTTGGTTTCTCATTTGGCCACACTTGGTTGGTTGCCCAACCTTCATATAGAGCTTCCGGACACTGAAAAGTACCAGTTCTAAGTGACTGCAACCAAATAATGACAAGTACATGTGGAACCAAGTTATTTGTACCTAAGTCACTATGTGTTTGGTGGTTTCCTTCCAGAAAGAATGTCTTGTTGACGGTTTTGATGGGGTAAAAACATGGTATAACTACCGTCAATAACTACTCAAATAGACTATATTGCCATCCTATGTTGGAGAAGACTCCCTATCAGATCTTGAATGGAAGAAAGCCAAATATTTCATACTTTCGGGTCTTTGGTTGCAAGTGCTACATAATGAAGAAGGGTGCTAGATTGATTAAATTTGAGAAGACATGTGATGAAGGATTCTTGCTTGGATATTCCACCACTAGCAACGCTTATAGAGTTTGGAATTTGGGAAGTGGTCAACTTGAGGAAGTCCATAATGTTGAATTTGATGAAACCAATGGGTCACAAGATCAAGATGAAAATCTAGATGATGTGAGTGGACCTCAATTGGCAAAGGCTATGCAAGAGATGGACATTGATGACATTAGGCCGACTCAAGTGATTGACATAGAAGATGACAAAGATCAAGTGCAAGTTCCATCCAATGATCAAGCTAGTGGCTCTCATGTGCAATATCATGATCATGCTAGTTCATCGCAAGAAAATCAATCTAATGCTCAACTAAGCTCAAGCAATCAACCTCAAGTGCTCCAACCCCCAGTTGCAAGAGATCATCCTTTAGATCAAATTGTTGGTGATATTCAAAAGGGTGTGCAAACAAGATCAAGACTAGCATCATTTTATGCTCACTATTCATTTGTGTCATTTGAAGAGCCGGAAAACATTGAGAAGGCATTGGAAGATAGTGATTGGGTGAATGCTATTCATGAAGAGCTCAATAACTTTCAAAGAAATGAAGTTTGGGAATTGGTAGAGAGACCAAAGAACTACAATGTCATTAGAACCAAATGGGAATTTAGAAACAAGTAAAATCAATATGGTGTTGTAGTAAGGAACAAGGCAAGATTAGTGGCACAAGGGTACGCTCAAGTGGAAGGTTTCGACTTTGGAGAAACCTATGCTCCGGTTGAAAGATTGGAAGCAATTAGGATCCTTCTAACATATGCTTGTGCACACAACATCAAACTCTACCAAATGGATGTGAAGAGTGCATTTCTGAATGACTTCATTAATGAGCTAATATATGTTGAACAACCACCCGGTTTTGAAGATGAAAAGGAACCCAACCATGTGTACAACCTAAGGAAGGCACTCTATGGATTAAAACAAGCACCAAGAGCACGGTATGAGAGGCCAAGGGATTTTCTCCTCTCTAAAGGGTTCAAGATGGGCAAGGTTGACACCACTCTATTCACCAAGATGGTTGATGGTGACTTGATGATTATGCAAATCTATGTGGATGATATTATCTTTGGATCAACAAGTCAAGTCTTGTGTACGGAATTTGAGAAGATGATGGCTAAAGAATTTGAGATGTCTATGATGGGTGAACTCACTTACTTCCTTAGATTGCATATCAAACAAATGAAGAATGGCACATTCATTAGTCAAGGGAAGTACACAAGGGACGTGATCAAGAAATTTGGTATTCAAGATGCAAAATCAATTAGCACTCCCAAGGGCACTAGTGGAAACTTGGATGAGGATAAATGTGGCAATATGGTTGATCTAAAGGCATATCGGTCTCTAATTGAAAGTTTGCTCTATACCGCATCAAGACCGGATGTCATGTTTAATGTGTGCATGTGTGCTAGATATCAAGCATCTCCTAGAGAGAGAGTCATACGAAGGCCGCAAAGAGGATATTGAGATATTTAAAGCATACTCAAGATGTTGGATTGTGGTAGAAAGATCAGTTTGCTTGAAGTGCACAATTGCTAAATGTTTTCATGTCAAGTTGAGCAACCAGTTTTGTATTTGTGTTTGGTGCAAAAATTTGGTTGTGTCTGATCGCAACACTTGCATCCCAATCATATTCCTTGCTTGCATCAATTCTAAAATTTCTTTGTGTGTGTGATCATTTTACATCTCATTCGTATCTTGTGGTCAGCACTAGACAGGGAACATCAAGTTTGGGTTGTTACTTAACTTTACAACAACTAGAATTCAGATTGCATTCCTTGTTAATTATTCCCCACCAAGATCCACTTAAAACCCACCGTCATAGGAACTCAACCATCATTTTCTTTTATTACCACCTCACATTTGGCCTTCTGTAATCTGCAGGAAATCATAAGCGCTTTGGTTGGTAAGAGTGGTGAGATTGTGAGATTCCACATATATTTTCCTACTCCACATATATTTGTTGCTTTGTCCACACTAACTTCACACGAAGATCGGTTCTAATGTTGAGATTGATGATTGTGTCACCATGACACAATTCAATGAGATGAAACAAACCACGAAGGAGTTGACAAACATTGTCCGTGCACTTGTGGATCTAGTGTGAAACCGTTGTCGTGATGATGGAAGTGCAAGTCCTTATGAAGATGAAGCTAATGAAACTGAAGAAGAAGCTGCTGCTCATCTTGCAAGAGAACAGTGAAGACGCAGAGAGCGGGCTGCTATACATGCAAGAAGACCTCCTCCTCCTCCTCCAAGACGGGGAAACGATGGTAGAGCTACTGGTCATGGTCATAATAGAGATCATGGACTGGAGCAAAGTGGAACTGAAGAAGAGGATGAAGACGAAGAGGTTGAACAACACCATGATAATGGCCACCAACGCCGAGGTAATCAAGGGCGCAATCGGTTTAATGAAGTAAGGTTTGGCAAGCTAAAATTCACCATGCCCAAGTTTGATGGAGGGGCTGATCCTGAAGCATATCTTACATGGGAGTTGAAGGTTGATAAAATTTTTTGCTTGCACAACTATCCCGAGCAGAAGAAGATGGCCATGGCTGCTCTTGAGTTTGATGGTTATGCTCTAATCTGGTGGGAACAAATTCTCAATGATAGAGAGGAAGCTGGTAATGGTGATGTCCGTTCATGTGCTAAAATGAAGAGAGAAATGAGTGCAAGATTTGTCCCAAAACATTATCATCATGATCTATTTGATAAGCTGCATAATTTGAAGCAAGGAAACCTTAATGTTGATGAGTATTATAAAGAGATGAGAAGGCAATGATAAGACCCAATGTGTATGAAGATGAAGAGCAATCAATTGCACGTTTTATGTCTGGGCTGCATCGCAATATTCAGCGCATTGTTGAATTTCAGTCGTACCATAGTCTTATTGAATTGGTACATCAAGCTAGTAAAGCTGAACGTCAATTGCAGCAGGACATGAAGTCCAATCGAGGAGTATCTTTCAACACAAGAAGTACACCAAGTGGAAGCAAATTTACAACTAGAAATTGTGCAAACCGAGGTACAATTTTCAACCCAAGTGGTGGTGCACAATCAAGCAATTTTGGTGGTTCTAGTGGCAAAGAGCTGGCTGGTGCAAGTGAGAGAAATAAACCAGTGAATTCATCATCTACTTTAGTGGATTCTTCAAACAAGAGTAGTGGAATACAATGCTTCCAGTGTGGAGGTCGTGGTCATGTTATAAGGGAGTGTCCAAACAATCGAACCATCATTGTTAATAGTCAAGGAGAGTATGAATCTGCGAGTGAAGAACAACAAGAGGATATTGAAGGAGAAGATGATCATGAGAAGGAAGTCTGTGAGTTTGAAACTAGAGCCGCTCTTGTTGTAACTCAGATTTTGAGTGTTCAAATGAGTGAAGCTGAAAATAGACAGCAGCACAATCTTTTCCAAACTAGAGCCAAGGTTGAAGACAAGGTGTGCAAGGTAATCATTGATTATGGAAGTTGCCACAATCTTGCTAGCAAAGAAATGGTTGAAAAGCTTGGTTTGAAGCTGCTGAAACATCCTCATCCCTATCATGTTGTTAACAGTAATTATTTTATGATTTTACCAGTCAACGAAATATGAAATAAGGGTATAAAGGCGAACACCACCATAGAATAGGGCTTTAACTCACAGAATTCCACAGTTTTGGTGAATCAGTGTTTTGCAGGGTGTTAATCAGAAAAAGAACGAGGGTGACCCACATATCGGACTAAAATATCAAATTTCACCATGAAAGGAGATCAAGAATATTCCAGAGAACACCAGAGACTCACCGGAGGAAGCGGGGCCCACCTGTCATCCATAGGGGGTCGGCCGACCTCCCTGACAGGTTTGCCGACCTATCAGGAAGTTCTTCCCGCGTGCATTTTCGTCGAAGTCGGTTTGATCCAAGGGCTACGGTTCATCCCACCGGCCTATATAAACAGCCCCAGACCCCCCAGGGTTTCATCATCAATCAATCAGATATCGGTTCAATCCAGTTCAGAGAGCTAGAAACCTTAGAATCATTAGAGCTTCACCATCTAGAGCATAGCTGCATAGGTTAGAAGTAGAAGGAGGCAAGTTCTACTTGAGTTCCGAATCTTATCTGGAGCTGGAGGCTTCACAAAGCCATTGTAAGCTCTCTCTTGTATCTTAAACCTCTCTTGAGTGCTTGAGATAAAGTGATTGACTTTGTTCTACTATTGATTATGTTCTTAATTATGCTATTCATTGCTTATCTAGATTGTATACTTTGCATAGTTAGGATGCATTCATATTCATACATAGGTTTGTATAGCGCTCATTCATTGATATCATGGATGGGTGATGAACAACATGTAAGCATGGTGCTTAGATGTAGTTTGTCTACAAATGCGCCTTATATTCTAGGTTCTGTGGTAGATTGCAGATGTGACACTCCCGCTGAGTCCTTTGTAGTCCATACTCCGAATGTAGGGAGAGTAGAAAGTTATTATTACTTTAGAAGGCTGGCTATGATCTTGATCTTACTTAGTAATATTCCCTTAAGTATGAATATGAAGTATCTTTGCCATGATTGCTAGTATAATTGCACCAATCTAATAAGTCTCTGGTAGTATAGTTAGAATGACTTAGGATATCCTTATGCTTCAGCCTAATCCATGCTAGTGCCTAGATAGGAAGTGCTATAAGTGATCATTATATATTGATTGATTGGTTGATTAATCATTATGCTTATCATATATATCATTATTATTGTGACATAACCCCTGTTCTGAGATCATGCATGGTATTCTCCATATTTGCATATGCATATGATAAATATCTATCTACCTGCATCCCATTTATTGCCAACCCTTCCTAGTGGCAAAATATAAATGACAACCTAGAATACTCTTGGGCAAAATACTACAATGGTGTATATTTTATCTGTGCGCTTGCGGATACAATATAATACATATTTCAGTCACTTCCTAGAAGGAGAGATCTTTTAGAATCATGCTGGGGATGACAACCTAGTTATTTCTAAGAGATAGAGGACAAGAGTTCAAGTGATCTGTAGACTAATCAGCTGGCACATTAATCTGTACCACCCATCATATTTAGCGCCATTGCTGAGAATAGAGTCTAACTCTATTTTCGGTGGTGACGTTAGAAATGCCAACAAGCATTTTCGGCGCCGTTGCCGGGGAAGGCTTTTTGGCATACATAAGATGTGGATAGATCATATGCATTACACCAAATATGTTGAGAAATCATACAGACCTTACTCAAACAGGCTCACCATGTCCTTGTTTATTCTTTGTGTAGCTTATGCAGGGTGATGTATGAACGGATTTGACCTTTCACAGAATTTTGTTGAAGGTTCAGAAGCTTTAATCAGGAAGACCCGAGCCAAGCTCAGGATGACCCCAGATCCTCAGCCGGAAGACATCCGTACAAGAAGAAGTTTGACACCAGAGTTTGAGGCTATGGCTAACAAGAGCCTTCGCGAGTTCTCTGCTCCAACCACCGCTAACATCCGTATGGGACCATCCACTGATGTTGGAGACAATGGATTCGAGCTCAAGCCTGCACTCATCAACATGGTGCAAGCTATTCAGTTTTGTCGAAAGGCTCATGAGGATGCGAGTGCACATCTCCAATACTTTCTGGAAGCACTTTCACCATCAAGGGAGTAACCAGAGATTGCATCCTGCTCTGCCTGTTTCCATTCTTATTTTTGGGAAGAGCAAGACAGTGGTTCTATGCAAACAAAGACAAGAACACTACATGCAATCTCTGCTCCGCTGCCTTCCTTGCAAAGTTCTTCCATGTGGGCAAGACAAATGCTCTCAGAGGGAAGATCATCAGCTTTTAGCAACAGCATTATTAATCTGTCCCGGAAGCATGGGAACTTTTTCAAGACTATTGTTGACGGTAGATAACGTCAACTTTTATTAGAACTTTAGGAACCAAAGGATACATGAATACACACTAGTCTAGGGTTTTAACTGACAGTTTCCATGAGTTTTGCATGTTGTGTATTTTCCAGGGGCTATTCCAGAAAAGCCTAAAAGAAGAGTTAAACAGCATAATTACCACGAAACTTAACCACCAAGGAAACATCATCACGAAGACCCTGGAAGAGTCTAGAACACACCCGAAGCGACCGGGGCCCGAACCCCACCAGGTGGGGCCGGCAGGCGCCAGGGTGCGGCCGGCCGGCGCCCCCCATTAGGGTTTTGGCCCGCCTTCTGGAGTCTTCTTCCGCCGCCTTTGTGGAGTCATCTAGGCCTGTAACACCCTAAAAATTGCTATTTTATAAATAGGAATAAAATAATTTAATTTGGTATTTTATGAACATGAAAATATAGGAAATTGATTTAATTGGGTAAATAGTTGGGTAATTGTTATATGAAATATAATTTGGTTTATAAAAATAAAATGAAATCTAGGTCAAACATGTATGTTGCACTCATGCCCCTGCATTTGATTTATTCTGTTGAGTGAATTTAATAAAATTTAAAATGGATTTAAACACCCTTTGGAAATAGTTTTGTGATATGGTTTTGAATTAACATAAATATTAAATAAGTCAAATTTAAGGGTAATATATTTTGTGATGATTTATTTTGATGGAAAACTAAAATAAATTCAAATAGCTTTTTGAAAATAATATGGAAAATGATTATTTGCTTCAAACTCCTATGTTGAAACTTATTTTGATTTGAATTCAAAACCTTATTCAAATCTATATTGGGAAAATACTTTTAAAATTGAATTTGAAACCCCTTTTGAAAATGCTTTGGAAATAGAAAAGGAAATTCCTTTTCCTGCTCTCCTTTCGGCCTGTGCAGTAAGCCAGCCCGGCCTGCTCTCCATCTCTCTGATTTTGGCCCGAGGCCCAGCCAGCTGCACCCCCTTCCCTCTTGGGCCCAAGGCCAATTCTCCCTCAGGCCGGCCCAAACCGGAGCTCGGCTCCCTCCTTCTCTTCTCCCTCCCCCTCTCTTCTGCTTGGGCCGAGCCCAGCAAGCAGCCAGGCCCGCGCGCCCCTCTCCTCTTTCTCTGTAACTGACAGCGCGGACCCGCACCCTTGCTCACCGACAGGTGGGACCCAGCCGTCAGCTCCACCTTCCTTCTTCCTCGTCGCCTTCCAAAACAGAGCACGGTCGCCGCGCGATGCCGCCATGAAATCCGCCCCCAAATCACCTCCTCTTGCCAAATTGGAATCGGTTGTGGCCTTATAAGCTCGAGCCGCGCCCCTGCTCCCTTTTTCCGAACCCTAGGCGCCCTCGCATCCCCTCCGCCGAGCCCACCGAATTGCCGCCGCCACCAAGCTCTCCGCCGCCGTGGGCAATTCGCCTCGCGGGTCGCCGCTCTTCCCTCGGTGAGTCCCATTCAAACCTCGCGGGGCTTCACCAAACCCACCGAGCCAGCTTCCCCTCCATTTTGGGCACTAACCGACCCTCTCCACCGTGTACAGGGGCATCCCGTCCGCCGTCGCTCGTCGCCGACCGTCTCCGAGCCGCTTCCGATCTTCCCGAGGCCCTAGGTGAAATCCTCGAGCCTCTCTCTTGCTCCCTGTGCCATTCCCATGAATTTTGGTGCACTGCAGTGCTGATTTCGCCATCTCCGGCCAAGCTCCGACGAGGTTAGCCGCCGCGGCGCGTGCTGCTCGTCCTCCGGGCCGCGATAGGCCCTACCGAACCCTTAGATCGACTCGCGGTCAAGTTCTGCACCGCCCAGTATGCTTCCAGCGCCGATCCATGCACTCAGCGCCGGATCCGCATGTTCCGGCTAGCCGCCGGCCATGGCGCCACCGTGGTCAGGCCGGAGCGCCGCCGGCCCCTCCTCCAATCTGTTCTGCGCCGCCCAAATCAAGATCAACGGCCCACATCGAAAGATACCGGTTCGCCGGTCTTTTTGCAAAAGAACCCCCGCAGTTTTTGATGTATATACCCGCAGTCCAAATGTCACTGTGCACTGAGTTTTGAAAATCTTCATTTCCAGCCCCTGTAGTTATGGATAATTGAGGCCCGATCCAAATTCAATTGAAAATCAGAATTTGATTCAAATTAATTTGAAAATGATTTCAATTAATCACAGTTTTGCCACTGCTTTTCAATTGCTTATAAAATGCTCATTTTAACTCTAAATTGATCGATTCAAATTGCATTAGATACATAATTTCATCCTCTTTCTAGTAATATAATTTTTACCTATGTTAATAATATTTTATTTTCAAGTATTATTTTAATCCCTAAAAATGCATGAAAATCTTATAAAATTCATATCTTATGCATTTTAAATCCGTTTCTAGTGATCTTTATATCGACGTGATCGTTGGATCAAGTAGAATAGTTTTGTAAAGTTTTCAAAACTGTTTGAAGGATTTGAACTAAAGGATATTTAATAACCCATTAATGTCTTGTTTTCTAAACAAAAGTAAATCTTCCGACATCCGTATCTCGCAAACCCTAGCTCCGATTATCGTGATCTCCGCGTCAGTGTGTTCGTAGCAACACGTAGAACCGTTTTCTAATTCTTTTAACTTCTATTTCATTGATTGGTGTATTGTTCTAATAGAATATTATCTTTGCTATGCATGTATGTATTGAATGCTTGTGTGGTGCCTTATGATCGCGCTCAGCCGTTGAGAGTTACGTTGGTGATCAAGAAGAAGAAGAAGGTGATCCAGGAATTCTTTCAAGGATTACTGAGCAGCTGTGGGTGAAAAGCAAATAAAGGCAAGTATAGCTTTGGGTATTATTTCTATAATTGTGATCGTGTGAATTGACTAATGGGAAAGTAATGAACGTTAAAAGATGACTTTATTCCGTAAGTGAATACCCCGGGAAAACCGCGCAACTATGAGTGCTAATGGGCTCTGGTTTTAGTTAAGTATGAAGTTCTTTCTGGCATCGTTGGCGGTTACCCATGTGGCGCAAATGGGGAAAAGCAGACTGTGGATCTCTGGACAGGTGGTATCACACAGACTGACTGATGAAACCAATAGCGGCCGCGACATGTTGGATAAGACTTTTGAAAGACTTCATAGTGGACCCTGCCGGCCTTCCTTGGTAGTGGGCCAAGAGGCTGATCACCTCGGGAAAAAGGGTAAACCACGGCTCGTAGTGAAAGTGTGCAACCTCTGCAGAGTGTAAAACTAGTATACTAGCCGCGCCCTCGGTCATGGGTGGCCTGGAATCCTCATGGAACAGAAAGTATTGTTGTTGATTAATTGTTTACGCTTTACCTTATTTACTTTACATTGATCATGATTATATGGGATCAGTACCTTGCGGTTATATTTGCTGAGTTCGACATGAACTCATTCTTGCTATTTCCTCACACCTCAGGAGAAGTTTAGACTTGTGGTCAACCAGTCAGTTTGTTCCTGCGGAGTGAAGTCTACACCCGGCGTGAAGTCATTTTTCGCGTTATACTCTGAGGTGATGTTTAATTGTTAATACGTTATTTAAGCATTTTGTCTCTTGATATTACCTTATTCTGTGACTATATGTGAGATTTGTCTTTTTATTTCACATATATTATATATCTGGTTTTGTCCTTAAAACCGGGTGTGACAGAAGTGGTATCAGAGCAATGCTGACTGTAAGACGCAAGCCTAGTTAGAACTGGTACGATTAGATAGTGTTCAACCTTGTCTATCTCTTGCTTCTTCCTAGCCTTGTTAATTTCTAAAAGATTCTTCTCACTTTGGCCTCTCTTTTGTTATAAGATTTTGATTCTATTCTAATTCTTCTCCATCCATCTAAATAGATGCTTAGCCATGAGAAGATTGACCGTGTTGAATCTCAAGACCAAGCCATGGAGTCCTTTGTTACATCCGGCATGCAAAGGAATAAAGTGAAGCGAAACTATATCTTCGGCAGATTGCATCATATGGATATGGTTACAGCTCAGAAAGATGAGAAGGTTGTTCATGGTGTGATTACTGTAAGCTCATCCTCTGCCATGGTTATGTTTGACCGTAGAGCTACACATTCAATCATCTCCAGAAAGTATGCGGAAGCTCATAATGTTAAGATGGTTCCGGTGCGAAGGCCTATAATGGTTAACACTCCAGGAGGTGAATTAAAGGCAGATTATGTATGTCCCAACGTCGATGTTGTCATAAATGGAGTGAACTTCAAGGCAAATCTTAATGTTTTAGAGTTAAAGGACTTTGATGTTATCCTTGGGAATGGATGGTTATCTTCGCATAAAGGAGTGATCAAGAATGGTCAGCGATCAGTACTTCTGACGACGCCGTCGGGAGAAATAGTAGAGTATGAAGGTATTCAACCTCAGCCTGATAAGAAGGAAGTCAACCATGTAGAAGATGCTAGCTGCAAGGTGTTCCAAATTCAAAATCAGTGTCCATGTTGTAAGCATTATAACCTTCCCTGTTTCCAAAGAAAGTCAAGCGACAAGGAAGATAATGTGAACCCAAATCATGAGGATAGTGTGGACAAGAAGAGGAAGTCAAACACACTTGAACTAGAGTTGGGACAGAGTCAACAACTGAGTCCTGCTGACCATAAGAAGCTAGAGGATTCTCAAGCTAATATCTACTCAGGTGAAGTATGCGTAGACGGATGGACAATCACCTGTAAAGAGTTTCAGCCTCGAAGTGTTAAGCAAGCTAAGAGAAAGTGGTAACTTGGTTAACAAGAAGTGTCATCCTCGAAGCTCATGTATCTTCATCGTGTTTAGGCAATAGAAGTTGTCCCCCTTATGTAATAAAAATGATAGTAGCGATTGTTGAGTGCTTGCTTTATTGTATTGATGATTATGTTTGATTTGGATCTTTGTAATGAATGCAATGATCTTGTGGAGTTGTCTACAATTTCATTTAGATCATAAGAATTGTTAATTAAATAGTTGGGGTTCTTCCTTTCTTTCTTTCTCTCTTGCTCTCTTTGCTTCATCTATTCTGTTCCCTCAGAGCAACATGTCTTTGGCATCTTGTACCTCTATCTTTGGAAGACCTATGTGATGAATGGTGCTTGAATGGTTACAAGAGCTAGTCCCTAGCTGCCCCTAGTTTTATTTTAAGTGGGGTAGTGCCTTGATGTCACAAGTTGATGATGGTTTCCCAGCCTTACTCGTATACTGATGATTGGTCACTTGACGACAGGAAGTGTAGTATCCCATGGATCCGAACATGTGGGAAGAGACTGATGCACCTGCTTTTGAAGGGGGTGGTGAGTACAATGAAGATGAGCACTATCAAGACAACAACGTAGAAGAGCAATTTGAGAGTGAACCATGTCAGAATCCACAACGTCGGAAGCGAAAAAGGAAAGCACGTAAGAAGCCTACGCAAGAAAGAAAAGCACAGAGGAACTTCATCAATGGAAGACTGAACAATATGGATAGGCATAACATCCAAGGAGCTACCAAAGTGGTGCACGGTTATATTCAAGTGGGCAAAGTACTGGTTCTTGCTCTGTTTGACCCTGGTGCTTCGCATTCTTTCATTTCCGCTGAGTTGGTGGAGAACGACAAGATGATGAAATGTCCAACAAGAAGGCCGTTGCTAGTTCAAACACCAGTGGGAGAAATACTAGCAGATCAGATATGCCCAAATATCAGTCTTGTCATAAACCAAGAAGAGTTCACCGTAACCCCTATGGTGTTAGAGTCACTCAATATTCCCATTGTTCTTGGTAACGGATGGTTGTGTGCGCACAAGGGAGTGATTCATGGCACCAAAGGCACAATGCTCTTAACAGCACCGTCAGGGAAAAGAATTGAGTATCATGGTGGTCAACCTCTACCTGTGGAATACAAATGACATGTTTTACAAGTAAACACATTAGGGAATACCACCATAATGAAGACGGGTAGATGTAGATCATGTTGCTATATCTTTTGAGTTGTGAGTTAAAAAGATAGTAGTCAAGGAAGACTTGATCAATTATGAATAATAGTTGTTCAGTGGAAGATTTGTATGCAAGTGTGACTATGAGACACCTGCATGAGCTAAAAGATCTGGGATATGTTTAGAGGAGTTAAATAAACATAGTTGAGCACAAGTGTTGCTTTTACATGGATTAGAAGAGTGGCATTTACATGGTTCATGACATCTAAAAGGCATCTTCACTAAGTTGGAGTAAAACAAGAATAACGATTTGCAATTGTGTTACCACCTATAGAAGAAAGAGTCATTCCGAAGCCTTTAGACAACATAGAGTTATGCTAACAACTTCGGATGACACCAAGGACTAAAGAAACGTGTTTAAAAAAAATGAAATGAGTATCAATGCCAGCAATGGAATTTAGTTAAAAAGGACCTATGCTGAAAAAGACAAGAGTTGGATAAGTGTTATCACTTGTAGACCAATGACTCATTCCGATGCCTTAAGCAAAACGAAGTGTATGCTACTAAAGTTTAGGGTGACACCATGGCCTAAAGAGTTGCGTCTAACAAGTGCTGCCGGACTGAGTGTTTATTCAGACACTAACACTTAAAGATGATTAATTATATTCTACCTTGGAAAAGAGAAACGGTTTAGCTATTGGAATCTCCGAGGAGTTTGTTGGAGTATCTATCGAAGTATTGGAAGCTTAATTAGGTATTTAGATCAAAGATGTGGTGATGGCAACATGCACGATGTATTGGAGGAATTACAAAAGGAGTTACTCAAGAAACAGAAGAAGATCCCAGTGCAGAGTATTCTCATCTTTATCCTCTTCTCGAATCTCGAGGACGAGATTCATTCTAAGGGGGGTAGAATTGTAACACCCTAAAAATTGCTATTTTATAAATAGGAATAAAATAATTTAATTTGGTATTTTATGAACATGAAAATATAGGAAATTGATTTAATTGGGTAAATAGTTGGGTAATTGTTATATGAAATATAATTTGGTTTATAAAAATAAAATGAAATCTAGGTCAAACATGTATGTTGCACTCATGCCCCTGCATTTGATTTATTCTGTTGAGTGAATTTAATAAAATTTAAAATGGATTTAAACACCCTTTGGAAATAGTTTTGTGATATGGTTTTGAATTAACATAAATATTAAATAAGTCAAATTTAAGGGTAATATATTTTGTGATGATTTATTTTGATGGAAAACTAAAATAAATTCAAATAGCTTTTTGAAAATAATATGGAAAATGATTATTTGCTTCAAACTCCTATGTTGAAACTTATTTTGATTTGAATTCAAAACCTTATTCAAATCTATATTGGGAAAATACTTTTAAAATTGAATTTGAAACCCCTTTTGAAAATGCTTTGGAAATAGAAAAGGAAATTCCTTTTCCTGCTCTCCTTTCGGCCTGTGCAGTAAGCCAGCCCGGCCTGCTCTCCATCTCTCTGATTTTGGCCCGAGGCCCAGCCAGCTGCACCCCCTTCCCTCTTGGGCCCAAGGCCAATTCTCCCTCAGGCCGGCCCAAACCGGAGCTCGGCTCCCTCCTTCTCTTCTCCCTCCCCCTCTCTTCTGCTTGGGCCGAGCCCAGCAAGCAGCCAGGCCCGCGCGCCCCTCTCCTCTTTCTCTGTAACTGACAGCGCGGACCCGCACCCTTGCTCACCGACAGGTGGGACCCAGCCGTCAGCTCCACCTTCCTTCTTCCTCGTCGCCTTCCAAAACAGAGCACGGTCGCCGCGCGATGCCGCCATGAAATCCGCCCCCAAATCACCTCCTCTTGCCAAATTGGAATCGGTTGTGGCCTTATAAGCTCGAGCCGCGCCCCTGCTCCCTTTTTCCGAACCCTAGGCGCCCTCGCATCCCCTCCGCCGAGCCCACCGAATTGCCGCCGCCACCAAGCTCTCCGCCGCCGTGGGCAATTCGCCTCGCGGGTCGCCGCTCTTCCCTCGGTGAGTCCCATTCAAACCTCGCGGGGCTTCACCAAACCCACCGAGCCAGCTTCCCCTCCATTTTGGGCACTAACCGACCCTCTCCACCGTGTACAGGGGCATCCCGTCCGCCGTCGCTCGTCGCCGACCGTCTCCGAGCCGCTTCCGATCTTCCCGAGGCCCTAGGTGAAATCCTCGAGCCTCTCTCTTGCTCCCTGTGCCATTCCCATGAATTTTGGTGCACTGCAGTGCTGATTTCGCCATCTCCGGCCAAGCTCCGACGAGGTTAGCCGCCGCGGCGCGTGCTGCTCGTCCTCCGGGCCGCGATAGGCCCTACCGAACCCTTAGATCGACTCGCGGTCAAGTTCTGCACCGCCCAGTATGCTTCCCGCGCCGATCCATGCACTCAGCGCCGGATCCGCATGTTCCGGCTAGCCGCCGGCCATGGCGCCACCGTGGTCAGGCCGGAGCGCCGCCGGCCCCTCCTCCAATCTGTTCTGCGCCGCCCAAATCAAGATCAACGGCCCACATCGAAAGACACCGGTTCGCCGGTCTTTTTGCAAAAGAACCCCCGCAGTTTTTGATGTATATACCCGCAGTCCAAATGTCACTGTGCACTGAGTTTTGAAAATCTTCATTTCCAGCCCCTGTAGTTATGGATAATTGAGGCCCGATCCAAATTCAATTGAAAATCAGAATTTGATTCAAATTAATTTGAAAATGATTTCAATTAATCACAGTTTTGCCACTGCTTTTCAATTGCTTATAAAATGCTCATTTTAACTCTAAATTGATCGATTCAAATTGCATTAGATACATAATTTCATCCTCTTTCTAGTAATATAATTTTTACCTATGTTAATAATATTTTATTTTCAAGTATTATTTTAATCCCTAAAAATGCATGAAAATCTTATAAAATTCATATCTTATGCATTTTAAATCCGTTTCTAGTGATCTTTATATCGACGTGATCGTTGGATCAAGTAGAATAGTTTTGTAAAGTTTTCAAAACTGTTTGAAGGATTTGAACTAAAGGATATTTAATAACCCATTAATGTCTTGTTTTCTAAACAAAAGTAAATCTTCCGACATCCGTATCTCGCAAACCCTAGCTCCGATTATCGTGATCTCCGCGTCAGTGTGTTCGTAGCAACACGTAGAACCGTTTTCTAATTCTTTTAACTTCTATTTCATTGATTGGTGTATTGTTCTAATAGAATATTATCTTTGCTATGCATGTATGTATTGAATGCTTGTGTGGTGCCTTATGATCGCGCTCAGCCGTTGAGAGTTACGTTGGTGATCAAGAAGAAGAAGAAGGTGATCCAGGAATTCTTTCAAGGATTACTGAGCAGCTGTGGGTGAAAAGCAAATAAAGGCAAGTATAGCTTTGGGTATTATTTCTATAATTGTGATCGTGTGAATTGACTAATGGGAAAGTAATGAACGTTAAAAGATGACTTTATTCCGTAAGTGAATACCCCGGGAAAACCGCGCAACTATGAGTGCTAATGGGCTCTGGTTTTAGTTAAGTATGAAGTTCTTTCTGGCATCGTTGGCGGTTACCCATGTGGCGCAAATGGGGAAAAGCAGACTGTGGATCTCTGGACAGGTGGTATCACACAGACTGACTGATGAAACCAATAGCGGCCGCGACATGTTGGATAAGACTTTTGAAAGACTTCATAGTGGACCCTGCCGGCCTTCCTTGGTAGTGGGCCAAGAGGCTGATCACCTCGGGAAAAAGGGTAAACCACGGCTCGTAGTGAAAGTGTGCAACCTCTGCAGAGTGTAAAACTAGTATACTAGCCGCGCCCTCGGTCATGGGTGGCCTGGAATCCTCATGGAACAGAAAGTATTGTTGTTGATTAATTGTTTACGCTTTACCTTATTTACTTTACATTGATCATGATTATATGGGATCAGTACCTTGCGGTTATATTTGCTGAGTTCGACATGAACTCATTCTTGCTATTTCCTCACACCTCAGGAGAAGTTTAGACTTGTGGTCAACCAGTCAGTTTGTTCCTGCGGAGTGAAGTCTACACCCGGCGTGAAGTCATTTTTCGCGTTATACTCTGAGGTGATGTTTAATTGTTAATACGTTATTTAAGCATTTTGTCTCTTGATATTACCTTATTCTGTGACTATATGTGAGATTTGTCTTTTTATTTCACATATATTATATATCTGGTTTTGTCCTTAAAACCGGGTGTGACAAGGCCCTTGTTTCAAGTCGGTTTGATCCTACGGCATACGTGCATCCCATCGGGCTATAAATTGAGGGGCAGACCCCCCGGAGACATCAACCCATCATTCATTCAAGTCATCAAGTCCTCAAGCCATCAAGAGCCTCCTAGTACATCAAGAGCCTCCTAGTTCATAGTTCTAGCCTAGTTAGATTAGAAGTAGAGGAGTTCTACTTCTTCGGCGGATCTGGAGCCCCGGTGTCTGTCTGGAGCACGGAGTTCGGTATAATTCTAGTTCTTTCTCTATTATTGTATTCTTCATTATGATTAGGAAAACATTGTTCTTAATAGTTCATATGTTCTTCATTACAATAGTCTTTGTCTACTTTGATTATATGTCTAGTATAGTTGATATGATCTTATTGAATTCATGTAATTGCTCGTATAGCGTTTATTCATGCGGACGATGGATAGATGATGAACAATATGTAGACGTGGTGTCTAGGTATTTTGTTTATCTACGAGTGCACCTGATGTGCCGGGTCGTGTGGTAGATTGCGTAGGTGACAACTGCATTGAGTTCTCTGTAGTCCACCCCCCGTATGTAGGCCAGCAGGCACGATCGCGAAGTTGGATGATGACTCTGTTTCACATCCTTCCTAGATGATGCCCTTTGCATGTGATTATGATATAGGATTAGTCTAACAATGATTGCTAGATGTAATTGCACTAATTAGAGTTATTCATTGATGTAGTTATAGAATTATCTTTGATATTAATTACTTAGTTTATCCATTGGCTAGCTATTGCTATGACTAGAGAGTGCTCTGATGATTATCATTTATTTATGATGCTTGATCATACTTATCACCTTTATCTTTATTTACCTTGTGACCTCTACCTGTTATGAGTAGAGTAAATGACATCGGTAATGTCATTTATCCATTATATACCATCACTATCAATATAATATATTAAAGTTTATCCTAGTCCTTCCCAGTGGTATAAATATAAATCGACAACCAGGTAGAACTCCTAGGTAAAATGCGATAATGGTATAATTATCTGTCCGCTTGCAGAACTGATCTTAGTTTATATTTATTTATATTTCTGCCTAGTCACATGGAATAATATGTAAAACCTTTATTTATTCTTAGCATTATTAATTGGGGATGACAACCTAGTTCTTGCATAAGAATTTTGGTAATAGAAAGTGGCTAGTTGCTAATGACAAGTTAATTAATTACCATCCATCTTCTAATCTCGCTTCTCGCATTAAAGTTATATAGTTATATTTGGTAACGTTAGTAGATGTCAACAAGCATTTTTGGCACCATTGTCGGGGAAGGCAGAATAAACTTAGGAAATATTGATAACATATGTATACATAATGGATAAGATTGTATTACCGATTGATCTTTAACTCAAACAGGCACACCCTTGTTGTTATCATTTGCTTATCTTATGCAGGGTGATGAATGCATGGTTTTTCTCTTCCAAATAATTTCACTGACGATCCAGAGAAACTCCTGAGAAGAAAGAAATTTGTAGAAGCAAGGGACAATTTCAAGCTATTATCAAGAACACCCATCGCTGCTCAAGCTCATTCATCAAAGGAGCCAGCTCCAACAATGGAAGAAGAACATTTAGGAGAAGATTTATCTCCTGTGTTTGAAGACATGGCTGAGAATGGATTTGAGCTCAAGCCTGCTCTTATCACCATGGTTCAAGCCAGCCAGTTTTGTGGAAAAGCTCATGAAGATGCAAGTGCACACTTACAGCACTTTTTAGAGATCTGCAGCACCTTCATGATTAGAGGAGTACCAAGAGATGCTATTTTACTCCGTATTTTCTCATTTTCACTTTTGGGGAAAGCCAAGCAGTGGTTCTACGCCAACAAAGACAAGAACACTAAATGGGACTGATGCTCAACTGCTTTCCTGGCACAGTTCTTTCCTACAGGCAAGACGAATGCTCTGCGTGGGAAAATTTTAAGCTTTCAACAGCAACATGATGAATCATTCACTGAAGCATGGGAGAGATTCCAAGATTACATTGAAGACTGTCCTCATCATGGGATAGAGGATTGGCTACTATTGCAGACCTTCTACCACGGGCTAGTCTCTAGCACCCGTGAGTCCATAGATACTGCAGCTGGAGGAGCTTTCCTGTCACTTAAGCTCCCAGAAGCTAAAGCACTTGTTGAGAAGATGGCCTCAAATTCAAGCTATAATGAAGATTGTACTCAACCTCACAAGAGAGGAGGAGGCATCCATCATCTTAAGGAAACTGACATGGTCACTACCACGCTAGACCTCATCATGAAGAAGCTCGACATAGAGAAGAAGGAAGTCATGCATATCAATGATTCTCGCATGACCTGTGAAGAATGTGGAGATTACGGGCATTCAGCTGTCACCTGCCCTACGTTCCAAGAGGATGTGAACTTCATCAACAACAACACCTACTATCGTCCTCAGAAAAATCAAGGATGGAACCAACCAAACCAAGAATGGAACCAGCAACCTCGACAAGGTAATTACCAAGGTAACAACCAAGGTAATAATTATAATAATTACAATCTTCCACCTTTAAGAGATTTAGTTGCTGGTCAATCTAAATTGTTAGATCAAATGTCTAGAAAGGTACCCTCAAATGATAAAGCTTTAGAAAATATAAATACCAGAATGGATACCTTTGCTTCTGCGATAAAGAATCAGCACAGCTTTAATAAAATGTTAGAATCACAATTAGCTTAGCTAGCTGCTGCTGTCCCTCCATTTGAGAAAGGAAAAATTCCAGGCCAGCCAGAGGATTTAGAAACTGCTAAACTTGTTGATATTCACAATGCAACACAATACCAAATTGAGCCTGCAGATATACAGTGGATAGATCACTCACTACCTAAGAAGATGGGAGACCCTGGAAGACCTGTGATTCCTATCTCTATAGGGTGTCACAGCTTTCCAGAACCTATCTACGATTTCGGCACAAGTGTCAACATAATGCCTAAGGTAATCTATGAGAAAATTTTAGATGATCCTTTGTTGTACACAGACATGCGTTTGCAGCATGCAGATCAGTCCGTTTGCTACCCCGAGGGAGTACTAGAAGAAGCTGTTATCAGAGTGGGGCAATCACATGTCCCAATTGACTTTGTGATCATAGATACTAGAGGAGATGAGAAGGCACCCATTATTTTGGGACGACCATTCTTGTGCACAACCAAAGCCATCATCTATGCGGAACACGCCAAGATTGTCCTCTTCATTAAAGACAAGAAGGAGAGATTTTCATTCAAGAACCGCATCCTCAGGAATCTAGCAATCCCAAAACAATTCCATCAACAAGAAGAGCAACAGTAACAAGTGCCCAATAAGAAGAATAATAGAAGATGGAGGAAGAACAAGCCCCAGCATGTACCTAAAGAAACCGCTCAACGAATCAATGCTATCGACACAGAAAATGATCATATGCTCCCAAAACCATTCCCAATAAAGAAAGGTGACCTAGATTTACCAATCATTGAATGCACAATCAGAGACATCACTTTTCCCGACACCATCTGCGACACTGGATCAGGCGTCAACGTAATGTCCAAAGAGGTATATGATGTATTATTTGATGATTTACCGTTATACCCAACATATATTCAGTTGCAGATGGCAGACCAATCACTGAGATTCCCTGAAGGCGTGGTCCAGGACATAATGGTAAGAATTCAAAATAAATATATACCCACAGATTTTCTAGTTCTTGACATGCAGGAAGACAACGAATCACCTATTTTTTTAGAAAGACCGTTCCTCTACACCACCAATGCTATCATCTACATCGGGTCTGGACAGATCCACTTCAACCTATCCACTGGAAAGGTACGCTGTCAATTTAGAACACATCTTAACCACGAGCAGACCAGAAAGCAACGTAACAGGAGGAAACGCCAAGCCCGCCGTCAGGTTGCCCAGCCTCACTGTGGAAGGGAGGAGTTCCCTGGTAAGATTGGGAAGTATGAAGACTGCTACAAGGAGCAAGAAGAAGCCATACAAGCACCACGCTGGAGTGAGTGGGAAGCGGAAGCTGAGAGGATGGACCAGATTGCTAAGGCAGAGAAAGAAGAGATCCAGGCACAAGTAGAAGAATGGATGAAGAGAGATGAAGAATCAAGAGAAGCATACAAGGAAGAGCTGGAGCTAGAAAAGAGAAAAGTAGAAGAGACAGAAAAGAGATGGAAGGAGAAAGAAGAAGCACCTGCTACACCTTCGCAAAAATGGGGAATTGACTGAGGTAACCTCAGACAATGAACCTACTGAGTAACTCTCCTCTATCTAAGTCATGTCGGTAAACTTTAAATTCCGTACCCTAGTCATAAGGTTAGAATGGTAGTTATCTAATTAATTTAGCATTCATTAGTAATTTTGCTTAGCATATTTATTAGTACAATTATTTTTTGCATATTAAAAATAAAACCAACAAAAATATTTACTGCTTTATTTATTGCATCATAAATATTAAAGCCCCATGTGAATAAACCTATGGTAACCCTGTAGAAATATTTGCTGTGGTGGTATAAAAATAAAAATAAAAATAAAAATAATCTATATTTACTTTGTTGCATTATGAAAATCCTAAGCCCCATGGGAACAAATATTCCCTGTGGTGGCATAAAAACATATATAGCATGCATACATTTTTTTGATTGCTACATAAGAAACTTAGAAAAACCCGAAAAAGAGAATCCTGTTAGAATCCTGCTAAAATCTATTAATTAAAATCAACTCAAAGAATAATCAAAGTGCTCATTGGCTGACCGCTAACCCTTTGATAATTCGAGCCTCGACTTTTGGTTTTCTTGTTGGAGTACAACAATGCAGGAATAATATTATGACTAAGAAGAGAGTCTATTAGTGGCACCCACCAGGATTGCAAGTAGCACTTTGAGAAATATTCAAGCACCAAGTATTGCAAACATCAAGCTTGGGAGAGGAGCATCCCCTAGTTATCAGGTAATTAGACCTATGCGCCTATTGAGTCTACTTTATACAAGCACAAAAATACCAAAAATATGTGGGCACATGAAGGTCCAAACCTTTTAGAAAAAACCCAAAAATATGTGGGCACATGAAGGTCCACTCAGTTAGGAAGCTTCTGCTAGAAATATAAAATCAATCACTTACCATGGAGTGGTATTAAACCTAACCCCTCTCCATAAGATTTGGTATTTTTATTGGCAATTGAGTTTCATAGGACAACACAAGATTAAGGAGCTAGTCAACCCGACGCCCTTACACTGCCGATACACTGCTCAGAAGGATCACTCAATCTACAATATCAAAGACCCTGTCAAACATTCAGTTGCGGGAGGGCACCCTCCAATTTAAATCCAGCTAAGTATAAGTTTCCTATCTTATTATCATTATTACTATATCGCTTTTTCGCCTAAGTTAGCCAGTAAGATAAAATTTGAAAACCAAATAAATATCTATCTATAAAGTTTGTTTAGAGTCGGTCTAGGCTAGAGTTAATAAAAAATGATGAACATTAAAATTTTGTCTTGGAGATGATGAATAGTTGCTCTGTCACAATACTTTTCAATGCCTAGTTGCAAACTTAAATTCTCCTGAGTTTTAGATATTGCTGTTTTAACTTAAGAATTTACACTGAACCTGAAACTTGTGGAGGCATATGTTTGAGCTAAGTCTAGGTAATTGATTGATATGATTCATGAAAGTTGAGCTGCTATTTATCTTATTTCTAGCATTACTAAATTCTGGAGATTTATTCTGAAAATTTGAAAATTTACATGATGAGCTTTTGTATGATAAAGTATGAATTCCTACCAAAGCCATATATGATACATCTAGATATTTTGCACATTCATGCTGCTTGTTTTACATTGAGTTCAATCAACCTTTGTTGTATACCATATGAGAGTCTTGTCATGCTTTTAAAACCAAGAGTATGCATTATTCCTACACATATGCATTATTCCTACCCTGGGAGTAATCGCAACCATTTCCACTTCCATCAATGTTCATCATGAAAATGTTTTCTCCTACACTAGGAGTAAACACCCAAAAGTATACCCCGTAGGACAGCCTAGATATAATTGCTCTAAGTTCTTATTATTATATCTCTAGTTATTTATATTCAAATGATACATGTGGCTATGCAAAAATATGAAAATGGAGTAAAAGATGGACAAGTGTCCCAGCATTAAAACAATAGGTACTAGATGCCCGCCTCCCGAAAAAAAAGAGAGATAGCCCATGTGTTCCTCCAAGTTACAAAGGAGAGTGAATCATTTTCAAAGAGCAAAAGTAGAATTAGGAATAGCCACTAAATACCACATATACACCTATCCACCATATTTCATACACATGCACATCTTGTTTTGATTGTATGCCTCAATTCTCTGTGGATCCATTGTTTGACTTTACAACATATGAATTGCAAGTATGCGTAAACCTTGTTATTGCCACTCCTATGAGCTCCACTATAATCCTTAGTTATAGGAAGGCATAACATTAATGCCTTAAGTGAGATCCACAAATACCATATATACTGAGGGACATGAGGGTGTCATACAATTAAGCTCTGAGTTTTATTTTGAAAACTTGCAAAACTCTGGAATATTGGTACTGTGAAGAATTTGCTACATAGTGCATGACTTGATTATTCTTTCTTTCAATTACTCAAGACTAAGGCAAGAATTGTAAAGCCACATAGTTAAAGGTAAAATGGGTAAGTTTAAAAGTTAGAGCTGTTTTGTCTAATCCGGAGGAGAATCTATGTTTGAAGCATGTGTAGGGAAGTATGAAAGCATTGTAGTAACTCCTGATCCAATTACATTAGTAATTAGGCTTGGTTTGTTTGCCAAGGGACTGGCAAACAGGTAAGCTTGGGGGTGTTGTTGACGGTGGATAACGTCAACTTTTATTAGAACTTTAGACACCAAAGGATACATGAATACACACTAGTCTAGGGTTTTTACTGACAGTTTCCACGAGTTTTACATGTTCTGTATTTTCCAGGGGCTATTCTAGAAAAGCATAAAAGAAGGGTTAAAGAGCATAATTACCACGAAACTTAACCGCCAAGGAAACATCATCATGAAGACCCTGGAAGAGTTTAGAACACACCCGAAGCGACCGGGTCCCGAACCCCACCAGGTGGGGCCGGCTGGCGCCAGGGTGGGGCCAGCCGGCGCCCCCCCATTAGGGTTTTGGTCCACCTTCTGAAGTCTTCTTCCACCGCCTTTGTGGAGTCATCTTGGCCCTTGTTTCAAGTTGGTTTGATCCTACGACATACGTGCATCCCACCGGGCTATAAATAGAGGGGCAGACCCCCTGGAGGCATCAACCCATCATTCATTCAAGGCATCAAGTCCTCATGCCATCAAGAGCCTCCTAGTTGATAGTTCTAGCCTAGTTAGATTAGAAGTAGAGGAGTTCTAGTTTTTCGGCGGACCTGGAGCCCCGGCGTCTGTCTGGAGCACGGAGTTCGGTATAATTCTAGTTCTTTCTCTGTTATTGTATTCTTCATTATGATTAGAGAAACATTATTATTAATAGTTCATATGTTCTTGATTACAATAGTCTTTGTCTACTTTGATTATATGTCTAGTATAGTTGGTATGATCTTATTGAATTCATGTAATTGCTCGTGTAGCGTTTATTCATGAGGACGATGGATAGATGATGAACAATATGTAGATGTGGTGTCTAGGTATTTTGTTTATCTGCGAGTGCACCCTGATGTGCCGGGTCGTGTGGTAGATCGCGTAGGTGACAGCTGCGTTGAGTCCTCTGTAGTCCACCCCCGTATGTAGGCTAGCAGGCACGGTCACGAAGTTGGATGATGACCCTGTTTCACATCCTTCCTAGATGATGCCCTTCGCATGTGATTATGATATAGGATTAGTCTAACAATGATTGCTAGATGTAATTGCACTAATTAGAGTTATTCATTGATGTAGTTATAGAATTACCTTTGATATTAATTTCTTAGTTTATCCATTGGCTAGCTATTGCTATGACTAGAGAGTGCTCTGATGATTATCTTTTATTTATGATGCTTGATCATACTTATCACCTTTATCTTTATTTGCCTTGTGACCTCTACCTATTATGAGTAGAGTAAATGACATCGGTAATGTCACTTATCCGTTGTATACCATCACTATCAATATAATAGATTAAAGTTTATCCTAGTCCTTCCCAGTGGTATAAATATAAATTGATAACCTGGTATAACTCCTAGGTAAAATCCTACAATGGTATAATTATTTGTCCGCTTGCAGAACTGATCTTACTTTATATTTATTTATATTTCTGCCTAGTCACATGGAATAATATGCAAAACCTTTATTTATTCTTAGCATTATTAATTAGGGATGACAACCTAGTTCTTGCATAAGAATGTTGGTAATAGAATGTGGCTAGTTGCTAATGACAAATTAATTAATTACCATTCATCTTCTAATCTCGCTTCTCGCATTAAAATTTATATAGTTATATTTGGCTACGTTAGTAGATGTCAACAACTACATCTCAGAATGTCCTCACCATGGGTTGGATAATTGGTTGCTTATGCAGACCTTCTACCGTGGGTTGACTATCAGCACCCGTGAGACGATGGATGCTGCTGCTGGAGGAGCTTTTCTTTCACTCACCATTGAGCAAGCTACCACCCTTGTGGAGAAGATGGCATCCAACTAGAGTTGGAATGAAGAACGAGCCCCGACCCGCAAGAGAGGTGGAATGCACCAACTCAAGGAGACCAACATGATTTCTGCCAAGATGGACCTGCTGATGAAGAAGTTTGACGACCAAGTAAGTGATAAGAGAGAGGTCAACCACATTCATGATGCCTACATGACATGTGAAGAGTGTGGAGGCACTGGCCACTCAGGTCACAGATGTCTGGAGATTCAGGAGGATGTGAACTACGTCAATAACAACAACAAGTACCGTCCTCAAAATCAGAATTGGAATCAGAACCAAGGTTGGAATCAGCAACAGAGGCCCAACTACCAAGGTAATTATTCCGGTAATTACCAAGGTAACAACTTCAACACACCGTTGAGAGATCTAGTTTCTGGCCAGATGTTGGTATTTATTAAGTGCAAATAGAATATGAAAGATTCCGCAACCGCATAGAATACCATTGTAGCTTTTACCTGGGAGTATTTCAGAGTATCGTTATTTATATTTTACCACAGGGAAGCAATGGTTAAAAAATCCGATAGCTATCATCATATATCTACTAACTTAATACACCAACTAGACTATAGCGGGGGTAAGTGATAAATAATAGAAGTTATGCACAATAATCAATTGTAAGATAAATGAGTAGTCTAGCTAAGTTGAGAGGACAACGGGAGAGTTCAAAGTTCCTAAATATTTCTCTATTACTTGGGTTCTAAGATAACTGAACGATAGTTAGATAGAGAATCACACAATAGCACACTAGTCTCAGACTGAGATGAGAATGGGACTAGGAAGCTCTGACTACGGTCCTACAATCATCAACCTACACGAGGTGGAATACGTCGGCTGTTAGGGCTGTCACCTCCTAGGGCTACCACAACTATTCGTAAGGTTGAGTGCAATCTCAGGTAACCTCTAGTCTTGACACCATGTCTACACTATTAATTACTACTCTAATCCCATATGAAAACTAGAGCACTCAATGCGAGCAGAGATCCTATGCCAAAGTATAACAACTATACTAACCAATCACATAATAAAGCCTATAAGTAAATAGAGAAGGTGAATATATAAAAGTATAAGTCTTACAGAGATAAGATACAAGTCATACCAGACCTCAGATAACTCCTCCAAAAGCCGAGCATGGCTCCGCTCTCCCTAACTCTTAACTAGAACTAATCTACTAGATTGGAGAGAGGTTATCCTTCAATGGGACACCTCTCCATCCAAGCCCTAATTAGAGAATATGAATTATAATAATGAAAGGGGATGGTGCCTAGGGGGTCTCTGGGGCTGTATATATAGGGGGTGGCCTCCCCTCCTCCACCTTGAGCAAGCCATGTGGTACTAAACCTTTCCACCATGTCTCATTAAAGTGCACATAGGCCTTAATGGGTTAAATTCTGATTTAGGCCCAATTAATCTGGCAGCCCTCAATTAATCCCACAGCTCATGCTCTAGAATCTTTCGGTGTTTGTAAAATCTATATCTTTTCATTCTGGACTCCAAAAATAGCAAGTAATATATCCGTTTCGATCATCTCGACGAGCTCTATGCAATGGTAAACTCCAATTCCTTATTTGAGATACTTTTATTTAGTGGAAAATTGAATGTCTCTTCATACCCTGCAAAATAGGTGAGAACACTAAAACTCGTGGAACTTGCTAGAATCAAACCCTATAACTATGTTGTGGATTGTTTTATGACCTTGATTCATGTTTAGTTGATGGATAAAAATGATAGATAACTACCGTCAACACCAGACCAAACTGGTAGATCAGATTTCTGAGAAGCTTGTCTCCAATCACAAGTTGCTAGAAACCATCAACAACAGGATGGATAGTTTTGCTTCTGCTATCAAGAACCAGCTCAGCTTCAATAAAATGCTAGAATCTCAAATAGCTCAGCTGGCATTGTCTATCCATCCAGCCAATGAATGAAAGATCTTAGGCCAACCAGAAGAATTAGAAACTGCAAATCTAGTGGATATCTTCAATGTAAGATGGTACCATGCAGAGCATCGATCCAAGGGATGGAACGATGATTCTCTGCCTGAGAAGAAAGGAGACCCAGGAAGACCCATCATACCAATAGCCATTGGTCAACACGCCTTCGAGGAAACAATCTACGACTTTGGCGCAAGCATCAACATTATGCCCAAAGTGATCTACGAGAATATCCATGCAGATGCACTCCTATACACGAACATGTGCTTGCAGCTAACAGACCGGTCACTCTGCTATCCAAAAGGGATCCTGGAAGATGTATGTGTATGAGTTGGACACTCGTATGTACCTGCTGACTTTGTGGTAGTTGAGACAGGAGGAGATGAGAAGTCGCCAATCATTTTGGGACTACCATTCCTGAGTACTGCCAAGGTTATCATCTATGCCGACAACGCCAAGATCTGCTTCACTATCCAAGGAAGTAAAAAAAGATTCAGCTTCAAGAACAAGACGCTTGAAAGTCGTACCCGTCCACAGAAGCCGTAGATCTATGAAGACAAGCCAGCATAGAAGAACACAAGCAGAAGAAAGAACAAAGCTAGGCAGACTCACACTGAAGCTATGAGGATGATCAATCTGAGTCCAAGCTGAGTACGATCACCTTCTGGTTTCACCACGTATGCCCAAGCTAGAAGATCCAGGAGTACCGACGATCGACTGCACAATTAATCAGAAGAGCTTCTACAAGACCTTCTACGATACAGGCTCGAGTGTCAATATAATGGCCAAGGTAACTTATGACTTCCTATTTGGCAAGACACCTTTGTATTCTACCTAAACGCAGCTGCAGATGGTGGACCAGACATTCAGATTTCCAGAGGGGATTGCTAAAGATGTTATGGTCAAGACTCGGGATCACTATGTCCCCACTGACTTCTTGGTCCCGGACATGGGAGAAGAAGAGTATGATCCACCACTTGTACTTGGAAGACCGTTCCTCAATACTACAAGAGCAATTATCTATATGAGATCAAGGGAGGTTCACTTCCAATTCCACAAGAAGAAGGTTTGCTACTATTTCAACAGTTACACAACTAATGAGTAGCCGAAGAAAAGCAGGTCAAGGAGGAGACGTCGTTCCTCCCATCACCTGAAGAACCAAACAGTCAAGGATGGTTGGGCAGATTATGAAGGAGAAGTGAAAAGGAGTGATTATGAAGAGAACAGGGAACAAGAGACTATGAAGGATGAGTTCCCAGCTTCAACCTCACCAACAACATCCACTTCACCAACCAGAAAGGAATGGAGGAAGAAGGAGTCACCTTCCAGCTCATCATCAGAAGTGCAAACAGGGTCATTTTAACCTGACAATGCACCCCACAAGGAATGAATAGACAAGGAGTCCTGTCTGGAGGACTATAAACCACCGAGCCTTCACCAAAAGGTAAATTTGGTATTTATCCATGTTTATTTTTCAACATTGCATTAGTATCTTAGTAATTGCATATTTACTTTCCTGCACTTAAAAATAAAATAAAAATATTTATTTGCACAATAAAATCTAAAAGCCCCATGTGACTAATCTTGTGGCATAGCTCATAAACGCTATTCACTGTGGAGGCACAAAAATAATTTGCATCTAGGATATACTGTTGCATCATATTTACTTTCTGCATTCATAAACTTAAAAATACAAAAAATATTTAGGCACATGAAGGTCCACACAATTTTCAAAAAAAACACCAAAAATATATGTGGGCACATGAAGTTCCACACATTTAGGGAACTTCTGCTGGAATAATAAAACCAATCACTTACCATGGAGTGGTATTAACCTAACCCCTCTCCATGAGATTTGGTATTCTTGTTAGCAATTGAGTTTTATAGGACAATACATGATCAAAGAGCTAGTCAACCCGACGCACCTACGCTGCCGGTACGCCTACGCCCAAAAGATCACTCAACTTGCAACATCAAAGACCACGTCAACAACCAGCTTGGGGGAGGGCACCCTCCACTAAATCCAGCTAAGTATAATTTTCCCACCTTATTATTGTACCATATTGCTTTTTGCGTGAGTTAGCTAGTGAGATAAAATTTAAAAACCAAATAAATAGTGTTTAGGTTAGTTAGTGTGTTTGAATAAAATAAAAAGAAAGTGCTTACAATAATTTTGCTCAAACTAGATGGAAACCATGCATAGGAATTGATAAGTAGCACCCCACCATGATTCCTCATAACACTTAGTTTTCAACCTTGAATCATCTCAAGTTTTAGACACAACCAATTTAACTTGAAGATTTACTTTGAACCTAAAACTTGTGGGTAGCAAATGCTTGATCTAAGTATAAGTAATTGAGGGATATGATATGCAAAGTATGAGCTACTATTTATCTTGTTCCTAGTGATACTTTGAGTCCTAGAGATTTATTTTCAAAATCCTTAAAACCACATGATGAGTTCCTGTATGACAAGAGCTTTACATTCCTACCACAGCCGTACATGCTAGACTAGGAAAATATACACATTATATGCTACTTGCTTTGTTTTGAGTTTAGTCAAGTTTTGATAATACCTTAGGAACTTGTCATGCTTTTACAATCAAGATCACTTGCACTCCACCCATAATGCACTACTCGTCCGAGTAGGCACATCCACGTTCCACACACTCCATCTATTCCACCCAAACATATACCCCATTTGTTACCCTAGATCAATGCTCCAAAGTTTTTGTTGCTATCTCTCAAAAAGAAAAAGAAAAAGGGAAGAACTGTTGCAGAGAAGAGGCATGTGGCTACGCAAAAGAGTGAGATAAGAGAAAACAATGGGTACAAAGATGCCCGCCTGAGAGGTAAAAATGGACAATTGTCCGAATTATCAAAACAATGGGTACTTTGATGCCGGCCTAAAAAAGATAAGAGAAAGAAAGATTGCCCATGTTGTCCTGCAGCACAATTCCCTAGTACTGAAAAAAGAGAGAGATATGTTTTCAAGGAGCAAACGAGTAGAATTAGAATTAGCCACCACAAATATCCACCTACCACCTCACTTCCACACACATGCACATTTTGATTTGATTGTATGACTTGTTCCTTTGTATCCATTGTTTAACTTTACAACATATTCATTGCACGTATGTATGAGCTGTCTCCTTACCCATGAGCTCCACATAAACCATTAGTTATAGGGTGAGAGAGAAGGCATGCATCACTACTGCCTTGGTGAGGATCCATAAATACCACATATTGAGAGACTTGAGAGAGTCATACAAAGGAAACTCTGAGATTTATTTGGAAAACTTGCAAAAGCTCCATGATAAGAGTTGAACGACAGAGCTTGAGACATAGTGCTTAACTTCGACATTATGTCCTTCAATTACCCAAGACCCAAGAGAAAGCTACAAGCTACATGGTTAAAGGTAATAAAGGTAAATCTGAGGTTAGCTTGGTCTAGTCTAATTCTTGAGTACTTCTTGGTTTAAAACTAAATACTTGTGAGGGGTAGCCATAACTTATGATTTCTGCTAAAGATTGGCTTTGCTAAGGGACTTGTAGCACCCTAGGTGTTAGTCACGAGCTAACCAGCGAGTGTGGACCTAATCAAGATATGCCAATCAATGATCTTGATCAATATCTCACATTCATCTCCATCTACATAGAACGTTGGAAAGGTTTCGTGAGCATTGGAATTGAGTAATCACTTTAAATGACAAATCATCTACTTGTTGGAATTCCTTGGTTAAGTGAAGATGAGCATGCAAAGTTATCCAAACCTTGCGACCATGCCCAAACAACTCTACTTGAACTCATCAACAAGAGTCATAAAGGATCCATGTTGAGCAAACGCCCAGAAAATATCCCAATCGGCCTAAGTCTCCAAATTGAGCTCTCTAATTACATTACTTTAACCAAAGTGGGAATATTATTTCTGAGCAAGATATGAAGTTTGACCTTAAATAAAAGTTACAGATATTTTGGTGTAGAACAAATGTTATTTTTGGACTAAGTCATGATTCAACCTTTAAGTGCCTCAAATAGTGGATTCAAGACAGGAAGAAATCCTAATTTCAGGACTTGATTATTTTTTGTCTGAAATCTCTACCGATTACAATGACGTCTCACATTCCCAAGATTTCATTAAGCAACTTGAGTCGAACCAAAAATAGATGTTGAGAAGGACTCTCCGAAGCACAACATATCAAAGTTTGACATCAATCCGAGACCGTTTGACAAGGTTTGCCACTCAGCCTTTGATCATAATTAAGCTGTTGACAGCATCAACTTCGGGCTTAATTACCCACTAATCCAGTTATCAAACGGCTGAGCAACGTTAACCACTCTTGTAGATCAAGCAGAGGTGAACAACTCTGCTTCTGTGGTCGAGATCTGAATCTCAACGGAATATGCCAAAATTGGCCATCCAAACCCACACCGCCACGCCCACTATCTGTTCGTATTTTTGCTGCAAAGAAGAGCACGTGGCAGCGCTGCTCTGGAGCTCCTGCCCCCATTGCCGGCCACCACCTCCACCCTCCTGCTCTCCAGCCCCAAAAGGGGAACGCCAGACCACCCTCCTGCTCGCCCTCTGCTCATTCTCCACTCCTCTCTCGCCTCTCCCACCCATTTCTCCCTCTCTGCTGTCCAAAGCTGGAACAGCCGCCATGGCTGCCCTCTCGAGCTCCACCGCCTCGCTGCTCTCCTTTCCCTAGCATCCCTCCGGCAAAATAAATAGCGCCACCATGTTCCTCGTCTCGCGCCGTTCCTTCCGAGCCCGTTTTCCAGCCCTCTTCGTTGCCACAGCGGACCACCGCCGGAGCTCCGACTGCCGGGCCGCCTAGCGCCGAGGCCGCACCGCTACGGGCCACCTCGGGCCGCGCCACCGGCATCAGCAGATGCGCCATCGCTTGAGCTAGCTCTAGCTCCATGCTGCTGCCGTCGGGCGTCGGCTATCCGGAGATGGCCGGGCTGGTCACCTCCCGGTCGCCCCTCGTCTTCACAGTTCGCCCAGCGAACTGGAGGAAGAAGAAGCTCTCTGTATCTCTTTTGTGCCTATGACAAGTGGGACCCGCGTGGGCAAATGAGCACCAAATTTTCATATTCTTGTAGATCTTTGAAAATTCATATCTCCAGCCTGGGTGCTCCTAAAATAGTGAAATTTGTTTTGTTAGATTCGTGGTGAAGTGCTCTGCATGATAATATAAATAGTTGTGCCATTCGTGCATGTTTTTATTTTGTAGAAATTGATTAGGAAAAGTAGTTTAAGAAATTTATTAACTTGCTTTTGGTCATATTTTGATAAATATAAGTCTAACGACTGTGATTCAAATTTTTTTAGTCTTCTAATGACATGACCTAGCTCATAAGAATGTAAACATATAGGTTGTTTACTGTTTTAAAGGTGTTTTACTTTAATTTTGTTAAATAGGAAATAAATGGCTGATTTTCTTGTTATTTTTGTATATGGAGTTTTGTTACTCCAAATGACATGAAAATTTAATTGTGAGTCCTCTGAGTGATGATTGATGTATGGTTAAAATTTCATGATTTATGGTGCACGTATGACTGAGTTGTTAATTTATCTTGTTTGGTGTCTACTTGTTAGATATAAATGCATTATAAATAATATATAGATGTAAAAAAATGGAAAATGATGTTCCACTGTTCTTGCATGATATTGTAGTAACCTGGGAAAACATAATATGGTCATGTGTTTGAAGAAAATATTGAGTTTTAGATTTATCATGCTCTCTTATGATTTATTGCATTAGAGGTTTGTTTATTTTGTGGTAATAAAATTATAACACCAGAGCATGTGAAATTCTTACATTGGCCATAAATTGTGTTTAACTAGCTCTCATAAAAATCTAAGCTCCATTTGAGATCTTTACCATATATCTTAAACAATTAAATAATAGGCTTTTTATGCAATAGTTAGTGAATAGTTAGACGCAAATGAATATATGCATGTTCCTTGTGATGCTTGTTATGTATTTACCTGAGTTTGGTGTTGTGTGGTATGCTATGATGGTTGGAGGTATGTCCATCGCTCATCTATATGTACTCCTTGATTAGAAAATAAGTAAACAACTTAATTATATTTCTGCTGAAAATGGCAGCAGGAGCAGTCCCTGTTGTTGTGGTGTTTTCTCTATGAAAATGATGTTGCATGTAGATATGTTATATACAAAAGTTATAGCTAACTTCTATGTCTAGTTTGTCCTAAAATTTCATGGTCATAAGTCTGATAGTTTAGGAGTTATAGATTTTTGAATTCTGCTGTCAGGTTTTTGCATGTTTTCTGTCTAGATCTGATTGATTGCATTGTTTGGCTAAGTTATGCCTTAAATCACCTTTTGGTGATAATAGAAGAGTTGTAGTACTTTTTCTATACTTTCCAAAATGTCTAGGTTCACACCCTTTTAGTAGTATAAATCTATATTTATGTTTGTTTGAAATGAGGGAACAGAATCTGTCCAAGTCTGGACAGAGGTACTCCTTTTGTATTGTTTGACCTTGTAAAATGTTGAATCACATGAAGATGATAATAGTAACATTTTAGATAATTTAGTATTATTTCTAGAAAGTCTAGAATCATGCTTGTTGAATGGGTAGAACTGCAGTTATGCTTCTCCGAAGCTACTGTCAGCTTTTCTGTCCATAATTGAACAGACCTGCTTGTTTGTGATTATTTGACTTAGATAACCTTTGATTTAGCTCTGGATGATAATAACAAAGTTATAGACAATTTCAATGCCTTTCTAAAAAGTCTTAGATTATTCCTTTTGGGTGTGTATAGCTTGAGTTATTGCTAAAAGATGTAACTGCTGTGCTGCTGTCCTGAGAGTGCTTGTGTGAATGATTGCTTTGGATTGCTATTGTATTGGCTAAGCTTGTTTGGTAGCTGTAGCTTATGGCTTTAGTGGTGATAAATTAAGATACCTGATGCCCTTATATTGTCATGTATGTCTTCTTTTATGTTCATACATGTCCATCGTGCATCTCATATTAGGTACGCTAGATGATGAACATGTGGACGTGAAGGACGTGATGTTGGAGTTAACCACAGGATGGTGTGGTGGACTGATCACGAAGATGGAAGGACTAATCGAGGGCTTGGATGAGAGATGCTCATCGAGCGAGTATCATCTAACAAACACTGACTTAGTGTTGGATTCGAGGCAAGCCCCGAAGCATTCTAAGCCCCCCATGTTTTACAAATAATTATTTGAGTCTTTATTCTTATGTTATGCTGCATTAAGTTATAGGATTTGCTTGAAATCCTTACTATTGCATATCCCTTCCTTGACTACAAAAGATACCTGATTCCTATTTAGGTCCAGGATTGAAACTATGCTTAGCCCTGCTTAGTCCGGTAAAAGTTGAATGATCCCCTGTCATTCGCATGATAGTGATAGGTATTCTTACCTTGACCAGTTCTTAAACAAATGGCCACTGTGGAACTTAAGCATGGTTTTCTAATTAATCGAAAGGTGCAAGAGGAACATAGAGAACCACAAGGCATGGCAGTCCTTGCTGCGCATCTACCTCCAATTGTGCCATTAAGGACAGAACGCTGATGCGCGTCCTCGATGTCATGTTGAACCCTACCTCTTGCTTAACTAGCCGAATAAGTCATTCCGACCGTGAAGTCGAGTAGTCCAGCTCAGGGTGATACATCGACTGGTTGAAGTGCGTATCCCAGGAGGTTGTGGATAGGACCATGGGCGGGGACCTAGTGGGCCGGTCGGCGCAACCGGTTTAGGGATGATCCGAGCATCCTGGCCACCGTTGAATCCCTCGCATACGGCGCCAGGGTGAATTCATACTAACTTTTACCTGAGATGTTCGAAAGATCACCTGAAACTACTTTGACGGGGGAGGTGTAAGGCGAGCAATTGGTATTTAGTCCAGCTGGATAGTAATTCGATTCGAATCGCGATCTCTCCCTGTTAGTGAGAACTTGACATGAGCAGCGGCACGGTGTACTCCAAACTAATTTATGAATGGATGTACATGGTTGAAAGGCCGATTGGTAACTTATGAACTGGACATGAATATGATCATTGCTTGATTAGTTGTAGGAGTTGATTGTGCTACACAAAGAACCTAAGTAAGATAATTACTTAATCCTCGTTCCATGATAATGTGATGCTATAATCTAGTTGAATAGGCATTCACCTAGACAGGTATTAATAATGCAAGCTGATCAAATTGATGATAAAACTAGTGTAAATATACATAATGAACCTTAAGCTTTTTATGTAAACAATGTCAGCCAGCTTCACCAAATAAAGCCTTGCATTCCTCTCAGTGTCATTTTATTTTTAGTTTATGACGGGTAAGTCTAGCTGAGTACATTCGAGTACTCAGGGTTTATCCCACCATGTTGCAAGTGAAGGTCTAGGCCTGTGGATGATGGTGGATAAGCGCTGGTGGGCTCGGCCTTCTATTAAGTTATCTCATCTATGCTTTAATGGAAGGATTGTCATTTATACTAGCAATGTATTTCGAACTTATGGTTATGTATCATTTTAAAACTATTCTGTTTTCAAATCGGTCTTGATTTATTTTTGTATTATTATTTGTGAACTCCTTTGTAAATTTATTCCACTGTAAAGCTCTGTGTATGTGATTGGTGTTTACTTAATCATGCGATCTTGGTTGTGAGTTGATTTACCGAGATCTTTCGGGATACTCGGCGGACTACCGGGTTTATATGGTCTCAAGTATGATGGTTTGATCACTTCGGTGATTGTTTTTGTACTTGTGCTCTTATAAATTGGTCGCTTCTATTACAGCTGGCATCGGAGCAAGATTAAGTATAATACTGTCATATACATGGTTTTAAAAAATCAAAACTTTGTTTTTGAAAGCCTATTTTGGTTTTGAAAAGTCTATTTTCAGCTAAAAATCTAGCAAAGTTTTGGAAAAGTATATTTTTGCAAAAATGATATGCTAGTGACATCCTCCCTTAAGCCCTAAATTTAGGACTATTAGGTGGCCTAACTAAGTACTAACTTGGGGAAATTGCATCATGTTTATACTTGCGGTTCATTTGGTTTTATTCGCGTGGATATATGTTACCTTGCGGTTTCTTATTGCTTATTATGGGCCGATGTGCCACTTCAGATGAGGTAAGGTGAGATGTGAGAGCATGGTCGAACAACCGTCGACCTAGGGAAGTGCTTATTTGATGCCAAAGTATGTACATGTTGTCCATATGTACTTATGGAGGTATCCACATGTGGTGTATTTACTTCTCATGGGGTCGTGAGTGCACATGTGTGTATATGGGTATGGATACATGGGAGCATTCCGACAAAGTTGCTTCTTTTTGCCATGCATGCATAACCTCGAATGCGTATATGATAGCAGACGACTAGTTATATACCGAGAGAGTACGTATGTAATGCCACCGACATAGAACGTGATCGCCACATTAGCACTACAAGAATCCTATTGATCCATGATGATTTGCATTGGTCACAGACATGCCGAAAATCGTCATAGGTAACCATCCGTGAAGGTTTCGAAAACCGTCATAGAATCAGCGTCATAAAGCTTCAACGCGAGAAAAAACCGTCATAGACACGCTTCATCAGTGACGGCCATAGTCATCATAGAATGGCTACCCAGCTGGTTTATAAGCTACCACTATGCAAGAAAAGCTTATCTGTGACACTTCTAGACGATCATCAGTGACGCGTAAAAACCGCGTCACTAATCTTGCATCTATGATAAGGGCATATCAGTGACGCGTGTTTACGCGTCACTGATAATCGTCTATCAGTGACGCGTGTATCCAATATGCGTCACTAATAACAGTCTATCAATGACGCATCCATCCAATACGCGTCACTGATAACCATCTATCAGCGACACGTCCAGCCAATATGCGTCACTAATAATACTTTCTTAGTGACACGGCCAGACAATACGCGTCACTGATAACTATTTTAGAGAACAAAAAAATACGATGATCCTATATCTATACACACACACACACAATTTGCCAAAAATATTGATTCATGTACTGAACAAGTACATTATACATGTAATGCCACTTAACATCAAACTAGTCCTTGTTTGAAGTATCTACTGATTAAAAGCAAGGCTAATCCTAGCTGATGATCAAAAGTTTAGCAATAGCACATGTCCATGAAAACCAACAAGCTGGTGGCAGCATTCAAAAGTTTCTGAAAAAATGATATAGTAATTGTTTCAGCTAATAAACATTAGTAAATCTGCAGCTAAATAAACATTCAGAAGCATATTTTAATTGTGTTCTAGCTAGAAAAATACAGTCAAGATACAGGAGAGTGCAGTGTCGTACCGGTTGTGATCTGCCCAACACTAAATCCTTCATGGCTAGCAAAATTGGCTACAAATGGTAAATCAGCACTACTTCCCTTATTCCTACAACAGTAAGATTACTGCTGTTATTATAGATTAGACAACTGACAAGAACGAATTAAATAACACAACAAAATTGGCTTGCAAAAACAACTGACAGGCACTTAAGGAACAAGAATGAATTAAATAATGCTTAAGTGCTAGCATATGCATTAACCGAGATGACATCCAGCTAGAGGAACAAACAAAGCACATAGTTATCAGTAGCACAAATTGATACGCAGAGTGAACTGTTGTTGAACATCCAGTCGAGCAGAGTGAACTATTGCTGAACTGAAAAAAATAAACTGAAACTGATTCACTGAACTGAAAGATATGCTCTGAAAACCATTTACCTGTGCTTTAGATGCTACCAGAAATGAGGTGAAAGGCCTTTAGTGCATAACTTCAGTTTAGCATGTAGCATACTTAGCTCACAGACAGTGGCCTTAGAATGAAACACCTTAACTGGTTACAGTAACAGCAGAGAACAGAGGCAATTTCAAGAAAGTATGAACAAACATGGCCAAATTAGGGAACACCACTCAGCAAATGGGCAACTAAATATAAAAGCATGTATTTCTTAATCATCATCCTCAACTACAGACAGAATTCACAGCTATAGCTGTAGCAGTAGAGATAACATGCAGAATTTCTATTAGAATTATAGAAAATTCAGATCAAGCTAGGTCTAGTCTTCATCCTCCAAAAGCTGTAAGTTTCCATTCTAAGCTACAGCGCCAATGAGTGAGCACTTACCCAGGTAGTGTCGTACAGAAAGGCAAGGTGCTCCCTGCTGTCTTATGCCACCATGTGCACCCACGTTAGGATGTACTTCTGAGATAGCACCAAGCCACCAACCTCCATGCTTGTTTCATCCTGCAACAACAAGCCATAAGCTACAAATTATTCTTTGGAGCAGAGGGATTAGGCATACTAAAAACTAAATCTTGCAGTTCACAGGAAGTGAGGAAATTGTGTAAATTACTGAAGGCAATTGACAGTGTAAAACAGTAAATTAGCAACTACCAAAGTTAGGCAATTGGTCAGAATATCCTTGAAGGCATGCTCAGTTAAATAGGGCTATCAGCTCATTCATTGTACTCCAAAAGAAAGCCAATAGGTCCAAAGATTTTTGGATCTATGCTAGAAATTGCCAAGTAACATCTCATAGCAAATATGGATCTGCTAGAATCACAAGTTATCTCTAGTAGGTTCAAGAATAAGTTTTTTGAGTGGAAATCACATAATCAGTGAGAACACTGCCCAAAACAGAAAGCACTAGTATTGTCATAGATTTGCAGGTATGCCAAGCTAGCAGTTCTACTGCTGCCCACCTCAACCTCACTAATTCTATTTAAACATAACTAAAAAATTCTAAAACAAGAATACATATAGCAGAGAGCGTAACATAAAATTAGTGTTATTGTTTACTATAAATAAACTATTTATATGGGTTTTTCGCAAAAATAGGGATAGCAGGTATACTAACATTCCCATACTATTACAAATGATGAAATGAAATACGACTTAATTACTACCGAACCATACAAGCTGTTAATGTAACCCCAGCCCTGAACTAATTCATATGGCCCGAGTCGTATTTCCACTCAGACTTCATCATAGCATAGAAGGGTAATTAACAAAAAATTAGAATTTCTGAATCATGTCATTAAGATAGAGCATACTAGGACAAAAGTCAGCACAACTTTAATCAAAATATCAGCACCTACAACATTTATTTGTCACAGCTCACAACTACTAATCATAGAATGTAAAAACAAATAGAGCTTTCACTCTTACCCTGCTTTTGTTGTGGGAATAGTTGTGGGAATACAGATTAGTTCATTTTGTAGCTGCAATAATGAGGTAAACATATTAGCATGATACTGGGTTTCAAGTTGAACAAAGTGAAGAGAAAGTTACTATGGCAACTAGACTCTACCTTAAGCACTACCACAATCCGCCTGATTTTCCATAATATAAAAAGAACCAAGTTCATACATAAGTATCTGAAAACACTCTATGTTAGTGCTTACTCTTTTTTTTTGCTTTTCAATTAACCTGTTTCATAATAGCTAGAGACCAGAAGCAAAAATACATGTCCAAATCATTAACTAGAGTTAATGAATCACCTCCTCCTTAATTGAATTAGTAAAGGGGTATTAATCTGTAGCTATATTTGAGGAGTGACCACAATCAAAACATGACTTTATATTTATAATGGCACAGCTTTCACATGTAAACCATGACTTTGTATACAATACATTTCTTTAGATACGTACAGATGTTAGTCTTGTTTGCTGCTGTTTATTTACTACTGTACAGTACTTGCAGCTGCAGCTCACAATTGAAAGTAGCTTAGCAATTCTACTGTAATGTAGTTTAAACTTAAACACTCTTGACCGGCGGGACATAAGTTGCACTGAGAGGAAATTGCTCCATCAATCCAGCCAAACCACCCACCCCATCAATCCACACTGTAAATTGCTCCTCCGATATAGCTATTCAGTGCTAGTGTTAAGCACTGACACAATTACACAACCAAATCAGCACTGAAAAAATATAAAGTCACAGCATGCATAAATACCACGAGATTCTGTTGGTTCACGTGATATCATGTCTAAGAAGAAACAGTTTTTCAAACATAGCCTCACCACACACGAAGCTGACACAACCTTGTAGTATATAATGAACAACAGTTACTTAGCCAAGTTGATGACGACTGAAACTTCCACGCTCCTATTATACATACAGTAATATCATGGTTGCCCGTACAGTCAGGACCGTAGATATTACCCGTGGGGCAACTCTACTCTAACCCTAGATCCCCAATTTGCAGCACATAACAAACAGGGGGAACCCTAACCCTAGATCCCCAATTGGCAGCACATAACAAATAGGCACAAAACCATCGGGGAAGGAGCTCACCATAACGATTCATGCCTGATTTGGATCTGTAGCGGTCGGAAGAGCACAGACAACGTCATGGCCTGGCCGGCTAGGGGCTCGGCGGCGGCATGGCCAGTTACGGCCGTGTGCCATGCAGCTCCGGCCTTTCCGGCAGCCCGGCGGTGCGCCCATCCCTCCGCGGCCATGGGTGGCGGCAGCCGGCATGGCCATCGGAGCCGGCTAGGGCACGACAGCCTTCCTAGTGTGAGGGCACGCGACGTGGGGAGGAAGAAGAGGGGGCACCGGTGCTACATCAGGAGACAGAGGGACGGAGCAGCAGGGAGCGGCGTCGGCGTCGGCGTCGAGAGAGACAGAGGGACGGAGCCCCGCGAGAGGAACGCACGGGAGGGAGATGAGGTGCGTGGTGCGTGCGTGCTTGCGCGTGGGTCTGGTGGTGTCTGTGCGTGGGTCTGGTGGTAGGGAAAGCTAAAGGTGCATTAAGATTGGTGCATGGCCTAGATGGCCCATAAATAAACGAATAAATAAGTAAAAAATTTCGGCCAGCTTATCTATGACGCGGGTCAAGAAAATGGGTCAAAGATATCTCCTTAAATCCGTGACGCGTTTACACAACACACGTCACATTTTCTATCTGTGACGTGTTTTGTCAGGAAGAGTCACTGATATCGTCTCCTATTAGTGACGCGTCTCAGCAACACACGTCGACGACAGCGAGGCGGCGGCACGAGGCTGGGGGCGAGGACGCGGCGCAACGTTGGGGGTGAGGTTGCAGCGCGAGGCGGCGCGAGGTTGGGGGTGAGGTTTGAGAATGGGATGAAATTTTGGAGCCGGCCGCTACACGCGGCTGCTACATGGGGAGGTCAAATTTTGGAGCCGGGCGAGCAGGAAGATTATTTTTTACAACAAAAATTAATTTCTTTTGAGAAGATTTTTTTAAAAAACATTGTAAACTATAAAGTTTTATAACTTTTCAATATCTATAACTTTTATTTAAGTCATTGTAAAAAATGTTATAAAATTTATATCTCTTTTATATCTCCTTTTTAGTTTCATAAACCAAAATAAAAATTGTAGATACTAAAAAGTTATGAAACTTTATAGGTGGCAACTTTTTTAATTTGAAATCATTGTTTCAAGAAAAACTAGAGGTGAAATGGACTGCATCATGCTGGAACCCACCAGTCAGCCCTTTGTTTTTGCCTCAAAAGCTCATCTTCCCAAAATCTGATGAATTTCAACATTTGTAGGGTCAAAGAACTTGTTATGTGGAGCAACTTTCCTTTTGGGGTTATCTTCAAATTCGAAATGGATTTAATTCTATGAAATTTGAAATTTAGCGAGCTGCATCAAGTACATATAAAAGTACACAAAATTTAATTTCCTTTAAGAAGATGATTTTTTAAAAAATTGTAAACTATAAAGTTTTATAACATTTCAAGATCTATAACCCGCAGCCGATGCCGCAACCTGCCTGCGCCGTCGCCACCACTATGCTGGTGACAAATTATACAAACCGTCATAGATCTATTATCTATTTTTCAAACCATCATGAGACCGTCACAGACTCAATATGCGATGACAGTTTCAAAAATCGTCACCAGAAAAACGGTCATGGATCAACAGGATTCTTGTAGTGTAGGATGGCAATCGAGTGAGAACGAATAGGACGAGCATGCATCCTTTTTGTTGCATCATGTGATTGTTGCTTGTTGCATAAATATTCTTCTCTTATCCTTATTCTGTCTAAATATGCTTGTTAGGATTGTGTTTTGTGACCGCCTCCCTTCCTTGCTGTTTTGAAAACCAAATAGTTACAAAACCTTTAAGTAGCCTCTGCAAGTGTTTCTCAACCTTACTTTTGTCAAAAGCTAAACCAATCCAGCCTATAGGCCCTTCATTTGACCTGTCAGACCCATCTAAAAGTTCTCAAGTGCTAGCTTAACTTTATCATATGCTTTTGCTAAGATCCTTGAAATCATGCCTGTACCCTCCTTTGATTAAAGCCTTACCCAAAATTCTAATTTGGATGTCTCCTTTACTCATCCTAGTTGCTATCTTAATCAGTTGATCTTTCTTCAACCTGATCTTGTAATGTTTTCCTTGGAAATCTGGTGATGCCCCAATTAACTATGTCTCTAAATGGTTTTATCCGATCCGTCCTTTATTTCCTAAAGTCATCTCCATCTCTGTAGAATGTTCTGGTTCTACTCTGTTAAGTTTGCCCTTATCATGTTTTCGTTGGTAAGCCCATGCCAATTCCTTGTTGGACATCTCTTCTGTTCATACTAGAATCCATCTTGCTAGATCCTCTCTTTTTCTACCTTGACCTTGCAACCTTTTCATTCATGAATCGTGTTGTGGCTTTATCGTCTCAGTCTCCAAATCATGCATTGAATCCATTCCATGATCTTGTTGTTTTCCATAACTCTCTCTGAAGGGTTGAATCTTTGGTTTGTCTGAGCCTTCTCTTGCTGCTCAATGGTACACAAGTTCCTACAATTGGATGGTTTGAAGATCTCTTGATGGACAAAAGATGTATGTGGAATTAGAGAATCTCATGATTGGTTATTCTTACTAAGTTAAACATGTGTCTCTTGTACCATGTCTCTATCTGGACTCATTTCCTCGTTGCTTGCTTGAGGGAACCCATCTGGTGCGAGTTGATCTCTCCTTTCCAATGATCCTTGTATTCTATCTTGTGGATCATGTTGTTGCTTTATCAAACAAATCTATGAATGCCATATCTGCTTGGTTCATAGACCTTGTTGTTGTCTATGGTTCTTGCATGTCTCAAGTTTATCAGTCTTTGTCTCATGATTGTTTGCTCTCTGTATCTAATCTCTTGCTAATCGTTGATCTCCTAATCTCCGTATTAGCCTCGCAAAAAAAAACAACTTGGGACTGAAGCAAAGCCTCATGCCATGTTATTTTGGTAACAAATCCGTGTTCTAATGGTGCTGCCTCCTGTATCAACCCATGCTCTTGTTGGCTATTAACCTTATAGGTCATCCTTGTTTTGTTTGCCTTCCTCTGGGCAATGTTATCCTTGCACCAATCCGTCTTTGTCACATGTGATTTTCTCATTGGTTGTATGATCAGTAATGATTGTCATGATCGGTGATCAATGATATCGTGACGAAACTGAGACATCCTGTGGATCGCAACCACAAGGCTGTGTTACTCGGCACGTGCGGATATCGATGTCTCTGGTCATGATACATTGCAGAACTACACCGATGCGTTATATCTCATATAATTCTCCCAATCTATCTGTGCCTCGTGAGATTTCTCGTTGGTCATGTTTGGTAGTGGTGTTATGATTAATGATTGACGGTGCCACGACGAAACCGAGAGTTTCGTGGTAATTATGTTCTTTAACCCTTCTTTTATGCTTTTCTGGAATAGCCCCGGGAAAATACAGAAAATTCAAAACTCGTGGAAACTGTCAGTTAAAACCCTAGACTAGTGTGTATTCATGTATCCTTTGGTGTCTAAAGTTCTAATAAAAGTTGACGTTATCCACCGTCAACAACACCCCCAAGCTTACCTGTTTGCCAGTCCTTGGCAAACAGACTAAGCCTAATTACTAATGTAATTGGATCAGAAGTTGCTACAATGCTTTCATACTTCCCAAGTACAAATGCTTCAAACATAGATTCTCCTCCGGATTAGACAAAACTGCTCTAATTTTTAAACTTACCCATTCTACCTTTAACTATAGGGCTTTACAATTCTTGCCTTAGTCTTGAGTAATTGAAAGAAAGAACAATCAAGTCATGCACTATGTAGCAAATTCTTCACAGTACCAATATTCTGGAGTTTTGCAAGTTTTCAAAATAAAACTCAGAGCTTTAATTGTATGACACCCTCAAGTCTCTCAGTATATATGGTATTTGTGGATCTCACTTAAGGCATTAATGTTACGCCTTCCTATAACTAAGGATTATAGTGGAGCTCATACGAATGGCAATAACAAGGTTTACGTATACTTGCAATTCATATGTTGTAAAGTCAAACAATGGATCCACAAAGAATCGAGGCATCCAATCAAACCAAGATGTGCATGTGTATGGAATATGGTGGATAGGTGTATATGTGGTATTTAGTGGCTATTCCTAATTCTACTTTTACTCTTTGAAAATGATTCACTCTCCTTTGTAACTTGGAGGAATACATGGGCTATCTCTTTTTTTTAATCAATCGGGAGGCGGGCATCTAGTACCCATTGTTTTAATGGTGGGACACTTGTCCATCTTTTACTCCCTTTTCATATTTTTGCATAGTCACATGTATCCTTTGAATATATATAACTGGAGAGATAATAATAAGAACTTAGAGCAATTATATCTTGGCTGTCCTACGGGGTATACTTTTGGGTGTTTACTCCTAGTGTAGGAGAAAACATTTTCATGATGAACATTGATGAAAGTGGAAATGGTTGCAATTACTCGCAGGGTAGAAATAATGCATATGTGCTGAAGTGTGTACGTGATCTTGGTTTTAGAAGCATGACAAGACTCTTATATGGTATACAACAAAGGTTGACTAAACCCAATGCAAAGCAAGCAGCATGAATGTGTAAAAGTTTTCCTATCTAGATATATCATATATGGCTTTGGTAGGAATTCATACTTTGTCATACAAGAGCTCATCATGTAAACTTCAAATTTTCAAAAATAAATCTCCAGAACTTAGTAATGCTAGGAATAAGATAAATAGCAGCTCAACTTTCATGAATCATATCAATCAATTACCTAGACTTAGCTCAAACATATGCCTCCACAAGTTTCAGGTTCAGAGTAAATTCTTGAGTTAAAACAGCAATATCTAAAACTTAGAAGAATTTATGTTTGACAACTAGGCATTTGAAAAGTATTGTGACAGAGCAACTATTCATCATCTCCAAGACAAAGTTTAAATGTTCATCATTTTTTATTAACTCTAGCGTAGACCGACTCTAAACAAACTCTAATATATAGATAGATATTTATTTGGTTTTTAAATTTTATCTTACTAGCTAACTCACGCGAAAAAGCGATATAGTAATAATGATAATAAGATAGGAAACCTATACTTAGCTGGATTTTAATTGGAGGGTGCCCTCCCCCAAGCTTGACGTTTGTTAGGGTCTTTGATTCTGCAGATTGAGTGATCCTTCTGAGTAGTGTATCGGCAGTGTAAGGGCGTCGGGTTGACTAGCTCCTTGATCTTATGGTGTCCTATTGAACTCAATTGCCAATAAAAATACCAAATCTTATGGAGAGGGGTTAGGTTTAATACCACTCCATGGTAAGTGATTGATTTTATATTTCCAGCAGAAGCTTCCTAACTGAGTGGACCTTCATGTGCCCACATATTTTTGGTATTTTTAGATTTTCCTATGATACTATGGTGAACCTTCATGTGTTCTCATATTTTTGGTATTTTGTGCTTGTATAAAGTGGACTCAATAAGCGCATAGGTATAATTACCTGATAACTAGGGGATGCTCCTCCCCAAGCTTGATGTTTGCAATACTTGGTACTTGAATGTTTCTCAGAGTGAGCTAGTAGTAGTCCTAGTGGGTGCCACTAATAGACTCTCTCCTTAGTCATAATATTATTCCTGCATAGTTATATTCCAAGAAAACCAAAACTCGAGGCTCGAATTATCAAGGGGTTAGCGGTCAGCCAATGAGCACTTTGATTATTCTTGAGTTGATTTTAATTAAAAGATTTTAGCAGGATTCCAACAGGATTCTCTTTTTAGGGTTTTTCTAAGTTTCTTATGTAGCAATCAAAAAATGTATGCATGCTATAAAATAATACTTTTTATGCCACCATAGGGAATATTCATTCCCATGGGGCTTAGGATTTTCATAATACAACAAAGTAAATATAGATTGTTATTTTTATTTTTATGCCACCACAGTAAATATGCCTACAGGGTTACCATAGGTTCATTCACATGGGGCTTTAATATTTATGATGTAGTAAATAAAGCTGTAAATATTTTTGTTGGTTTATTATTTTTTTAATATGCAAAAATGATTGTACTAATAAATGTGCTAAGCAAAATTACTAATGAATGCTAAATTAATTAGATAACTACCATTCTAACCTTATGGCTAGGGTACGGAATTTAAAGTCTACCGACAGGACTTAGACAGAGGAGAGTACTTACTTAGTAGGTTCATCATCTGAGGTTACCTCAATCAGTTCCCCATTTTGCGGTGGTGTAGCAGGTGCTTTTTCTTTCTCCTTCCATCTCTTTTCTGTCTCTTCTGCTTCTCTCTTTTCTAGCTCTAGCTCTTCCTTGTATGCTTCTCTTGATTCTTCATCTCTCTTTATCCATTCTCCTACTTGTGCCTAGATTTCTTCTTTCTCTGTCTTAGCAATCTGGTCCATCCTCTCAGCTTCCGCTTCCCACTCACTCCAGCGCGGTGCTTGTATGGCTTCTTCTTGCTCCTTGTAGCAGTCTTCATACTTCACAATCTTACCAGGGAACTCCTCCCATCCATAGTGAGGCTGGGTAGCCTGACAGTGGGCTTGGCGTTTCCTCCTGTTGCGTTGCTTCCTGATCTGCTCATGGTTAAGATGTGTTCTAAATTGACAGCGTACCTTTCCAGTGGGTAGGTTGAAGTGGATCTGTCCAGATCCGATGTAGATGATAGCATTGGCGGTGTAGAGGAACGGTCTTCCCAAAAGAATAGGCGATTCGTTGTCTTCCTGCATGTCAAGAACTAGAAAATCTGCGGGTATATATTTATTTTGAATTCTTACCATTATATCCTTGACTACGCCTTCAGGGAATCTAAGTGATTGGTCTGCCATCTGCAACTGAATATATGTTGGTATAATGGTAAATCATCAAATAATTCATCATATACCTTTTTGGACATTACGTTGCACCTGATCCAGTGTCGCAGACGGTGTCGGGAAAAGTGATGTCTCTGATTGTGCATTCAATGATTGGTACACCTAGGTCACCTTTCTTTATTGGGAATGATTTCAGGAGCATATGATCATTTTCTGTGTTGATAGCAATGATTAGTTGAGCGGTTTCTTCAGGTACATGCTGGGGCTTATTCTTCCTCCATCTTCTATTGTTCTTCTTCTTTGGCACTTGTTGTTGTTGTTGCTCTTCTTATTGATGGAATTGCTTCGGACTGCAGGAGTCTCGAGGATGCGGTTCTTGAATGAAAATCCCTCCTTCTTGTCTTTGATGGAGAAGACAATCTTGGCGTGTTCCGCATAGATGATGGCTTTGGTTGTGCACAAGAATGGTCGTCCCAAGATAATGGGTGCCTTCTCATCTCCTCCCGTGTCCATAATCACAAAGTCAATTGGGACATACGATTGCCCCACTCTGATGATAGCTTCTTCTAGTACTCCCTCGGGGTAGCAAATGGACTGATCTGCAAGTTGCAAACGCATATCTTTGTATAACAAAGGATCACCTAAAATTTTCTTATAGATTACCTTACGCATTATGTTGACACTTGCGCCGAAATCGCAGATAGCTTCTGGAAAGCTGTGACATCCTATAGAGATAGGAATCACAGGTCTTCTAGGGTCTCCCATCTTCTCAGGTAGTGAGTGATCTATCCACTGTATATCTGCAGGCTCAATCTGGTATTGTGTTGCATTGTGAATATCAACAAGGTTAGCAGTTTCTAAATCCTCCGGCTGGCCTGGAATTTTTCCTTTTTTAAATGGAGGGACAGCAGCAGCTAGCTGAGCTAATTGTGATTCTAACATTTTATTAAAGCTGTGCTGATTCTTTATAGCAGAAGCAAAGGTATCCATTCTGGTATTTATGTTTTCTAAAGCTTTATCATTTGAGGCTACCTTTCTAGACATTTGATCTAACAATTTAGATTGACCAGCAACTAAATCTCTTAAAGGCGGAAGATTGTAATTATTGTAATTATTACCTTGGTTGTTACCTTGGTAATTACCTTGTCGAGGTTGCTGATTCCATCCTTAGTTTTGCTGAGGACGATAGTAGGTGTTATTGTTAATGGAGTTCACATCTTCTTGCAACGTAGGGTAGTTGACAGCTGAATAACCATAATCTCCACAGTCTTCATATGTCATGCGAGAATCACTGATATGCATGACTTCCTTCTTCTCTATGTCGAGCTTCTTCATCATGAGGTCTAGCTTGGCAGTGACCATGTCAGTCTCCTTAAGATGATGGATGCCTTCTCTCTTGCGAGGTTGAGTACATTCTTCATTACAGCCTGGATTTGAGGCCATCTTCTCAACAAGTGCTTTAGCTTCTGGAAGCTTAAGTGACAGGAAAGCTCCTCCAGCTGTAGCATCTATGGACTCACGGGTGCTTGAGATAAGCACGTGGTAGAAGGTCTGCATCAGTAGCCAATCCTCTATCCCATGATGAGGACAGTCTTCAATATAATCTTGGAATCTCTCCCATGCTTCAGTGAATGATTCGTCATGTTGCTGTTCAAAGCTTGAGATTTTGCCACGCAGAGCATTTGTCTTGCCTGTAGGAAAGAACTTTGCCAGGAAAGCAGTTGAGCATCGGTCCCATGTAGTGCTCTTGTCTTTGTTGGCGTAGAACCACTGCTTGGCTTTCCCCAAAAGTGAAAATGGGAAAAGATGGAGTAAAACAGCATCTCTTGGTACTCCCCTAATCGCGAATGTGCTGCAGATCTCTAGAAAGTGTTGTAAGTGTGCACTTGCATCTTCATGAACTTTTCCATAAAACTGGCTGGCTTGAACCATGGTGATAAGAGCAGGCTTGAGCTCAAAGTGTTCTTCTTCTAATGTTGGAGCTGGCTCCTTTGATGAATGAGCTTGAGCAGCGATGGGCGTTCTTGATGATAGCTTAAAATTGTCCCTCGCTTCTACATACTTCTTTCTTCTCAGGAGTTTCTCTAGATTGTCAGTGAAATTATTTGGAAGAGAAAAACCATTCATTCATCACCCTGCATAAGATAAGCAAATGATAAAAATAAGGGTGTGCCTGTTTGAGTTAGAGATCAATCGGTAATACAATCTTATCCATTATGTATACATATGTTATCAATATTTCCTATGTTTAATGTGCCTTCCTCGGCAACGGCGCCAAAAATACTTGTTGGCATCTACTAACGTCGCCAAGTATAACTATATAACTTTTAATGCGAGAGGCGAGATTAGAAGATGAATGGTAATCAATTAACTTGTCATTAGCAACTAGCCACTTTTCTATTACCAACATTCTTCTGCAAGAACAAGGTTGTCATCCCTAATTAATAATGCTAAGAATAAATAAAGGTTTTATATATTAATCTATGTGACTAGGCAGAAATAAATATAAATATAAAATAAGGTCAGTTCTGCAAGTGGACAGATAATTATATCATTGTAGCATTTTACCTAGGAGTTGTACCAGGTTGTCGAGTTATATTTATACCACTGGGAATGACGAGGATAAACTTTAATCTGTTATTTTGATAGTGATGGTATACAATGGATAAGTGACATTACCGATGTCAATTACTCTACTCATAACAGGTAGAGGTCACAAGATAAATAAAGATAAAGGTGATAAATATGATCAAGCATCATAAATAAAAGATAATCATCAGAGCTCTCTCTAGTCATAGCAATAGCTAGCCAATGGATAAACTAAGGAATTAATATCAAAGGTAATTCTATAACCACACCAATGAATAACTCTAATTAGTGCAATTACATCTAGCAATCATTGTTAGACTAATCCTATATCATAATCACATGCAAAGAGCATCATCTAGGAAGGATGTGAAACAGAGTCATCATCCAACTTCGCGACCGTGCCTACTGGCCTACATACGGGGGGTGGACTACAGAGGACTCAACGCAGCTGTCACCTACGCGATCTACCACACGACCCGGCACATCAGGGTGCACTCACAGATAAACAAAATACCAAGACACCACGTCTACATACTGTTCATCATCTATCCATCGTCCGCATGAATAAACGCTATACGAGCAAATACATGAATTCAATAAATTCAAACCAACTATACTAGACATATAATCAAAGTAGACAAAGACTATTGTAATCAAGAACATATGAACTATTAAGAACAATGTTTCCCTAATCATAATGAAGAATACAATAATAGAGAAAGAACTAGAATTATACCGAACTCCGCGCTCCATACAGACGCTGGGGCTGCAGATCTGCCGAAGAACTAGAACTCCTCTTCTTCTAATCTAACTAGGCTAGAACTATGAACTAGGAGGCTGTTGATGAACTAGGAGGCTCTTGATGGCTTGAGGACTTGATGCCTTGAATGAATGATGGGTTTTCTGATCCAGGGGGTTTTGCCCCTCTATTTATAGTCTGGTGGGATGCACGTGCGCCGTAGGATCAAACCAACTTGAAACAAGGGCCCAGGTGACTCCACAAAGGTGGCGGAAGAAGACTCTAGAAGGTGGGCCGAAACCCTAAGGGGGGGCGCTGGCTAGCCCCACCCTGGCGCCGGCCGGCCCCACCTTGTGGGGTTCGGGCCCCGGTCGCTTCGGGTGTGTTCTAGACTCTTCCAGGGTCTTCGTGATGATGCTTCCTTGGCATGCCCAAGATGATTATTTCAGACCGTGACAGCAAGTTTCTTAGCTACTTTTGGAAGACGTTATGGGCAAAACTCGGTACAAGGCTGCTGTTTTCCACCACTTGCCACCCTCAAATGGATGGGCAAACTGAAGTTGTGAATAGAACACTCTCTATGCTGCTGCGAGCCTTGATAAAGAAGAACATGAAGGAATAGGAAGAGTGCCTACCACACGTGGAATTCGCTTACAACAAGGCAGTACACTCTACAACAAATATGTGTCCTTTTGAAGTTGTTTATAGTTTCAAACCACTTGGTCCGATCAATTTGTTGCCCTTACCATTGCAAGAAAGGAGTAACATGGAAGCCTCCAAGCGTGCATCCTATGTCAAGAAAATTCATGAGAAGACCAAAGATACAATTGAGAAAAGATACAAGTACTATGTTGAATGGGCAAACAAGCATCTCAAGGTGACATTTGAACTTGGAGATTTGGTTTGGGTACATCTTCGAAAAGACCGCTTTCCAGAGAAGCGTAAATCTAAGTGATGCCACGAGGAGATGGTCCATTCAGAGTGCTGTCCAAGATCAATTCTAATGCCTACAAGATTGATCTCCCTGAAGATTATGGTCTTCACAACTCGTTTGATGTTGCTGACTTGACACCGTTCTTTAGGTTAGAAGAATCAGAGTCGAGGACGACTCCTTTTCAATAGGAGGAGGATGATGAGGACCTCACAATGGTACAAGCTAGCTCAAGTATCAACAACTCACCATTCAACAAGAAAGACACAACTCATGGTCCACTTACAAGAGGCCGTGCCAAGAAACTACAAGAGCAGGTTAATTTGTTCTTAACTAATTTTAATTTCAACACTTCTAAGAATGTTATACTACCTAAGTGCCCTATGTTGATTGTACTTAGGTATATACACAAAGAGGAAGCTGAATCAGACCATGAAGATCAAGCCGCTGCAGTGAAAAACGGACCAACAGAAAACAGACCAGTTGAAGAAATGGCTATAACTCTTGATTCCTTGAAGCTTTAGAGGTCCATGAGGATTTGTTGGAAAGCTAGCGAAGTATAGTTTCCAATGCAACCAGCCCCACCTCATTTAGATGTCGCAATCAGCAGTTATGCTTAGATTAGTCAAGACTGCTCAGAAGTTCAACAATCAGCATGATGCTCACAAGACGTACAAAACTGTACCAATCTACAATATTTCATAGTGCATGGCATACATGGCTGGAAAGCACGTCGAGTCTACTTTCAAACCCAACAAACTTTTTGTCATTTGGACTTACCAATAAAGAGTTATTACCAGATTAGTGGAGACTGCTCTGGAGACCAACAGTCACGCAAGCTCACTGCAGGAAACCATTTCGTGGAAGCCTTTTCACATTCTTAGTCTTTTTATTTCCATCTTATTTTCATACCTACACAGGAGGGTTGTTCCTAGTATAAATATCCATATACTCTTAAGCATTGGTAGAGTTTTGATAATATGAATACAGACCCCTTTGTTCAGCTGCGTGCCAACAAATATTGAGAGAGATATCTACCCCTTTGCTCTTGTGTTTTCCTTTGCGGAGATTACATAAACGGCCGCATCATCGGCACCCAATCTGTGCTCCTGGTCCATTGATTCCAGGTTGCGTAGGTTGGTTTCTTTGACAGTGTGGTTGGGCGAATCCTTGGTTCAGGCTGTGTTGACGGTCGTTAAGTACCAATTTTATACCGTCAACTAATACTTAGAAAGCGGCAATAATAGAAACATAGGGGTTATTACTGACAAATTCCACGAGTTTTGGTGAATTGTCTATTTTCCAGGGAATTATCTAAAAAAGCTTAAACGAAGGATTAAAGTGCATAATTATCACGAAACTTAATCGCGAAGGCAACAAATGTCATCGGCAAGGTAGAAGCGTCTAGAAGGCACCCGAAGCAACCGGGGCCCCACCTGTCAGGTGGTGGTGCCAGGCGGCGCCCCCCTAGAGTTTCTGGCTGCCGTCTTCTGGAGTCTTCCGCAACCGCCTCCGAGGAATTATCTCAGCCCTATTTTAAGTCGGTTTGATCCAACGGCGCACGTTCACCCCACCGGGCTATAAATAAAGGGGCAGACCCCCCTCCCTGAGGGCACCAATTCATTCCTCCTGCTTCATTTGTCAAGAGTAGATAGAAGTTAGGGTTTCCAAAGATTAGAAGTAGAGCTCTAGTTCTTCAAAGTTCATTAGTTTAGGCGTCTAGCAAGGTTCAAGTAGAGTTGAGCGCTATGCTCGGGATTCCAAATCTGTTCGTCTGGAGATCGGTAATTTTATCTTATATCTCATTATGACTTTACTCTATTTTAATATATTGCTACCTATTCAGTTCTTAGTTTATTCTAGTGGCATATTTGATATAGTTGTGACTAGTGATGATTATTGTCATATGATTGTAAAGCGCCTAATTCAGTACTCGAGTGAGTTAGGTGGTATGTATTATGTAGACATGGTGTCTAGATATATTACGTACCTACGGAGGCACCCTGACGTGCCGGGTCATGTGGTAGTCTGCGTAGGTGACAGCTGCGTTGGTTCCTCTGTAGTCCACCCCCCGTACGTAGGACGAGCAGAGCGCGGTCGCGAAGGAGGTGACCCTTGTGTCTTAATATCCTTATTAGATGATGCTCCTTATGATGTTTTCTAAGTTGATTATGCTATAAATGAAGATGTGTAATATGGCATAGGCTGTAGACTTTGTATTTAGTAATTACCTAGGTTTCCTTTACTTTAGCCGAATCTCGAGATTATCTTACTACATTTGTTAGTCTCTATATTCTATCTCTAGAATACCATTACTTTATTTACTCAGTGTTGGTATTTTTAACATCACTTCACGTTAAGTTGTCATCCCTAACATGATGCCAAAAACCAAACGTCAAATAATCTTCACTTGCCTCCTAAAAATAATACTATAGAATATATCCGCAAGCGTACAGATAATTCTCCCATTGTAGCACTTCACCCGGTAACTATTTGAGTATCGTTGATTTATTTTATGCCAAAAGGATAAAGAGGCATTCTATTCATTAGGATAATCTACTATAATAATTGGAAAGATAAATGTGCAGAACTATGATAACCCATAAATCTAGTGCTTTAGCGATAAACAAGTCAATGATAAATGGTAAATGATAACTGAGTAAATGAGGTAAATGGTATTCTAGAGATAGAATATAGAGACTCACTAATGTAGTAAGACAATCTCGATATTCGGCTCAAGTAAAGGAAACCTATGTAATTAGTAAATACAAAGTCTACAGCCTACGCCACATTACACATTTTCATCTATAGCATAAACCACTTAGAAAACATCATAAGGAGCATCATCTAATGAGGATATTAAGACACAAGGGTCACCTCCTTCGCGACCGCGCTCTGCTCGTCCTATGTACGGGGGGTGGACTACAGAGGAACCAACGCAGCTGTCACCTACGCGGACTACCACATGACCCGGCACGTCAGGGTGGCTCTGTAGGTACACAATGTATCTAGACACCACGTCTACATAATGTATACTACCTAACTCACTCGAGTACTGAATTAGGCCCTTTACGATCAAATGACAATAATCATCACCAATCACAACTATATCGAATATGCAACTAGAATAAACTAAGAACTGAATAAGTAGCAATATATTAAAATAAAGCGAAGTCATAATGAGATACAAGATAAGATTACCGATCTCCAGACGAACAGATCTGGAATCCCGAGCGTAGTGCCCAACTCTACTTGAACCTTGCTAGACACCTAAACTATGAACTTGAAGAACTAGAGCCCTATTTCTAATCTCTGGAAACTCTAACTTCTGTCTACTCTTGACAAATGAAGCAAGAGGAATGAATTGTTGCTCCGGTAGGGGGGTCAGCCCCTCTATTTATAGCTTGGTGGGATGGACATGCGCCGTGGGATCAAATTGACTTGAACAAAGGGCCCAGACGACTCCAAAGAGGCGGTGGAAGAAGACTCCAGAAGGTGGGGCCGAAACCCTAAGGGAGGGCGCCGGCCGGCTCCACCCTGTGGGGTTCGGGCCCCGGTCGCTTCGGGTGTGTTCTGGACTCTTCAAGGGCCCTCGTGATGATGTTTCCTTGGCGGTTGAGTTTCGTGGTAATTAAGCACTTTAATCCTTCTTTTAAGCCTTTCTGGAATAATCCCTGGAAAATACACAATTCACCAAAACTCGTGGAATTTGTCAGTAATAACCCCTATGCTTCTATTATTGATCTTCCCTAGGCATTAGTTGACGGTATAAAATTGGTACTTAACGACCGTCAACAACACCCCCAAGCTAAGTCTTTGCTAGTCCCTTAGTAAAGTTGACTTGAAATAATTAATTCAGGGTTCCATAAAAATGTATAACTCCCAACAAATACTTAAATATTTAAAAGGAAATTCTTCTCTGGATTGAAATTCATTAATCCACCTTTCAAACTTATTGTTGGTATAAATTAACTGCACTCTAATAAATAAGACTGTATTCAGATTATCCGCAAGCGCACAGATAATATACCGCTGTCACATTTCACCCGGAGGTTTTAAATATCGAATCCACAAGGAACAATAGGTGATAATGACCAAGCCGATGAACTTAACCCTACAACTAGACTAGATAATATCAAGAAAGAGGAATAGCTAATGACTATCTAGTTCCAACAACCGGTAAGCTTTGAGTAATATCGTTCTAACTGGGCAGTGACATGAATAAGAGGCGATAACAGAGTTCCCTCCTACCAGACACTTATACACCTATCGATCCTATCAACGGAAAGTGGACTACAGAGGGCTCAACGCAGATGTCACCTACGCGATCTACCACTATCCAGCCAATCAGGGGACATTCACAAGTAAACCTAGTCTAGGCACCACGCCTACACTACGAAATACTACTTCAATCAAGCAATTACCAAGATCAAAGTACTCAATATGAGTTGCAAACTTAAGAACAAATAAGAACAAATGCTTACTTGAATTAGATGTTGAATACAAAAGTACCTCAGAACGTAGCTCTGGGCGAGGGAGCTGAATCCAGAAGAATATAGCTACGGAGAAGCGCCGACAGGCCGGAACTCCTCCAGAACTCTACTCCTCTACTCTATCTCTCTACTTCTCTAGACAAGACTAGATCTAGAAGAACTAGTCTCTCCTAATTGCTACATCTAATCCTAACTGTTGATATTGAATTGAAGCTCAGGAATAGGGATTGCCTTCAGGGGGGTCTGCCCCTTTATTTATAGCCCGGTGGAATGAATTTGCGTCGTAGGATCAAACCGACTTCAACAAAGGACCGAGATGACTCCTAAGAGGCGGCAGAAGAAGACTCCAGAAGCGGGGGCCGAACCCTAATAGGGTGGGGCCGGCCGGCCCCATGGTGGCGCCGCCTGGCGCCCCACTGTGGGCTTTCGGGCCCCAGTTGCTCAGGTGTGTTCCAGACTCTTTCAAGATCTTCATGATGATGTTTCCTTGGCGGTTAAGTTTTGTGTCTTTTATGCTCTTTAACCCTTCTTTTATGCTTTTCTGGAATAGTCCCTGGACAATACGGAACATGTAAAACTCGTGAAAATTGTCAGTTAAAACCCTATACTATTGTGTATTCATGTGTCCTTTTATGTCTAAAGTTCTAATAAAAGTTGACGTTATCGACCGTTAACACTTATTCCTATTCTTTTCAATCGTGGGGCTTTTAAACTAGATCTTGGGTAATTGAGAGACAGAATAATCAAGCAAGCACTAAGTCTTTCATCCTTTGTTTCAACCATTGCTCCAGTTTTTTTCTTTTTTTAAGTATATAATTTTTATTTAGGAAATAATGAGATCCTACGAACAAGATTGCAGAGGACTACTAAGCTATACATCATGATTGAATGTGTGAATGTGGTCAAATTTCATTTTTGAACTCCTATGCATTATCCTCTCTTTTCTGTCTTCCTGAAGAGTGTGGGTTATCTCCCCAGCGGATACTTTTTGTACCCATTTTTTTTCTCTTAGGCAGGTGTCTTTGCACCCATTGTTTTACTCTCTTTTTTTTGGCACATACCCTTTTGATATGGCATCTTTCAGGCTCATACTTCTTTGGTATGGCATCTTTTTAATTTTATAACCCACACTCTCTGTTAGACTTCTAAGAGAGAGACTTTGCATAGAGCGAAAACTTTTTGTGCATGTGAATTCAATCATGAATGTATAACAGAATAGTCTACTTAAATCATATTAGCAGAATAAATTATTATTTCTTTTGATTTTGATTTTTTAAAAATGTCTGGAGCTTTAGGTATCACTCAGAATGAAACAAATAGCAACTCAAATCTTCTTATATCATATCCATCAATTACTTAGAAAAGCTTATACTACCCACTAATATCAAGTTTCAGAATAAATTTTCATGGTAGATAAACTTCATGCAATTCATAGGAGAATTTAAATTTAAACACTAAGCAATTGCAGAAAATTACATTTAAAAATTTAAATATCTTTTTGAGTTTTCTCTAGCTTCAAGTTCTAATTATTCTAAAGACAAATCGAATGCGGAATTTAAACCAAACTTAATTATACAACCTATTTTTTTTATTTTCATTTTTTTGAGCAAGCAGAAATTTAATGCAATAACTAAAGAAAGCGGTAAATATTTATTTGGTTTTCTTGCTGTTTTTAGCAATATTGAAATTGACAGAATTAAAGGCTGAACTAAATACTGAAATAAAAAGCATATATAAAGGTGAGAGATACTCACCTAGTGGGGATCTCCCCCAAGCTGAATGTTGCTCAGTAATGTGGTGGAGGTGGCGGTGGGTATCCCATCTGATGTATCAAATACTCCAATCCGCTCTGCATCTGCTGCTGTCCCTGATATATCTGATCAAGTCGTTGGTCCGTGCTGTGCTGCCATTGTTCATGCTGGTAGAATCTGTCGTCGACCTACTGTTACCACTGTTCGTGCTGGTGCAGTGTATCGCTTATCGTGTTCTATCCCTGTTCAATGTTAGTGAGACGCATAGATAAAGATGAAAAATCGTTAGCGATAGCCGAAAAGTGCTGCTCAGGCGGCCGAGAGTAGTCATCTTCTAGTGGTGCATGCAACGGATACGGTCCACCAGTGGTGAAGTCAGTGTTTCCGCGTGCAGAAAAATATGCTCGTCCTCTCTAAAAATCAGTTGCTCCCCAACCCGCTGCTGCTGCTGCCGATGAAGATTCTCCTTACTGAAATGTGGGTTGTTCCTCCCATCCTGCATGTGCAGTCCACTGCTGCCGTGGCTCCTGCGTCGATACCTGTTCACCAAAATCAACATAGTGGGAATAAGCTGGCCCAGATGGTGCTGGGTTAGCTCCAGTGAAATTAGTTCTCAGCGCCCTGCTGATGCGCGCGGACGGACACTTGCCAACATCAGCTCTAACAGCTGGAAAAATAAAATTCTGAACAGAATAAATTCCTAACTCCCTGTCTGGCAATTCATACTCATTGTCATAATTTTTATAAATCATAACTATTTTATTATTTCGGTGTTTGAGCATGTGAGCACGAAAGAAAAAATTATAACCAATAATTCTGCGGGCATCAGAAATATAAACAAGTGAAGCATTTGATAATAAACCTAGTCCTGCAGCTAAACGTGTAATCCAGGAAGTAAAGAAAGGGACAGTTCTCTAATAATTCGACATTATTTTTACAGGTGACGCCTTCCTCTTTTTAATCATGATATATAGCAAATGTAGCTCATCTTGTTTAATAGTATTTAACTCCTCTCTAGGAAAGAATGTAAAAGCTAGCCATTTAATCATGAATCTCAGTGTGGGGTGATGAACTTTTTTAGTAGTATATTTTTGTTTTCTTTTATGTTTCTTTGCAGTGATGCTCTCCCAAAAATCATCTTTATCAAAGTCTTGGAGAGTTTCAGAAATATTGACCACACATTGATTATTGAATCCTAGTGCTAAACTAATAGTTTTCTATGAGAGGGTGAAAGGTTTATTAAACATTCTAAAATTAACCTTACCAACATCAAAGTTTAGGGTGCTAATAAATTCTATAGTGAGTAACTTGCTACCCTACTCATTAATTTGCCATGCATTCTCCCATCTAACATTTCTAAAAATAAGCTCAAACTCGGAATCCATTCCGGTTCCATGGAGCAAAGTGGCATAAAAAATTAGAGTATGCATAAATTCCTTGTTTTTAACCACATTTAATATCTCCCTCTGCGGTCTAGTTGGTAATGAAATTTGAGTTATGCTTGTGAGCTCATACCTCTCTTCCGGTTGGGAAGAGGATGACGGATTATCAAACGTGAAGGCTGACGGAGGATCGATATTAATGTCGGAGCGGACGAACAATGGCACTTGTGATGATGATTGACTTCGTGTTGTGCGGCGTGAGAAGGCTCTTCCAAGGGATCGAATGGCACCTTTCATTCTATTGCTCATCTTGCCTGAAAAATGAAGAACACGAAGAACACGGCAAGAACGAACAAGAACACAAGAACAAAAAGAACAAGCAAGAACAAGTGAAGAGAAGGAATCAAAGTGGTGATCTCTCTTCTAGGCCTTCTTGCTAATCTTCTTCTCTACTCCTTCCCTTGCTTAAACTTGAATAAAATGAAGGGATTATGAGAGTTTGAAGTCACGAGCAGCAAGGCATCATAGCTATGTGCTCTCTGGAGTGTATGTGAGCGAGTGAGTGAATAAAAGAAAGGAGAGGCAGGGAAGTGGAGGAGGGGCGCCGGCTGGCGTGGCCTTGGGGCCGGCCGGCCCCACCTGGTGACCTTTGGCTCTCTACTTTAGCTAGTGTCGACATTGCCTAGATGCTCTTTCAAATGCATGTGTGTTGGTGCTCTCTCTGGTGAAATGGCTGAATGGATGGATGGTGGGTAGTGCATGTGTGAATAATGGAGTTTGGATGGTAGTGAAAGGTGGTGGTTGATGATAATGCATGATGTGACTTGATGTGATGATGATGGGTCCCATATGTCTCCCGTATTTATACCGTATAATGACACAAGAATGAAAAATTAAATTACTTTTATGAATCTATGAAAAATTAGAATTCTAATGATAATCTTTCTATAATTTTCTGCCACCACAGTAAATTTCACTGATGGGGGTTTTAACACTCTGTTAGTAATGATCGCATAGGGCTTAAACTTTAATCATGCTATGCTTATTTTTATTTCTTTTTAATAATGCAATTTATGAGAAAGTAGATATGCAAATTTCAATGCAAGAATTAAATTACCGATAACTACCGAGTTACCTCCCGGTGATGGTTCAGAGTTTTTGAGTCTGCCGATTCGGACTTCTCCAGTTGAATTATTCTTCATGATTCATCTCCGATGTCAGAGATGTTGTTGCATCTTGTTCTTCATGATACTTCAACATTTGGCATTGCTCCAGTCATGGCTTGAATGTGAATCGCTCTTCTTGCCCATTGATGGTGAATGTGATCTCTCCAGCTCCGACATTGATGGTTGCATTTGCAGTGTTTAGGAATGGTCACCCGAAGATGAGGGGTATCTTCCTCTCTTCCTGTATGGTCAGCTAATTGCAAACACATCGTGGTTGGGGTGAGCATAGAATAGTTGAGTTTATCGAAGACGGTCTTGGGCATGATGCTGACACTTGCTCCAAGATCACATAAAACATTTTCGAACATCTGGTCTGCTATTGAACAATCAATAGTGGGACACCCTGGATCCTTCTTCTTAGTAGGAGAAGAACTCAGAATTGCCTCACTACACTCCTCCGTTAGCTTGACAACTTCAGTGGAAGGTAATGGTCCTTTGTTGTTGAGGATGGTTCGAAGATACTTCGCGTATGTAGGCACCTACATGGCATCTAACAACGGAATATTGACATATAACTTCTGAATTACCTCTACAAACTTACCAAATTGATCATCCGTTTTACCTCTCCTTCTTCTGGGTGGAAACGGTAGGAGCGTTGTGTCATGAAAATGTTGAGTTAATTCTTGATCTTGTAGCTCAACTGGTGGTGAAGGTGGTATAACTTCTTCTTCTCTGTTGTCCTTTTCAATCTCTTCTTCTACCTGCACTAAATGTGATGGTCTATGTGCCCCTTTTGGGTAAGGTGGATCACGTGTAGACTTACCTACTCTGGTAGATATTCCTTTTATTTGTTCATGGTTAGTGGTAAACAAAGTAGAAGATAATTGTGCAATTTGTATTTCTATCTTTTTATTAAATAATATTTGATCTTTAACAGCAGAAGAGAAATTATCCAATTTAGAATTAATTCCTTCTAAAATTTTATCATTAAAAGCAAGCTTGCTACAAATACTTTCATTAATCCTAGCTTGTTCTAATATTAATTCTCTCAAGGGTGGTTATCTATGATTTGAAAAATTAGTATTGCCTTGGTACTTACCTTGACTGGTTAACCGAGGTTGATTCCATCCTTGCTTCTGAGAAGTGGACTTGATGACTGTACTAATATCTTCTGGGGGATTTGCAAACTCAATTTCTAAAGATCCTTCATATTGATTCTGGGAATTGAATGCATCGTGAATAGCTTGACGATCTCTTTTATGATTGGCTCTTTGCTCTAACCAGTTCAACAGTACATCCATCTTGGTTGACAGTGCACACACTTCCTCTGGAACTTCTTCACTCTTATGGCATGTCTGAGTGTTGTTTGTCCAATTCTGATTTTCTGCTATCTTTGCCATAATATCTTCAGCTCTTCCAGGGGTGAGTGATATAAATGATCCTTCAGCAGTGGCATCTAGCTGCTCAAGTGACCTTTGAGTTAGTCCGTGATAAAATGTTTGCATGAGCAAGCACTTTTCCATTCCATGATGGGGACAATCTGATATGTAATCTTGAAAACGCTCCCAGGCTTCTGGAATAGATTCACCTTTCTGCTGACAAAATTCTAAAATCTTTCCTTGTAGAGCATTGGTTTTGCCTACCGGGTACAACTTTTCTAGGAAAGCTTTTGAACATTCTACCCATGTCTTGACTTGATCTTTATTCTGATAAAACCACTGCTTCGCCTTTCCCTCCAATGAGAACGGAAACAAACGAAGTAGCATGATGTCTTGAGGAATGCCTTTGATGTTGATGGTGTTGCCAATCTCCAGGAAATTCTGCAGATGGACACTCACATCTTCATCTTTCTTTCCAATAAATGTGATAGCTTGCACCATTTTGATGAGGCTTGGCTTGATCTCATAATCATGATCTCCACTGTTGAAAGTTGGCCCAACGCGAACATTCTCAGTGCTTAGGGCGGAAAATTCACGTAGAGTCTTCTCAGCCATGGCTTCACAAAATAATGTAAGACCCTTCTTCCTATGGTTGTTCCTGATTGATAAGAGTTAAAGTACACAACAAATCCGGCACTTACCCTATATAAGATATTTAAATATAAACAAAACACGGGTAAGTCTGCTAAAGCAAAATGTTATGGTTATCTCTAAGTATTTTATGCCTATAGTTATTTTTATGCTTTTCTATAATATTATCTATAAAGAACTCTCCTATATGAAATTCTAGAATAAATATCCTGGCGAATAAAATCAACCAACTTAATAAACCTAATGAATACAATTGCCATCCCCGGCAACAGTGCCAGAAATGCTTGTTGGTATTTTTAACATCACTTCACGTTAAGTTGTCATCCCTAACATGATGCCAAAAACCAAAGGTAAAATAATCTTCACTTGCCTCCTAAAAATAATACTATAGAATATATCCGCAAGCGCACATATAATTCTGCCATTGTAGCGCTTCACCGGTAAGTATTCCGAGTATCGTTGATTTATTTTATGCCAAAAGGATAAAGAGACATTCTATTCATTAGGATAATCTACTATAATAATTGGAAAGATAAATGTGCAGACCTATGATATCCCATAACTCTAGTGCTTTAGTAATAAATAAGTCAATGATAAATGGTAAATGATAACTGAGTAAATGAGGTAAATGGTATTCCAGAGATAGAATATAGAGACTCACTAATGTAGTAAGACAATCTCGAGATTCGGCTAAAGTAAAGGAAACCTATGTAATTACTAAATACAAAGTCTACAGCCTACGCCACATTACACATTTTCATCTATAGCATAATCAACTCAGAAAACATCATAAGGAGCATCATCTAATGAGGATATTAAGACACAAGGGTCACCTCCTTCGCGACCGCGCTCTGCTCGTCCTACGTATGGGGGGTGGACTACAGAGGAACCAACGCAGCTATCACCAACGCGGACTACCATACGACCCGGCACGTCAGGGTGCCTCCGTAGGTACACAATATATCTAGACACCACGTCTACATAATGTATACCACCTAACTCACTCGAGTACTGAATTAGGCGCTTTACGATCAAATGACAATAATCATCACCAATCACAACTATATCGAATATGCAATTAGAATAAACTAAGAACTGAATTAGTAGCAATATATTAAAATAAAGCGAAGTCATAATGAGATACAAGATAAGATTACCGATCTCCAGACGAACGGATTTGGAATCCCGAGCATAGCGCCCAACTCTACTTGAACCTTGCTAGATGCCTAAACTATGAACTTGAAGAACTAGAGCCCTATTTCTAATCTCTGGAAACCCTAACTTCTGTCTACTCTTGACGAATGAAGCAGGAGGAATGAATTGGTGCTCTGGGAGGGGGGTCTGCCCCTCTATTTGTCGCCCGGTGGGATGAACGTGCGCCGTGGGATCAAACCGACTTGAACAAAGGGTCCAGATGACTCCAAAGAGGCGGTGGAAGAAGACTCCAGAAGGTGGGCCAATACCCTAAGGGGGCGCCGACCGGCCGCACCCTGTGGGGTTCAGGCCCCGGTCGCTTCGGGTGTGTTCTGGACTCTTTCGGGGTCTTCGTGATGATGTTTCCTTCGCGGTTAAGTTTCGTGTAAGCACTTTAATCCTTCCTTTAAGCCTTTCTGGAATAATTCCTGGAAAATACACAATTCACCAAAACTTGTGGAATTTATCAGTAATAACCCTGTTAACACTAAATTTTGGACTGGGAGCCGATAGCCGATACCAGACGAAGATAGCCGATCTCGGAAGCAGATTCCGTCCAGCGGAAGGAAGGAAATAGCCGATTACACGGTGAATCGGTTATCGGGCCAAGGTGACAGGAGGCGCGTAGCGTCAGTATTGATGACGTCATCCAGAGTCCGCGCCGGCAGGATGCGATCACGATCGGAGTCCGTTATGGAAAGGGAAGGTGGGACTCCAAGTTACCTTAGATATAGGATAGTTTGTTAGTTTCCTTATCTATTGATGAATTGTAATTCGACTGGGACTCTATCTACGCTCAGGGTATAAATATAAGCCCTCAGCCATTGAAAAACACACAACAACATCAATACAACACAACTTTCGTCTCCGGCCAACAAACCCTAGAGTCAGTCGAGTCCGGTGAGTTACTTCATCCAGGCTGGGTGTCATCCGGTGGACGCAGGATTGCTTGTAAGTATCGTCAACCCCCTGTTTAACTATGTCTTTTTAGCGTCATCCGGTGGACGTGGAAGCATGGCGGACCAGGGTCCTTGCTAAGCTCTGTTTCTTTGGCGTCATCCGGTGGACGCGGGAAGCATAGTGAGTCAAGGATGATTCACGCTGATTTACCCGATCAATCTGTATTAACCGTCATCCGGTGGACGAGATGCAGATTAGGATGGTTTTCACGCGCGGATTAGTTATCGATTCGTGTTTGTTAGCTTGATTAATCTATTAGTTAATGTCATCCGGTAGACAGGCTATAGATTCAGATAGTTTGCACGCTTGGATTAGTTATCGGCTCTAGCTAAATATGGCAATTTAGTTAGATTCATTAAGTTATCAAGATGTTATTTGTTGTTTATTGTTTATTTATCAATATAACATCTCTCTGCCCGATCAAGATTGATAGATTTGGCCTTAGATTCACTTGAATCTGATCGTCGTTTATGCTTTCTTATGCTTATTTTACCATGATGATCGGTTCCATGCTTACATCGGCTAATTCCCTATCAATCTTGTTCGTTACATGTTGTGCGTTCGGTTCTAGTCGAGACATAAGTGGTTCTGAGGTTATTATAAGTCTTATTTTCGTGTTCTTGTTTAAGTTAAACTGAGTGTCATCCGGTGGAACAGGTTTAACCTAAACAAGTTTCGCTAGATTAGACTTGCTTTAATTTGAGGTCTGTTTATAACTACACTAGCATTCGTTCGTGCTTCATGGACCCTGCATCGGCTAAAGAGCCGATTCAGTTATGCTTTCACGAATAGATCGTGCATATAGACTTATTTGGATATCAAACGATCTAGCTTTGTTTGCTGGGTTTGTTGAAGCCCGCTGGCCGTTAGACCAGGTGAACGCAGACTTGGTGAACTTAGTGAAGAGGATTTACTAAAGCCGCCGGCCTTCTCGACCAGCTTTAGCAGATCCCTGCTTGTTTGATGTATAGATCAGATCTGTACACATGATCTATTTTCTTTTATGCACATGAGTCGAATTAGATCGGCTAGGACGTTATTATCTTCATATGAGTATCCTGATAGCCGTTTTACTTCATTATTATACTATCGGTTCATAACATGACGGAATCGGCTTTCTAGTCGATCTCCGATTATACTGGCTCTTTGAGCCGTACAGTTGGAACTATCTGGACTCACCAGTTAGTTCCGCCTTGGGTTACTGATTATATTTGTTTCCTTGTCAATTGCAGGTCAAATTGACTGGCACGCTTGGGTGTTACTGGCACTCTCAAACCGGGTTTGAAGCTAGCTGGATCTGCGAGAGCTCTACTGCTTTCAAGGGTCGTTTCCGGCTTCGCTGGTGTGTTGGGTTTAGGGAACCACTTTTTGCGCCAACACACTTTTTGGTACGCCCGGTGGGACAATTCACTGAAGACCATGGCAAAAGGGAAGACCGCGGCAGACAGCTCCTCCAAGGATGATGGTGTCCTCAGGGTCAGGATCGAAGATCTCATCGAGGAGGACGTGGCAGTGCTGAACAAGATCGTTGAAGAATTCGCTGATGCCAGCCTGCTTTCATTCAGCAAGCAGCGCGATGGCTCCATAGTGAAGAAGAATGCATTCCCAAGGTGGATCATGGACGGCCATTCTGATGAATCTGAAGAGGAGTGCAAGGCCGACCTCAAATAGATGCTGGAGGAAGCGACCTGGGAGGCCACCTATTCAGCAGTCGGCCACCATCACAAATCCTTCCTGCAGACGTTCTATAACATCATGAAGACCGTTCTCAAGCGGCAAGATTGGGAGTCTTTGGGTCCAGTTTACTTCAACATACCCGCAAAAGACGCAGATCCAAAAGCAGCGGCAGGGACCTCCGATTCCTCACCGCAACAGCCGAGCCAGTTGAAAGCGCTAGTGCAAGGTGCCACGGTGGCCGGTTCGGCTCAAAAATAGCAGATTCTCCCAGATTATACAAAGATCATAGTCCAGAGGAGATCGCCGCTTTCATGCAGGCCACCGGGCAGACGGTGAACTCGATGAACTCATCAGCGGTGAACCCGGCGGCTAGAAAAACGCCGGCGGCAGACACGGCCAACCCTACTCCTGGATACCACGAGGGGATTACATATCAAGACCTTCAGGCAGCGCCGCATCCGGGGTACGCCCAGACGCCCAACAATCAGCTGCTGGAGCAGATGAGTGCCATGCTCCGTGATACATTCGGTTTGCAGCCGAAGACCGGGACTGGAATCAAGTATAGACGTCCTTACCCTGAGTGGTACGACCGAGTGACGTTGCCGCCCAGGTATCGCTTGCCCGACTTCTCCAAGTTCAGTGGGCAGGACGACATCACCACCATGGAACACATCAGCCGCTACCTGACCCAGCTCGGCGAAGCTTCATATGAGGTAGCTCACAGGGTCCGGCTCTTTCCGCTATCACTGACAGGGCCGGCGTTTAGCTGGTTTGCGTCCATGGAGCCTGGCTCGATTCAAGGTTGGGAAGATCTGGAGACCAAGTTCCATAATTACTTCTTCTCTGGCACCAGGGAGAAAGACATCACAGATCTCACCAACATGCGCCAAAGGCCGAATGAACTTGGATCGGCTTTCATCAGGCGATTCAGGAAAACTAGGAACATGTGCTACTCTTTGAACCTGAACGACAAACAGCTCGCCAAGATAGTGGTCAGTGGGCTGCTCCCACACGTCCAAGAAAAGCTGGTGGGCACCAACTTCAACAGCATCAGCGAAGTGATGCAAAGGGTGGCCGCATTAGAACAGCAGGCCCAGAGCTTCAAGAAGGAATCGAAATACAAGCAGTAGGCTTACGTCTGTAATTCCGACTCAGAGGATATGGAGAATGAAGAAGTGGCTGCTGTTAAGCTCAAATGGGGTACGAAGCCCATGGCCGTGCCGAAAGGTTGGAACACGGAGGATCAATACGACTTTGACACGCGCAAGCTGGACAAGCTCTTCGACCTGTTAGTCAGCGCGGGCCACATCACCTTCCCGGCTGACTACGTCAAGCCGTCTCCTGAAGATTTGCAGGGGAAACCGTTCTGCCAGTACCACGGCCTCACCTCACACTCCACAAACAACTGCCGCAATTTCAAAGGAGCAATCCAGAATGCCATTAGGCGCGGCCTATTGAAATTTGAGGCCCCTCCCAAGGGAAAGATGAAGATCAACAAATTCCCATTCCCGAAGGGGCAGAACATGGTCCAGATCGCAAACCCCCCGACCAAAGTAAAGGTGTTGACCTCCGAACGGGCCAAGAAGAACTCCTCGGTTGATACCGATGCGCAGATCACAGCTGAGGAGCTGGCACTGATCAAAGAAAGGAGGGAGCAGAACCAGAGGCAGCTGGAGAAGGGAGAGTCCAACGGCACCAAGAGCAGGAGGCCCACACACCAACATCTCCTGAATAACTGGCGGTGTCAGAAAGAGAAGGACCATCAGAGGCAGCTGCAGCGCGAAGAGGAGGAGTACCGCAGGTGGCTCCGCGAGGAAGAAGAGGCGCGCTATCACGAAGAAATGGCTCACCACCGGGAAGGTGAGGAGGATCACTGGCATTGCCCGTTCTTCTGACACTGCTGGAACGAAGGCTTGAGACTGCCAACGCTGCGCAACTGTCCGAAGTGCAGCGATCAGTACCGATAGTACAGGTAGTCCTAGGTCAATCACCGGTCCGTGCACCAGAGGCTAGGGAGCCCTCGTAGCCCACAGGATCGGCGTGAAAAAAGGGACCTGCGCGATCGGCTTGATGAGGCGGTGGTTGAACGCCGACAGCCGATTTGGCAGGAGAACCAGTGGTGCCTGGGAGATCTAACTAGAAGCCAAAGGCGCTGGGTGCAGCGGCTCAGGAACAGGGAGCTCCAGGCTGAGGGGCGTGCCAAGCAGGTGTGGTGCGAAAAGCCTTCACAAAGTAATGGGAAAGCTGTAGCCGACGCACAGATGGTGTTTGTGCTACCTGCAGAGTTCAGAGCTAAGAAGTACGATACTGATTCAGACTCAGACGATTCGGGATCAGAAGAAGGAGTGTCCAAGTTAGTGCTCGCACAGCAAGCTACTTTTGAAAAGCCGGCCAAGAATCGACATCTGAAAGCCCTCTACCTCAAAGGTTATGTTGACAGCATGCCCATGACGAAGATGCTGGTGGACGGCGGCGCCACGGTCAATCTCATGCCCTACACCACATTCCGCAAGCTAGGCAAGGGTCCCGATGATCTGATAGAAATCGATCTGATGCTCAAGGATTTCGGGGGCAATTCTTCCAACACTCGAGGGGCAATCAACGTCGAGCTGACAGTGGGGAAGAAGACACTGCTCACCACCTTTTTTGTGATCGACAGTAAGGGTGCCTATAGCTTGCTGCTCGGAACGCGATTGGATTCATGCCAACTGCTGCGTGCCATCCACCATGCATCAGTGCCTCATTCAGTGGCATGGCGATGAGGTCGAAGTGGTCCCGGCCGATGACTCAGTCAGCGTGGCGACGGCGGATGCCACATACTGGGAAGCTGGGGATCATGACTGTTTCTCCAGCAAGGTTTGGGAAGGAGGCTCTATCAAGGTCAGCGATGAGAGTCAACAGCCGATCAGGGCAATCGGCTCTGAGTCTTTTTATTAAATGGAGAACCCGATCGACGACACAGAGGGTAAGTTGGGGCAAGGATTCACGTCGGCCGACAAGCTCGAAGAAGTAGATGTTGAACCCGACGACATGCCAAGGCCGACGTTTATTGCCGCCAACCTAGGCCCGGATTTCAGGCAGGAGCTGATTCAACTGCTGAAGGAGTACAAAGATTGCTTCGCCTGGGAATATTATGAGATGCCTGGATTGGACAAATCTATTGTTGAGCATAGGCTACCTATCAAGCCGAGGTTTCGGCCACACAAGCAGCCTCCATGTCGGTTTAGAGAGGACGCTATGCCCGACATTAAGGCCGAAATCATGAGGCTGTTAGAAGCTAAGTTCATTCGAGCTTGCCGATATGCTGAGTGGATATCGAACATCGTCCCTGTGTACAAGAATAATAATAAATTGCGAGTCTGCATTGACTTCAGGGATTTAAATAGAGCTACACCGATGGATGGCTACCCTATGCCAATAGCCGATATGTTGGTAGACTCGGCTGCTGGGCACCAGGTTAGTAGCTTCATGGATGGCAATGCTGGTTATAATCAAATTTTTATGGCTGATGAAGACATCCCGAAGACTGCTTTCAGGTGTCCTGGTGCACTTGGTTTGTTCGAATGGGTGGTCATGACGTTTGGTTTGAAGAATGCTGGTGCAACTTATCAGAGAGCTATGAATTACATATTTCACAAGTTGATCGGCAAAATCGTTGAAATCCATATAGATGACGTGGTGGTGAAATCCAAGAGCTATAAAGATCACCTGGCCGATCTGAGGGCCACTCTGGAGTGCACAAGGAGACATGGTTTGAAGATGAATCCTAACAAGTGTGCATTCGGCGTGTCTGCTGGCGAATTCCTAGGATTCATGGTCCACCGCAAAGGGATAGAGATCGGCAGCAAGAGCAAGAAGGCGATCGATGAACTTGTACCTCCAACCAACAAGAAAGAATTGTAATCCTTGCTCGGTAAGATTAACTTTATCAGAAGGTTCATCGCCAACTTATCGGAGAAGGTGCTGCCATTCTCGCCATTGTTGAAGTTCAAGAATGATCAAGAGTTCAAATGGGGTGACGTGCAACAGAAGGCTTTTGACGAAATCAGAGAATACATGAAAACTCCACCTGTCTTAGTACCGCCACGGACAGGGAAGCCTTTTAAGTTGTACGTGACGGCTGAAAGCCATACTATTGGATCGGCCCTTTTTCAAGAGTTCGAAGGGAAGGAGAGAGCAGTTTTCTACCTGAGCAGGTGGCTCCTTGACCCTGAGACAAGATATACACCGACCGAGAAGTTGTGCTTGTGCCTATTCTATTCATGCACCAAGTTGAGGCACTACCTGCTTGCCTCGGAGTGTGTGGTGGTGTCCAAGGAGGATGTCATCAAGCACATGCTTTCGATGCCAATTTTAAATGGTCGGATCGGCAAATGGATCCTGGCGCTCTCAGAGTTTGACTTGAGGTTCGAATCGGCTAAGGCAGTCAAAGGCCAGGCGATAGCCGATTTCATCACACAGCATCACGGAGGATCGGCTAATGTAGCGGATATAGCGCCATGGACTATGTTTTTTGATGGCTCTTCGTGCAAGCAAGGTGGTGGCGCCGAAGTAGTGCTCATCTCGCCATGGGATGTGCGCTTTGAGTATGCTTTCCAGATCGAGCCGATTGTCACAAACAATCAGGCTAAATATGAAGCCGCGTGGAAAGGTTTTTAGCTTCTACATGAAGCAAAAGCCGATGTAGTTGAAGTATTTGGCGATTCACAACTAGTCATCAACCAATTGCTCGGCCTGTATGAGTGTAAAGACGAGATACTCAGAGGCTATTATGATCAGTGCCAGGCTCTCATCAAGAAGTTCATGACGGTATCTCTCTGTCACATCCCCAGGGCCCAGAACCAGGAAGCTAATCGGCTGGTGCAGAACGCGTCGGGTTATCGACCGATGCAGGAGATTTGTAACAGCGAGCAATCAGCTGATGACTGGAGGGGCGAGATAGCAGGTTACCTGGCAAATCCTTCACAACGGGTCAACAGAAAGCTAAGGTACAAAGCCACCAAGTACGTGTTGCTGGATGGTCAGTTGTATTACAAGACTGTTGAAGGAGTGCTGCTCAAATGCCTGGGGACAGAGGAATCAGTGAAGCTGATGAGCGAAGTACACGATAGAGTCTGCGGTGCACATCAATCGGCTCACAAGATGAAGTGGATCATCAGGAGGATTGGTTACTATTGGCCTACGATGCTGGAAGATTGTTTCAAATATTATAACGGGTGTCAAAAATGCCAGAAGTTCGGGAATATACAGAAGTCTCCAGCCTCTGCTATGAATCCTATAATTAAGCCATGGCCGTTTAGAGGATGGGGTATTGATCTAATCGGGTCAGATTAGATCAGGTCAATGTATCAAGAAGTGAGTAGCAGCCTTACCCTAACCAGGCTCGCAGGCGATGCCTCCGTTCACCCACGGCTCGCAGGCTCTGGGTGAAGTTGTCACCTTCGGCGGAACTCGAGGCCGGCCGCTTGCCGTGGTTTCCATCGCTAGCCATGGATTTGGGGGATTTTGTTTTCTCTGATCTGAGGAGAGAAGGCCGGGTGAGCAAAGGCTTTGATGTTGCGGTTGCTCGCTCAGGCCGGGCGTGTATTTATAAAGATGAGGGCATCGAGACGGTTTCCTCCTCGGAAGGCGAGACGACGCGGCGGATTTTAGGTTGCGGTTTATCCGCGTTTCTTGAATCCGGAACAGTTGCCAGATCAGGGAGACAAAGCGCCGCCATCAATGGTCGCACACCGATCAGCTTTTTGGGTCAGGCTGGTTAGCCGATCCTATTGTGAGTGCCCACAAGCCGATTCGTAGTGAATCAGGCTGAGAGGTTAACTCTAAGGGAAAGCAGAACAAAGCCGATGCTAAGAAGCAGGCCCGTAAGCCGATTCGTATGTAGAACGAATCAGGCTGAGTAATCGATTATAAGGTACAATGCAAGTCTGAGAGCCGATTCGCATGCGGAAACATATTAGACCGAATAAGTCCCTGCGAAGCAGGGCAAAGCCAATATTAAGGTATGAAATCAAAGGCAGATCAGGCTAAATTTTCAAGCTCAGATTGAAACAGCACGAGAACAAAGTTGCAAATAAAAAATGCCAAGTAGTACATCCATCATGTTACAAAGTTAATAAAGATCGGATCAGTTCTACTAATTCAGCACGGAGCGCATGGCTAGCCTGCAGCAATTGTTGATCTCGGTTTTCAGTGGACTGCAACAGGTCCAGGCGTTGGCATGTCTTCCTGCCTGCAATGACCAAGCTGCTGATTTCCTTCTTTTTCTGGGAGAGTTCGATCGTGCTGGTGGAAATGGTGATTTCGTGCTCACTGATAGCCGATTCAACTGCTTCCAGTTCTTTTCTCAGCTGGTCTCGTCTCATTTTCAATGTCTCCAGTTCTGTTTCGGCTGTGCTGATTGAAGATTTGAGCAGCCTGGCTCGATCGGCTAATCCGGTGGCCTCTTGTCTGTTGGCCGATTTGTTGCTCCTCAGCTGTTCAAGCTCTGCTAGGTTCCCATGAGCAGTGGTAATCCCTGATGCTGTAACTTTAAGATCACCGAGTTTCTGCAGGGATTTCAAGGCTGTCAGATTCGGTTGTTGCTGGACAAGTTCGATTATTTGATCGACCAGTCCGGGATTGGAGGCCAGAGCAACTAGATCACCCTCTAGGTGGGGTAGAAGTGCACTCAGCCGATTGCTGAAATCTGGCTCTGAAAGTTTCTCGAAGGAAGAGGCGAGTTCGTCTCTATCACAGAATTCTTCTATGTCAAATGAATAGCCGGGAGACGAAGGCCTCGGTACCTGCAACACATACATTCTCTCATCAGAAAAGGTACAATATAGATTAATTGTTTTCTGGCAGAGACAGAATACCTAAATGAGGCCTGAGGTTTGTAGGGCTGATGATGATGTTGCTTGTTCGATTAAGACAGTTTTGTCTCTTGCAGCATGCGGATCCTCAGCTGTCATTGTCTCAGGCAGATGGGTTTCTGCAAACCAAAAGTAAGAGCAGTATGGAAGCAAGGATAATTGCTAACAGCCGAATAGGAGTTACCTGGATTTGTCTCAGGGGGAGACTCCTCTTCTTCAAGATTCGTCCAGACTTCGTCGGAAGGGCTATTCTGCTATAAAGAAGATTTGGTCAATCAGGGCATCTGTGTCGAGGAGAGGAAAGCCCAACGAGTAGTACCTGAGTTTTGGCTCCTTCTTCCTGGATCCCTTCTTTTTGAGCAGCTGACTCTTCATGGCCGGTGGATTCTGGTGATTCTTCGGCCTGTTTTTCTCCCAAGGTATCTTGAATTGGCTGGGGTTTCACCTCGTAAAAAGCCGATTTAGGAATCGGAGCATACTGCAGTAAAGGAAGGTCGATGCTACTTCTGGATACCTGAACTTTTCTTATCGAACGGCGTTTCTTGGGTGTTTGCTTTTGAAGCTGGGATGCAGCTGGCCGTTTTGAAGCAGAAGGGGGCGTCAGTACAGCAGGGCCTAACATTAGTTGTCGCAGCGTCAGTGCTCGAGAGCCTAGCCTCGCTGTCGGACAAGGCGGATAGTATTCCACTCGCTCTGGTGGATTGGATGATGGGTCCTGCGAAAAACATCTGTCAGGTAACATGTTTGACTAAAGCTGTTTTTACTGGAATCGGCTGAGAACACTTACTGCTCGGGAAGATTGGAAGTTCGAGTCCAGGGCTCTGCACTTGTCGTGGACAGTCTGGCAGAACAGGTGAGCGTGCCATCGCTGCCACCAGTCATCAAAACTCTGATGAGTGATGCAGATTTGATTCCACGGATTCGGCGAAAATGTGGGCAAGTTTGCTCCGAGTTGAAAAATTCTGCTAGCCTGAAAGAGCTCTGTAATGTTTTCCCTGGGTTTCAAGGTATTCAGGAAAGGGAGCCAAGGGGGCAATTGGCCAAAGCCTAGCTGTCTTGCCGCTATATTTGGGTGATAAAATTCATAAGAGGGATAGCTAGTTGGCTTGCCGCTCGCGCTCCAAAGGTGCTTGAAGTCTACTGGCAAGGCACAAGGTTTTATGATTGCATTCAAGATTCTGGTAGCCTCATCGTCAGAGCACCCGTTGTTGAACTTTAAGCTGGAGGGCGCTGGAAATTCATCTTCATCCTCATAGGGGAACCAGGTAGTAACCTTTGGTCCCAAGCCCCTGTATAATGTTTCTAGTATGTTGCCCTTTGTGGTTGGGATGGTTATGGCAGAAGCAGCTTCACCATAGCTTTGACAGCCTCTGGTTTTTGGATCCTCTTCCTCTGAGTACTCGGTGGATGGAGAGCTGAGGCCTTGGAGTTGTGTTCTTACCAGCTTGTGCCGATACAGGTTGAGCCACAGCTGTACTAGCCACCAAGGGCCTGTTATGCATTGTACTTCTTCACCTATAATCAAGGAACTGAACACCCGGTTCATAAGCCTGTATGCTGCACCCAACAGGAGTTTGCCCAGGGGGATGGAGTGCCCTTGAGCTAGTTTCTCTGCTAAGACCCGATAAGGGTATGCTGGTCCGGCAGTGGCGCCACAGAACATGAATCTCTCAAGCCACATGGTCAAAAATGCGACGTGTTCTTTCTCGCTGACGGAAGAGGAGGTTTTCTGGTGGTGTTGAACACAGCCACTCCACCCTTTGTATGTGTCCAGCTTCGGGAAGTACGGGTCCTTCTTGCCACTGGAGCAGAGATCCCAGAAGTCATATGATCCAGTGATCTGAAGCCCGGTGAGCGTATGGATATCGCCTAGGGTAATGGTTTTTGGACCGTCTCCGAATACAAAAGCATTCAGGAAGTTGGACCAAAAGTGACTGGCGGCTATCAGGAGTGGCTCATTCCTTACCATCTCTGATAATGATAGGTCAAGACATTGGCTCAGATGGCGCATCTCCCAGTCCGCGCGTTTCTTCGCCGCGACGCGGCGGAACCAGTTCCTCCATCCAGCAGGTACGCTTGGCCAGTTTCTGAAGGATTTGGCCCAAGAAGAGGCGCCCATCATGGAGCTTCAGAATAGGAACTGGTTGGTTTCTTGAACAATGAAATCTTTGGGGACCGGATCACCCATCGGACCCAGGTAGTAGGTGTCGGGGATGTCCATCAGCGGAATCAGAATATCATTCCTCAGTACCTAGATTTGAAACTCGTACTCAGTGAGGTTGAAGAGGGATTCACAAATCAGGAGGTGGGTCGATGAAATTGATACCTCAGGGACCTCGGAAGGAGTCACCATTAGCTCGGGGATGGCTTGACAGCGGCGAATCGAAGCTAACGGTGGCGGATGTAACACCCCAGGTGTTAGTCACGAGCTAACCAGCGAGTGTGAACCTAACCCAGTTATGTCAATAAATGATCTTGATCACTGTCTCACCTTCATATCATCTACCATGATCATTGGAAATGGTTCATAAAGATCCGAATTGAGAATTCACATGGAATGACAAGTTATTCACTAAATTGGATTTATGGATTAAGTGAAGATGAGCATGCAAAGTCAACCAAACCTTGCAACCTTGCCCAAACAACGCTACTTGAACTCTACAACAAAAGTCATGAAGGTTTCATGTTGAGAAAATGCCAAGAAAATACCTCAATTGGCCTAAATATCCAAATTGAGCTCTCTAATGATCTTATTTTGACCAAAGTGGAAATACTATTTGCGAGCAAGGTATGAAGTTTGACCTTTAATGAAAGTTGGAGATATTTTGGAGTACAACAATTGTTATTTTTGGACCAACTCATGATTCAATCTCTAAGTGCCTCAAACAGTGGAATCAAGTTTGGCAAAATCCTGATTTCAGCACTTAGAATAATTCTAAGTATGGAATTCATGCCGATTTCTTGGACATCCCATGTTCTCCAAATTTCCTTAAGCAACTCAAGTTGGACCAAAAATAGAAGTTGAAGGGAATTGGTCAGGGCACAACATATCAAAATTTGACATCAATCCGACACCGTTTGACAAGGTTTGCCACTCGATCTTTGACCGTAATTAAGCTGCTGATACTCTCAAATTGGGACATCATTATCAACTAAACCATTGATCAAGAGGCCGAGAGCCCTTAACCAGTTTTGAAGAGCAGCGCGCGGGCAACAAGTTTCCTGTTCGCACCAAGTCGGAATATGCGCAGAAGATGCCAAAATCGGCCGCCCAAGTTGCCACACCGTCGCCTGCCACGTGTTCGTCGAAATGCTGCAAAGATGGACGCGTGCTGCTCATGTCCAGAGCTTCGCCCCACCATTACCAGTGCACCACCACCTTCCCTCTCCCGCGCTCCAGCTCCAAAAGGCGACGCCAGAGCGCTCCTACTCCTTACCTGCCCTCCCTGCTCGCCCTCTGCCTCGCCTTCCCTTGCCGCTACAGCTTCTGTGCAGCCGAGCCACCATGGCCGCTCGGCGGAGCTTCGCTGCCGCTGCCGTTCCTCGCCTTCGCGCGTCCTCGTTCTGAGCTGACATCGCCATCACACCCGCGACCATATCCTCGTCTTTCTGAGCCTTTTTCCGCGGCCGTTTTCGTCACCGTAGCGGCACGGATGCCGAGGCCCCGTCGCCGGTTGTCGTGGCCACGCCGCTGCAGGCCACCTGAGGCCAGGCCGAGGCCAACTGCGAGCGCGGCACGTCGCTGCGTCGCCGTGACACTAACCGCCGTGCCGAGTTGCTGCTGGCCTGAGTCGGCAGGCCGACGGCCAGACCGCCCGAGCTGGCTTTGCTGCTCTCTGTTCTTCGTGGGGAAGAAGAACAGAACGGCATCCTGTTATCTCTCTCACTGTGGATGACAAGTGGGCCCGCGAGTTTCAAGTGTGCAGCAAATTTGCAGATCTTGCAATTTCTTCTAAAATTCATACCTGGAGTTTGGTAGCTCCAAAAATGGTGAAACTTGTTTTGTTAGTTTTGTTATGAAATTCTCTGTACGATAGACCCATAAAGTGTGCCATGTTATTTAGGTTGTTGTGCTGTAGAAATTAATTAGGAAAAGTGGTTTAGGGAATCAGTTAACTTGCTTTTGGCCATAATTTGAGAAATGTATGTCCAATAATTGTGATTCCAATTTTGTTAGTCTTCTCATGACATGCACCAACTTATTGATATACAAAACTTGCAGGTTATTTACTGTTTTATTGGTGTTTCACATTAATCTTTTTAAATAGGAAATAAATGGTTGAATTGCTTGTTATTTTTGTAACTGGAGTTGTATTGCTCTAAATGGCATGCAAATTTAATTTTAGACTATCTGTATGATGTGTAATGCATGGTTAAAATTTCATGATTTATGGTGCATGTATGACTGAGTTGTTGATTTATCTTCTTTGATGCATATTAAGTAGATTTAAATACATTATAAATAATATACTATGGTAAAAATGGAAAATGGTACTCCAATACCTTTGTATAAGGTTGTTCTAACCTGACAAAATATAATATGGCCATGTTGTTGCATAAAATATTGAGTTTCACATTTATCTTACTCTCCAATGCTTCATTGCATTATAAACTTGTTTATTTTGTATTAATTAATGTATAATACCTGAGAATGTAAGATTTGAACCTTGGTCATGTTTTGTAATTATCTAGCTCTCATAAAAATATTGGCTCCATTTGAGATGTTTATCACATGACTTAAATAATTATATAAATGACTTTTATGTAATATTTAGAAGGAGATTGGAGGTAAATAGATACATGCATGTTGTTTATGACTTCTTGCCATGTCTTAATCTGATATGAGTGTTATTGATCATGCTATGATGGTTGGAGCTATGTCCATGGTTCATAAGTATAGGTATGCTTTGATAGAAATCAAATTAATGTTGTTTTGCTTATATGCTAAAAATGGCTGCAGGAGCAGCACCTGTTGTTGTGATGATTTACCTAGGAAAATGATGTTGCATGAGAATGTATTCTATACAAAAGTTGTAGCCAACTTCTATATCTAGCTTGTCCAAAAATTTCTTGGTCATAGGCCTAATAGTTTAGGAGTTATGGCTTTTGAATGACTGCTGTCAGGTTTTGCCAATTTTCTGTCTAGATCTGTTTGATTGCATTATTTGACTGAGTTATGCTTTGAATCACTTCTTAGTGATAATAGATCAGTTGTAGTATATTTCTATGTATTTCCAAATTGTCTATGATCATCCCTTTTGGTGGTCTAAATCTCTAGTTATGATTGTTTGAGTGGGAGGACAGAATCTGTCCAAGTCTGGACAGAGCTGTCTTCTTTGTGTTGTTTGACCTTTATATGAATTAAATCATCTGAAGAGGATAATACCAAAGTTGTAGACAATTTCAATAGCTTTCCAGAAAGGCTTAGATCACCCTGGTTGGATGTATATAGCTTCAGTTATGGTTAAATCTTGTGCTTGCTGTCCTGCTGTCCTTAAAATGCATATGTGAGATTAGGATTGCTTTCATGTTGCCTTGCTTGGTGGCATTATTAGCTCATGGTTCAGTGATGCTAGATTAACATGTCTTGTATTACTTTCTCTTATTCATACATGTGTATTGTGCATCTCATTTAGGTACGATAGATGATGAACACGTGGAGTGAAGGACATGATGATGGAACTAACCACAAGACGGTGTGGTGGACTAATCACGAAGGTGGAAGGACTAATCGAGTGCTTGGATGGGAAATGCTCGTCGAACAAGTGTCATTTAACAAACACTAACTTAGTGCTGAACCCCAGGCAAGCCCCGGAACATCCCTAAGCCTCCACCTATCTCCTTTTTATAAATGCACCGGTCTTTATTAAATCGTATGTTTGTGCATTTAAGTATAGGAGTTGGTTTGAAACCGTTGCTGCATATCTACCTTGTCTACTATATATGTGAACCTGATACTATTACTAGATAGGTGACCGATCTTATGCTTAACCCTGCTTAGACCGGTAGAAGTCGGGTGATTTCCTATCATCCGCGAGAAAGTCGGGTGATTTCCTGTCATCCGCGAGTGTAGGTGGTGACTGACGAGATCCACATGGTTGGCTATATGTGTCACCATGCCACAATGAAATAATGAGAGAATCAAGGCTAGGTAGCGGGGAGCTGCATGACATGGGTCATGTTGACTTCGGTGCTGCTTGCGGCCGACTAGGACTGAGGCCACCAGACATCAGTTGAGATTGAAGGACGTCGTCACATAGCTGGCCAGATAAGTCGTTCTGACCGCGAAGCCGAGTATTTCTTTCTGAGCCGAGCTTTGGTGCGACTAGGCAGACATATTTTGGAGGTAGGAAGTATGTGCGGAGACACCATTTTACCAAGGGCAGATCAGGGACCTGATGCATCCTGGAAGTGGGTTGGTCTTTGAGAATATGGTCCCCGCCAAACTCGCGACATATTGTGTCTCAGAAGGATTTAACGGTGACCCAAGAAGCCAGTGGCTCGGCTGACAGGGTTTGTGATTGGCATGTTTTGCCAGCTGGTACAATCGATTCGAATCGCCATCTCTCCTGGTTAGTGAGAAACTGAACTTATCTTCTGGTGAGGTAGAGGTTAACAACTTGAACGTGATTAATGGTGAGATGAAGTTGATATCTGTGGATATCGGAAATCATATGGTTTTATTGATTGCTATAATATCAAGTGATTGTTTAATATAGCTGCAAACCTTAGCTTAATAGCTTAACTGAAATCGAAGCTGAATCACATCTAAAACTTATAAGTTGAGGAACTATTGTAGTAATGTTTTTTCTGCAAAAATGATGCTATCTCCTGACCTCCACCAACTAAGCCTTGCATATCCTTGAGAGTCTTTTTATTTACTTCCTGTCGGGTAAGTCTAGCTGAGTACAATTGAGTACTCAGGGTTTTATTCCCAATGTTACAGGAGGAATGCTTGGTTGACTAAAGAGTTACTTCTATCCTTCGGGAGAGGAAGACTAGACCTTGGGCAAGGTCATGTTATTTGTCTCATCTATGTTGCTCTGACTGGTCGGTACTTGGCACTGTATTATGAAATTAAGCTTATGTAAAACGATTTCGTTTCCGCTATTGAACTTTTATGTAAAAGTTTATCTTGTACTCTGATGTATTCAAAATATGTGCGAATCTATGTATCATGTGTATGTGTACTGCTGAGTTTCTGCGATCCTTGGGGTATGTACTGTGTAAAAGTTTGAAATCCTTCGAGATTTCACGGACTACCGGGTTTATATTGGCTCAAGTGTGGCTTGATAGCTGGGAAAACAGCTGTCGCTGTATTTGTGCTCGTATAAATTGGTCGGTTTTGTTACAGCGGATTGAAGCCCATGGCGGAAATTGCGACGGTTTAGGGTTTCGTTTTGGTGCGAAAGTTTGAAGCGCCAAGAGGGAAGCTGCAGTTTGACTATTTGAAGGCTCAAGCGCTAATTTCGGAATAAACCAGTTTATTCCAAAATTAGGGGGCATGTGTTAACACCAAATTTTGGACTGGGAGCCGATAGCCGATACCAGAGGAAGATAGCCGATCTCGGAAGCAGATTCCGTCCAGCGGAAGGAAGGAAATAGCCGATTGCACGGTGAATCGGTTATCGGGCCAAGGTGATAGGAGGCGCGTAGCGTCAGTATTGATGTAACAACCCTAAAAATCCACACAATCTAAAAATCCCAACCAATTAAAATTTTTCATTTATTTATTGTGAAAACCCATTTTTCTTGTGCAAGCATATAGGTTTCATTATGAAATTGGTAAATAAAGGAGTGTAGTTTGCATTTTAATTCCATTCACATAGAATAATAACTTATGCATCACATTTGGGATTTATTGCAATTTATGTTTGTATTTACTCAATAAATTAAAATGGGCAATATATGTATATATACACTAAACTGAAAACAGAAAAGGAGAAAGAGTGTTCGGCCAGCAAGCCAGCCCGAGCCCGCCCGACCTTCCTCTCCTCATCTCACCGCGCGCGGCCCACGTCGCGGCTCGGCAGCGCACGCGCGCGACCGGCACACACGCGCTCGCGCTCGCGCTCGCTGCCAACCCGGTCCCGCCTGTCAGCCACTCTCGCCCCCACTGTTCTTCTTCCTCACGAAGGCAACGCGCCTGCCGGGGGTGTCGCGCGAATGGCGTGACCCCGGTCCCACAGCCGACAGCATGGCAGAGCCCTGGACCCCGCTGTCCCCCTCCTGTCCCCTCCTTTCTTGGCCGCCAAGCGAACCCGCGCCATCCGGAGCCCTAGATCCACTCGAGCCACGGCCCTTCGATCGGCCGAGCGCAATCGAGACCGTTCGCCATTGGAGCTGGCCAAGCTCGCCTATAAATTGGAGCACCCCGAAGCCCTACCCTCATTTCCCCTCGCCGCCACCGCAGCACAGACCGGCACACCGCACCAAGCCGAGAGAGAGAGCGAAGGAGAAGGACGGAGCAGAGGAGGAGAAGCTGCCGGAGCGCCGCCGCCGCGGAGCACGCCGGAGCCGGACACGGAGGAGAAGCCGAGCTGCGGACGAGGAGCGGCACGGCACTGCGATCGCTCTGCACGGCTCCGACTCGCCACTGCACCGCCATCCTAGATTCACCGACACCACGGTGAGCCATCGCATGCCATGACCGAACCTTGCCCTGCTTTTGCCATGGCGTTCCACCCTCGGGACGCGCAGGCACGAGCCTATACCGGCTCGGGAAGATCACCTGCACCATGCACTCACTCGACCAACCAAAACCCCCGGATTACAAGCTTGCTAGACCGAGAACGCAGCACGACGCGTTCTCGGCGGAGCGCGCTCACCACCGACGCGTTCCGACGCCGAGTCACCCGTTCCGAGCAATCCGACTAGCACCCGTACAGGTTAGAACGTCGTGGAGCACCGCCACGACCCTCTTGAGCTAGCTACGCGGATCTAAGCGCTAGAGGAAGCCTGAATCGCCTTGGCCGCGTGCGCCGCGACCTTACCGGAGCGCCGCCGCGAGCCGTAGCCAAAAGAAGGTCATGCCGTGGCTAAAGTTCGCCACCAGAGTGTTGTATGCCTCTCTGGCCTCACCAATTTGACAAGACCGCGTTCGATTGAACCAATACTTGGTCGTAGCCGCGATGCCGCCTTCCGCCATCGTCGGCGACACGCCGCCGCCACAACCGAGCACCTTGGAAAGCTCGGTAGCCAAAATTGGTAGTTGGTATACCATCGCCATAGACCCTGGACGCGTATACATTCCCTAGAAGACCTCCTTAGCCCCACCGGAACCTCACCGTCGCGACGACATCGCCGCCGACAGGTTCCGCCTCGCCAAATCCGTTCCGAGTACCCCCGGTCGCCTCGCGCTGCGGAGAAAGGCCGCCGAGGTTCGCCAAGTCTGCCTCGGCACCGCCGCTAGATAGCCGAGCCCTGTCTTGCCGAAATATGGCCATCGCCGCCCTGTCACCGACCGCCACACCGGAGAGACACCGCCGCCTTGAACAGACGCCCTGGAACCCTGCTAGCACCGAATCTCCGATTCGCCCGAGCCTCCCCAGGAGAGCTCGGGAGAGCAGCCCCTTCGGCGCCCAAATTTACGATTCGCCCGAGCCTCCCCAGGAGAGCTCGGGAGAGCAGCCCCTTCGGCGCCCAAATCTCCGATTCGCCCAAGCCTCCCCAGGAGAGCTCGGGAGAGCAGCCCCCTCGGGCGCCCAAATGTCCGATTCGCCCGAGCCTCCGCAGGAGACCTCGGGAGAACGGCACCCTCGGGCGCACCAAATTTCCGATTCGCCCGAGCCTCCGCGGGAGACCTCGGGAGAACGGCACCCTCGGGCACCCAAATTTCCGATTCGCCCGAGCCTCCGCAGGAGACCTCGGGAGAACGGCACCCTCGGGCGGGAGAACGGCACCCTCGGGCACCCAAATTTCCGATTCGCCCGAGCCTCCGCGGGAGACCTCGGGAGAACGACACCCTCGGGCGCACCAAATCTCCGATTCGCCCGAGCCTCCCCGGGAGAGCTCGGGAGAGCGGCACCCTCGGCGCCCCGAATCTCCGATTCGCCCGAGCCCCGCCGAGCTAAACCGAGCTACACCGAGCTCCGCCGAGATACCCCCAACCACAGCCGAGCTACCCCCGACCACCGCCGAGCTCCGCCGAGATACCCCCAACCACAGCCGAGCTACCACCGACCACCGCCGAGCCACGCCGAGCTACGCCAACTCCGGCAACTCTCTGGGAACCAGCATCGAACACCTGAACGACCATCGGGTCTGTGTTCTGTTGAGGCGCCACATGCCGCACTACTGGACCCGCGCGCCACATCCCGAGCTGCCCCTATTAACCGACCAGTTTTCCCATTCTCAGAAAATAGGATAATTTTCGGAAATTCATAACTTATTCATACGATGACCAAAAATTGCGCACCATATATCAAAATTCTCAGGAAAATGAGATCTACAATCTAAGACTATGTTTGTGTGCATTTGGCTCTTTGTTTTATTGGATTTTTCTGAAATACTCTATAGGAGTCGCTGACGCGACTATTTCGTGTTCGATTTCAGAGCCGGAGGAGGATCTGACTAAGGAAGACGACCACGAGTACTTCCAAGAGCTAGGAGACGACTACGAAGGTGCCACGTCCCACCAAATCCTTAGATCCTATTACGCATTGCAAATGACATTGTTGCTATTGCTTTATGATTATGTATGGATTGGTTGCATGGTAGTATATTTGAATTCCCTGCCTTGATAAGACTTTACCCTGCTATCCGCTGTTAGGTTAGCTGCTGCTTATTTTACTGTTACTCTTCCACTACTTACTACTTGCTATATGCTATGTGGTGGAATTGGGACGGTGTATAACTAATTATAACCACTGGGAGAGAGTGCTGCGTGCGTCTTGGGTGCGTGGTAAGGGTTGATGTCGACCAAGTGGGATGTGAGACGAGCCCTTGGGGCAAGTCGTGCCGGGGGTGCAACCTGGGCATCCCCAAGCGAGATACCTGTGGCGGGTAAAGTTGTTGAGGAGGTTCCGGGTGGGATAGCCTTGGTGGTTTGAAGCCCGTGAACGGAGGTGCTGTGATGGCACGGGGAGAGTATCCCCTAAGTGGAGATGCCTGCTTGGTCAAACCTAGGATGGACTAGTTTCAGGTTCATGGGAATCCTATTCTACTCACTCGCTTCTGATGGGCGGGAGACGGCTGGACTACTTGGTAGGACGGTGCCACTACTGCTAGGTTGAAAGGTGATAAGGGTGGGCGGAGACGGTCGATGGGTTCCCGTTCCGTTCTAGATGCACAGTACCACTGGATGGGCCCGGTACTGTGTCTCCCAGTCTCAGCATAACGGTGTAGGATCCGGAATATCCCAGGGCTGAGTGGTAGGGTGGCATCGACCTAGGCAAGCAAGCACCCGGAATTCTGCCTAGGTGTTTGCGCAACACCTATGATGGCTAATCTTGTGAGTAGTGAAACCTCTGCAGAGTGTACGGTTGATCGATCGATACATATGCCAACCTGTTGGCTATGGACCTTTCCTGTGAAGCTTCTACTAGTGTAGTGAGTGTTCTCTTCTCCCCCTGGATAACATTTTTCTGGCAGTGTACCCGTTGTGGTAGTGTGCCGCTGAGATAGGCCCGAGAGGGAGTTGGGCCTGTTGAATGAGAGTGAGGTGTGGGTATGTGAGGTGTGGTGATGGGAAAAGGGATGATGGTGTTAACTGGTGATAAAACTTGACTAATTAAACATTGATTACAGCTGCATAGGAAAACCTCAGCCTATAGGTCTGCTTGTATAGCCTTGCATCCACTTTCCACAAAGCAAATGCTGCATAGGTGGGCTCCGTGGCCAGTACAAATCGTACTGATAAATTTGCTGTCAGGTGACGAGAATGAGTACGACTTCGAGGGAGATGATGACGAGGAATAGGGTCGCGTGCTACACTCAAGTTGGCCGTGAAGGATGAATCGCTTCCGCATCTTCCAAAGCTTCTCTGATTGTTGATTCCGCCAGTGTGGCGATGTAATAAATATTTATGTAAGACTTATTTACCGTTGTATGGATCCTGGTGGCAACTGAGATATGGGTAATTTCATGGATTGTTCCAAGCAATCTGTTGAATTACAATTCGAGCCTGAGGATTTCCCTTCGTGGAAATCGAGGTCGTTTCAGTTGGTATCAGAGCCATACTTGACTGTAGGACGAGACCCATAGAAAATGGACGTTAGAATAGGAAGCCAGACTCTCTTTCGGTTATATTACCGACCTTGCATTCACTTTTTATGCAATGGCTTATCTAATACAAGGACCTGCTAATCCGTTTCTTGAAAAATTTGCAGATGACCAGCCTTGGACCACCACTTCGTCCACTGCACGACGGCACTATCGAGATCCCGATCAATGGGAGGAACCACGGCGGATTTGCCATGGTACTACGCCAGGTGCTGGAGGAGCTGGGAGCACCGTCTGACCAGATCCAGTACTTCAGCCGAGGGAAGCTTGTCGAGGCTGAGAGGTTTGAAGGACCTGTCACTACCAGAGTTGAGACACCCGTCAGCCTGACCCTTCCAGGAATGCCGGTTTTTACTGACTACACTGCTGGAGAGACTGTGGAGGACGGAGTACAGTCTGTCTCCCGCAAGGTACTACGCGCAGTTGTGTACACAGCATACGAGTACCTTAAGGGGACCCACTTCCGTCTGCTACCTCAGGCCTTGGAGCTGCACCCTGACCCCATCCAGAGGATTCTGTACACCGGCCAGATCGTTCAGGCCGAGACTGACCCTTGCCTACGCACAGTGGCACACCACCTCCAGGAGCAGGACGAGTTCATCAGCTCATTGGAGCAAAGGAGGCGGCGTGACCGAGCACGCATGGCAGAGGTCGAGGACAGTTTGCAGAAAGGGACTCAGACCCTGGAGAGTTTAAGCAGAGCAGTCACTGACTTGCAGTTAGAGATGCAGCGCCGTGATGAGTTACACCGAGCCGAGATCGCCGACTTGCGAGACAAGATCGGAGATTTTGGGCTTCGCAATGACTACCTGAACAGCAGAGTGTTGGAATTACAGAGGAGGCTGGACGACAAGGAGAGAGCACTTGCTGAGAGGGAGCAGAGGAGCAGAGACAGAGTAGTTGAGATGATCATGTTGCGTTCCAGGATCAAGGAGTTGGAGAAGCAGTTGGAGAAAGCCGAGGACAAGTCCACCCGCAACCAAGGGATTCTGATCGACCGCGTGAAGATGGTGGAGTTCCTAAAGGACAAGCTACGGAGGACAGAGACAGCTTGGAAGCAGTCCAACGCCAGGAGAGCTATTGAGGTCCGGAAGGTACAGAGTTCGCTTCCCCCACTGGAGATGGCGAAGCCCCGAGAGGGAGACTTCCGCATACCACCCACTACGCTCAACCTGAGAGCGTGTCCGTCTCAAAGGATGCAGGAGATTGAGGCCACTCCGGAGCTAGCAGTAGCACTCGACTATGTCAAGCGCCTGACCATGACCGACGACGAGATCGAGGCAGAGGACAGCCGCATACCCGAGGCCGTACTCGACCTTATGCACCAGTAGCTTATGGGACCCTGCGTGGCCCTTAGACTAGTGATACCATGAATTGTCCTGTCATTGGCTATCTGCGCATAGCACGATCTTCTTAGCAGCTAGGAACATCCTTTATGTAATAATAACCATGTGATGAGTGACATTTGGATCTTATGCTTCTTATGGTTCTTTATGCTTCTTTGGTTGAGTGTAGGATAGCATGAAAAATGTTTTAATTCATTTAAATCGTTGAAAACATCTAACTCCTACTTAAACCACTACAAGATAATTACTGCATTAAGCACATACCTAATAAATTCAGATGTCGATGAGACGTTCCGCGCGTCTGGAGAGTCCAAGCCCTCCTATGTGCCCTGGAGACTAAAGCAGATAAGACAGAGCTGACATTCAGAGATGTGCCAGTAGTCTGTGAATTCAATGACGTATTTCCAGAGGAGTTGCCAGGAATGCCACCAGATAGAGATGTGGAGTTTGTTATAGAGCTGATGCCAGGGACTGCACCGATTGCCAAAAGACCCTACAGAATGTCGGCTGATGAGTTGAAGGAACTCAAGAAGCAGCTGGGAGAATTACTGGAGAAGGGTTTCATTAGGCCAAGTGCTTCGCCCTGGGGATCTCCCGTTTTGTTTGTCAAGAAGAAGGATGGCACGATGAGGATGTGCATTGACTACCGGAATCTGAATGCGGTTACAGTCAAGAATAAGTACCCACTGCCCCGCATCGATGATCTGTTAGATCAATTGAGTAAGGCCAAGTACTTCTCAAAGATTGATCTCCGATCAGGGTATCATCAGATGAAGATCAGGGAAGAAGATATCCCGAAGACTGCATTTGTCACTAGATATGGACAATACGAGTGCACAGTAGTCTCATTTGGACTCACTAATGCTCCGGCATACTTCATGAACATGATGAACAAGGTCTTCATGAATGAGCTAGACAAGTTTGTGGTAGTATTCATTGATGATATATTGGTTTATTCAGCCACAAAAGAGGAACATGAACATCATCTGAGGACCGTATTGGAGAGGTTGTCTCGCAACCAGCTATACGCCAAATTCTTCAAGTGCGAATTCTGGCTTGAGGAAGTTGCTTTCCTTGGACACGTACTGTCAGGAGAAGGAGTCGCAGTAGACCCAGCCAAAATTGAAGCTGTGAAAGAGTGGGAACAACCCTGTAATGTGTCAGAAATCAGAAGCTTTTTGGGACTTGCAGGATACTATCGCAGATTTATTGAGAATTTTTCCAAGATTGCAAGACCCATGACCAACTTGCTGAAGAAAGAGAACAAGTTTATATGGACTCCTGAATGTGAGAAGAGTTTTCAGACCTTGAAGGAGAAGCTCACTACTACACCTGTACTAGCCCTGCCCGATATTCACAAGGATTTTGTTGTATATTGTGATGCCTCTCGGCAAGGTTTGGGCTGTGTACTAATGCAAGAAGGAAGAGTGATAGCTTATGCCTCAAGACAGTTGAAGGAACATGAGCAGCGATACCCGACTCATGACCTAGAACTTGCAGCCGTGGTACATGCACTCAAGATTTGGAGACACTATCTGATGAGCAACAAATGTGACATATACACTGACCACAAGAGCCTGAAGTACTTCTTCACACAAGAAGATCTGAATATGAGGCAACGCAGATGGCTGGAACTCATCAAGGACTATGATCTTGAGATCCATTATCACCCAGGAAAGGCTAATGTTGTCGCTGATGCACTTAGCCGCAAAAGCTACTGCCATACCCTCATCCCCAACTCTATGCCACCTGAGCTTAGGAGAGAGTTCGACGCATTCCAGCTCGAGGTAGTCTCCTATGGCATGCTAAATGAGCTTCGCGTCGAGTACAATCTCACCTCACGAATCCGTGAAGCACAAAAGAACTGTCCTGAGATAGACTATATCCGTGGTTTGATGAAGCTGGGAAGAGGCCCTGAATACCGAGAAGATGAGCAGGGAACTGTATGGTACAAAGATAGAATCTGTGTACCGACGGATTCGGCGATACGAGAAGAGATTCTGTCAGAAGGGCATGACTCCAAATATTGCATTCACCCAGGGTCAGCCAAGATGTACCATGATCTAAGGAAGCACTTCTGGTGGGAGAATATGAAGACAGACATTGCAGGGCATGTAGCCCGATGTGATACATGCAATAGAATCAAGGCCGAACATCAGAGACCAGCAGGGTTGCTACAACCAGTTGAGATACCAGAATGGAAGTGGGAGTGCATATCCATGGACTTCATAATAGGACTGCCCCGATCCGAGCATGGATATGATTCTATATGGGTAATAGTGGACCGTCTAACCAAAGTTGCACATTTTATACCGGTCAAAAGGAAGTATAGAGTTGAAAAGCTAGCAGATCTATACGTATCAAACATTTTGAAGTTACATGGGGCGCCTCTGAGTATTATATCTGACCGAGGCTCACAGTTCGTATCACAGTTTTGGAAATCCTTGCACAAGTCCATCGGAACCAAGCTCGACTATAGCACCGCATACCACCCGCAAACGGATGGGCAAACAGAAAGAGTGAACCAGATTCTCGAGGACATGTTACGTGCTTGCGTATTGAGGTACAAGGAAGGATGGGAGAGCTGTCTACCCCACGCCGAGTTCTCATACAACAACAGCTATCAAACAAGCCTCAAGATGTCACCGTTTGAAGCATTGTATGGGAGACCCTGTAGGACCCCACTAATGTGGTCAGAACCAGGTGAGAGGACATTCTTCGGTCCTGCTAAGATTGTGGAAGCAGAAGAAGGTGTTGCCCAAGTAAGAGAGAATTTGAGGATTGCACAGAGTAGGCAAAAGAGCTATGCAGATAGAAGACGTAGAAAGCTTGAGTTCGAGGTTGGGGATTATGTCTACCTCAAGGTATCTCCACTTCGTGGCACTGTCAGATTCCACGTAAAAGGGAAATTGGCACCAAGATATGTTGGGCCATACAAGATCTGTAAAAGGGTTGGAAAGCTTGCTTACAAGCTGGAACTACCGGAGGAATTATCTGGAGTACACCCCGTGTTCCATGTCTCGCAATTAAGGAAGTGTTTGAAGCTTCCCGAGGAGCAAGTTCCTACAGATGCATTAGACCTGCAAGACACACTTGAATACAAGGAACATCCGATCAAGATCTTGGCACGGGATACCAAAGAGACGCGAAACAAAACCATTCCGATGTGCAAGGTACAGTGGAGCAATCACACTGAAAGGGAAGCTACGTGGGAGAAGGAATCGGACTTGCGGATTATGTTTCCTTACCTCTTCGAAGGGTACGTTAACTCTGAATCTCGAGGTCGAGATCCTAATGAGGGGGGAGGACTGTAACAACCCTAAAAATCCACACAATCTAAAAATCCCAACCAATTAAAATTTTTCATTTATTTATTGTGAAAACCCATTTTTCTTGTGCAAGCATATAGGTTTCATTATGAAATTGGTAAATAAAGGAGTGTAGTTTGCATTTTAATTCCATTCACATAGAATAATAACTTATGCATCACATTTGGGATTTATTGCAATTTATGTTTGTATTTACTCAATAAATTAAAATGGGCAATATATGTATATATACACTAAACTGAAAACAGAAAAGGAGAAAGAGAGTTCGGCCAGCAAGCCAGCCCGAGCCCGCCCGACCTTCCTCTCCTCATCTCACCGCGCGCGGCCCACGTCGCGGCTCGGCAGCGCACGCGCGCGACCGGCACACACGCGCTCGCGCTCGCGCTCGCTGCCAACCCGGTCCCGCCTGTCAGCCACTCTCGCCCCCACTGTTCTTCTTCCTCACGAAGGCAACGCGCCTGCCAGGGGGTGTCGCGCGAATGGCGTGACCCCGGTCCCACAGCCGACAGCATGGCAGAGCCCTGGACCCCGCTGTCCCCCTCCTGTCCCCTCCTTTCTTGGCCGCCAAGCGAACCCGCGCCATCCGGAGCCCTAGATCCACTCGAGCCACGGCCCTTCGATCGGCCGAGCGCAATCGAGACCGTTCGCCATTGGAGCTGGCCAAGCTCGCCTATAAATTGGAGCACCCCGAAGCCCTACCCTCATTTCCCCTCGCCGCCACCGCAGCACAGACCGGCACACCGCACCAAGCCGAGAGAGAGAGCGAAGGAGAAGGACGGAGCAGAGGAGGAGAAGCTGCCGGAGCGCCGCCGCCGCGGAGCACGCCGGAGCCGGACACGGAGGAGAAGCCGAGCTGCGGACGAGGAGCGGCACGGCACTGCGATCGCTCTGCACGGCTCCGACTCGCCACTGCACCGCCATCCTAGCTTCACCGACACCACGGTGAGCCATCGCACGCCATGACCTAACCTTGCCCTGCTTTTGCCATGGCGTTCCACCCTCGGGACGCGCAGGCACGAGCCTATACCGGCTCGGGAAGATCACCTGCACCATGCACTCACTCGACCAACCAAAACCCCCGGATTACAAGCTTGCTAGACCGAGAACGCAGCACGACGCGTTCTCGGCGGAGCGCGCTCACCACCGACGCGTTCCGACGCCGAATCACCCGTTCCGAGCAATCCGACTAGCACCCGTACAGGTTAGAACGTCGTGGAGCACCGCCACGACCCTCTTGAGCTAGCTACGCGGATCTAAGCGCTAGAGGAAGCCTGAATCGCCTTGGCCGCGTGCGCCGCGACCTTATCGGAGCGCCGCCGCGAGCCGTAGCCAAAAGAAGGTCATGCCGTGGCTAAAGTTCGCCACCAGAGTGTTGTATGCCTCTCTGGCCTCACCAATTTGACAAGACCGCGTTCGATTGAACCAATACTTGGTCGTAGCCGCGATGCCGCCTTCCGCCATCGTCGGCGACACGCCGCCGCCACAACCGAGCACCTTGGAAAGCTCGGTAGCCAAAATTGGTAGTTGGTATACCATCGCCATAGACCCTGGACGCGTATACATTCCCTAGAAGACCTCCTTAGCCCCGCCGGAACCTCACCGTCGCGACGACATCGCCGCCGACAGGTTCCGCCTCGCCAAATCCGTTCCGAGTACCCCCGGTCGCCTCGCGCTGCGGAGAAAGGCCGCCGAGGTTCGCCAAGTCTGCCTCGGCACCGCCGCTAGATAGCCGAGCCCTGTCTTGCCGAAATATGGCCATCGCCGCCCTGTCACCGACCGCCACACCGGAGAGACACCGCCGCCTTGAACAGACGCCCTGGAACCCTGCTAGCACCGAATCTCCGATTCGCCCGAGCCTCCCCAGGAGAGCTCGGGAGAGCAGCCCCTTCGGCGCCCAAATTTACGATTCGCCCGAGCCTCCCCAGGAGAGCTCGGGAGAGCAGCCCCTTCGGCGCCCAAATCTCCGATTCGCCCGAGCCTCCCCAGGAGAGCTCGGGAGAGCAGCCCCCTCGGGCGCCCAAATGTCCGATTCGCCCGAGCCTCCGCAGGAGACCTCGGGAGAACGGCACCCTCGGGCGCACCAAATTTCCGATTCGCCCGAGCCTCCGCGGGAGACCTCGGGAGAACGGCACCCTCGGGCACCCAAATTTCCGATTCGCCCGAGCCTCCGCAGGAGACCTCGGGAGAACGGCACCCTCGGGCACCCAAATTTCCGATTCGCCCGAGCCTCCGCGGGAGACCTCGGGAGAACGACACCCTCGGGCGCACCAAATCTCCGATTCGCCCGAGCCTCCCCGGGAGAGCTCGGGAGAGCGGCACCCTCGGCGCCCCGAATCTCCGATTCGCCCGAGCCCCGCCGAGCTAAACCGAGCTACACCGAGCTCCGCCGAGATACCCCCAACCACAGCCGAGCTACCCCCGACCACCGCCGAGCTCCGCCGAGATACCCCCAACCACAGCCGAGCTACCACCGACCACCGCCGAGCCACGCCGAGCTACGCCAACTCCGGCAACTCTCTGGGAACCAGCATCGAACACCTGAACGACCATCGGGTCTGTGTTCTGTTGAGGCGCCACATGCCGCACTACTGGACCCGCGCGCCACATCCCGAGCTGCCCCTATTAACCGACCAGTTTTCCCATTCTCAGAAAATAGGATAATTTTCGGAAATTCATAACTTATTCATACGATGACCAAAAATTGCGCACCATATATCAAAATTCTCAGGAAAATGAGATCTACAATCTAAGACTATGTTTGTGTGCATTTGGCTCTTTGTTTTATTGGATTTTTCTGAAATACTCTATAGGAGTCGCTGACGCGACTATTTCGTGTTCGATTTCAGAGCCGGAGGAGGATCTGACTAAGGAAGACGACCACGAGTACTTCCAAGAGCTAGGAGACGACTACGAAGGTGCCACATCCCACCAAATCCTTAGATCCTATTACGCATTGCAAATGACATTGTTGCTATTGCTTTATGATTATGTATGGATTGGTTGCATGGTAGTATATTTGAATTCCCTGCCTTGATAAGACTTTACCCTGCTATCCGCTGTTAGGTTAGCTGCTGCTTATTTTACTGTTACTCTTCCACTACTTACTACTTGCTATATGCTATGTGGTGGAATTGGGACGGTGTATAACTAATTATAACCACTGGGAGAGAGTGCTGCGTGCGTCTTGGGTGCGTGGTAAGGGTTGATGTCGACCAAGTGGGATGTGAGACGAGCCCATGGGGCAAGTCGTGCCGGGGGTGCAACCTGGGCGTCCCCAAGCGAGATACCTGTGGCGGGTAAAGTTGTTGAGGAGGTTCCGGGTGGGATAGCCTTGGTGGTTTGAAGCCCGTGAACGGAGGTGCTGTGATGGCACGGGGAGAGTATCCCCTAAGTGGAGATGCCTGCTTGGTCAAACCTAGGATGGACTAGTTTCAGGTTCATGGGAATCCTATTCTACTCACTCGCTTCTGATGGGCGGGAGACGGCTGGACTACTTGGTAGGACGGTGCCACTACTGCTAGGTTGAAAGGTGATAAGGGTGGGCGGAGACGGTCGATGGGTTCCCGTTCCGTTCTAGATGCACAGTACCACTGGATGGGCCCGGTACTGTGTCTCCCAGTCTCAGCATAACGGTGTAGGATCCGGAATATCCCAGGGCTGAGTGGTAGGGTGGCATCGACCTAGGCAAGCAAGCACCCGGAATTCTGCCTAGGTGTTTGCGCAACACCTATGATGGCTAATCTTGTGAGTAGTGAAACCTCTGCAGAGTGTACGGTTGATCGATCGATACATATGCCAACCTGTTGGCTATGGACCTTTCCTGTGAAGCTTCTACTAGTGTAGTGAGTGTTCTCTTCTCCCCCTGGATAACATTTTTCCGGCAGTGTACCCGTTGTGGTAGTGTGCCGCTGAGATAGGCCCGAGAGGGAGTTGGGCCTGTCGAATGAGAGTGAGGTGTGGGTATGTGAGGTGTGGTGATGGGAAAAGGGATGATGGTGTTAACTGGTGATAAAACTTGACTAATTAAACATTGATTACAGCTGCATAGGAAAACCTCAGCCTATAGGTCTGCTTGTATAGCCTTGCATCCACTTTCCACAAAGCAAATGCTGCATAGGTGGGCTCCGTGGCCAGTACAAATCGTACTGATAAATTTGCTGTCAGGTGACGAGAATGAGTACGACTTCGAGGGAGATGATGACGAGGAATAGGGTCGCGTGCTACACTCAAGTTGGCCGTGAAGGATGAATCGCTTCCGCATCTTCCAAAGCTTCTCTGATTGTTGATTCCGCCAATGTGGCGATGTAATAAATATTTATGTAAGACTTATTTACCGTTGTATGGATCCTGGTGGCAACTGAGATATGGGTAATTTCATGGATTGTTCCAAGCAATCTGTTGAATTACAATTCGAGCCTGAGGATTTCCCTTCGTGGAAATCGAGGTCGTTTCAATTGATGACGTCATCCAGAGTCCGCGCCGCCAGGATGCGATCACGATCGGAGTCCATTATGGAAAGGGAAGGTGGGACTCCAAGTTACCTTAGATATAGGATAGTTTGTTAGTTTCCTTATCTATTGATGAATTGTAATTCGACTAGGACTCTATCTACTCTCAGGGTATAAATATAAGCCCTCAGCCATTGAAAAACACACAACAACATCAATACAACACAACTTTCGGCTCCGGCCAACAAACCCTAGAGTCAGTCGAGTCCGGCGAGTTACTTCATCTAGGCTGGGTGTCATTCAGTGGACGCAGGCTTGCTTGTAAGTATCATCAACCCCCTGTTTAACTATGTTTTTTTAGCGTCATCCGGTGGACGTGGAAGCATGGCGGACCAGGGTCCTTGCTAAGCTCTGTTTCTTTGGCGTCATCCGGTGGACGCGGGAAGCATAGTGAGTCAAGGATGATTCACGCTGGTTTACCCAATCAATCTGTGTTAACCGTCATCCGGTGGACAAGATGCAGATTAGGGTGGTTTTCACGCGCGGATTAGTTATCGATTCGTGTTTGTTTGCTTGATTAATCTATTAGTTAATGTCATCCGGTAGACAGGCTATAGATTGAGATAGTTTGCACGCATGGATTAGTTATCGGCTCTAGCTAAATATGGCAATTTAGTTAGATTCATTAAGTTATCAAGATGTTGTTTGTTGTTTATTGTTTATTTATCAATATAACATCTCTCTACCCGATCAAGATTGATAGATTTGGCCTTAGATTCACTTGAATCTGATCATCGTTTATGCTTTCTTATGCTTATTTTACCATGATGATCGGTTCCATGCTTACATCGGCTAATTCCCTATCAATCTTGTTCGTTACATGTTGTGCGTTCGGTTCTAATCGAGACATAAGTGGTTCTAAGGTTATTATAAGTCTTATTTTCGTGTCCTTATTTAAGTTAAACTGAGTGTCATCCGGTGGAACAGGTTTAACCTAAATAAGTTTCGCTAGATTAGACTTGCTTTAATTTGAGGTCTGTTTATAACTACGCTAGCATTCGTTCGTGCTTCATGGACCCTGCATCGGCTAAAGAGCTGATTTAGTTATGCTTTCACGAATAGATCGTGTATATAGACTTATTTGGATATCAAACGATCCAGCTTTGTTTGCTAGGTTTGTTGAAACCCGCTGGCCGTTAGACCAGGTGAACGCAGACTTGGTGAACTTAGTGAAAAGGATTTACTAAAGCCGCCGGCCTTCTAGACCAGCTTTAGCAGATCTCTGCTTGTTTGATGTACAGATCAGATCTGTACACATGATCTATTTTCTTTTATGCACATTAGCCGAATTAGATCGGCTAGCACGTTATTATCTTCATATGAGTATCCTGATAGCCGTTTTACTTCATTATTATACTATCGGTTCATAACATGACGGAATCGGCTTTCTAGTCGATCTCTGATTATACTGGCTCTTTGAGCCGTACAGTTGGAACTATCTGGACTCACCAGTTAGTTCTGCCTTGGGTTACTGATTATATTTGTTTCCTTGTCAATTGCAGGTCAAATTGACTGGCACGATTGGGTGTTACTGGCACTCTCAGACTGGGTTCGAAGCTAGCTGGATCTGCAAGAGCTCTACTGCTTTCAAGGGTCGTTTCCGGCTTCGCTGGTGTGTTGGGTTTAGGGAACCACTTTTTGCACCAACAAACCCCTATGCTTCTATTATTGATCTTCCCTAGACATTAGTTGACGGTATAAAATTGGTACTTAACGACCGTCAACACTCAGTTATCATTTATAATAGTATTATTGACTTATTACCGCTAAAGCATTAGAGTAATTGGTTATCGTAGGTTTGCACATCTATTATTAAAGTTAATTATCTTTTCAATCACTATAGTAGATTACCGTAATGAGTAGAATGTCTATTTATCCTTTTAGCATAAAATAAATCAACGATACTCGGAATACTTACCGGGTGAAGTGCTACAATGGGAGAATTATCCGTGCGCTTGCAGATATATTCTATAGTATTATTTTTAGGTGGCAAGTGTATATTATTTTACCAATGGTTTTTTTTGCATCACGTTAGGGATGACAACTTAACGTGAAGTGATGTTAAAAATACCAACAGGCTACCGTATAGAGATGATGGTTGGCTCCTTGTGCGTGTCGTCAGGTTACACTAGTTATCCTCGCTGCTTGCAGCAAGTTATTCGCTGATTTCAGTAAGTTATCAAGATTAAGATCCTACGCCGTGAAGATAGGGACCAAGAACCTCATCACCCTCGCCATCCGGTTGATAGTTCGTCGGCGATCCTCCGCCGTATCACAAACCACTTGGTCGGAAGATCAGAAGTGTTCGGTCGGTAAGAAGACCCAAGTGACATCAAGATAAAACAAAAGGATTAGTTCAGTACATGAACATGCGAAGAGAGATGGTTTAGCCTGCGGATCACCTTCCTCAAGTCTGACTGAGTTTCATCGACATCAGACTTGAGAGCCTCCAGCTCTTCGTCTACTCACCTCTCCTCCACGACGGCGGCGACAGTATCTCCAACAATCCTGTATGTACAGAGAACCTCCGGCAGCTCTTCTCCCGCCGCCTCTCGGGTGATCTCCTCCACGTCTTCCTCGGGTAGCGCTGTGCTCAGAGAATGATGGCCTCTAGGGTCTCGGCCGGACCGTGGCATCCCCACTCAGGAAGAACTACCGGCATGGGCATCGTCAGCCTGCCCAGGTCCAGCCGCCAGCGTCGGCCCCTGTGCCCCATCACAGGCGGATCCCGGATTCCGACCAGTGTCTTGATCTGCTCCATGGCCTGCTTCCTCGGTATTCTCCGGTGGCTCTTCAACACCTCGACGCGGTGACGGCACCAGTTCGGTAACTGACTATGATGGTGGAATCGGTGGCGACTGTGGGTCTGGTCGACGACCAGCCTCCGGATCTTCATGCGACTCCTGTCCAGGGCAGGATCCAGCAATGGATCCTTCGACCTCTTCGACAACTCGTGGTCAGAGGGCCACGAGGCTGAACCACCACCCACGGTCGCGCCGGTCGACTCACTGCCGTCAGCTCCACCGGTCGCCGATCCAATGATATCATCATTTGAAGGCCCCCTGCACATGCAAAATTGTGGAAATTAGCGGTGGTCATGAAAAAGAGTACCTCCAGCAATGACTCCAACTACTTACATCTCCGACCGCCGGCGCTTACGCGCAAATTGCTTCTTACAACCAGAGCCCCTTCACCTAGGGTAGGCGTCCTGGTCAGGGATACCTCACCTTTTTGACGTTTCGGTTGCGGTTCCTCCTCGTCATCCAAAGATTCAATCACCACCTGACAACAATGGTGTCCTTTAGAGATCTTCACCGGCTCCTCTGGCCTCTGCCCTCCACCTTTCGACGAGCGGTCTTCTCACTGATCGGCTGCTTTCCACGAGCTGCTCGGCGAGCAAGCTCCTCGCCATCCTCCTCCTCTACGTCCTCCTCCTCGTCGGCCTCTGGTTCTTTAATGATCTCCTCCTCGCCATCAGGCTGGTAGCTATGGCGAGGATCTACTCCACGAGGCCACTCGGCAGATGGCACATCCGAGAAGTAGAACTTTCAATCCTAACCATTGATCTTAAACCAGACAAGTGAGCACTACATAATTGATGAAGGACAATAATGACCACAAGTGGCAGAACAGAGCATACCTCCGGTGGTGGGTTCTCCACGTGCAAAGGCTTCTGCTGACCACGAGTGTTGATAAAAGTTCCTTTCTCAAAAAGCCCCCTTAGCCTTTCCGTGGCCGCAGATGATGACATGCTCTCCGGTACCTCCCTGGTCGGGTCGTTCACTCCGCGCCACTCATAAGCAGGATGGACCCTCTCTTTGCAGGGTTGTACTTGGCGCATCACAAAATTGGCCGCCACGCCAATGCCATCAAGAGTCATACCCTTAAGAATCTCCAACTCGTTCACCTGCGTCATATCAACTAGCCCTGGTTTCTCATACCAGGTCAACCTCCTCTCCAGGACCTGATTTACTAGCGAACGAAGGGCTGCTGGTCGGGAAGGTAAAATCATCATTTGCTCCAATCTCTGATGCTAGTATCAAGGGGGACAGAAAGATAGTGGGCAGTGATCCCATCGTGGAGCTTCAAATATACTCCGCCCGTTATTTGGGACCCTCCGCCGCTCGATTTAAGCCAAAAGAAATGGCGAAAGAGGTTGAAATGCGGTTGGATCCCGATAAAGGCTTCACACAAATGGATCAAGATGGAAACGTGGAAGATTGAATTTGGGTGAAGATGACAAAGAGAGATGCCATAATAATCAAGCAGTTTGCAAAGAAACATGTGGCACGGAACACCAAACCCGCGGAGACAGAAATCGGCAAACACTATCAGTTCATTTGTATTTGGCATCGGGTATGGCTTACCAGACGGAGGTCACCATCCAGTGGTCGCTTGGTCCGGCAGGATTGCCTTCGCCACCAGATGATCGAGCATCTTCTTTGTCACGGTTGACCGTTGCCATTCGACATCTAGGCGCAATTCGCCCACAGCCTGCTCCTTCTTCTTTAGGGGCACGCGCTGGCTCTTCCTTGGTGCCATTTCAGCAATTGAGAAAGGGATTGACGGCTGTAAATGTCGAATCGATGGATTCCGAGGGGGAATCGGAATTTGGCGCAACACTCAGCAAACCCTAGATGGTGGCAGATGCACTGGAAAGGGCAAGAACTCAAGTGTCAAAGTGCAACTGCTTGGGAAGTGAATGGTTTTCTTCAGCATTCCAGCCGCTATATAGGTGTGCGCGACGGTTCGACTTCTGGTGTTCACAGTCTCGTGGCTCGTATTACAATGAAGGTTTGGCTTGGCTGACAGCATGGCTTGAATGGGAACAGTAAAAGTAAAAATCAACTCTTCGCCTGCCTCGGAAGACTGTCCCGCGCACCATGTTTGTGTTCGGGGACTTCACCAACTCTTCGCCTGCTCCGATGACTGTCCCGCGCACCATGCTGTGTTCGGGGACTTCGCCGATTCCTCGCCTGCTCGGAAGACTGTCCCACGCACCATGTTGTGCTCGGGGACTTCGCCGACTCCTCCCCTGTTCGGAAGACTGTCCCACACCATGCTGTGCTCGGGTACTTCGTCGACTCCTCGCTTGCTCGAAAGACTGTCCCGCGCACCATGTTGTGTTTAGGGACTTCACCGACTCCTCGCCTGCTCAGAAAACTGTCCCGCGCACCGTGTTGTGTTCGGGGACTTCGCCAACTCCTCACCTGCTCGGAAGACTATCCCGCGCACCATGCTGTGCTCGGGGACTTCGCCTACTCCTCGACTGCTCGGAAAATTGTCCTGTGCACCATTCTGTGTTCGGGGACTCTGCCACTGCTACGCCTACTCGGAGAAATTCAAGATTATTTATTTTTGACCCTGTTACAAGATACTACGTCATCTTCCAACAGGCTCGGAGACTAAGTGGATACACTTCTCCTGGCGGTGAATGTATTTGCTCTAACGATTCAAAAGTGGATACACTTCACCAAAGAGAAGCTCGTTTTCAAAAATTTTCTGAGCTCCTTACATCCACCTGGTCAATCAACTCTGAAGATGATAAGTCAGCACAGATCTGCAATTCCCGACGAATGCAAGGTGCTTGGGGACTAGCTCTGGGGGTATAGACCCGTATACCCATATGGCGCTACATGTGCCACATCATCCAATCAGGTCCAAGATGCCAAGGACGCGTCGTCTACACGTTCTCCAGAAGATCACGTATATCCACCGATGGGAAGCCGTGGTGGCTAAGAAAATAGCTTTCCTAATATCTAGCCGATTAATTTCCTTATTCGGGTAGGATTGTAATCTGATATACATGGTAAAACCAACTTGTAACCCTACTCCCCGTACTATATAAGGCGAGAAGGGGATCTCCTCGAAACAACTCAACTCATAGCAATACAATCCACAAGAACACAAGACGTAGGGTATTACGCCTCGTGGCTGCCTGAACCTGTCTAAATCATGTGTCCTACGCTCTCTGTGTTACGCTCGCCCGTCTCAAGTACACCCCTACCGACTCATCTACTACCGTGGGCATACCCCTCGGTAGACTATCAGCGATATTTCGTCGACAATGTATGACCAATATGCAAAGTTTTAGAATATTATTATACACAAATGATGGGGTAATCATTGAAAATATTTGTATAGTTGTAATAATGAATTGCAAATGTAAAGATCAAGGTAAACTTGAATTATAGAGGTTGTATTCTGTCTCATGTTTTTGGAATTAGGTAGTCACCATGAGGGTGTAGACCTTTTATAATTAATTTACATTAGGATGTAGTCCTTGCATGTTCATCATCAAATTGAAAGTGCACTTTGAGGAATAAATCTCACAGCAGTATGAGGTACTACCTTGTGATTGACAATTTGAGAGTAAGGTGATATCGCATAAATTAGATTCCAAGTGAGAACAAAATTATTGCATTTGCGCATATAAATTATAAAAATTGTAATGGAACAAGATATATACAATCACTTTATTCGGCTAACTAGATTGTATGGCTGGCTGGCTGATTGTTGTGAGAGAAAAACACTGCTGAATCGCTGGTTGATGCTAGCTAGTAACTTCAAGCGAACAGAGTATGAAAATGTATAAAGTAAGACAAGGTAAACTTGTATATGACATGGGATTTTGTCTTATTTTATGGAACGTAGGTAATCATCATGCGGGTGTAGACCTCTTATAATTATTTCACGTCGAGATGTAGTTCTTATATGTTTACTAGGTGAGTGCCTTTACATTGCAATGGGAATATATAGTACCATGAAAGCTTATGTATGAACATTTGTTATACTGATATAAAAAAGGTTTCATAATCATAAGGTTTGGAGTCTTAAGATTACACAAAGTTTTTTAAAAAATATAGATATAAATAATTAAAATACAACTCTAAATTATAACGTGAAACTTAAACATCAACTATGTACCATTCATAATGTAAGAACATAACCTTTTCATGGAGTTAGGAGGTAGGACATCTTTGTAGATAATATTTTCCGCGTATGTACCATCTCCTGTTCTCTTTTTTTTTCTTATCCTTCTTATTATCATTAGGTGGGACACCAAGGATCATAATGTTCGACCTGGCGATGGCGATGGCTCTTGATAGCGCAACATACAACTGATCATCGAGCCTTATCTATTTCTTTCTTGCATTGTCCAGCATCGCTTCCTGCAGTGTTACATCCATATACTTTTAATTGTCATTAATGTTAATGGTATAAATAATACATTAAATTTAATATAGTAAATGACCGATTATTTTGTTTACCTCCATTATTAGTGTTAGTCTTGTCACCCAATAGTGCAGGATAAGAGCCTACTCTATTGGCAGTTTTCTATGGCAAACTTATAGAGACCCCAATATCTTCTCTAGCAAGCTAATATATTGTAGCAGAAATTACAGTGGGTGGATAGAACTCAATTTTTACACATCATAGCTGGAGAACGATAACCAGTATACAACTTTGAATTTAGATCAGATCACAAATGGTTAATGAAAAGGGTTCGAGATAAAATAGGGATGATAAGAGGAACCATGCAAACCTGCCTCTGATTCTTTGTTCTCCTTCTGCCCAGACTCTCCTCATTCCTAAAAACTAAGAAGTCCAAAAGTAAGAACTATTATAAAATTCACCAAATTGCATCTGAAATAGTTTATGGGTCAGAAAAAATAATTTATTAAACTCTTCACATAAATTTGATGTAAATTTAACATTAGGAAATTAAAAGCCTAAATAAGTCTGGTAGGTATTGAGGAAAGCTTCAGTTTCAAGATATGCAGTGGCAAGCAATAGTAGTAAGTTCCAACTTCAAAGGGAATGTATTAATCCTGAGGAAAGCTTCATCACAATAAGATTGGAATTTCATTATTCATCGCATTATACACGTGAGCAAGCAATGTGATCAATCCAAACAACACTAAGAACCACTTGACAAAGAAGCCATCAGCTCCTATCAGTTAACCGGAGGTAATTAGTCATCAGGTCCTGTCACTTAACCTGAGGTAATTTGTACCAAGATGGCCCTGGTAAGCCTCCAAATGTGCAGCAAAAAGAGATGCAGCAACGACAGCAGACCGGCAACTACCTCCCTCTCCCTCTTTTCTATGTGCTCTCCACAAGCAAGCAAGCAGTTGTAGCTTCAACCAAATTCATCTGCTCTCATCTATCTCTCCAGCTTTTTTTCCATCCTGCACCACCATGAAGATACAAAAATTTGATTTTTGATGGACGATGGTGTACTGCTTGTGCATATATTGCCAAAAAAAGAGAAGGTTGCAGTAAATATATCAACCGCACTAAAAATTTGGCAAGAGATTGGCCTTGCAATTTATACCAGCAAACAATAGCTGCTGAAGCTAACATTCTAATGTATCGTTACCACAAAGAATCAAACTTTCACCTATTTAGGCTACACCAAGCACAAAAGCTAACATTCCAATTTCAATGTGTGATCACTAACATAGATAACTGAAATATACACAGCGCCCAGATTGTATCATGAGTAAAAGAAAAAATAGAGATATCCAAGGCGGAAGGAGTACACGAGAGCAACCTTAGCTCAGAGATCACCTGCGTTGGTGGTGAACATGTGCAGAAAGAATGTGCACAGTGCAGATGCACCGTGTGTAATGAAGCATTGCCCCAACAGCAACTATGTCGAGCCGCCGACGCCAAGTTCCCACACCTGTACCCCTACCAGCTGTCCTTCCTCCCTATTCAGAAACTGAAGGAACATGCAATTCACATCAATATTGGTGGGAAGTGGACTGCACGACGAATAGCCTAAATTCCTGCTATTGCTACCTTACCAGTCTCAACAATCTAGAGAGGTTTTGTTTTCTTAATCGAAAAGGTGAGAATGTACCATCAGATGTTGTTGACAACTGAAGATCGGCTGACATCAAGATGGAATGACAATCCAATGTAGTTTGATCTCCTCTTACTTTTACTTCCAAAGGTATGCAGAAATAAAAGAGGAGTCGTGATCTCTGACTGGATGACTTTATATGCGATGATCTCTAAGCGCTGCTGTATCCAGATTAGCGCTTCTCTCAAAGGAGTCAAATACAACAAACGGTAAGGCCTTTTTTAATCCCACCTTAGCAAAACAGAAAACTTTTTATGAGCTCACACAAACAATAAAAAATTAAGTTTAGAATCTTAAGATTCATGGAGTACAGGAGAAACACTTACATAAGCTGCTGGTCACCACAGCTGTCAAGCACATCGAGCAATTAACAATTAACGATGTCTACACTCCACATCATTTCTTCAAACATTACAATTTGGAGATATTGGTGCCTGAAATATTAGGCTCTCAGTTAATAATATCATGCTTCATTTTGTGGCTTGCCAAAAATGCTCTATAAATATTAACTATTGTAAAGCACAAACAACACAAGCCACCAATCTAAAAGCATTACAATATGGCCATACATTTTGAAGTTCTTGTAATACACAAGAAAATGAAGAACTATTTCACACTTAATCTATCAAAAATCCCTATCTCCGTCACAAGGCAGGTATGATATGAGAGCATTAATTATCTTATATACTGACCGAAATAAAGAAGGAGCACTTTGTTTTTTTACTTTGTAAAGTAACATGTGATGAAGAAACAATGTTGGCTTTTTATTTTTTTCCTACATCATCACTAATCCACAGGCAAAGCATATATGCCAATATGCAGTACCTGATATTTGAGGTGGTGGTGCTCACTGGCTAGTTCATCCATGTAGACATTTCATCAAACATCCTGAAGGCACTTCCCCAAATATTCTACCCGCAGAGTATCCGCAGCATAAAAACACATTCAGGGCAGAGGAGTCACCACAAATGAAGAAGCAGCACAGTAATGAACTCATTCAGCACGTGCTTTGATTTAGGTTTGAACCAAACTGTATTGAAAATGAGCAAAGCATGAATTGGAAAGCATAAGAAAGAAACCTCAAAACTAAATATTCTATATTGCCTCTCACTAAATCTTCTACATTGCCACAGTTATTATCAGCTGTAGAATAAAACAAATGCAGGAATCCATGGAGACATGTCCCCACTCAAATGAAATTGAAACTCAGGTTAGTGAGCAGTCTAACAATTTATCTAAGCAATAGAGCTAGATGCTAAAATTAAAAAGAAAAGGGCACCTCCTGATGATCCTTAGTATTTCTGTAATTTATATATAATTTTCAACATGTAGAGGTGGCGTTTGGATATTACCTCAGTTTTAGATGCTAACGATATCAGCCGGGTCTTTTTATTTGTAGAGATTAATTAAATGGGAGAGAACATTGACCGATAAATCCTGCAGTAGTATGAGTACTATCTTGTGTTCACCAAATTATTAATAAAGTAAGGTGACATCGAGTGAAAAGCATTCCAATAGGGAGAAAAATCGACCATAATTAAATTACATCGGTACATGTGATAGGGAATTGTAAAAGGAAGACGTGTTCGATATGTACTAAATATTTGTATTCACAATGCATTAATAATAAATAAATATTTACAATGCAATAGCAGTACACCAGGAGTCTAAAACTGAGGTAATTAGACTAACTAAACCAATGTAATTTATGGAATTGAAAACAAATACTATGCAATTTAAAAAAAAAATCTGCTGAAAATAAAATGTGAAATTAAAAAATGCAGATAACTTAGCCCAGGTTGAAAGCACGCAGGCCCCAACCTAGGCATGGGCCGTTAATCTGGCCCATGAGGGGGAAGGGGGACTCCAATATAAAAGCTTGTAGCCGCCCACCATCGGCCGCCACCGCCCTTTGCAACCAGGGGGCAGGCCGTCGCCGCCGGGTCTCCTGGCCTCGTGGGCCGAGCCTAGTTGGGGCCAGGTGGGGCCACATCGTGGGGAGCCATGCTCCCGCGCAGAGGCGCCATAGCAGGAGGCCGAGCGCCCAGCCACGTCGTGGTCATGGCTGGCCACCGCGCCGCCAGCTGCAAGTCCGTCATGGCCACCTGGAGCCAGGGCGAGGCCAAGGGGCACCTCACAGTGGTCGGGCCGCAGAGCCTGTAGCCCGGTCGGGCCCACGCTGGAGGTGGCCGCGTGCATCCGTGCTTGGAGGCCGAAGCCGTGTCGAGGACCAGCACCGCCAGTGGTTCGCCGTCTGGCCGCCCGCCGCGTGGGTGGCCAGCCACAGCCGCGCCATGCCTGAGGGCCGAGACGCTGCCGGTGGTAGGGGGTCGGCCGTGCCCATTGGGGGCGTGTTGCCTGTGGTGGCTGGCCGCACCGTGGCCGTGCTTGGCCGCCACGGCCACTAGGGCCGCGTGCTAGCTATGACGTGGCCGATTCGTGACAGGCTGTGGCCGAGCCACGTAGCCGTGCTACTGCTATGGACAACCAGTGGCGCGCTGTGGATGACAGCGTCGAGCGTTGACAGTGGTGTGGCGACCACTACGTAGACGCGACGGTGTGCGCCAAAGCTTCGTAGTAGGAAGGATGAATGTGTGATTCGCCATGTATTACCTTTGATCCCATTCTGTGTTCACCTTCCTTGATTGTAAGATCAACGCCCTGATCCTAAGACCAATGCTCTAATTGGGCAGGGAAGGGGAATGGGGAGCTCTCGTGCTGATAATGTGTTGCGAGCAATCATGTATATAAATGGGAATGTAAATGACATAGAGAGACAGAGAATGAAATGAATGGTCGTATCTTCCATTGATCATTGAGTCGTATTTATACAGAGGGGACGGAGGAGAAAACTCCCCCGTCAAGTAACCACGATGAGTGCATGAGCGAGGTCGTGGGGAAGTTGCCCCGTATATGATGTTGTGAAGATACCGCCCCGAGGAGATCTTGGGGGGAGTTCCCCCGTACGTGGGATGAGGAGATATTCCCAGTACAGGAAGTGACGTCGATAGCTCCGTTGTTAGACCATGTGGGGAATCCCATGGTAACGGTTGTTAGGATGAGATCATCCCAAAATATCTATCGATATATTTGTAACAATCTTAAGAAGAAAGTGAAGGAGTGCAAAGAATTGAACAAGAAAAATAAAATTCTTGAACAATCCTTTGATGAGTTAATTGCTTCTCATGAGTGTCTAAAGGAGGACCATGAGAACCTCAAATAGGCTCACTCCAAGTTTGAAAAGGCTCACACATCACTTTCAGAGTTGGCTAAGATAGAGGATGTGCCATCAACATATGACGTAGGTGTTACTTGTGATATTCCTCATACACCTATTGTTGTTGCCCCCACTAACACTTCTTATAGCACATCCACCTCTATCTCATCTAAGGATGTTGGTGTCACTTGTGAAGCTACAATCTTGGTTGAGAACAAAAACCTCAAGAAGAAGATGCATGAGCTCACTCTAGCTTTAGGCAATACCTATGGTGGAGATGTCCACTTGCTTAAGTGCATGTGTAGTCAAAGGTTCTCCATTAACAAGGAAGGTCTTGGTTATACCCCCAAGAAGGGCAAAGCCGTCTTTGTCCCTCACAAGACAACATTTGTGAAGGGCAATGGTGTGGTTTGCTATTGTTGCAAGCAAGTGGGGCACAAGGAGCAATATTGCAAAAATAGGACGATGAAGCAAAGCAAGGCTAATGTGTCATCCATTAGACTTGATTCTTGCTATGTGCTCACAAAGAGTGCAAAGGGAGTAAGAGTCAAGTATATTGGTGCACCTAAGGAGAGCCCAAAGAAGAAGGCTATTTGGGTGCCCAAGAGCTTGGTCACTAACCTCCAAGGACCCAAACCAGCTTGGGTACCAAAATCTAATTGATTTCTTTGTAGGTGAACTACAAGTCCAGAGGGAGGCATTGGGTGCTTGATAGTGGGTGCACTCAATACATGACCGAAGAATCAAATATGTTCAATTCAATCAAGCCAAATGAAGATGGGAATCTTGATAGTATCACATTTGGTGCCAATAAGAAAGTGAAAGGATCGAGGATGCCTAAGAGGGGGGTGAAATGGGCAACTAATAATTTTTCGCAAATCAAATCAACCTATCGCCATTTGCCCAATATCACCCCACTAGTGCTTATGTGAAGTTCTAAGCCTAAAACAAGTTGAGAAACCTAGAGCCAAGTCCTAAACATGCAATTCTACTCTAGGAATGTAAAGAGCACAAAGTAAATGTGGGAAAGTAAATGAGATAGAAAGACAAAGCCAATTTTTTCCGAGGTATCGGAGAGTCGGCACTCCCTACTAATCCTTGTTGGAGCACCCATGTAAGGGTGTAGCTCGCCCTTGATCCTCGCAAGGACCAAGTGCTCTCTACAGACTGATCCTTTGCCTCTCCAGCGCGGTGGATTGCCCACAACCGCTCACAAGCTTGGCTTGGGCCGCCCACAAACTCTCCAAGCGGTCACCAAGCCTTCGATCGCCACCAAGCCATCTAGGTGATGCCAATCACCAAGAGTAACAAGCTCGAACTCTCACTTGACCTAAACAAGGCCAAAGAGATGGATGGATTGCACAAAAGTCACTCTTGATCAACTCTAGGGAAGAAGCTCACTTGAATTCGCAATTCACTCAACCTCCCTAGGGCTCTTGCAATCTCACAATGTCTCAAGGTGTGTTCAGCTCTTTGAAGTGGCAAGGGACCTCCCATGGATGAGCACAAGGAGTATAAATACTCCCCACACAAGCCCATGGCCGTTAGGCACAAAGCCCTCTGTTTTTGGGTGCACCGGACGCTCTTAAGTTCACACTGGACGCGTCCGGTGGTTGTCCGGTGCCCCTCCAACGGCTACTGTACCTGCACTGAATGCAGTGGACACTGGCAGTGTCCGATGGGGCTTCACCGGACGCGTCCGGTGATCAAAATCCCTCTCTGGAACCTCTCAGCGTGGACACCGGACGCTCCCGACTTTGTCCGGTGCAGCGTTCGGTGGTTGTCCGGTGCTAAGCCCTAACCCAGGGTATAGCACCGGACGCTCGCACAGTAAACAATGCACATCCGGTGGTTCCAAAACGGTGTCCGCTGCTCTCTATGACTGCATCGAATGCTCTGGCCCACGTCCGGTGCAGCGTCCAGTGCAACATTTTGGCCCAAAATTTCGCCGAATCGACAACTTTCCAAAACGAAGTTTGTTCCAAATAGTTCACCTGACCTCTCTGCACTCACTAGACCTAGGTTTGACAAGTGTGTACCACACTACCATCTCCTAGCTAAGTCTAGCTCAAGCTACCCATTCAAACACCCCTTAATAGTACGGCCAAAGTCAAAAACAAGACTTATACTACTCTAAGTGCCTCCCAACACCAAATGGCACTTAGAACTAGCCTGTCTTCGTCTTGTCTTCCGTCCTTTGAAAACCGAATCGATTTTCATTGCTAGGGGCTTGAACCTACATGTTCTTATGACCTAACTTCTATGTTATCCTGCAAAACACACGTTAGTCATAATAACCTCCTTGTTGTCATTAATCACCGAAACCACCAGGGCCTAGATGCTTCAATCTCCCTCTTTTTGGTGATTGATGACAATAACCTCAAATAGATTTAGAAAGTGTGAGGTTTTCAAATCTTGATTCTTATAAGCATGAGACAATAAGAGCAAAGGGGTTAGGCATGCTTATACGAACCAAGACATAAGGTACACAAGAATATAAGAGTTAAGCGCAAGTACCAACAAGTATAGCTCACAAGAATCGGAGTAAAAACGCGGAAGCAACACAAGTGAGCTACACAAAGCAAGTGACATGATATAGATATGAAAATGGGCACACATGTCACAAAGAGTATATCACACACAAGCATATATCACAATGCATAAAAATGGTAAACATGATGCATGAGTGTATATCATATCAAAATAAGAGCCAAATGCCAAAATCTCACACGCTCCCCCTAAATCTATGGCTTTCTCTCCCCCTTTGGCATCAAGCACCAAAACCTAAGGGTCGGAGGGTGCAGTCAGGTCACAGTGAGCAATCTAGAAGGCGGCAGCATCTGTCTCTGACTCTGGGCTGGAGGCCCTCTGACCCTCTGTCTGCCGAACTGGAGGTGAAGTGGTCTGGGTCGGAGGAACCTCAAGTGTCGACTACTCTGCCTGTGGCTCAACTGGCTGCTCAAGAGGTGTCTGCTCTACCACTGGCTACTCAAGCTACACCTGCTGTCCCTGAGAGTCTAGAGCGGGAGGAACACCTAGTTGCAAGTGAGCTGAAGGCTCTGGCACTATCTCCGTCGCTGTCGTGTCATGAGTAGCAGGCTCTGAAGAAGTGATAGACGACGGAAGTGTCTCTATGGTCGTGCCTGTGACTGGAGTTGCAGTAGTAACTAGAAGCTGAGGCTGGGGCGGTGGAGTGTCCATCACTGTGAGCTAACTATACAAGAACTCCAGGCCCCTGCTAGCTGAAGGTGTGAGCAAAGACTGCGTTGCGGATGAAGGAGTGAAGCCTGTGACAATCGGCGACTCCTGAGCAAACTGCCACTGGGTTGCCTGAGGAGGAGGAGTGACCACTGAAGGAGCAGCTGCCTGTGACTGACTCTGAAGTTCACTAGACTGTAACACTGGAGTAGTCACAGGTGCAGAAACTGTAGACGGGCCAGGCTGCTGAGTCGGAAGTGGAATCCCTGCCACTGTAGTCAACGCCTCAAGGAAGAACTGCTGCTGCTGGACGGCTGCTTGCTCCTAAAGCTGACGCTAGAAGGCATCCTGGCATGCCCGGTCCTGTGCAAGGGCAGCTGCCTGCTCTCTGGCGTACCAGGCCTGCTCCTGAGCTAAACGCTGCTGCTCAATAGCCTGCTACTGCTGTGACTGCTGGAGACTCTAAAGAATGGCTAGCAGTGCTAGGTCACTCCGATGGCTCTGTGGAGCGGAGCTGGAGCTGCCAGCCTCGCGGTCGTGAGCTCGAGGAGACAAGGGTAGCACAGGGTCAAAGTCCTCGTCTATGCTGGAAGTCATCGTCAATTGGGCTCCCCCGTGCTAAGCGCTCTGCGCAAAGCTCCTCTGCCTCAGCAAAGGCCCTAATGGCCACGTCCTGCTCCTCCTCAGTCTCTGGCATGGCCCCTATCTGACGAGTCTGACGTGGTGGAAGCTGCTACTGATGACGTGCTGCTAAAGGTCTCTCTCGATGAACCGGCTGAGTCACGTTATAAGCAGAGTAGGCGTGTGTAGTGTCTGTCAACTTGACATGAATCTCTGGAGGGATAGGAGCAACTATTCGAACTATCAAGTGACAAATCCAATGCCCATATGGCATCCTGCGTCCTCCCCTGAACCCATCTGTGATCAGATCCTCCATCTCTGATAGCATGAAATCCCACAAGTCAAACGTCTCCTGTCTCACCATGTGGGCTAAGAGCCAAAGCTGTAGGCGGGTGATCCCCTCTCTTTAGCCCTCACGCGGTAGTATCATCCTCCTGAACACAACATCAAGCACTGGGGCTAGGAAGGTGAGGTCCTTGGGACGGCGGCTAGAACCCTCTCCAAATGGCTCTCTGAAGCAGGGCCGAACAAACTCTGTGCTGGGGTCTATGCCGCCGTGAGGTCATCAAGGTAGGTCTGTCAAGTCGTAGCACTCCACGTGGAGTCTGGTCTCTGACACCTCAATCCTAAATATCTCTTGAGCTCTCTCTGCGTACAGGCGGTGGTCTCTGCCAGCAAAAGCGAAGTGAATCCACCTGCGCTCTGGGTCAACAAAAAGTGAAGCATAGAACTCTCTGACCCAAGTCTCTACGTACTCCCCTGACCTACTGAGCAACCCTAAAAGTCCTGGCAAGTACGTCAGGTTGGGGCGTACCTCCTCTCCTACCACTATGCAGATAGACTCAACTGATATAACTCTATGCGCCGCAAATTGAGTCCCTGCTCTGAGGAACGCCCTAAAGAAGTCCTCATGCAGTGGGTGGTAGAACCGAGGACCAGCTCTAGAGTCCCACTGCGGAGGGAACCACTCAGGGAACGGGACACACCTCAAGAGCTGAATTTGCCTCGCCGAGACAGTGTGAAGGTCGGATCGGTGGTGGTACTTGTCCCGATGGAGCTGTGGAGTCTCCTCTGTCTGCTCTGGCTGTCCCTCTGCCTCCTCTGGCTCTCCCTCTGCCTGCTCCTCTGCTGCTGTGTCCTCTGCTTGCTGAGAAGAACCTTTGGTGACAACCAACCGAACAAGCTTCCCTCCAACTAACACTGTCTCTGTTGGAGGGTCATGAGCCAAGTGAACCTCTCTCTAACTCAAGCAGAGTCTCTCTCTCTTGAGTTGAAACGGGAGTGGCAACAATCATGAGGCCACCCCTACGACCATCTCTCTCTGCCATCTTGGCTGCTGCTGCCACTGCTAGTGCCTCTGCTCGCTCTCTCCTCTCTGGTGCGCTTCTTCTTCTTCGGCTGCTCGACCACCAGCCTCTTGCCCTTGTCGCCACCTGGTTCGAGAGGGTGGTGGGTCGTCCTCTAGAGGAGCTCCCCTGGGTTGCTTAGTTCAGGCCATTACGCCACGAACAAGCAACACAGGCGAAAAGCTACTGAAAAACTGACAAACCTCTAAAACTCTGCCTCTAAACCTCTAATCACTGCCACTGAGAACAACTGCCAACTGCCTCTGCCACTGATTGAGCAGAAGTGTGGAACTGACACTCATAGGCCTGGCCTCGTTCCGTATCCGTGGGCTTGGCCCCGGATTCAACCTGACAGTGACCCGCTGCAGGAAATAGACAGGAGGATTTACATAAGCAATATACAACTAGAGAGAAGAAACCCTAATAGAAGCAAGCACATAGATGAGTAAAGGAATGAATGTGGCTCACTACCTGAGGAAAGAGCAAACCTTGCGAAAAGGAGAGACGACCACAAACGGGGCACCACGGGACAAGGAGAGTCACTGCACATAATAGGGCATAAGTCATGAGGCTAGGGCAATGACCATGACATACAATGAAAGTGAAGAACTAGGGTTATGGTGGCCAAGGAATACACCACATGGACAAAGAACACCTCCACAAACCCTAGCACAGGAGGAATAGCACCTCTGCAGCCTTGAATCACTGCAATGGAGGAGAGATATCTTTGAGGCAAAAGATCAAGCACCTTCTATGCACTGGTGAAGAAGGGCCTAGGGCAAAGCAACTTGGGTAGAGATTTACCATGGTGAAGTGCAAGGAAAGGAAGAGGAAGAATCCCGTGCAGTAGCACCGAGAGCCTCGTCGACGGCGGTGAAGATCCTCGAACGGCGGTGGAGGTCGTGGCGAATCCGCTGAGCACGACCGAGCGGAAAGGCGCACGGCAGTGCGCGGGAGGGGCGGCGCCAACCGGAGGAGACGGGCCTGGCCGGCGGCAAGGGCATCGGCGAGGTCACCAGCGGAGAGGAGCTGCGGCGGCGGCGCACGAGGTGGCTAGGGCACGGGCGTGACGGAGAGGCGGCGACGGTGTACGGGCGCGGGAGGTAAATGAGTGAGGATGAAGAGTGGGACCCGCAGTCATAAGAAGTCAACTGCGCCGGTTAATGTTGCACCGGACGCTCCCACAGTGGTACCGGACACGTTCGGTGCACCACCAGAGAGCACCCGAGAGCAAAAATTCACACCGGACGCGTCCGGTGACCACCCACCAGATGAGCTCCGCGTCCAGTGTACTCTTCTTGGCCTTCGTCTTGAATCCACACCGGATGCTCGAAAAACTTCACCGGACGTGCTGGAAACATTGTTCCAGCGTCCGGTGCTCCTGTTTATCTTCTCTGCAGAGCTTCTTCTCACACCGGACACTGGGCATCGTTCGGTCAGCGTCCAGTGCACCTTTAAGTGCTGATTCTCCTTCGGCCTTCACAAAATTTCTCCCAACCAAGTTCCAACATTAATAAGAGGCAAATAAACACTGTTTGGAACTGGTATGAGACATCATCTCTCAAACCCTGAATTTTTCAAATATTTTGCATTAGGCATACATCACTTTTATGAGAATAGACAATGAAATCCAATAACCAGACGAAAAACAAACAACCATGCTTATGCAATGCAAGTTCACATAAAGTAAACTAGATGCTTGTCAATTTGTCCTCAGGTAAGCTTCTTCGCATGCTTTTGGGCGGTTATCTTAACCGAGTTAGACAAGCCCTATGTGCAATTCAAAGTTAGACATGTTTTATATTACAATGCAATGCACACAAGATCATTTTTTAGTGAAGTTGCTTAGATCAAGGTAATTGAGTTCATTCCTTAGAGTGCAAAACCATGCCTCATCCAATGGTTTTGTGAAGATATCCGCCAAGTTATCATCCGTTCTCACTCCCTCAAAGGAAATGTCACCTTTAGCAACGTGATCCCTAAGGAAGTGATGGCGGATGTCAATGTGCTTTGTGCGGGAGTGTTGAACTGGGTTATTAGAAAGTTTTACCACACTCTCGTTGTCACACAACAAAGGCACCCTTTTTAAGTTAATTACATAATCAAGTAGGGTTTGTTTCATGTATAGGATTTGTGCATAACAAGCACCCGCGGCAATGTATTCCGTTTCGGTTGTTGACAATGCAACACTATTTTGTTTCTTGGAGGACCAAGAAACTAGTGATCTTCCAAGCAAATGGCACCCTCTGGATGTGCTTTTTCGGTCAATATTGCAACCGGCGAATCAGAATAGCCGACAAGAGTAAAGTTAGCTCCTTTGGAATACCAAAGGCCAATGCTTGGGGTGTGCTTTAGGTACCTAAGGATTCTTTTCACCGCAACTAAGTGAGGTTCCTTAGGGTTAGCTTGAAAGCGCGCACACATACACACACTAAACATGATGTCGGGCCAAGATGCGGTCAAGTATAACAAACTACCGATCATAGAATGATAGAGAGTTTGGTCAACCAATTTACCTCGCTATCAAGGTCGAGATATCCGTTGGTAGGCATGGGGGTCTTGATGGGCTTGCATTCTTCCATCTTGAAGTGCTTGAGGAGGTCCTTCATGTACTTCTCTTGCGACACGAATGTCCCCTCCCTCAATTGCTTGACTTGAAAGCCGAGGAAGAATGTGAGCTCACCGATCATGGACATCTCGAACTCCTTGGACATCATATCACTGTTCACGGTAGTTAGTGTATGATTTTACCTGTCAACTAAACATGAAAAGGGTATGAAAGCAAACACCAACATAGGAATAGGGTTTAAGCTGACAGAATTCCATGAGTTTTGGTGAATCTGTGTTTCTGCAGGGTGTAATCAGAAAAGAACCAAAGGAGACCCACATGTCGGACTAAAACATCGAATTCCACCGTGAAAGGAAATCAGGAAGAATCTAGAAGACACTAGAGACTCACCAGAGAAGACAGGACGGGTTTGGACTCCGAAGTGGGTCGGCCGACCTCCCCCTTGGTCGGCCGACCTGTCAGTGACACCAAATCGCCTCCGCTTCGACGTGGACCCACATCCCGATATTTTACGCAATCTCCACCGTCGGCCAAAGTCGGTTTGATCCAAGGGCTACGGTTCATCCCACCGGCCTATATATAGACCCCCAGACCCCCAAGGTTTCAGACCAATTCATATCAATATATGTAAACCCTATTCAAGAGGTGTCCCATGAAAGGATAACTTCTCATTAGGATCTAGGGACTAGATAGTAGAGAGATGGAGAGCAAGGGAAGAGTTAGGAGGAGATGCCGGCCTGTCGGTGATCCCTCTATGGCTTGTACTTCGGTAGGATCTAGCTCTACTTGAGACAGCTCTTAAGATGTCTCGGGCAACCAACTTCTGATCTACGTAAGTCTATGTTCATATTGTTTATCTGATTTATGTCTCTCTTTTGAGTAATTTATTCCTGTTCTAGAGGGAGTAGAGTGGTAATATATAGTGTAGACATGGTGCCTAGAATATAGTTACTCGTAAATGCGTCTTGTCTGGCTAGATCGGTGGTAGATCACAGGGGTGACCATGCCTGTTGAGTCCTTTGTTGTCCACCTCCCGTCAGAAGGAATAGTAGGATAGCTTTGCTAAAGGAAACATCCTCTGTTGATATCTTTCAGTATAGTGATTTCCCCAGATAAGCAGTAGAAGACAAAAGCTTGCCCAAGTCAGAAGTAGAAACCCCTAGTTATCCTCTCTACACTCCTATTATCTACAACCTAGATCACCATAACCATATTATATACACCCTTGATTAGTTTTACACCTATTAGCCATCATCTTTATTTGCATCACTACACCCATCATTGATTACCACCTTTAACTTAGCTTTTACCTTTACTTATTGACTACCTCTGGTTAAGTTAGATTGTAGTTAACCAAGCCCGTTTCTCTGTGGATACGATATTTAAAACCTCCGGGTGAAAGCTACAACGGTATCCGTGCGCTTGCGGATTTATCTGTGTGCACTTAAAAATACCAACAAGCTTTCTGGTGCCGTTGCCGAGGAAACGGTTGCTGAATTAGCTACAAGCCTAGCTTAACCCTTTTATTTTTCTTTAGCATGGATTCCACTCCTATCTATCAATATGCTAAACCCACGAGCTCTGGTTTCATGCCACTAGAATCTTCAAAGCCTATCCTAGCACCTAGCTACGAGCTGAGCCCATGTCTTATAGAGTTTATCAAGAAACAACCCTTCTCGGGAGAAGGCGATGAAAACCCATACTCAGACCTACAAGAGTTCTACCGCATCTGTGCATGTTTGCACATTGCTGGCATGCCAGATGAAGCTTTACAATGGAAGCTCTTTGCATTCTCTTTGACTGGAAAAGCTTGACATTGGTACAACCAAACCATAGGTAGTATGCGGGGAGATTGGGAAACACTTTGCTCTGAATTTTATTCAAAATACTTTCCCATCTCTATGGTAGCCAGCCTTCGAAAGGAAATTTTATCCTTCAAACAAGGCAACAATGAGTCTCTTGCTGAATCCTGGGAGCGTTTCAATGATCTTATCCTCACTGGTCTAGACCTTGCTCTTGAAGACCATATATTTCTTCAACATTTTTATATGGGTCTTAGCAAGGATGATAAGCAAGACCTTAATTATTGCTCTGGAGGATCATTTTCCCATTTGACTGCTATTGAAGCAAGGTCTATGCTTAATAGATTTACTGGAGTGACCTAGCATTCGTCCTACACTCCCCGAGAAGAAGGAATTAACTCCTGATCAAAGAGAGGAAGTTCCGATAGCCAAATCACAACCATTCCAATCCCAAGATTTGGCTATCTATCCTGAGTCATCAATACCCCAAAATTCCCCGAGTGAAAAAGGAATTCCACTTTTGGAAAATCGTTTTGAATTCGAGGGTAACCTCATTGATTCTGGGCGAGCAAACTGTAACAGAACTGACCAATTTATATGAGCACAAGTACAGCGACAGCTGTTTTCCCAGCTATCAAGCCACACTTGAGCCAATATAAACCCGGTAGTCCGTGAAATCTCGAAGGATTTCAAACTTTTACACAGTACATACCCCAAGTATCGCAGAAACTCAGCAGTACACATACACATGATACATAGATTCGCACATATTTCAAATACATCAGAGTACAAGATAAACTTTTACATAAAAGTTCAATAGCGGAAACGAAATCGTTTTACATAAGCTTAATTTCATAATACAGTGCCAAGTACCGACCAGTCACAGCAACATAGATGAGACAGATAACATGACCTTGCCCAAGGTCTAGTCTTCCTCTCCCGAAGGATAGATGTAACTCTTTAGTCAACCAAGCATTCCTCCTACAACATTGGGAATAAAACCCTGAGTACTCAATTGTACTCAGCTAGACTTACCCGACGGGAAGTAAATAAAAAGACTATCAAGAATATGCAAGGCTTATTTGGTGGAGTTCAGGAGATAGCATCATTTTTGCAGAAAAAGCATTACTACAATAATCCCTCAACTTATCAATTTTAGATATTGTTCAGCTTCGATTTCAGTTCAGCTATTATAGCTAAGGTTTGCAGCTATACTAAGCAATCACTTGATATTATAGAAATCAATAAACCATATGATTTCCGATATCCACAGATATCAACCTCATCTCACCATAATCATTATGTTCAAGTTGTTAACCTCTACCTCACCAGAAGATCAGTTCAGTTTCTCACTAATCAGGAGAGATGGCGATTCGAATCGATTGTACCAGCTGGCAAAACATGCCAATCACAAACCCTGTCAGCCGAGCCACTGGCTTCTTGGGTCACCGTTAAATCTTTCTGAGACACAATATGTCGCGAGTTTGGCGGGGACCATATTCTCAGAGACCAACTCACTTCCAGGATGCATTAGGTCCCTGACCTGCCCTTGGTAAAATGGTGTCTCTGCACATACTTCCTACCTCCAGAATATGTCTGCCTAGTCGCACCAAAGCTCGGCTCAGAAAGAAATACTCGGCTTCTCGGTCAGAACGAATTATCTGGCCAGCTATGTGACGACGTCCTTCAATCCAACTGATGTCTGGTGGCCTCAGTTCTAGTCGGCCGCAAGCAGCACCGAAGTCAACATGACCCATGTCATGCAGCTCCCCGCTACCTAGGCTTGATTCTCTCATTATTTCATTGTGGCATGGTGACACATATAGCCAACCATGTGGATCTCGTCAGTCACCACCTACACTCGCAGATGACAGGAAATCACCCGACTTTCTCGCGGATGACAGGAAATCACCCGACTTCTACCGGTCTAAGCAGGGCTAAGCATAAGATAGGTCACCTGTCTAGTAATAGTATCAGGTTCACATATATAGTAGACAAGGTAGATATGCAGCAACGGTTTCAAACCAACTCCTATACTTAAATGCACAAACATACGATTTAATAAAGACCGGTGCATTTATAAAAAGAGATAGGTGGAAGCTTAGGGATGCTCCGGGGCTTGTCTGGGGTTCAGCACTAAGTTAGTGTTTGTTAGATGGCACTTGTTCGACGAGCATTTCCCATCCAAGCACTCGATTAGTCCTTCCACCTTCGTGATTAGTCCACCACACCGTCTTGTGGTTAGTTCCATCATCATGTCCTTCACTCCACGTGTTCATCATCTATCGTACCTAAATGAGATGCACAATACACATGTATGAATAAGAGAAAGTAATACAAGACATTTTAATCTAGCATCACTGAACCATGAGCTAACAATGCCACCAAGCAAGGCAACATGAAAGCAATCCTAATCTCACATATGCAGTTTAAGGACAGCAGGGCAGCAAGCACAAGATTTAACCATAACTGAAGCTATATACATCCAACCAGGGTGATCTAAGCCTTTCTGGAAAGCTATTGAAATTGTCTACAACTTTGGTATTATCCTCTTCAGATTATTTAATTCATATAAAGGTCAAACAACACAAAGAAGGCAGCTCTATCCAGATTTGGACAGATTCTGTCCTCCCAACTCAAACAATCATAACTTGAGATTATACCACCAAAAGGGATGATCCTAGACAATTTAGAAACTATAGGAAAAGCACTACAACTTCTCTGTTATCACCAAGAAGTGATTCAAAGCATAACTCAGTCAAATAATGCAATCAATTAGATCTCGATAGAAAATTGGCAAAACTTGACAGCAGTCATCCAAAAGCCATAACTCCTAAACTATTAGGCCTATGACCAAGAAATTTTAGAAAAAGCTAGATATAGAAGTTGGCTACAACTTTTGTATAGAACACATTTTCATACAATATCATTTTCATGGAGAAAACACCACAACAACAGGGACTATGCCTGCAGCCATTTTCGGTATGTAAGCAAAACATGCTTTTCACTTAAATATCACCCAAGCACACATAGAAATGAGCTATTTAGATAGCTCCAAACATGATTACATGGTCATACAAGACTCATCTTAGACCAAAGCATATTAAGGAATCACAAGAAACATATATGGATTCATTGGCCTATAATTATTCACTAACCATTACATAAAATTCTATTATTTAATTATTTAAGTTATATGGTACACACCTCCACTGGAGCTGACATTTTTATGAGAGCTAGTTAATTATGAATCATGACTAAGGTACAAATTTCACATGCTCAGGTGTTATAATTTAATTACCACAAAATAAACAAGTTTATAATACAACAATTCATTGGAGAGTAAGATAAATGTGAAACTCAACATTTTATTCAAACACATGACCATATTATTGTTTCTCAGGTTACTACAATATCATACAAAGGTAGTGGAGTACCATTTTACATTTCTACACTTATATAATAATTATTACACATTTAAAACTACTTATTAGCCACCAAATAAGATAGATCAATATATCAGTCATACTTGCACTATAAATTCTGAAAATTTAACCAGGCATAACACATCATACAGAGAGTCTAAAATTAAATTTGCATGCCATTCGGAGCAATATAACTTCAGATACAAAAATGACAAGCAATTCAACCATTCAATTCCTATTTAGCAAGATTAAACCAAAACTCCATAAAGTTATTAAACAACCTGCATGTTTTATATTCTTATGAGCTAGTACATGTTACCAGAAGACTAACACAATTGGAATCACAATTGCTGGACTTATATTTCTCAATTTATGGCCAAAAGCAAGTTAATGGATTCCCTAAACCACTTTTTAAAAACTATTTTCTACAGCACAAAATCCTGAAAAGCATAACATATATTTTAGATCTAACATGCAGAGAACTTCATAAAGATTCTAATAAAAAAAGTTTCACTATTTTTGGATCTACCAAACATGAGATATGAAATTTCAAAGATTAACACAGATTCGGCACATTTGCTTCACAAATGAACCGCAGTGGGACCCGCATGTCATAGGCACAAAAGAGGCCTCCTGTTCTTCTTCTTCAGAACGCAGGCAGGGGATGGAAGCGGACGCACGGGCGGACTCTGCCGGCTCGGCCAGCTCCGGCGAGGAGGCGGCCAACGGCGGCAGCACTTGGCCGGACCTAGCCCAGACCTAGGCGCTCCCACAGGTGCCCGCGGCTTGGCGAGAGGTGGCCCGCAGTAGCCCAGCCGCGCACGCCGTCGGCATGCCGCAGCGGCGGCTCGAGGCGAGCTGCAGCCCAGCGACACGGAGCTCGGAGAAAAGGTCCTTCGGATACGTCATGACCCGGGGAAGGTGATGGCGCTACCGATTTGGCTGGACGAAAACCGGAGGTGGAGGAACGACAAGGGCCGTGGAGCTCGGCGGCATCCATGGCGGCCGCGCGCTCGCGCCGGCGAGGGGGAAGAGGGCAGAGAGAGAGTGGAAGCGAGGAATGGATCTGAGCAAGAGGATAGAGTGGAGCGCTCTGGCATCGCCTTTCATGCGAAGTGGAGGAGCAGGGGCGAGCTGGTGGCCGACATGGTCACAGAAGCTCCAGAGCTTCATTGCCAAGTGTCCTCCGTTGTGGCATTTTATCAAATACGTCGAGAGCGATAGAGTGAGCAGATTTGGATCCATTTTTCAGCATATTCGAAGCATATTCCGACCAGGGAGCTTGAAGCAAAGTTGTTGCACCCACAAAGGGCTATCAACATTATTAAGCGTGCCAGGCCAGCTGAGCAATGGATTAAGAGATAATTAGCTGCCAGCTTGATGCTGTCAACAAGCTAACTACGATCGAAGGTCGAGTGGCAACTCTTGTCAAACGAAGTCGGATTGACCTCAAATTTGAATATGTTGTGCCTCAAAGAGTTTGTAACAACTTCTATTTTTGGTCCAACTCAAGCTACTCAACTAAATTTGGAGAACGCAGCACATTATTGAAATTGGCATAGAATTCAGACTTAGAATTTAATCGTGCTGAAATCAAATTTTTCCTTCTGTCTTGAGTCCACTTTTTGAGGCACTTAGAGGTTGAATTATGACTTGGTCCAAAAATAACATTTGTTACACTCCAAGAGATCTATAACTTTTATTTTTGGTCAAACCTCATATCTTGCTAACAAATAATATTTCCACTTTGGTCAAATTAAGATCATTAGAGAGCTCAATTTGGAGATTTAGGCCAATGAGGGTATTTTCTTGACATTTTCTCATCATGATCCCTTCATGACTTTTGTTGTAGAGTTCAAATAGAGTTGTTTGGGTAAGATTGCAAGGTTTGATTGACTTTGCATGCTCATCTTTACAAAATCAATAAATCCAAACAAGCATATGATTTGCTATTTCAAGTGGATTCTCGATTTGGATCTTTACGAGACTTTTCCAAAAGCTATGGGAGATGAAGATGAATGTGAGATAGTGATAAAGATCATGGATTGAGACAACTTGATTAGGTCCACACTCGCTGGTTAGCTCGTAACTAACACCTGGGGTGTTACACAAATAACTCTCGTCCACATAAGAGACCTCCAAGTGATCATATTTCAAATCCTCTTATTGAAGAGTCTCTTAGAAAATGTCCTTATTCCCAATGGGAATAATTTGAGGATGGCATGTCAAGTGATGCTATAGAAGGAGAGCCAAGCTAATTAGAAGCCAATCCTATCTTCTCCCCTTCTATGCCCACAGTAGATGACTTACCTAATCCCATCTGTGAACCCATCCTTGATCCCAATGATCCCTCTTGTGCTCTTTCTCCTAAGACTCATGATGATCCTACAAACCCACTCAGAAATCCAAAGTATAGGAGTCATCAAGGCCACAAGGAAGATCAAGGAGAGCTACAACAATGGGAGGAATGTGTCAAATGGATGGACAGATATGAATCCTTATGGATGGAATCCATACTTGGTTCAGATCCAAATGATGAACTTATAGCTCATCCAAGTATGGAGGCGCCAAGAGAGATCAACCTGAGAGACACCCATCCAAAGGAGATCTTGGACAATGAAATGCCCAATGAATGTCATAGGCGTGGAATGAAAGAGACAATGTTTTTGTCTATAGACATTTATGAAGAAACACCCTTGGAGATTGAAATAGATGATCCGGGCTCACAAGAGCAAATTCCTAAGTCAATAGGTCTCTCTATCATCGCCATACATGAGATCTCTAACCTCCTCACTTTACTAGTCCATAGAATCTTGAAAAGGATGGTTGTAGATGCATATGTTTATCATAAACATTGCAAATCTCGATATATGAATCTTGACGTAGGTATATAGAGTTTGGTGTTGGAGGGGAAACCACTTCACCAACATAGATGCAATTAGAAGGTTTCCCAAGAACAAACTTGCACCCTTTTTGCTACAATAGAATAAGCATAAGTGTGAAAATATTCCTTCGGGTATTATTGTCACTAACCGTTTCAGGACTGAAGCAAAAAGGATGAAGGATGACAACTCCAAGGTATGTCCAACCAATTATCATGCAACATTGATCACATCCATCCAGACTTGATTTTTGCCTTGCAAAATTCAAGCTTGGGGGATGGGCTTTCTCTGAAAAATCCTATACCATGTTGCTAATTCATCTTGGTTGTTACTAATCACGCTCTAACATCTCTACTTGAATAAATCCTTATAATGCTTTCATGCTACCTTTGCTTGCTATAGTATATGTTTAGGTTTAAAATATCTTCATACATCTCTTAAATGAAGTATGGTGCTTAGTTTAGGAATGGTGATCTTATTTCATTGGCTTTTAAATTAAGCATGGTGCTTAGGTTAAAATGCCTTCCTAAATCAAATTAGACGTGGTGTTTAGGTTGATTTTTGAACCGATAGTATGCTATAGTAGACACTAGAATATTTTGTTTGACTAACCCCTACAGGAAACTCTGAAATCAATTTGGGGAAGTCAAAGGATAAACACAAATCAGAGATGAAGCAAGACATGAATCCCAACAGTTGTGCACAAGGGAGAGGTCCTCCTCAACAGACCTAAGAACCAGGAGCCTTCGCTGTCCAGTTGAAGCATAAGAAAGGAAGATCAAATTCCACCAAAGTTGATCTGACCATGGTCTTCCTCCTCTCAACCTCCCGTCGCTCAGGCACGCTGGTTTGCAATCCCTCTACTCACCATTACCCTACTTCTATAAGTTTGATTAAGTTCTACAAATGCCATATATGAAAATCAAACTTAAGACAACATAACATCAATCCTCCATAGAAGAAGTAATGGTAAATAATAAATGTTGTATACAACTTCTCTACATCATAGAAAGTGACCTTTAGCTTTATGACAACACTATCCCTGTCATTACTTGTATATTCCTTCGAGTATATGTTGTCTACTAATGCTTTGCAGGAATAGAACAATGAGAGGAGCAAAAGGTCCAAACACAACAGGATGTCATAGGAGACAAGCCACTCATGAACAAGACACTACAAACTCCTGCCCAAGTAGACACATACTGAAGCAGTGAGGATGATCAATTCGGTTCAGGCTGAATACGATCACCTCCTTGCATAACCACACCTGGCAAAGCTAGACGATCTAGTCATGCCAACGATCGGGTGCACCAGAGAACCTTTCACAAGACCTTGTACAACACGGGATTGAGCATCAACATAATGGAAAAGATGGTAGACCAGATGTTTAGATTTCCAGAGAGGACTCAGAATTACTATGTCCCCTCTGACTTCTTGGTCCTAGACATGGGAGAGGAAGAGTATGATCCACCGATTGTACTTGGAAGACCGTTCCTCAGCACTACCCGAGCAATCATCTATAAGAGATCAGAAAGGTCCACTTCCAATTCCACACGAAAAAGGAGCGCTGCTACTTCAACAATTATACAACTTATGAGAAGTCAAACAAGAATAGACCAAGAAGAAGACGTCGTTCATCCCAACATCAGCCAACCACCCAAGAATGGTTAGGCAGACTATGAAGGAGAAGTTGTGAGGAGTGGTGAGGCCACTACATCAGAAGATAAGAAAAGTGAGAAGAAGAAGAGACTGTAAAGGATGGGCCCCTAACCTCAACATCAACATTAACTTCACCAACCAGAAAGGAATGGAGGAAGGAGGAGTCATCTTCCAGCACATCATCAGAGATGTAACAAGGGTCACCATCTCAACTCAAGTGAACAAGACAAGAAGTCCTATTTGGAGGACTTTAAACCACCAAGCCTTCGCCAAAAGGTAAACTTGGTACTTATCCATATTTCTTTAGCATTGCATAATTTTCCTTTAGCATATTAGTATAATTAGTTGCATATTTACTTTCTTGCATCTGCATAGAAAAGAAAATAAAAATATTTATTTACTGCATTACATTGAAAAAAATATAAGCCCCATGTGATTGATCTTGTGGCATAGCTCACAAGACTAGTCACTGTGGTGGCACAAAAATAAATTGCATGCATCTAGATTAGGTTATTGCATCATATCTACTCTTTTGCATTCATACACTTAAAAACACCAAAAATATGTGGGCATATGAAGGTCCACACCTTTTATGAAAGATCCAAAAATATGTAGGCACATGATGGTCCACTCATTAAGGGAGCTTTCTGCTGGAAATTTTGTCACTAACCATGGAGCAGTATTATCCTAACCCCTTTCATGAGAATTGGTATTCTGGCTGGCAATTGAGTTTTGCAGGTGACCAAGAGCTTGACCACCCAGACACCTACCTACTGCTAGCACATCTGCTCTAAGAAGGATCACTCAACTTCAATATCACGACCACACCATCATCTAGCTTGGGGGAGAGCATCCTCCACTTAATCCAGCTAAGTATAAGCTTCCCATCCTATTAATGTACTATATTGCTTTTTGAGTGTGTTAGCTAGTGAAATAAAATTTGAAAACTAAATAAAGATTTGTTAGCTTGTTTGGGTTTGCTTAGGTTTGAATAAAATACTTATAGAACTTTTTGCTCGGATAAAATAAACTCCATAGAAAAAAACCTTCCACGGAATTGATAATTAGCACATTCACTAGAATCCCTTTGATACCTAGTGTTCAACCTTGAATTATCCCAAGTTTTAGATACAACTGTTTTTTACATGAAGATTTACTTTGAAACCTGAAACTTGTGAGTAGCAAATGCTTGATCTAAGTGTAGGTGATTGAGGGATATGATATGGAAAGTTTGAGCTGCTATTTATCTTGTTCCTAGTGATACTTGAGTCCTAGAGATTTATTTTGAAAATCCTTAAAACCACATGATGAGTTCCTGTATGATAGAGCTTAAATTCCCACCACAGCCGTACATGCTAGAATAAGAAAACTTACACATTTATATGCTACTTGCTTTGCATTGAGTGTTGTCAAGCTTTGTTGATACCTTAGAAACTTGTCATGCTTTCAAAATCAAGATCACATGCACACCACATACACCTGCTGCTCCCCACACAAGGAGTACGCAAAAACATGCCTTCCATATTCACCTGAAAATGTTCTACTCCTACACTTGGAGTAAACACCAAAATTAAGCCTATACGATATCCCTAAATAAATGCTCCAAGTTCTTGTTGCTATCTCTCAAAAAAGAAAAGAAGAGAGGGAAGAACTGTTGCAGAGGCATGTTGCTATGCAAAAGTGTGAGATCAGAGAAAACAATGGGTACAAAGATGCCCGCCTGAGTGGTAAAAATAGACAAGTGTCCGCACTATCAAAACAATGGGTACTCCGATGCCCGCCTGAAACAAAAGAGAAAGAGAAAGATAGCCCATGTTGTCCTGCAGCACAATTCCCCAGTGTTTGAAAAAGAGAGAAATGTTTTCAAGGAGCAAAAGTAGAATTAGGCTAGTCACCATATACACCTACCACCACATATCCATACACATGCACATCTTAATTTAATTGCATGACTTGTTTTCTCTGGATCCATTGTTTGACTCTACAATATATGCATTGCAAGTATGTATGAGCTATCTCCTTACCCATGAACTTCACATAAGCCATTAGTGATAGGGTGAGAGAGGGAAGGCACACATCACTACTGCCTTGGTGAGGATCCACAAATACTACATATTGAGAGGCTTGAGAGGGTCATACAAAGGAATCTCTGAGTTTTATTTTGAACACTTGCAAAAGCTCCAGGATAAGAGTTGAACGACAGAGCTTGAGTGATAGTTCTTGACTTAAACATTTTGTCCTTCAATTACCCAAGACCCAAGAAAAGGCTACAAGCTCCATGGTTGAAGGTAATAAAGGTAAGTTTGAAGGTCAGAATAGTTTGCTCTAATCCCGAGGAGAATTCTTGTTTGAATAGAGGTGTGCTTTTGAGGAGTTGCTACTATATTTAAAAATCCTAATGAACTCCTGTATCCATTGCAAAGTTTGTCTTTGCTAAGGAACTAGCAAAGGTTAAGCTTGGGGGAGCTTGTTGATGGTAGTTATTGTATGATTTTACCTGTCAACTAAACACGAAAAGGGTATAAAAGCAAACACCAACATAGGAATAGGGTTTAAGCTAACAGAATTCTATGAGTTTTGGTGAATCTATGTTTCTGCAGGGTGTAATCAGAAAAGAATTAAAGGAGACCCACATATCGGACTAAAACATCGAATTCCACCACGAAAGGAAATCAAGAAGAATCTAGAAGACCCCAGAGACTCACCAGAGAAGACGGGACGGGTTTGGACTCCAAAGTGGGTCGGCCGACCTCCCCCTTGGTCGGTCGACCTATCAGTGACACCAAATCACCTCTGCTTCGACGTGGACCCACATCCCGATATTTTACGCAATCTCCACCTTCTGCCGAAGTCGGTTTGATACAAGGGCTACGGTTCATCCCACCGGCCTATATATAGACCCTCAGACCCCCTAGGGTTTCAGACCAATTCATATCAATATATGTAAACCCTAATCGAGAGGTGTCCTATGAAAGGATAACTTCTCATTAGGATCTAGGGACTAGATAGTAGAGAGATGGAAAGCGAGGGAAGAGTTAGGAGGTGATGCTGGCCTGTCGGTGATCCGTCTACGGCTTGTACTTCGGTACGATCTAGCTCTACTTGAGCTAGCTCTTAAGATGTCTCGGGCAACCAACTTCTGATCTACGTAAGTCTATGTTCATATTGTTTATCTAGTTTATGTCTCTCTTTTGAGTACTTTATTCCTGTTCTAGAGGGAGTAGATTGGTAATCTATAGTGTAGGCGTGGTGCCTAGACTATAGTTACTCATAAATGCGTCCTGTCTGGACGGATTGGTGGTAGATCGCGGGGGTGACCATGCCTGTTGAGTCCTTCGTTGTCCACCTCCCGTCAGAAGGAATAGTAGGATAGCTTTGCTAAGGGAAACATCCTATGTTGATATCTTTCCCTATAGTGATTTCCCTAGATAAGCAGTAGAAGACAAAAGCTTGCCCAAGTCAGAAGTAAAAACCCCTAGTTATCCTCTCTACACTCCTATTATCTACAACCTAGATCACCATAACCATATTATATACACCCTTGATTAGTTTTACATCTATTAGCCATCATCTTTATTTGCATCACTACACCCATCATTGATTACCACCTTTAACTTAGTTTTTACCTTTACTTATTGACTACCCTGGTTAAGTTAGATTGTAGTTAACTAAGCCCGTTTCCCTGTGGATACGATATTTAAAACCCTCCGGGTGAAATCTACAACGGTATCTGTGCGCTTGCGGATTTATCGGTGTGCATTTAAAAATACCAACAATCACCAAATTCCTTGCAAAAATCTTCATTAGTCGAACCAAAGATAATGTCATCAACATAAACTTGACAAATGAAGATGTGCCCTTTATGTTTCTTGGCAAGAGTCGAACAAGCCCGAGGAGCTTGATTCAAGCCATATAGCGCCTTAGACAACCTATAAACATAGTTTGGATATCTAGCGTCTTCAAAACCCGGTGGTTGCGAAACATAGACAAGTTCATTTATGAAGCCATTCAAAAATGCATTTTTCACATCCATTTGAAAGAGTTTTAGGTTGTGATTAGATGCATATGCAAGTAGGATACGGATGGCTTCTAATCTTGCAACCGGGGCAAAAGTCTCCCCAAAATCCAAGCCTTCAACTTGGGAGAACACTTTTGCCACGAGCCTTGCCTTGTTTCTCACAATGTTGCCCTTGTCATCTTGCTTGTTGCGGAACACCCACTTGGTGCCTATGACTCTTTCTCCTTTTGGCTTCTCTTTAAGTGTTCAAACTTGATTGCGGGTGAAGTTGTTGAGTTCTTCATGCATGGTATTCACCCAATCCGGATCTTGAAGAGCTTCTTCAATGCTAGTAGGCTCAATGCAAGAGACAAAAGAGTGATGTTCAATGAGTTGAGCATGCCTTTGTGAGAGAGTCACCCCATTGAAGGACTCCCTATTGTGAGCTTGTAGGAGTGGTGTAGATCTTCTATCAACCACATGAGGAGGAAGTTATGGAGCATCAACATCTTGTGCTTGTGCCTCAACTTCTTCTTGTGTGATGTGGGTATCTTCATGTGGATCCACCCAATCTTTATCTTCATCATCTTGAGGCACATTTGATGAAGATGGTCGATTGATCACTTGCGCATCATCACCATCATCTTCATCATCTTTTGTCTTGATGTCTCCGGTTGGCATGTTCTTCATTGCCTTTCTCAATGGTTCATCACCTACATCATCAAGATTCTCATGCTCTCCTTGAGAGCCATTAGATTCATCGAACTCCACATCATATGTTTCTTCAACAAGGCTGGTGGTATTGTTGAATACTCTATATGCTTTGGACTTCAATGACTAACCAACAAGAAAACCAATATCACAACGTCTTTGGAACTTCCCTAGATGTTGCCACTTCTTGTAGATGTAGCATTTGCAACCGAACACCCGGAAGTAGGAGACATCCGGTTTCTTGCCATTGATAAGCTCATAGGGGGTCTTCTTTAGCAACCGGTGAGGGAATAGACGGTTGGATGCATAGCATGTTGTGTTGATTGCCTCCGCCCAAAATCTCTCCGGTGTGTCGTACTCATCAAGCATAGTCCTTGCAAGGGTGATCAATGTTCGGTTCTTTCTTTCAACAACTCCATTTTGTTGAGGTGTGTAGGTGGATGACACTTCATGCTTGATCCCATCTTCATCAGAATATACTTCAATGTTTGTGTTGTCAAATTCTTTCCCATTGTCACTTCTAATCTTCTTTATCTTTACTTCAAACTCATTTTGTGCTCTCTTAGCAAACTTCTTGAAAGATGCGGCAACTTCGGTCTTGTCATGAAGAAAGAACACCCAAGTATATCTTGAAAAGTCATCAACAATCACTAAGCAATAGAGCTTGCCACCAATACTTTCATAAGTTGTTGGCCCAAATAAATCCATGTGAAGTAGCTCTAATGGTCTTGAGGTTGATATAAAAGCCTTGGATGGACGTGTATTTACCACTTGCTTGCCGGCTTGACAAGCACTACACAATTTGTCCTTCTCGAATACAACATCTTTCAATCCTCTCACCATCTCCTTCTTCATTAGCTTCTTGAGTGTACTCATCCCAACATGTGCAAGCCTTCTATGCTGAAACCACCCAAGAGATTGCTTGGTGAATAGACAAGGCTTCAAATTTGTATCTTCCGAGTTGAAGTCCACTAGATAGAGATGATTATAGCGAAAACCCTTGAATATAACTTCATTGTCATCTTTCTTGGAAACAACCACTTCTTCACTTATAAATAGGCATTGGAAGCCAAGATCGCACAATTGCCCAACGGATAGCAAGTTGAAGCTCAAAGAAGCAACTAGAAGCACATTGGAGATAGAATGGTCATTTGATATAGCCACTTTGCCAAGCCCTTGCACTTTGCTCTTGGAATTGTCACCAAATGAAATTTTTCCTTGGTCTTCTACATTCTCTTCTAGTAAGGTGAACATACGAGCATCACCAATCATATGTTGAGTGCATCCACTATCAATTACCCAATGAGAGCCACCGGTCTTGTAGTTCACCTACACACAACAAATCAAGCTTGATGTTTAGGAACCCACACTTGAGAAGGGCTCCGGACTTTCTCAACCAAAGCTTTAGCCACCCACAATTGCCTAGGCCTGTTCTTATTTGGGGGACCTAGGAACATAACTTTCACTTTGCCCTTTGAATCTTTCCTTAGCATGAAGTGAGCATCAAAGGCAAAGGGTCTAGCATGCTTGGGCAAAGGTTGTGGTGGTGTCTTGCACTCATGAGCAAAGTGACCTTCTGGTCCACATTCAAAACATCTCTTTGGCTTGGACTTGGGATTGTTCTTTGCTTTGTTGAGTCTATTTTGGGCTCTAATGTTTTGCACTTTCTCACCCATGTAGCCAATCCCACTTCTTTCAAACTTCATCACGGTGTTCATAAGGAGATCACTTTGAAGGTATTGGCCTCTTGTGAATCTTTGCAAGCCAACAGTGAGATGACTCTTCTCTTGCTTCAACTTCTTGTTCTCTTCCAATAGACTTGCAAGTTGGCACTTCTCACTCTTGAGGAACTTGTTCTCTTCTCTAAGCACCTCAATCTCATCAACTTCTTGCACCATTTCAATGACAATGGTGTTGGTGGTTGATTGCTTCTCTAGCTCTTTCTTCAAGTTGTCATTCTCAATCTTGAGCTTCAAGTAATCATCATGGCAATCAGTCACCACCACTTCCTTGCCTTTGCTACTAGCACCTTGCTCAATGATCTCATCAATAAAGTCATCACATGATGTAGCTATATAACACTTAACAACAAGGTTAGGAGCATCCTGTGTTTCATTTGAAAGCAAGTCATAAGCCATGGAAAGTTTGTCATGATTCACTTTTACTTCAGTGTAGTCCTCTTTTAGCTTGTTGTAACTAGTGGTGAGCTCAATGTGCATCTTCTCAAGTTTATCATGTTTTTCTTTGAACTCCTTTATGTTGGATTTGAGCCCCTTGAGCTTAGATGACACATTTTGATTTTCAACTTTAAGCTCATCACTAGCTTTAGTGAATTGTTCATTTTGAGCTAAGAGGTTGCCATTCTCAAGTTTTAGCTTTTCATTTTTACTTGTTAGCTTTCTTATTACTTTGGTGTAATCATTAAGCAAGCTAGCAAGTTCATCATATGTTGGTGAATCATATTCATTGTCACTATCACTATTCTCATCATCACTTTGTACCTTCTTATCCTTAGCCATGAGGCAAAGGTGTGTTGGAGATGAGGGCGGTGATGGCGATGGAGGAAGTGAAGTCCCAATAACAAGAGCGGCCACCTTCCCTTTTTCATCATCGCTTTCCTCACCGGAAGAGCCACTAGAAGATTCAATGTCGGTGAGCCAATCACCAACAATGTATGCCTTGCCATTCTTCTTGTTCTTGTGAAATTGCTTCTTCTTGTTGGAATCAAACTTGATTCCCTTGTTGTTGAGTTTCTTGAGCATCTTGTTGGTCTTCCTCACCACGAGAGCAATCTCAAGATCATCATCATCACTATCACTTGTTGAATCATGAGAAGAGTACTTGATTGAGATTTGCCTTTCTTGTTGACCTTGAGAGCTAAGTCCTTCTTCTCTTCTTTCTTTGATGATGAGCCATCTTGGGGAGTGATCTTCATATACATCTCATGAGCATTGATCTTTCCCAAGATTTGAGTGGGAGTTGCATTGGAGAGATCCCCTTGATGAAGCACGGTCACAATGTGACCATACTTGTCAATAGGGAGAGCATTGAGAATCCTCCTCGCAACTTCGGCCAGAGTGATTTGAGTGAGGCCAAGGCCATTGACTTCCTCTACAATGATATTCAATCGAGAATACATGTCATTAGCATTTTCATTAGGAAGCATTTTGAAAGAATTGAGCTTATCCATGATATGGTAACATCGTTCCTCATGCTCATTCTTAGTTCTCTCATGGAGCGCACAAATATCCGACCATAGTGCATGGGTGTTTTTGTGGTTCCTCACACGGTTGAACACCTCTTTGCTAAGGTGTCTAAAGATGATGTTGCGAGCCTTAGCATTCCACTTTTCGTGGTCTTCCTCAACGGGTGTGAGGGTAGCGGCGGCTTTGGGAGTGGGGTACCCTTGAACGGCGGCTTTGTGAACACAAAGGTCCACCGCCTCAAGGTATGCCTCCATACGAATTTTCCAGAAAGGAAAATCGTTACCGTCAAAGACGGGAGGGGGACCATCGTGACCCCTGGACATCCTTCTCTTGGCAGTTAAGCCAAATTAGTGAGCACAAAGCTCTGATACCAATTGAAAGGATCGAGAATGCCCAAGAGGGGGTGAATTGGGCAACTAATAATTTTTCGCAAATCAAATCAACCTATCGCCATTTGCCCAATATCACCCCACTAGTGCTTGTGTGAAGTTCTAAGCCTAAATCAAGTTGAGCAACCTAGAGCCAAGTCCAAAACATGCAATTGTACTCTACGAATATAAAGAGCACAAAGTAAATATGGGAAAGTAAATGAGATAGAAAGACAAAGCCAATTTTCCCCTAGGTATCGGAGAGTTGGCACTCCCCACTAGTCCTCGTTGGAGCACCCACGCAAGGGTGTAGCTCCCCCTTGATCCTCGCAAGGACCAAGTGCTCTCTACGGGCTGATCCTTTGCCTCTCCGGCACGGTGGATCGCCCACAACCGCTCAAAAGCTTGGCTTGGGCCGCCCACAAGCTCTCCAAGCGGTCACCAAGCCTCCGATTGCCACCAAGCCATCTAGGTGATGCGATCACCAAGAGTAACAAGCTCAAGCTCTCACATGACCCAAACAAGGCTAAAGAGATGGATGGATGCACACAAGTCACTCTTGATTAACTCTAGGGAAGAACCTCACCTGAATTCGTAATTCACTCAACCTCCCTAGGGCTCTTGCAATCTCGCAAGGTCTCAAGGTGTGTTCAGCTATTTGAAGTGGCAAGAGACCACGCATCGACAAGCACAAGGAGTATAAATACCCCCCCACACAAGCCCATGGCCGTTAGGCACAAAGCCCTCTATTTTTTGGTGCACCGGACGCTCTTAAGTTCACACCGGACGCGTCCGGTGGTTGTCCGGTGCCCCTCCAATGGCTACTGTACCTACACAGATTTTGAACGCACTGGACGCTGGCAGTGTTCGGTGGGGCTTTACCGGACGCGTCCGGTGATCAAAATCCCTCTCTGGAACCTCTCTGCGTGGACACCGGACGCTCCCGACTTTGTCCAGTGCAGCGTCCGGTGGTTGTCCGGTCCTAAGCCCTAACCCAAGGTATAGCACCGGACGCTCGCACAGTAAACACTACGTGTCTGGTGGTTCCAAAACGGCGTCCACTGCTCTTTGTGACTGCACCGGATGCTCTGGCCCGCGTCCGGTGTAGCTTCCGGTGCAACATTTTGGCCCAAAACTTCGCCGAATCGATAACTTTCCAAAACAAAGTTTGTTCCAAATAGTTCACCTGACCTCTCTGAGTCTCTGCACTCACTAGACCTAGGTTTGACAAGTCTACACCACACTACCATCTCCTAGCCAAGTCTAGCTCAAGCTACCCATTCAAACCCCCTTAATAGTACGGCCAAAGTCAAAAACAGGACCTAAACTACTCTAAGTGCCTCCCAACACCAAACGACACTTAGATCTAGCCTGTCTCCGTCTTGTCTTCTATCCTTTGAAAACCGAATCGATTTCCATTGTTAGGGGCTTGAACCTACATGTTATTATGACCTAACTTCTAGGTTATCCGGCAAAACACACGTTAGTCATAATAACCTCCTTGTTGTCATTAATCATCGAAACCACTAGGGCCTAGATGCTTCAGAAAGGAAAGGCCATTGGTCATGGGAAGATCGCAATCTTAAATGATATGTCCATCTCTAATGTGTTGCTAGTAGAGAGCTTGAACTAGCAATCATGGCGAAGACACTTCATATTCATACTTAAGGGAATATTACTAAGGAAGATCAAGATCATAGCCAGCCTTCTAAAGTAATAATAACTTCCTACTCTCCCTACATTCGGAGTGTGGACTACAAAGGACTCAATGGGAGTGTCACATCCGCGATCTACCACAGAACCCAGAATATAAGGCGCAATTGCAGACAAACCACATCTAAGAACCATGCTTACATGCTGTTCATAAACACCCATGATATCAATGAATGAGTGTTATACAAACCTATGTATGAATATGAATGCATCCTATCTATGAAAAGTATACAATCTAGATAAGTAATGAATAGCATAATTGAGAACATAATCAATAGTAGAACAATGTCAATCAACTTTATCTCAAGCACTCAAAAGAGGTTTAAGATATGAGAGATAGCTTACAATGGCTCCAGGAAGCCTTCTAGCTCCAGACAGATCCGGAACTCGAGTAGAACTCACCTCCTTCTACTTCTAACCTATGTAGCTATGCTCTAGATGGTGAAGCTCTAATGATTCTAGAGTTTCTGGCTCTCTACAACTAGGTTGAACTAATTGATGAATGAATTGATATGAAACCCTGGGGGGTCTGGGGGTCCTTATATAGGCCGGTGGGATGAACTGTAGCGCTTAGATCAAACCGACTTCAACGGGCGGTTGAGATTGCATGAAATTTCGGGATGTGGGTCCATGTCGAAGCGCACTCGGATTGGAGCTTCTGACAGGTCGACCAACCCTGGCAGTGGGTCGGCCAACCCTCTCCCACTGCCAAGAGGGCCCCGCTTCGTCAGGCGTGTCTCTGGTGTTCTCTGGAATATCCTTGATCTCCTTTCGTGGTGGAATTTGTTATTTTAATCCGACATGTGGGCTTCCATTGGTTCTTTTCTAGATAACCCCCTGCAAAACACTGATTCACCAAAACTATGGAATTCTGTCAGTTAAAGCCCTATTCTATGGTGGTGTTTGCATTTATATCTTTATTTCATATTTAGTCGACGGGTAAAATCATACAAGAATTACCATCAACAAGCTTCCCCAAGCTTAACCTTTGCTAGTCCCTTAGCAAAGCCGAACTTTAGCAGATATTATAAGTTATAGCTACCCCTCACAAGTATTTAGCTTTAAACCTTCAGACTTACCTTTATTACCTTTAACCATGGAGCTTGTAACTTTCTCTTGAATCTTGGGCAATTGAAGGACAGAACGTCTAAGTGAAGCACTATGTCTCAAGCTCTGTTGTTCAACTCTTATCCTAGAGCTTTTTCAAGTTTTCAAAATAAAGTCAGAGTTTCCTGTGTATGACTCCCTCAAGCCTCTCAATATGTGGTATTTGTGGATCCTTACCAAGGCAATAGTAATGCATGCCTTCTGTCTCTCACCCTATAACTAATGGCTTATGTGGAGCTCATGGGTAAGGAGACAGCTCATACGTACTCGCAATGAATATGTTGTAAAGTCAAACAATAGATCCAAAGGAAACAAGTCATACAATTGAATCAAGATGTGCAAGTGTGTGAGGTGGTAGGCAGATGTTTGTGGTGGCTAATCCTAATTCTACTCTTTTGCTCCTTGAAAACATCTCTCTCTCTTTTCAGCACTAGGGAATTGTGCTGCAGGACAACATGGGCTATCTTTCTTCTCTTTTTTTCAGGCGCGCATCAGTGTACCCATTGTTTTGATAGCTCGGACACTTGTCCATTTTGACCTCTCAGACGGGCATCTTTGTACCGATTGTTTTCTCTCATCTCACTCTTTTGCATAGCCACATGTCTCTTCTCTGCAACAGTACTTCCCTTTTTCTTTTTCTTTTGAGAGATAGCAACAAGAACTTTGGAGCACGGATCTGGGGTAACCAATTGGGTATATTTTTTGGTGGAGTAGATGGAATGTATGGAATGTGGATGCGCCTACTCAGGAATTGAGTAGTGCATTATGGGTAGAGTGCACATGATCTTGATTGTAAAAGCATGACAAGTTCCTAAGGTATCAACAAAGCTTGACTAAACTCAAAATAAAGCAAGTAGCATATAATATGTGTTTTCCTATTCTAGCATGTATGGCTGTGGTAGGAATGTAAAGCTCTTGTCATACAGGAACTCATCATGTGGTTTTAAGGATTTTCAAAATAAATCTCCAGAATTCAAGTATCACTAGGAACAAGATAAATAGCAGCTCATCCTTTGCATATCATATCCCTCAATTACTTAGACTTAGATCAAGCATTTGCTACCCACCAATTTCTGGTTCAAAGTAAATCTTCAAGTTAAAATGGTTGTCTAAAACTTGGGATGATTCAAGGTTAAAAACTAAGTGTTCTGAGGAATCATGGTGGGGTGCTACTTATCAATTCCTATGCATGGTTTCCATCTAGTCCGAGCAAAATTATTGTAAGCACTTTATTTTTATTTTATTCAAGCACACTAACTAATTTAAACACTATTTATTTAGTTTTCAATTTTTTATCTCACTAGCTAACTCACGCGAAAAGCAATATGGTGCAATAATAAGGTGGGAAACTTATACTTAGCTGGATTTAAGTGGAGGGTGCCCTCCCCCAAGCTGGATGATCGACAGGGTCTTTGATGTTGCAAGTTGAGTGATCCTTCTGAGAGCAGGTGTACCAGCAGCGTAGGTGCATCGGGTTGACTAGCTCTTTGATCATGTATTATCTGTAAAACTCAATTGCCAACAGGAATACCAAATCTCATGGAGAGGGGTTAGGTTAATACCACTCCATGGTAAGTGATTGATTTTATAGTTCCAGCAAGAAGTTCCCTAAATGGGTGGACCTTCATGTGCCCACATATTTTTGGTATTTTTCTAAAAAGTGTGGACATAGTCCACCCGTCAATGTTGGCTTCAATTACCATTGCATCCATGTGAGGGAAGTCTTTTAGCTTGAGGTCATCTTCGAAAAAAGTTATGGGCAAATGTACCACCTTGTCTTTTTGAATGGTCCTTCCATTGATATTGAATTTACACTTCTGAAGTAGTTCTTTCTTTGAGTTCTGTTTTCATGCTCCAGACTGTTTCCGCCTGTTATTGTTAGGATTCTCCCTCTGCTTGGTATCACTGAATTGTTAGCTACAGAGGGTGATGGGGATTGAATTTCCTGCCTATTTTGATTGTTTGTTTCATTCTTGTTTGCTACTGAGGCTTCTGGTTGAATCGTTGGTTCGAGCCCCACGGTGGGCACCAGATGTTGGGTTCGAAATTTCACAACACGACGATAGAGAGCCACGTGGCTAAATCGCGTACATGTAAAGTAGCTTTTTTCATTCCGTGTACAGTACAAGTCAGAAGAGGTATTTATAGGGGTCTGGTCTTCACTATCTAATAGCAAAAGACCATTTTACCCTTCTCTGATTTCTTACCACAAATTATTACATGTGGGGCGAAGTCGTACTTTCGCACTTCGCCTTTACTTACTCAATCCTAATTCCTTCTTGCTACGTTTCACAGGACTTGCTATGGTTTCGCTGATCCTCCAGGCAAAGGTTCTTCTAGATGTCTTTATTTGCAAAGCTTCGCCACTGTCTTTGCTTTTCCCATCTTGTACCAACAAGCGGAGCTAACCTTGGTGCAGGATCATCCAATCGAAGTCGATTGAACCCGAAGTTCGGGGCAAAGTTTTGGTCCAAAGTCAAGATCTCCAACAGCAGCCCCTCGCGGGCGAAGGACTACTCCGAAGGTCTGAATCCCGTGAAGTTTGATCTTATTACTGAGCTTCCAAAATGCCATCCCCGAACTTCGGAGTTTCTGGGCCGAGCTTTTTTTTGAAGTTTGACCATCAGTTTTTGGCTTTGACCGGCGTCCCCCTATAAAAGGGCGAAGATGGGGTCTGTTGTTAGTGGATAACGTCAATTTTTATTAGGACTTTAGACACCAAAGGATACATAAATACACACTAATCTAGGGTTTTAACTGATAGTTTCCATGAGTTTTGCATGTTCTGTACTTTCCAGGGGCTATTCCAGAAAAGCATAAAAGAAGGGTTAAAGAGCATGATTACCACGTAATTTAACCGCCAAGGAAACATCATCACGAGAACACTAGAAGCATCTGGAACACACCCGAAGCACCGAGGCCCGAGACCCACTAGGGTGGGGCCGGCCAGCGCCAGGGTGGGGCCGGCCGGCGCCCCCCCACTAGGGTTTCAGCCTAGCTTCTGGAGTCTTCTTCCGCCGCCTTTGTGGAGTCATCTCGGCCCTTTTTTCAAGTCGGTTTGATCCTACGGCGCACGTGCATCCCACCGGGCTATAAATAGAGGGGCAGACCCCCTGGAGGCATCAACCCATCATTCATTCAAGGCATCAAGTCCTCAAGCCATCAAGAGCCTCCTAGTTCATCAAGAGCCTCCTAGTTCATAGTTCTAGCCTAGTTAGATTAGAAGTAGAGGAGTTCTAGTTCTTCGGCGGATCTGGAGCCCTGGCAACTGTCTGGAGCACAGAGTTTGGTATAATTCTAGTTCTTTCTCTATTATTGTATTCTTCATTATGATTAGGGAAACATTGTTCTTAATAGTTCATATGTTCTTGATTACAATAGTCTTTGTCTACTTTGATTATATGTCTAGTATAGTTGGTTTGATCTTATTGAATTCATGTAATTGCTCGTATAGCATTTATTCATGCGGACGATGGATAGATGATGAACAATATGTTGACGTGGTGTCTAGGTATTTTGTTTATCTGCGAATGCACCCTGATGTGCCGGGTCGTGTGGTAGATCGCGTAGGTGATAGCTGCGTTGAGTCCTCTGTAGTCCACCCTCCATACGTAGGCCAGCAGGCACGGTCGCGAAGTTGGATGATGACTCTGTTTCACATCCTTCCTAGATGATGCCCTTTGCATGTGATTATGATATAGGATTAGTCTAACAATGATTGCTAGATGTAATTGCACTAATTAGATTTATTCACTGATGTAGTTATAGAATTACCTTTGATATTAATTCCTTAATTTATCCATTGGCTAGCTATTACTATGTCTAGAGAGTGCTCTGATGATTATCTTTTATTTATGATCTTTGATCATACTTATCACCTTTATATTTATTTACCTTGTGACCTCTACCTGTTATGAGTAGAGTAAATGACATCGGTAATGTCACTTATCCATTGTATACCATCACTATCAATATAATAGATTAAAGTTTATCCTAGTCCTTCCCAGTGGTATAAATATAAATCGACAACCTGGTAGAACTCCCTAGGTAAAATGCTAGAATGGTATAATTATCTATCCGCTTGAAGAACTGATCTTAGTTTATATTATATTTATATTTCTGCTTAGTCACATAGATTAATATATAAAACCTTTGTTTATTCTTAGCATTATTAATTAGAGATGACAACCTAGTTCTTGCATAAGAATGTTGGTAATAGAAAAGTGGCTAGTTGCTAATGACAAGTTAATTAATTACCACTCATCTTCTAATCTCGCCTCTTGCATTAAAAGTTATATAGTTATATTTGGCGACGTTAGTAGATGTCAACAAGCATTTTTGGCGCCGTTGCCGGAGAAGGCACATTAAACTTAGGAAATATTGATAGCATATGTATACATAATGGATAAGATTGTATTACCGATTGATCTCTAACTCAAACAGGCACACCCTTGTTTTTTATCATTTGCTTATCTTATGCAGGGTGATGAATGAATGGTTTTCTCTTCCAAGTAATTTCACTGACGATCCAGAGAAACTACTGAGAAGAAAGAAGTTTGTAGAAGCGAGGGATAATTTCAAGCTACCATCAAAAACACCCATTGCTGCTCAAGCTCATTCATCAGAGGAGCCAGCTCCATCGTTGGAAGAAGAACACTTAGGAGAAGATTTATCTCCTGTGTTTGAAGACATGGCTGAGAAGACGCTACGCGAGTTCTCTGCCCCAACAACAGAAAACATCCGGACTGGACCAGCAGTCAACACGGGGGAGAATGGATTCGAGCTCAAGCCTGCTCTTATCACCATGGTTCAAGCTAGCCAGTTTTGTGGAAAAGCTCATGAAGATGCAAATGCACACTTACAACACTTTTTTGAGATTTGCATCACCTTCACGATTAGAGGAGTACCAAGGGATGCTATTTTACTCCGTCTTTTCCCATTTTCACTTTTGGAGAAAGCCAAGCAGTGGTTCTATGCCAACAAAGACAAGAACACTACATGGGACCAATGCTCAACTGCTTTCTTGGCAAATTTCTTTCCTACAGGCAAGACAAATGCTCTGCGTGGAAAAATCTCAAGTTTCCAACAGCAACATGACGAATCATTCATTGAAGCATGGGAGAGATTCCAAGATTACATTGAAGACTGTTCTCATCATGGGATAGAGGATTGGCTACTATTGCAGACCTTCTACCACGGGCTTATCTCAAGCACCCATGAGTCCATAGATGCTACAGTTGGAGGAGCTTTCCTGTCACTTAAGCTTCCAGAAGCTCAAGCACTTGTTGAGAAGATGGCCTTAAATTCAAGCTGTAATGAAGAACGTACTCAACCTTGCAAGAGAGGAGGAGGCATCCATCATCTCAAGGAAACTGACATGGTCACTGCCAAGCTAGACCTCATTATGAAGAAGATCGACATAGAGAAGAAGGAAGTCATGCATATCAATGATTCTCGCATGACCTGTGAAGAATGTGGAGATTACGGGCATTCAGCTGTCAACTGCCCTACATTGCAAGAGGATGTGAATTTCATCAACAATAACACCTACTATCGTCCTCAGCAAAATCAAGGATGGAACCATCCAAACCAAGGATGGAATCAGCAACCTCGACAAGGTAATTACGAAGGTAACAACCAAGGTAATAATTACAATAATTACAATCTTTCGCCTTTAAGAGATTTAGTTGCTGGTCAATTTAAATTGTTAGATCAAATGTCTAGAAAGGTAGCCTCAAATGATAAAGCTTTAGAAAATATAAATACTAGAATGGATACCTTTGCTTCTGCTATAAAAAATCTGCACAGCTTTAATAAAATGTTAGAATAACAATTAGCTCAGTTAGCTGCTGCTGTCCCTCCATTTGAGAAAGGTAAGATTCCGGGCCAGCCGGAGGATTTAGAAATTGCTAACCTTGTTGATATTCATAATGCAACACAACACCAAATTGAGCCTGAAGATATACAGTGGATAGATCACTCACTACCTGAGAAGATGGGAGACCCTAGAAGACCTGTGATTCCTATCTCCATAGGATGTCACAACATTCCAGAGGCTATCTGTGATTTCGGCGCAAGTATCAACACAATGCCCAAGGTAATCTATGAGAAAATTTTAGGTGATCCTTTTTTGTACACAGATATGCGTTTGCAGCTTGCAGATCAATCCATTTTCTACCCCGACGGAGTACTAGAAGAAGCTGTTATCAGAGTGGGGCAATCATATGTCCCAATTGACTTTGTGATTATGGATACCAGAGGAGATGAGAAGGCACCCATTATCATGGGACGACCATTCTTATGCACAACCAAAGCCATCATCTATGCGGAACACATCAAGATTGTCCTCTCCATCAAAGATAAGGAGAGATTTTCATTCAAGAACCGCATCCTCAAGAATCCAGCAGTCCCGAAGCAATTCCATCAACAAGAAGAGCAACAACAACAACTAGCACCCAAGAAGAAGAACAATAGAAGATGAAGGAAGAACAAGCCCCAGCATGTACCTGAAGGAACCGCTCAGCTAATCAAAGCTATCAACACAGAAAATGATCATATGCTCCCAAAACCATTTCCAACAAAGAAAGGTGACCTAGGTGTACTAATCATCGAATGCACAATCAGAGACATCACTTTTCCCGACACCATCTGTGACACTGGATCAGGCGTCAACGTAATGTCCAAAAAGGTATATGATGAATTATTTGATGATTTACCATTATACCCAACATATATTCAGTTGCAGATGGCAGACCAATCACTTAGATTCCCTGAAGGCTTAGTCAAGGACGTAATGGTAAGAATTCAAAATAAATATATACCCGCAGATTTTCTAGTTCTTGATACACAGGGGACGATGAATCGCCTATTCTTTTGGGAAGACCATTTCTCTAGACCGCCAATGCTATCATCTACATAGGGTCTGGACAGATGCACTTCAACCTACCCACTAGAAAGGTACTCTATCAATTTAGAACACATCTTAACCATGAGCAGATCAGGAAGCAACGCAACAGAAGGAAATGCCAAGCCCACCATCAGGCTGCCCAGCCTCACTGTGGATGGGAAGAGTTCCCTGGTAAGATTGTGAAGTATGAAGACTGCTACAAGGAGCAAGAAGAAGCCGTACAAGCACCACGCTGGAGTGAGTGGGAAGCGGAAGCTGAAAGGATGGACCAGATTGCTAAGGCAGAGAAAGAAGAGATCCAAGCACAAGTTGAAGAATGGATTGAGAGAGATGAAGAATTAAGAGAAGCATACAAGGAAGAGCTGGAGCTAGAAAAGAGAGAAGCAGAAGAGACAGAAAAGAGATAGAAGGCGAAGGAAGAAGTACATGCTACACCACTGCAAAATGGGGAATTGACTGAGGTAACCTCAGACAATGAACCTACTAAGTACTCTCCTCTATCTAAGTCCTGTGTTGGTGGTCCTTATGGATAAATTTTACACCACCAACTTAGACTAAAAAGAGGATCAACAATCATATTCTAGCACATATGCCTTTACTACTAACATGTTCCACTTGTACCCCTAGCATTCATGTTTTACAGGTTTTATGGCATAACAAGTGGAAATACACATCAACATGGAGAAAGCGCAAAGTCAAATGACGAATCCGACAAATGCGCAAACAAAGAATACTAAAGAAGCCCACCTTCAAAGCGTAATTGGATCCATCCGCAAACACGGGAGAGGCCCAGGCCCAGGGAGCAACCGACCACCCAAAGGCGGTGGCCAGATGGCGCTCCCCAGGGACCGACCGCCCCCGGGGGCGATCACCCCCCAGGTGGGGCCTCTCGGGCCCATCTTCGGAGGCGGTGCTGATGGCGGTTTCACCTCCTTCCAAGTTTAGATGCGCCAAACTGTCATAGTACCACTATAAAAAGATGGTGCTCCATCCCCTACAACACACACATTATTTTGGAGTCATCTACCTCACACCTCTCACTTGTATCTTTAGAGTTGTATTGGTAGTTTGTGAGTAAGGCAAGAGCTATCAAGGCGAGCTTGTCTGCTTGGAAGAAAAAGATCATCTTGGTAAGAATACAATTCGGTCTTCTTCCATGAGCAAGTTCTTATCATACTTATATGATTATGCATATGAACTAAAGTCTAGTTATGATCTTGTTATGAGCATAGTATATGAGCTAGAACATTGTTTATGTATCATGTTCTTGACTTGTTCATCATCGTTCTTCATTGTTCATCAAATTAGTATGAATAGAGGAAGAACTAGGAATGAGGTGATGGTTCGTCGTGCTGTCATGGTTTCTCTTAACCTAGCCTATCAATCTGAAGGGTTGGGGTCCGCAGGGGTTAGTAGTTGTTTCCAAGTACGTGAAGCATGGTGCTCAGGTATGCGGAGATTGGTGAATATGTCGGTATCCCATAGGCAGAGGGGTAGGTGGACAGGTGGTGACAGCCCTGTCCATCCCTAGCATTCCCCCACGTTCGGATATTGAGTAGGAGTTCGTAAAGTCTCTATCGGCTGGCAGACTAGCTGCGGGGATATCCCTATCACCCCAGAGTTAGTCGTGATACTAGAACTACTAATTAGATGATTTGCTAACAGTTCTTTGCATAATTATATATGACCAATGCCTGCTCAGTTAGATATATTCTTTTATTCTTTATTTTCCTTTTATCCTTGAGGTTGATCCATATGTGTGTCCACTATCTTGAAATCATGTTTTATTCCTGTTTACTCTATGCCTACCATTGCACTCAATAAGTGATCATGTTTACACCACGCTTGATGCATATTGCCCTCCTACGGGAAATTATTAATATGACACCCTACTCACGGGTTGAAATGCTACAATGATAGTTCTATATGATTGCAGAGTAATCTTATTTCTTACTGAAGCTATCGATTGGCGTACCTAAGTACCATTACTTAAGGATTGTAAATCTTGTGCACCCCACGGCGCCGTATCACAGTTTTGCATATCGTAAGTAATGACGGTTAGGAAGGCCAATCCGGCACTTCTAACTGCTATTACCAGACTGCATTACCTAGGCTGGCGCCATTAAGGGCCAAGGGTTATCTTTTTGCAGTAATGGTGGTTGGGAACGTCAACTTACATTTCTAATATTATTATTAAGGACGGACTTATAGTCTATCTTTAGTAGTGATGTGAAGAAACGCCAACAAGCATTTCTGGCGCCGTTGCCGGGGATGGGCTTTTAGTTTATCTTTTGTAACGACGTTAAGAAATGCCAACAAGCATTTTTGGCGCCATTGCCGGGGAGGGCAAAAACATCTACGCTGGCATACACATTGATTACAAAATAAGCATTGGTAGACGTAGTTTAAACAGGCTAACTTTGCTGTTTTCTTCCTCTTTTTATTGGAATTAAAACAGGATAGTGTATGAGCGGTTTTGCTCTGCCGAACAATTTCATCAGCAATCCGGAAGCACTCCTAAGGAAGAAAAGGTCTCGTACCGTTTCTTCTTCTGCTACTCCGTCGGCAGACGAATCGTTCATTCCCGCACCATCCGCTACTACCGTCATGGCCAAGACACTCCGTGACTACTCCATCCCCGCTGTTGCCAATGTGCCTGTTGGGCCTGCTGTCAACATCGGAAATGGAAATTTCGAGATCCGTACAGGCCTTATCTCGATGGTGCAGGCAAGCTAATTCTGTGGCTTGCCAAGCGAGGATGCAAACGCTCATTTGCAACACTTCCTTGAGCTGTGCGACACCATTGTCATCAAAGACGTCGCACAAGACAGTATCAGGCTCCGCTTGTTTCCTTTCTCCCTCACGGGGAAAGCAAAACAATGGTTCTATCAAAATAAGGAAGCTGTCAACACGTGGGACAAATGTTCCACAGCATTCCTTGCCAAATTCTTCCCCATGAGCAAGACCAGCGCTCTAAGGGGAAAGATCTCAAACTTCCAGCAATCTTCACTTGAATGTATCCCCGAAGCATGGGAAAGGCTTCAAGAGTACATCCGTGCCTACCCTCATCATGGAATGGAAGATTGGCTCGTGCTCCAAAACTTCTATGAAGGCCTCACAGCCATGTCAAAAGGGCACGTAGATGCCGCAGCTGGAGGTGCATTCCTCTCTCTCACCATCGCGGATGCAACTGCACTCATTGAGAAGATGGTGGCCAATCAGAGTTGGGGAGAAGGAAGAAAACACAAAAAGGCTCGCATACCGTGAAGGAGACGGACTTGCTTGCCGCAAAATTAGACTTGCTGATGCAAAAGCTAGACGATCGTGCTACCAACCCTACCATGAGTACCGTCCAGGCCATGGACTCACATATGACGTGTGAAGTCTGTGGGAACTTTGGCCACTTAGGGAATAACTATCCCGAAACCCAAGAAGAGGCTTCATACGTCAACAATGGGTTTCACCAATCTCAGCAAGGTAATAGCGGGTGGAACAACCAACACCGCCCGCAAGGTAATAATTTCAATTCAAATTTTAATTCAAACCAACCTTCCTTAAAAGATCTCATTCTAGGACAAGCTAAAATCAATGAAAGTTTGACCAAAAAGCTATCCTTCAATGATAAAATATTTGAAAATATAAATGCCAAGCTTGAAACTTTGTCTTCTGCTATTCAAAATCAAGCAAGTTTTAACAAAATGATAGAAACACAAATGGCACAAATAGCTGCTTCTATTCCTGTCAACAATGCGGGAAAAATCCCGGGGCAACCCAGACTTCTCCCGAGTTTGTTCATGCAGCTACAGATCAATAAAGGAAGGAAAGTCTGGCCAACAAACTATAAACGTTGAGCCCTTGCCGAAAGTCATCGGTAATTATCTAAAAATAAATATATAAACAAATAAATAAATAAATAATTATCTGAAGGGACCCACACCATCATTCAAGCTTGGGGGAGGTGTCCCCACTCAGGTATTGTAACTTATCTTTTTGAAAAAATATATAATAAATGAATATTTATATACATATTTATATAATAAAAATATATATATTTCATAAAATTATTTTCTTGCATTAAAAGAAATTATTCCCTCTTCCTAGAATTATAAAATTTTATTCCAAAATAAATTCTTCTCCAAAAAAATTCTATAAAAATAATTTTCTGAAAGAATAAATCTTGTTGAGTCAAAATATTATTTTTAGAATAATTTTGAAAATCAAAAAGTTTCAAATAAAACTTGTGGAAATCCAAAAACTGGAGCAAAATTTCGAATGGGAGTCATTCGTAATCGGCTACATACTGGAGATAGCCGTCAGAGGGAACTGCAAAAAGGCTGGGCAAAACTGACCCCAGTAGGGGACCGGCTGGTCCCAGGGGCGACCGCCCCATGCCCAACGGCTCTGCGGCGCTGCCTTTTGCCAACGGCTACTAACCGTTGCATACAACACTCCTCCACCTACGATCAAGCCTATAAATACCAGAGCATTCGAGTGGAGCTCCTCACTCCTCTCATTCTCACATTTTTCACACCCTCCATCAATCTCTTGCTCCACCATTCTACAAGCATTTTTCCACAAAGTTCAAGTGCAAGGAAATCCTGCAAACTTCTTCCACTCCCATCACAAGTCAAGTTCTTGTGCCAAACTCACCATGAGTGGGATCGTAGGTCGGATTTCCGGCATGTTCTGGAAAGGCCGTCGCTCTCGTGGGGAGTCTAGTCAAAGTACTCCCACACGTGAGGAGAGCCCGCTGCATGAAGAAGAGGAGGCGCCAAGAGGCCACGCCATCGACGAGGCCGACGCTCCCTTCATCGACTTGGAGAGCGAGCGGGAGATGCAAGCATACAACCTCCTCAAGGGACGCGAATTCTTGCATACACCGGCCTTCGACCCACACTTTCTCCAGCAGACAGGAGGTCATGGAGGAGAGAAGTACAGGAGGAAGAGCCTGCGCAGCCTGTGTAGCCTACACCACACCTGGCCATGCCTACCACGATACCAAGGATGGAATGGTCCCTGGTCATATCTATACCTGGGTTCACCCCCGGGTATGGATCTGGTATGGGACATGTTCCTCATGCTTATGCGGTTGGAGGGTCAGGGTGGCAACACTCGCAGGAGGCAGGGGGATCAAAGCAGCCTGAGCACGAGCATTCTCCAGATTCTGAAGGCATGCCACCTCCGATACGCACACAGTCGGTCACACTAGAAGTCCTCAACACACGCATGGGAGGACTAGAACTGCAAAACAGACAAATCCAAGGTACGCTCAATGCTCACATCCAGACTTCTACCCAATGGCATGAGCAGTATCAGCAGCAGTTCATGAACCTCGAAGATGCGAACCGGCGGCGGCACGAGGCACAGATGGCCTACCTTCGGTCCATGGGACAATTCCCGGGACCTAGGCCTTGAACTAGCTTGGGGGAGGAGACCCCACAAGAGGTAACATTTTTCTTTCAATTTCTTGCACTTTATTTCTCTCACTTTTAAATTCTGCAATTTTATTTCCTTATTAAAAAATATATATATATAAAATAAAAAATAATAAATAAAATATTCCACTCCCATATGTGCTAACATATGTTAGTTTCTCTTCCGTTGAAATGATAAATAGTTGCTCTGTCTATAATTCGTCTGTGTCTAAGTTATAACTTAGTATTCCTCAAGATTTAAGTTTGTTGGATAAAAATATCTCATTCTGAGAACTTGAAATCTTGTGGGTTGCAATTGCAAGATCCTTTTCTAAGTTGTTGCAAGATATGAGATGGTGGAAATAGATTTTGCTATGACTTTGTTCTAAGAGAAACTTGACATCCGGAGATTTCTTTTCAAAAATTCAAAAATCAAAAGTTCCCCAATGATTATGAAATACCTAGCAAGGCCATATGACATGCTCTATTTTTACAAAAACTTAGTCATATGCTACTTACGGAACTTTGAGTTGAGTCAAAATGCTGAGACCTAGTGAGATTATGGTCATACACCCATGATTGAGATTCACGTACACCTACCAAATAAAGCCAACTCTCATCCTGAGAGTTGCGCACAACATACACCTTTCATCCACCAAATAAAAATGCCGACCCTCACTTTGAGAGCCAAGCATACAAAAAAAATTTCACTCCTTGTTCACCATCATGACGTCTCTCCATCCAAAAGTTTTCATATGTCAAATCAAAATATGGGCTATGCTAAAAAAAAGGGCCAAAGGGCATGAGAAAACAAACGGAAAAGAAAATCCAAATACCCGTTCAAAAAAAAAGAGAGAAAAAGAGGATGATATTTCTATAGACCATATTCCTCCGAAGAGTTTTATTCCATCCAATAAAAAGAGAGTCATGATGCATGGAGTGCCAAAAAGATTAGAGATAGGTTTTCACAATCCCACATACTTGCACATCTCAACCAAGGTATATGACTTGTATCTCCTTATGGTCCGGTCTTTGACTCAACAATATAAGTAATGTAAGTACTCCCACCTTCATAGCTACCCAAAACTCCACTCTCAGCCTTAGTAGTAGGATGAAAAGGCAACACGACAATGCCTTTGGTGAGGTAAATCATACACATTGAGTGATTAAGAGAATCATTTGAGGAACTTGTTTTATTTTACAAAAATTCATAAAATCTCCGGATAAAAGGTCTATCAAAGAAGGAATGATTGGTGAGTCCATTATAACCATTCTATCTTGCAACCGCCCAAGAAATTAGAGAAACTACAAGCCCCGTAAGAAAGCAAGGTAAAAGAGTGGATAGAGTGCCAACTTATTTAAATTACGAATGAATGCTATGTTATAGGTATGACACTTATGAATTATATCGGCATTGTAGCAACTCCTGATCAACAACCTTGCCTTGGCTATTTGCTCGGGACGAGCAAAGGTTAAGCTTGGGGGTCTTGTTGGTGGTCCTTATGGATAAATTTTATACCACCAACTTAGACTAAAAAGAGGATTAACAATCATATTCTAGCACATATGCCTTTACTACTAACAAGTTCCACTTGTACCCCTAGCATTCATGTTTTACAGGTTTTATGGCATAACAAGTGGAAATACACATCAACATGGAGAAAGCGCAAAGTCAAATGACGAATCCGACAAATGCACAAACAAAGAATACTAAAGAAGCCCACCTTCAAAGTGTAATTGGATCCATCCGCAACCACGGGAGAGGCCTATGCCCAGGGAGCAACCGACCACCCGAAGGCGGTGGCCAGATGGCGCTCCCCAGGGACAGATTGCCCCCGGGGGCGACCGCCCCCCAGGTGGGGCCTCTCGGGCCCATCTTCGGAGGCGGTGCTGATGGCGGTTTCACCTCCTTCCATGTTTAGATGCACCAAACCGTCATAGTACCACTATAAATAGATGGTGCTCCATCCCCTACAACACACACATCATTTTGGAGTCATCTACCTCACACCTCTCACTTGTATCTTTAGAGTAGTATTAGTAGTTTGTGAGCAAGGAAAGAGCTATCAAGGAGAGCTTGTCTCCTTGGAAGAAAAAGATCATCTTGGTATGAATACAATTCTGTCTTCTTCCATGAGCAAGTCCTTATCATACTTATATGATTATGCATATGAACTAGAGTCTAGTTATGATCTTGTTATGAGCATAGTATATGAGCTAGAACATTGTTTATGTATCATGTTCTTGAGTTGTTCATCATCGTTCTTCATTGTTCATCAAATTAGCATGAATAGAGGAAGAACTAGGAATGAGGTGATGGTTCGTCGTGCTGTCATGGTTGCTACTAACCTAGCCTGTCAATCCGAAGGGTTGGGGTCCACGGGGGTTAGGAGTTGTTTCTAAGTACGTGAGCATGGTGCTCAGGTATGCGGAGACCGGCGAATATGTCGGTATCCCATGGGCAGAGGGGTAGGTGGACAGGCGGTGACAGCCCTGTCTATCCCTAGCATTCCCCCACGTTCGGATATTGAGTAGGAGTTCGTAAAGTCTCTATCGGCTGGCAGACCTGCTGTGGGGATCTCCCTATCACCCCAGACTTAGTTCTGATACTAGAACTACTAATTAGATGATTTGCTAACAGTTCTTTGCATAATTATATATGACCAGTGCCTACTCAGTTAGATATATTCTTTTATTCTTTATTTTCCTCTTATCCTTGAGGTTGATCCATATGTGTGTCCACTATCTTGAAATCATGTTTTATTCCTGTTTACTCTATGCCTACCATTGCACTCAATAAGTGATCATGTTTACACCACGCTTGATGCATATTGCCCTCCTACGGGAAATTATAAATACGACACCCTACTCACGGGTTGAAATGCTACAATGATAGTTCTGTGCGCTTGCAGAGTAATCTTATTTCTTACTAAGCTACCGATTGGCGTACCTAAGTACCATTAATTAAGGATTGTAAATCTTATGCACCCCACGGCGCCGTATCACAGTTTTGCATATCGTAAGTAATGACGGTTAGGAAGGCCAATCCGGCACTTCTAACTGCTATTACCAGAATGCATTACCTAGGCCGGCGCCATTAAGGACCAAGGATTACCTTTCTGAAGTAATGGTGGTTGGGAACATCAACTTACGTTTCTAGTATTATTATTAAGGACGGACTTATAGTCTATTTTTAGTAGTGATGCTAAGAAACGACAAAGCATTTCTGGCGCCGTTGCTGGGGATGGACTTTTAGTTTATCTTTTGTAACGACGTTAAGAAATGCCAACATCCTGTCGGTAGACTCTAAATTCTGTACCCTAATCATAAGGTTAGAATGGTAGTTATCTAATTAATTTAGCATTCATTAGTAATTTTGCTTAGCACATTTATTATTACAATCATTTTTGGCATATTAAAAAATACCAACAAAAACATTCAATGCTTTATTTACTGCATCATAAATATTAAAGCCCCATGTGAATAAGCCTATGGTAACCCTGTAGGCATATTTACTGTGGTGGCATAAAAATAAAAATAATAATCTATATTTACTTTGTTGCATTATGAAAATCCTAAGCCCCATGGGAATAAATATTCCCTGTGGTGGCATAAAAAGAAAAAAAATTAGCATGCATACATTTTTTGATTACTACATAAGAAACTTAAAAAAACCCAAAAGAGAATCCTGTTGGAATCCTGCTAAAATCTATTAATTAAAATCAACTCAGAATAATCAAAGTGCTCATTGGCTGACCGCTAACCCCTTGATAATTAGAGCCTCGAGTTTTGGTTTTCTTGTTGGAGTATAACTATGCAGGAATAATATTATGACTAAGGAGAGAGTCTATTAGTGGCACCCATCAGGACTATTGCTAACCAACTCACTCTGAAGATCATTCAAGCACCAAGTATTGCAAACATCAAGCTTGGGGGAGAAGCATCCCCTAGTTACCAGGTAACTATACCTATGCGTTTATCGAGTCTATTTTATAAAATCATAAAATACCAAAAATATGTGAACACATGAAAGTTCACCATAATATCATAGGAAAATCTAAAAATACCAAAAATATGTGGGCACATGAAGGTCCACACTTTTCAGAAAAAATACCAAAAATATGTGGGCACATGAAAGTCCACACTCTTAGAGAAGTTTCCTAATTAGGAAAAGGAAGTTAAACTTCTGCTGGAAATATAAAATCAATTACTTACCATGGAGTGGTATTAAACCTAACCCCTCTCCATAAGATTTGGTATTTTTATTGGCAATTAAGTTTCATAGAACAACACAAGATCAAGGAGCTAGTCAACCTGACACCTTTACACTGCCGATACACTGCCCAGAAGGAGCACTCAATTTGCAACATCAAAGACCCTGTCAAACGTCAAGCTTGGGGGAGGGCACGCTCCAATTAAAATCTAGCTAAGTATAAGTTTTCTATCTTATTATCATTATTACTATATCGCTTTTTCTCGTGAGTTAGCTAGTAAGATAAAATTTAAAACCAAATAAATATCTATCTGTATAGTAGAGTTTGTTTAAAGTCAGTCTAGGCTAGAACTAAATTAAAATTGATGAACATTAAAATTTTATCTTGGAGATGATGAATAGTTGCTTTATCATAATACTTTTCAAATAGCTAGTTGTCAAACTTAAATTCTCCTAAGTTTTAGATATTGCTGTTTTAACTTAAGAATTTACTCTGAACCTGAAACTTGTGGAGGCATATGTTTGAGGTAAGTCTAGGTAATTGATTGATATGATTAATGAAAGTTGAGCTGCTATTTATCTTATTCCTAGCATTACTAAATTCTGGAGATTTATTTTGAAAATTTGAAATTTACATGATGAGCTCTTGTATGACAAAGTATGAGTTCCTACCAAAGCCATATATGATACATCTAGATAGGAAAACCTTTTGCACATTCATGCTGCTTGCTTTACATTGAGTTCAGTCAACCTTTGTTGAATACCATATCAAAGTCTTGTCATGCTTTTAAAACCAAGATCACGTATACACTTTAGCACATATGCATTATTCTTACCCTGGGAGTAATCGCAACCATTTTCACTTTCATCAATGTTCATCATGAAAATATTTTCTCCTACACTAGGAGTGAACACCAAAAATATATAAACCCCGTAGGACAGCCCTGTTATAATTGCTCTAAGTTCTTATAATTATCTCTCCAGTTATTTATGTTCAAAGGATACATGTGGCTATAAAAAAAATTATATATAAAAAGGGAGTAAAAGATGGACAAGTGTCCCAGCATTAAAACAATGGGTACTAGATGTCCGCCTCCCGAATGAAAAAAAAAGAATAAAGATAGCTCATGTTTTCCTCCAAGTTCCAAAGGAGAGTGAATCATTTCTAAAGAGCATGACTAGAATTAGAGTTAGCCACTAAATACCACATATACACCTATCCACCATATTTCATGCACATGCACATCTTGTTTTGATTGTATGCCTCGATTTTCTATGGATTCATTGTTTGACATTACAACATATGAATTGCAAGTATGTTTAAACTACAAGAAATTTGATTTTTTACGACAAAATTAGTCATGACGATGCCTGGTTTTGTCATATAATGCATCATAATATGATGCTAAAATTTGTTTCGTCACAAATTTATGAGAGCAAGTTTTTTTAATGACGCTATTTTATTTGTCACATAAAGGCAGTAAGTTTCGTCACATAATGTGTGGCACCGGAAGATGAACGACGGTTTTTTTTACGCTAGGACATATCCTTTTATGACTATTTATCATGTCACGTTTAGTTATTTTAATAATTAACATGTCCCGACGTTAGTATATCCCTGCTGGTGGACCCGAGCCTTGACCATCGCCATTGCCAGCGCTGTAAAAAAAATCTTTTCCCCATCGCCCATCTAAACACGGCCGCGCAAGCGGAAGGCGGAGTGCGACGGCGAGGAGGGCGCAGTGCGGTGGCACGGGGGACGGTGACCGGGCGGCGGCCTCTGGTGAGCGCGGTGGTGTAAGGCTGGCTGGACGGAGGCATCTCCCCTTCTTCCCCAACTAACGGCGCAGCGGGTGTATCCGAGCTCCTACTCCGGCTGCCGGCCGGCGGAGCACGGATCTCCGGTGACCACCGCGACACCATCACGCTCCAACTCCTCAGGTGCTCGTGGCCTGTGCCACTGCCATTCCCCTCACCTTCCCCCCTCTATTTGTTCGGCAATGGCACCCTCATCCCCTCCCTGTTTTTCTTTGCTATTCAATCCGAGTTAGAGGCTGTAATAGTAGAAGTTAGAGGCAAGATGAATTGGCCCTTCATTTGTTTGATGCCAAGCTTGAGGAATGTGCAATGATGTCTGAGAACTGAGGAATGAGCTATTTACTGCTATTTTTCTAAGTCAGTGGCATATAAATGGGGAATACAGTTTGGAAGTCAGTGATGATGTTGTTTTAGTTCTTCTGAGCATTTTTCCAATGCCAATTATAATTTGTCCATGGTGTTCATGATTTCTTTGAATAAATTGGATAAAATGTACAACTGCTATGCTTCTCCAACTAGCAATGATAAAATGCTTGTTAGTATGAACTTGTTTGAGTATATGTCTGAGCATATGTCTGTCGATGACCTAATGAATCCCATGTTTCTCAATCAGGTCTCATGTCGCAGGCATCGTCATCTACTGCTCGCACTCGGCGGTCAGTCCGGGTTGTTGACCAACCCGGACCCCGTGCTGTTGTTCATCCTGCAGCACCTTTGGCAACAGCTGTCGACCTGGAGGCACCGATCGATGAAGTGTCCAATTTGCCATTAATAATGTGCCCAAAATGCAGGGACGTGAGGGTGTTTGCTGCCACTACCACGCAATCTCTACATAACAATGGAAAGAGATATTTCAAGTGTCCCAGGAAGAACTATGTGAGTGCAGTGGTTCAATTTGAATACCCCAAATTACAATCTTGTTTGCCCAAATTTTATTATTGGTTGTGGTTGTAATTTGGATGCAGGGGAGATGTCGTAGCTATTGGTTTGAGGAAGAATATGTGGTCCTCCTTAGTGACAATGGGTATCTACCATCAGCTTAGGCGATGACAGAAGTTCTTGAGGTCGTGGGAAAAATGGAAAGCTTAGAGCAAAACTTGAACAAGCTGAAGGAAATGGTAGGCAAGAACAGGGAAGGCATGGGAAGCTGCATTTGTCTTGTGTGTGGATGTGTGAATGTAACACTACTTCTGTTGTTGGCCATTTTCTTGGTTGTAGCTATATTGTTCAAGTAGGTAATGCTGATGAAGTATGGGCCTCTGTGTTGAAGCTCTAGTGTTCAAGAACAAGTTGTACTGAACCTGTTGTTGTGGATGTGTGTGCACTTGGTATGAAATGTGAGCCTTTGTGCTCTTGGACATCTCTTGTGTAAGCTGTGCATTGCTACTGTATGTTGGAAATAAAGATTCATTTTGCTGATGATGATTTACTTGTGTTGGATGAAATTTAGGCAGCATGTATTTAACTTCCATCCTATACATTTTGTGACAGATTCTGGGCATTACATGACATTGGCATGTGTCATGAAATCACAGAAATCTGGGCACTATAACTTGCATCCTGTGAATGAAATCTGGGCACTGCAACTGGCGTCATGTGATACAAATCTGGGCACTGTAAGTTGCATGATACATCAAGTATCCACTGAAAACAGAATCATTGCATATAAGGTCTTATAATTTCATAATTTAGATACAAATGTAGTAGCATAATTCAAATACAACAAAATCAATGACAAAAAAGGTCATGGTTCACAAATCTCCACAAATGCAAAGGTCAGTCATCATCAGTGTCTTCTCCTGAAGTATTGCCTTCTTCTTCTGGACTATGGTACACAATATAGGTTTCATCTTCATCTTCATCTCCATCATCTGCTTCATCACCTTGAGTTGTATGATTCTGTGTCCGGATGCTCTCGACGAGGTCTCTACTAATAGGGCTGCCTGGTTCATTATCCATGTGCAATAAATCCAAATCAGGATGAATGTCGGCCACTGCACCATCTCTCAATGAAATATGCTCCTCTTGGTATGCCTCCTGACATCTCATCGGTACCTGTTCTTGAATTGGTTGGTTTGTGTTAGACTCTTCGACATCAAATATATGTCAGTGGCCAAATTCTTGTACCACTCGCCAACTTGGACCTAATTTTGTATCTTCCAATAGAAATACTTGTGAAGCATCTGTGGCTATAATGAAAGGATCATTCTTATACCATCGCCCTTGGATGTTTATGCTCTTGAAGTAACCATCATCTTTCATCTGGTACATCCTTCCCTCTAGATGGTACCATTCACACCGTAATAAGACAACAGTTCTACGCCCTTTGCTGTTATTATTGTAACTCAACTCAATAATGTCCGTGACTGTCCCATAGAAGTCAATTGTGTCATCACTGTGAGTACCAACAGTTTTTACGGTGGAGTTCTGTGTCTTCTTGTGTTCCTCACAAGCCACAGTGTGGAACCGTACCCCATTGATTATACAAGCTGTGTACGAACGCACTCGTGGATCTGGCCGGCATGCTAGTGAGTATAGGTCTTCATCAACATGTGTTGTGTCTTGATATTTCAATGTGGTAATCTACAGGTTGAAAACATACAGAATAAGTGAGTTTCAAAATGTATTGTACCATAAATTATTAAGTCATGTTGTAGAAGTTGCACACACATGACCCTCGAACCATGCAGAGAATTGTGTTGACATCATTTTTTCAACTTTGTTAACCCCTTGTTTTTCTAATTCTGCCCTATACATGCTACAAAGGAAGAAGATTATTAGTTGTTTTGTGACACTACTATTGAATAAAAATGGCTGAAATGACATGAATTACTCACTCTTTGTATTCATCAACCTCTTCGTAGTTATTTAGAAAAAACCAAACCATGGAGTGATAGTCTTTGTCTTCGTAATCAAGTTTTGAAGCACCCAACAGGTTAATACCATGACCAAAAATAGAGTAACCATTGGGTGAGATGTTGTCTTCTCCATCTAAGTTTCTTTCAGGCCTAGTGAACCTACTAATGATGTCACTGAAATATGTTGAGCACTGGGTCATACACTCCTAGGCAGTGTATGCCTCTGCAATAGATCCTTCAGGTCTTGCTTGATTGCGGACAAAACGCTTAAAGGTGCCCAATCTTCTTTCAATGGGATACATCCATCCATACTGCACCGGTCCCCTAAGGAGTGCTTCATGAGGTAAGTGTACTGCCAGGTGAACCATAACATCGAAGAATGGTGGAGGATAAATTTTCTCTAGCTTGCAAAGGATAAGCACAATATCTTCCTTCATATAGTGTAGTGCATCAACCTTTAGAGTTTTGGAGTAAAGTTGTCTAAAAAACCTACCCAATTCAGCAATTACTTCATATACGTCTTTGCGCCCCAGACCACGAAGGCCAGCTGGTAAAATACGCTGCTCACAAATTGCAAGAACTTCTTCTTTCTTCTGGTGTTAGAACATTACAAGCTTTTGGCTTTGAGGACAATGTACCACTGTCATCTAGCAAATGAAGCTCTTTTCTTATACCTCTGTCTTCCAAATCTAGTTTAGCAGAGATGGTGTCCTTTGTCTTGTCTGGAATATTAAGTAGAGTAGACAAAATGTTTTCACATATGTTTTTCTCTATGTGCATAACATCAAGGTTGTACTGTAGCTTCAATTTTGACCAATATGGTAAATCATACAAGCTAACATTCAGATGCCATACTGGTTCATCTTCATTATGACGTCATTTTCTTGATTTCGGCTTATTTGGATGCTTGCCTGGAACATAGCAAACTTGATCCAACCTTGCCATAACCTCATCTGCACTAAATTTTCTTGGCCACTCTCTATTTTCATGGTGGCCATCGAAAGATCTGTTTTTCCTCCATGCGTGGTCACTTGGGAGGAAACATCTATGGCATATGAAACCAATTTTGTTTCTCAGACATTCAGAGCATGGATTCTCATCACAGTGCACACATGTGAAGTAACCCTTGGTGGTTCTGCCTGACATGGTGCCTATTGCAGGGTAGTCATTGATTCCCCACAAAATCGCTGCACGCAGGCTGAAGTCTTTGCCTTCAGCTGCATCATAAGTTTTCACACCCTTCCAAAGCTAAATCATGTCTGCTATCAAAGGCTGCATGAACACATGGAAATCTTTGCCTGGTGATTTTTTGCCTGAAATTAGTAAAGCAAGCATATAATTGGATTGGTCCATACACATCCATGGTGGAAAATTGTATGGTACCACTATCACTGGCCAGATGCTATATGAATTACTCCTCTGACCAAATGGATTAAATCCATCAGTAGCAATGCCTAACCTCAAACTGCGGGGATCATTTGCAAAAGACTTGAAAGTCTCATCAAAATCTTTCCAAGCTTCCCCATCAGTAGGATGTCTCATTTCATTGTCAACTGTTACCCTCTTTTCCTTGTGCCATCTTGCATACTGTGCCCGCTGCTTTGACATGAAAAGCCTTTGAAGGCATGGAATTATTGGAAAGTAATGGAGGACCTTGTGAGGAACTTTCTTTCTGCCCTCCTTGTTCACTTTCCATCTTGTGAACCCACAAACTGGGCAACGATCATCGCCTTCATGGTCCTTCCAAAATAAGGCACAATCATATTTGCACACATCAATAGAAACATAACCAAAACCAAGCTTCCGAAGCAGAGCTTTCATTTCATTATAGGACTTAGGAAGTCCGGGCACATTCTTCAAAGATGAAGAAAGCAACTCAACCATAGCATCGAACCCAGATGTTGTTATCCGATTGTACACTTTTATATGCAGCAGTTTAATGATGAAAGATAACCTAGACTCCTCAGTGCAACCTGGATAAAGTTTACACTTTGCCTCTTCCATGATTTGTTTATATAAGTTACCACCAAAGCCATGGCTTGCTGCGTCGCGCAAATCTTGAATCAACCCCTGAACTCCCCTTGCACCGTCATCTAAGACATTTTCAGTTTGTCCTTCCTCATCAAGTGGTGCTTGCTCATTTCCATCCCATGACATATCCTCTGGTACAACAGCATGTTCTCCATCCTCAACTTGTCCAGCAACATTAGGTTCCTTTCCATGGTGAACCCACCTAGTATAGCACCTAGACATACCATTGAGTTCGATATCCTCGTGTACTTCATCTTGACTTTTCTCTTTCTCGTTCAAGCATTTTTGGCATGGGCACTTGATCTTCTCAGCTGCACTATATCTACCTCTGACATGTTCCATGAATTGCTAAACACCATTCAAAAACTCCGGCGAAAATGGTTTACTATTATAAATCCAGCTTCTATCCATGTTGACCTGGATAAATTGAGGTGCCAAAATTCTAATTAAAATTTGACATGGAGAGGCAGATGGTAACCCGAAATTTATATGCTAAAAATTTGCATTTGTAGGGCCGATCTGGAACAATTAGCTAACCTTGCAGCAGCTCTGACCCCCGACAAGGCTGCTCAGTGGAGCACACCTGCTCGATCTGTGCGGATGAAGGTAGGGTGGCCACACGAGCTTGCTGGTAGAGGTGGAGCCAGGGATAGCTAAGTTTGGTGGGACGAGGTAGCACCTGGGGTCGCCAGCAAGGCAGCAGCTGCGGTGGCCGGCCGGCGTCGTTGCTGTGGACTCCACACGAAGGAGCAGGTGGGAGGGGGCGTCGAGGGAGCACGTGAGATGGATGGGAAATGCACCTGAATGGCTGTATTTGGTCGGCGAGTATGATGTATGGTCGTCAGGGAGGGAGTAGCCCAGGTCGCCGGTGAATGAGCAGGTGGCTGTCGAGTATGCTGCTTGGTTCTTTTTTTCACACTAGGTAAGTGCTAAGTGCTAAGTGCTAAGTTCAGGGTTTCAATGACACATGGGCCCAGCAGCTAGTATGGCCTCTATTGCAGTGAGTTCATGGTGTAATCATCTTTTTTTTTAATTCATAGCAAAATATTGTAATTAGTTTATCTCACACATACTTACTCTGAATGGGATGTTTTTTTTCTAAAATTTTGTAAAATTATAATCTATCCAAATATTGCATTGATCTCGGACATTTTTTCATGAATACAAAATTTGAACAAATCTAATTTTGAATTAGAAAAGTTTTAATTTCTTGCCACAATTTGAGACTCAAAATGAGTTCAGACAAAGAAGTCATGAATACAAAGGTTGTACAACTCATTCATATCTACATTTGTTATTTAGGTTGTTTGTTCATCCGAGAAAGTAATGATAACTTTGTTCTCAAATTTTACTCATGAGTAAAATTTGAGAACAAAGTTGTCATCACTTTCTCGGATGAACAAACAACCTAAATAACAAATGTAGATATGAATGAGTTGTACAACATTTGTATTCATGACCTTTTCGTTTGAAATGATTTAGTACCTGAATTTTTGGCTTCTAGTTTAAAAATTGTAAAATTCAAAATTCAAACTCTCGAAACAAAGTCAAATGAAAAAAGACAAATATAAAGATAGTAGATCTCGATATGTTTTACAACTTCATTTCTTACCAATTTTCCATCTGAAATCATTTAGTACCCCAAAAAATGTATTTGAATTCCTAATACTACTAACTGTTTCACTGACATAAGGGCCCCACCGTGCCAGACAAAAAATTGCCACCTCAACCAGCGCCTCTCCCGCACAGCCACTGCCATCGACATGTGGGCCCCAACACGCATCCCGCCTAGGCAGAGGGCAAAATTCCGGTCATGCCTTATCCTCTCGACCGCACCAGCTCAGCCCCCAGTCCCCTCCCTCCTCCGTAAACCTAAACCTCCACATCTGCCGTCGCCGCATCCCGCAGACCACGCCGCACCGCAGCATCCGCCCATCCCGCACACCACACCGCCACTCTCCACCGCATCCGCCGCCGCCGCATCCCGCACACCACGCCACACCGCCGAACCGCCACACCTCCACACCTCCACACCGTTGCATCCGCCCATCCCGCACACCACGCCGCCACTCTTTGCCGCATCCGCCCATCGGCCAGACCACGCCGCCGCACCGCCGCATCCGACAATATGCATCCATGAAGGAGATGGATCCACCACCATGCAAGCCGGAGGCCGAAGCCGTAGCTGACCAGGTCAGGCATCTCGAGATCCCTCAGCAGTGCCCCGCCTGAGCCGTAGCTCATGACGCCGGAGGCCAGACTCCCTCTGCAGCTCCTCGACGACATTCTACCTCGGCTCTGCTTCCTCCTCCTGCTAAGGTATTTTGCTTCCTCATCTTCTCCTCCTCTAGCCAGAGCTCTGCAGCCATGTCTCGATTTGTTTTGATTCGGATGGTACATGTGAACTAGCTCTGCAGACATGTATTTTTTTTCCTCCTCAAGCCGGAGACCTGCAGACATGTCAATTTTCCATAACACGGACATAATCTTGCTTAGACTAACATGTTCAATGATGATGTGCTGTGCTACGATTGCTTGTTAATTCATTGTGATAAGTAAGCAACGATGGAGATCGAGTAAGTCTACTCGTTCCTATGTCAGAAGTAGAAATGGTAGCAATAGTGAGCCAACCCAATGTGTTCAGTATGTATTGTTACAAGTCCTTGGTTTTAGCATGGAGCAAGCATAGATGAAATGCATAGGCTAAATATTAGTGTTTCCAATTCTAAACTGCGGCATTGAACAAAGCATGTTGGTTTCTGTTCTTTCTTCCCAAATTATCTGGAGTCAAGAAGCATAGATAAAATGCAGAACTTAAATATTATTTGAAACACTTAACTTGTTGCTTACATACATTGCAACTGGACTGAGTTGTTAGTTTCTTCTACCACTTGTTTGTTATTTTGCCTTCTTTCTACCATTTCAAAGAATACTGATTTGTTAGTTTTTCCTTCAACTCATTTATAGAAACTAAATCCAGATTCTGGTCTTTCTCCGTTTGATCGTACTAAGTAATACAAGAAATGACGAAAACCAAGTATGAGCAGGAGAGGGATGACAATGTAAAGAATATTCAGGAAGTTTTTAAGTCTTTGGGTATTCCACTCTTAGCTCAGGAAGTTATAGATGTTATTTCCAAAAAGCAAAAGGGCAAAGGGAAGGCGGTAGTGACTAACAAAACAGGAACTGACATCGATTACGATCCATCCTCTGACATTGATAACCAATCTGACAGTGATGATGATTCTGATGATGACCATGATAATGAGGTCAATACTGAGGTGAGATGCATTACTTCGGCAATTAACAAGTTTCTCGTCTGCTTATTTCAAACATGCAGTTCATTGTAGTCATGTAGTCTACCTTACACTTCTTTCTTATATAACTCATAAGATGAATGTTTCTTTGGGTAGGTAGGAGACATGGTTCCAGGAGCTCGCCCTCAGTAGGAGAAGCAAAAGGCAGGGGCAATGGCGGCTTCCAGACAGCAGCCACCGCACAAGCCAACAAGAATAACTAGGCTAAGTGCAGCCATGCCTTCGCCTGGAGGCCGTCCACCACCTAGGCAAAGATAGCCATTGCCTCCTAAGAACACTTCAAAGGCCATCCCTAAACCTAGTGCCATTCGCACTGCCAGCCAACTGCAAGCCCAATTTAGTACAAGCGACAGCCAGACTCAGACCACAAAAACTACCATCACAACCACTCCAGCCATGTCTGCGCCTGTTCGAACCATAGTGCCTAGTCCTCCTAGACAAACCAGGTTATCTGCAGCCAAGAATGTGCCTGGTGCAAACCCTTTTCCTAGTCCTCCTAGACACACCAGGTCATCTGCAGCCAAGTCTGTGCCTGGTGCAAACATTGAGCTTGCTACTGCTACTACTACACCGACTCCGCAGCCTACTCCCACAACTAGTTCACCCAACCAGATCCTACAGACAACTCGCCAGGTGCACGAAGCTCTAGGCAAAGCAATGACATCAATGAGTCTGCTGAACAATTTGATTTAGAGCACCATATAGATGAAGGAGAAGCAAATGCTGACTTGGTTCCAGGTAAACACAATTTCTAAACATTTTTTTCTCCATTACATATCTACATTAGTTACTACTATATGAACACATTTTTATTATTATTTGCCAATTACAGTGCCTCGAAAGGAAGTCCGCAAGCAAACCATTGGTCTTGGCGTAGAAAGGCTGATAAAAAGAGGAAACAGGCTGCCTATCCAAGTGGCTAAAGGAAAGAAGAGACCTGATGTCCCACTTCAGGCAGCAAAGCTGGCATCAGAAACTGGTGTTGCCCTTAGAGCCCAGCTGCCTATCTACACATCTTGGAAGCTTTATGAAAAAAATGAGGGGCCTGTAGAAGTGCAAAAAGTGCTTGACAAAGTGGCGGTGAGACAGCTATTTCACTCTGAATACTTTCTTCCATCAATCTAGTCCCATGTACAAAATTGTGTCTAATAATTCATTTGTGTGGCTGCAGACAAGGTTGGATGTGGAAGTTAAGCATGATGGACTAAGCAAAGCTGCATGCACTGATACCATTAAGAGGGGAGTACGGCAGCAAAGGTATCACCTTAAAAGGAAGTACTTCGACCCATCACTGACAAAAGAATAGTTGTTGGCCAAACCACCTCCACCTAAGATAAAGAAAGTGGAGTGGACCAAGTTGGTAGACTACTGGTGTGACCCAAACAGTCAGGTCCATGCCCTATAGCATATGTTTTTGTTAATAAGCAATTTAAACTATGTGCATGTGAATGAAAACTTTGTATTGCATTTGTGGTGCAGGAGAAAAGTGAAAAGAATAAAGTAAACCGAGGGCATGTGCAGCTTCACCAAAGGACTGGATCTAGGTCCTATATTGCCCATCGATACAGCCTGGTATGGATACTATATCTTTTGTATATTTAACTTCAAAGATGGACCTATATTGCTTGCATTTGTAGGATGAGCCTGCTGTTTTTCTAACATGATATCTGCTAGCATTTGTAATAATAGCCTGCTGCTGCTACTTAACTGCATGGCCAAATTATGTCAAAGACAAGCTGAGTTTGAGCATGCTGTAGTAGTATTTTATCGATGGATTTATGGTGATACAGTGCATACATATTTTGGGACCTTCCTGTTCACATGTACAAATAATCCCATGTTTGTGCACCCCTCACTATACCTTCTTGGATATCATTGTAAATTATTTTTTTACATGATGCAGAGGCCTAAGTACAACAACATGGAGCCAGATCCTATTGATTTCTTTGGGGAATGTATGAATAGTCCACAAAATGGACGTACTCCACTTGCAGATGAAATATATGTAAGTTACATAATTATTGCATACATGTACTGTAGTCAAATTCAAGCATGGTTGAACACTGTTGTATGGCCTTGTTTTGAAGTTGAATCATTCAATGTAGGCACAAATGGTTGCGGATAAGGCAAGAGAACCAGAAGAAGGAGAAGCACCAAAGTCTCCATCCAAGATTGTTGCTGATAGTCTAAGTCAGATCAGCCGTTCCTCGACCTTTCTTCCAAACATTGGTCTCACTAAAGCCCAGAATGCTGCCCGGTCCACAATAGCTGCAGTAGAAGCCCGCCTACAAGCTCAGTTTGAGGCAAAACTCCTAGCAGAAAGAGAGGAAGCTACTAGGAAGCAGGAAAAATTGCAAGCACAGCTTCTAGCTCAATAGGCCTCTCTTGAAGAAAACCAAAATTTGTTGCGCCAGACCCAAGAAGAGGTGAAGGGAATGAGTACAAGGTTTGATGAGACTAATGCACTGCTGCGAGCTGTGCTTAAACTTCAAAAAGATTGAGGTAGGTCTGAATGCACTCCATGTTCACAATGCCTACGCCTTCGCTTCTGCTACATTGCTAGAACACCAAACTTTCTCTGTTGGAACTTTGAGGACAATGTTGCTATGTTTGTTAACTATGTTGTCAGAACTATGTTTGAACCTGTGTGCTATGGTTGAACAGTTTGAACTGTATGATGGAACCAGAAACTTTGGTGTTGCTTGAACTTGCAAGCACTTGTTATCTATCTAGCTGGAATGTGTGTATGCTGGTTTGGCTCAATTCGGTATGACTTATGAGCTCTGATGACTATGATGGATGATGCCTACTGATATTTCTGGATGATGGACTCTGATATGTATGTATATCTGTGTGTATGACCTATGATGGAGATCTGTGCTTCAATCTGTTAGATATATATGTATACAAAGCAAGACACAAGTTTACTGTCACATAATACTATATGACACCTCTGTTCGTCACAAAAGACTGCCTCACTTTATCAGACAAGTACAAAGCAAGACAACACTACAATGTCACATAATATATTATATGACGACAGAGATTCGTCACAAAAAGTTCACCAATCAACATTCCCCATTGTCAATTTGTGATGGACCACGTACTATGTGACGCGCTGACAACGCATATGTGACGGCAGTGGTCGTCACAACAAACATGAATATGTGACGATAAAATTTTAGCCGTCACAAAAGGTCCTGACATTATATGACGGTTTGCCAGATTTCGTCACGCGATACTTTTTGTGTCGATCATTTAGTGACGACTGCGTGACGACCATTTTATCGTCACAAAATACTTTTTATGACAATATCTGTACTTTACATGATAATTAGCCTTTGTCATACAATCCAGAATTTCTTATAGTTGTTATTGCCACTCCTATAAGCTCCACTATAAATCTTTAGTTATAGAAAGGCATAACATCATTAATGCCTTAAGTGAGATCCACAAATACCATATATACTAAGAGACTTGAGGGTGTCATACAATTAAAGCTCTGAGTTTTATTTTGAAAACTTGCAAAACTCCGGGATATTGGTACTGTGAAGAATTTGCTACATAGTGCAAGACTTGATTGTTCTTTCTTTCAATTACTCAAGACCGAGGCAAGAACTGTAAAGCCCCATAGTTAAAGGTAAAATAGGTAAGTTTAAAAGTTAGAGCAGTTTTGTCTAATCCGGAGGAGAATCTATGTTTGAAGCATGTGTACTTGGGAAGTATGAAAACATTGTAGCAACTCCTGATCCAATTACATTAGTAATTAGGCTTAGATTGTTTGCCAAGGGACTGGCAAACAGGTAAGCTTGGGGGTGTTGTTGACGGTGGACAACGTCAACTTTTATTAGGACTTTAGACACCAAAGGATACATGAATACACACTAGCCTAGGGTTTTAACTGACAGTTTCCACGAGTTTTGCATGTTCTGTATTTTCCAGGGGCTATTCCAGAAAAGCATAATAGAAGGGTTAAAGAGCATGATTACCACGTAACTTAACTGCCAAGGAAACATCATCACGAGAACACTAGAAGCATCTAGAACACACCCGAAGCACCGGGGCCTGAGACCCACCAGGGTAGGGCTGGCCGGCACCAGGGTGGGGCCGGCTGGTGCCTCCCCACTAGGGTTTTGGCCCAGCTTCTGGAGTCTTCTTCCGCCGCCTTTGTGGAGTCATCTCGGCCCTTGTTTCAAGTCGGTTTGATCCTACGGCGCACGTGCATCCCACCGGGCTATAAATAGAGGGGCAGACCCCCCTGGAGGCATCAACCCATCATTCATTCAAAGCATCAAGTCCTCAAGCCATCAAGAGCCTCCTAGTTCATAGTTCTAGCCTAGTAAGATTAGAAGTAGAGGAGTTCTAGTTCTTCGGCGGATCTGGAGCCCCGGCGTCTGTCTGGAGCACGGAGTTTGGTATAATTCTAGTTCTTTCTCTATTATTGTATTCTTCATTATGATTAGGGAAACATTGTTCTTAATATTTCATATGTTCTTGATTACAATAGTCTTTGTCTACTTTGATTATATGTCTAGTATAGTTGGTTTGATCTTATTGAATTCATGTAATTGCTCGTATAGCGTTTATTCATGCGGACGATGGATAGATGATGAACAATATATAGGCTTGGTGTGTAGGTATTTTGTTTATCTGCGAGTGCACCCTGATGTGCCGGGTCGTGTGGTAGATCACGTAGGTGACAGCTACGTTGAGTCCTCTGTAGTCCACCCCCCGTACGTAGGCCAGCAGGGACGGTCGCGAAGTTGGATGATGACTCTGTTTCACATCCTTCCTAGATGATGCCCTTTGCATGTGATTATGATATAGGATTAGTCGAACAATGATTGCTAGATATAATTACACTAATTAGAGTTATTCATTGATGTAGTTATAGAATTACCTTTGATATTAATTCCTTAATTTATCCATTGGCTAGCTATTACTATGACTAGAGAGTGCTCTGATGATTATCTTTTATTTATGATGCTTGATCATACTTATCACCTTTATCTTTATTTACCTTGTGACCTCTACCTGTTATGAGTAGAGTAAATGACATCGGTAATGTCACTTATCCATTGTATACCATCATTATCAATATAATAGATTAAAGTTTATCCTAGTCCTTCCTAGTGGTATAAATATAAATCGACAACCTGGTAGAACTCCCTAGGTAAAATGCTACAATGGTATAATTATCTGTCTGCTTGCAGAACTGATCTTAGTTTATATTATATTTATATTTATGCCTTGTCACGTAGATTAATATATAAAATCTTTGTTTATTCTTAGCATTATTAATTAGGGATGACAACCTAGTTCTTGCATAAGAATGTTGGTAATAGAAAAGTGGCTAGTTGCTCATGACAAGTTAATTAATTACCATTCATCTTCTAATCTCGCCTCTCGCATTAAAAGTTATATAGTTATATTTGGCGACGTTAGTAGATGTCAACAGGGTCCCCCTGTTCTGTCCGTTTTTGAGAAATAGTGAGACTCTGTCGCTTGGTGCTTTGATGCGAAGTCGAATTTTAGCTTCGTCATCTCTTTGATTAGCATTTCGGAGGTTACTTTTCTCTGGTTTAGTTTCTTCTTTCTTGATCTTTTGTCTTCATGAACTTATTTCTCTTGTTCTTCTTAGGTTTTCATGGAGCATGATCTTTTTGACTTGGATTAAAAATTAGGTGATAATTCTCCAGCAATGTCTGCTACAAATTCTGAGGGCTCGGCTGACTCCCTTGGTGATGTCTCTGCGTCTGAGTCAGAGTTAGTTGCGGATGAAACTCGTTCTTTCAAGTTTGGGAAAACTTTGATTACTGAAGAGGAGTTGCAGCCTTTTTATGAGTGCAATATTCTGGATAAAGATTCCGTTCGTATTCCCAAAGATGAGGTTGTCCCAAATCCTCATGAAGATGTGGATCATTTGCTTGAGGACATTTTTTATGCTTATAACATAGGGATGCATCATTTGACTCCGAATGGTGTCTGCAGAATTGTCCTTTTCCTTTGGGCTGTGAAGTCCCAGCATGTAAAGCCAGATATTGCTGCTTTCTGTAACTTGCATGAGATGCATACTCAGTTCAAAAGCCAGATGGTTAACGATAAGAAGATTATTTCAAGTTTTGCGTGTAGTAGTTTCAAAGCTGCTCAAGGGGCTGTTCAGATTCCTCCGGCTTCACAGAACAAATGGCCCGATAATTGGTCAAGGCAATGGTTTTATCACAAGGTTCCCATGGTTGAAGAGAAGAATGAGAGGGGAAGAATTGTTAAGAAGTTTCCTCTCACTTCGAAGCTTGTGCGGTCTTCTTTTGAGTGCAAACCTTCTTTGGAACGAAGTCAGATCTCAAAATATTGTGAGCGGGCTTATAAGCTTGTTGCCTCTGTTCAGTTTGCCCGTGATTTGTGTGAAGAGTATGTGGCTGCTAGAGTTTGGCCATTGAGAAAAGGTTGGGAACCTCTTCATTTTCACGAGAAGACAGTTAGGAATAAGAAATATTTGTTTCCAGATTTTGAGACGATGCGACCTAAGAGATTTGACTATGAAGCAAAGTTTGTTAAAGGTGTTAAGCTCAAGGTTTGTGAATTTCTTGGAAAATAGTACAAGTCAGAGAATGATACTATTCTGAAATTGATTGGACCTGATTATCAACGTTTGAATCGGATTTTTGATATCGCGCAAATTGAGTATGGGCCCAGGGCTCTGCCTTTGTACACTCGCGGAGGAAAACCTAGCTTAGATAAGACTACTCGTAAAAGAAAAGGTGTGCCGACTTCAGGTACCTTGCAAGTTGTTAAAAAGATTTACAAGAAGAAGAAACGAGATACTGAAGTTCTTGTCCTTTCTGATGAAGAGGAAGATCAGGTTTTAGGTGCGACTTCTGGGAAGGGTCCTGTCCTTGATGATGTGAATGTTAATGTTGAAGCTGACACCGAGGCTCTTAATGTTAGCCAAGAGGTGAGGGTTTTTGCTGAAGTCTTTTGTTCGAGCAGTTTGCCTTCTCCTCTGACTCCGCTTGCTGATTTTTTCCAGTCCTTTGATGTTGTGAAGACTTTAACTGTTGATGCTCAACTTACGAGCGTGGTGATCAGCAATATTGTTGGGCTTTTACCGCCTCAGACTTCGTTTGATTTAGGAGGTGGCGGAGCTAATTTCGACGAGGAAGGTGAGATCGATGTTGTTGGTTCGCAGGACACTGCCCGGGTCTCTTATCCTTGTTTTACTACTCATACACCTTTAAGGGGTGATTTTGTTATGAAAGAGAAGCTTGAAACTTTCAATAGTTTTTCTCCTTGCTCCCCTGAATCTTTGCTCAATGATGTGGTTGCGGATTCGACTTCACATGCTCGCGAAGATGAGGTTCCAGTTGCTGAAGGTGGCAATCCTTCAGTTACTGAATCTGAAAAAGTTTTGCCTTCAGTTGCTGCGAAGTCTGGAGCTTCTTCTCGAAAAGGTACCGTTTGTGCTAAAGTTAATTTTGATGACTCGGATGAAGACGTCTTTGATGAAGATGCTGACGATGCGAGAATTACCCGCTTGTCTCAATCCTTGGTGTTTCTACTGGTGTGAAGATTGATCTTCAGAAGAAAAAAGGGCTTTCAACTGGTAAGCTCTATCTTCCTTCGAAGCTTTGGCATCTCTCTTCTTTTTTATTATTATTTTTATTATTTTTCCTAAACAATCTTTTTTGCTTTCAGATGTTGTGTTTCCTGGTTCTTCCTCTCAAAAGGAAGTAACTGTGGATTTGTCTAAATCAAAGAGTGTGACTGGAGATTCTACTACTCCACCTTCAGCTTCGCGACCAATTGTTCAAGATATCTCGAAAGAGTCTTTGGATCGCTGCCTTGATTTTTGTCACCGTGAAGGTGTAGAACTAGATGCTTTTAAATTTATTGGTATTGGTTTGGACAAGATCCGTATGCTTCCGAAGTCTTCGGAGCTTAAACTATTTGAATGTATTGATAAAACATTCTCAATTCCTAACGTTGAGGAGGAGTTAGCTAAGAAATCTATTTTTGAGCTTGGGGATGCTTCGGTTACACTGGCCCTATAAGGTATGTTTGTATTTTTGAGCTTTCTTATTTATCTTTAATTTTTCCAATGCTACAATTTTTCTCTCTTTTTATAAGAATGCACTTCTTCAGAGAGGTCTTCGTCGGAGTCTTGAAATTCGTGAAGAAGCCTCTGTCCTTCGCGAGAAAAAGATGCTTGAGGAAATTGAAATTCTAAAGTCTCAACTCGAGGAGAAAGAGAAGGAGAGGGTTTCTGTGGTTGAGGATTATCAGAAATTAGAGGACAATCCACTGAAAGTTTTTATTTCTCTTTAGAATAAAACTGAAGAACTTTCTAAGATTGAGACTGAGCTCGGAAAATCTGTTAGAGAAGTCAGTTATCTACAGAAAAAATTGAAGGAGAAAGGCGAATATTTCCAAGCCACCGCCTGTCGTGTCTGGGAACTTTGCAAGGCTTGTCATGAGAAGTTTGGTGTGAAGCCCGAAGAAGCAAATTGGGAGGTTTGGGATTCCCCCGTTTTTTAGCTGGTTGTGCCGCCAATACGAAGATTTGCCTACAGTGTTGCAAACAACTTTGGATTTCAGTTGTATGTATGCCACCCGGACGATTTTTCATTTGATGAAAGAAGCTGGAGATCCTTCGTATGAAGAAATGATAAAATGATGATTATAAGTTTGCTTCTATTGAGGCACTCAGCAAAATTAATGCAAGAACAAATATGCTTGGCAAAAAGTTTTTTAATGAATATTGAAATGGTGGTGGCAGAGAGTATGCTATGATGAAAGCGAAGGCTCGTGTTGAGAAGGTGAATAATATTTCTCGGTTGTTCTTCCTCTCTCTTTTTTTTAGTGGGAGATATTTGATTAACTTTTATCTTCTCTTTTTTTAGAAGATCGAGGAAGCTACTACTACTGCGAACACTCGAATTGAAAATGCAGAGAAGGCGGCGACTGAAAGGGCGAAGGCCGATGATGTAGTTCGTGAACATCCGATTTAGTTTTTGTTTTTACAATTTGAAGAAGTTGTAAAGTTGAAGCTTAAGTTTTATTATGTTGTGTCCTCTAGGGAATAGTTGAAGTTATGCCTCTGTTAATGTGGAAAGACAATGTTTTTGCTGAGCCAACTTTGTGGCTGGATTTTGCGATGAATAACCCTTCCGCTTCCTTTGATCATTATCTTAATAGTAAGCGGTTTAAGAATTGTTTATCGATAAAAAAGATTAAAGGGTCATTTTTTATCAAAGTCTCTCAAAATAATTTCGTTTGTCTTGTCTTCCTAGAGATTGACGTGCCTGGCGGTTTTCAAGATTTGAATAAGATTGATTTCGAAGATTCAATTATTTCCGACGAAATGTCAGAGGTTAGTTGGGATAGTGTACTTGACATGTAGATTTTATGATGGAGACTTGTATTTGTGACCGGTTATTTTTCAATCTTCTTGCTCCAGAGATTCTACTCTTCTTTTTTCAGAAGATTTTCTTCAGGCAAAGGTTGATGAAATTTTGGATGAAGTCGTGGATGATTTGATTAATGAAGCTGCGAGTGTTGTAGCTCTGGAGGATCCTTAGTTTTCCTCCATTTTATTGGCCTATGCTGTAATTTTTGTAGTAAGCTATGTAAACTTTTTATTTTGAAATAAGTCAGAATAAATGTTTGAATGAAAAGAATCACCTTCTCTCCCCCTTTTTTTATATTTGACTCGAAGGTTCATCTTCTTTATAGAAACCAGTTTTTGGTTAAACAAAAAACGTTGTCCCCTTTCTTTTAAGGCGAAGTCGACGCGAAGACTCGTCTCTTTCTAGAAACGATTTTTGATTGAACAAAAAACGCCGTCCCCTTTCTTTTAAGGCGAAGTCGACGCGAAGACTCGTCCCTTTCTAGAAACAATTTTTGATTGAACAAAAAATGCCGTCCCCTTTCTTTTAAGGCGAAGTCGACGCGAAGACTCATCTCTTTCTAGAAACGATTTTTGATTGAACAAAAACGCCGTCCCCTTTCTTTTAAGACGAAGTCGACGCGAAGACTCGTCTCTTTCTAGAAACGATTTTTGATCGAACAAAAACGCCGTCCCCTTTCTTTTAAGGCGAAGTCGACGCGAAGACTCGTCTCTTTCTAGAAATGATTTTTGATAAAATTGCCGCCGAGTTTTACTCGTCATCTTTTGTTTATCCCTTAGGACGGCTTAATTTTTACTTTTGTGAATTGTTTGCTGACTTGCTTTAGCGAAGTCAGGTTTCGCTTATCCCTTGGGATAGCTCAATTTTCAATTTTGTGAATTATTTGCTGACTTGCCTTAGCGAAGTCAGGTTTCGCTTATCCCTTGGGATAGCTAAATTTTTACTTCTGTGAATTATTTGCTGACTTGCCTTAGCGAAGTCAGGTTTCTCTTATTGTGTTTTCTAGGTAATTGTTAGATGTTGAGGGTATTTCAATATTTGACAATTCCTAGGGTTTTTGTTCGCCGATATTGATGTGATCTTGTCTAAAGTCTTCGGTTTTTTGGGGAAAATGGGAGATTCTCATTTATATGATGTGAGATTTACAGATAGAGAGTGCCTCATTAAAAAACCACTCGCCCTGTGAAGGGTTTTCCCTGAGTGAAAAAAGAGTGCAGCTCATTTTACATTTTATTGAAAAGTGAATGACATTAAAAGAAAGTTAAAAAATGAAGAATTTCTTCTAGGGATAATACTTGCGAAGCTCTTCGGCATTCCATGTGTGATTCGGCTCGTTTCCTTTCATATCTGCCAGATGAAAAGATCCTGGCCGAAGACTCTTTGTGACCAGATATGGTCCTTCCTATTTCTGCTGGAACTTTCCCATAGTGTCTTCATTTCTCTTTCTCTTCAAGACAAAGTCTCCAGGGCATATCTTGATTGGTTTGACTTTCTTGTTTCGTCTTGATACTTCGAAAGGTTTTGTGCTGCTTGCAACCTTTCTTCTTCGAGTAGATCTTTGATTGTTGTTAGATCATCTTCATGTATTGCTTGAACATTTGTTCCTGGGCCTTGAAATTTGATCTCTTCTGGAGTCATTGCTTCCTCTCCATATAGTAGCCTGAATGGGGTGAAGCCTGTTGATCTTGAGACACTTGTGTTATGAGTCCGAATTACTTTTGGTAATTCGTCGAGCCATTTTCCTTTGGTTAGCCCCACGAGACAATTCGAGATTCTTGTACATATGATTCCATTTGCTCGTTCAACAGCTCCATTTGACTTTGTATGCCTGACTGATGCGAAGCATAACTCGATCCCCAAGTATTGACAATAAGATTTAAAGTCTTCATTGTCGAACTGTGTTCCATTGTCTATAGTTATGTGTCTTGGGACTCCAAATCTGCAGATTATATTTTGCCATAAAAATTTCTTCATTGTGAGCGAAGACATGTTTGTTATTGGTATGGCTTCGATCCATTTTGTGAAATATTCCACTGCCACTACTGCATATTGCATGTTTCCCTGAGCAGCTGGTAATTTTCCGATTATGTCTATTCCCCATCTTGCGAGTGGCCATGTTGGATCAATGGTTTTGAGATTTGTTGAAGGGTTTTTTGACTTGTTTGCTGAAACTTGACAGTTGTGGCATTTTTTGACAATCTCCTTGTTGTCGTTTTGTGCCGCTGGCTAGTAGAATCCTTGGCGAAATGCTTTTCCAGCAATGCTTCTTGGTCCTTGATGAGTTCCACATATCCCCTCGTGGATTTCTTGCAACAAGATTTTACCTTCCTCTTTCGATGTGCATTTTAACAGTGGTTGGCACAATCCTTGTTTGTATAATTGATTATCAAGGATTAGTAGTTTCTTGTCTTGTGTTTCATCCTGATATCATCTGTTTCATCTTCTGGTTCATAGTGACTGCGAAACTAAGCCATGATAGGTGCCCTCCAGTCTTCGCTTTCTATCAGATGAACTTCTCTTGGTGGTTCTGGTTTTGTTTTGATCGAAGCTTGATTTAGTACTTGATAAAAGATATCCTGTGGCAAAGTTGTCTTTTGTGCTGCTACCTTTACCAATTCATCTGCATCTGAGTTGTTGTTTCTTGAGATGTTTTTGACTGTGAACCCTTCAAAATATTTCTCTTGGTCTCTTAGGTATTGAAGATACTTGTCTAGTTCTGGGTCTCTTGCTTTATAGTTCTTCTCTTGTGGCCAGCAACAATCTGAGAATCAATTTTGATTATGAGCCATGTTGGTTTAAATTAACTGCACTCTATTAAAGATTAATAATATCAAGGTATCCGCAAACGCACAGATAAAACACCGATGTAGCACTTCACCAGACAATCCTGTTTTTAATATCGAACCCAAAGGAACAGTACGTGATACTGACTAAGTCTATTGGCTCTTAACCCGATAACACAATCAATCCAGAGAATATAAAGAATGAGGAGATAACAAATGATTATCTAGATCTGACAACCGGTAAACTTTGAATAATATCGTTCTAATCGGGCAGTGAAATGAATAAGAGCAGAAATCAGAGTTCCCTCCTACCAAACACTTATACACCTATCGATCCTATCAACGGGAAGTGGACTACAGAGGACTCAACGCAGCTGTCACCTACTCAATCTACCACTATCTGGCCAATCAGGGGACATTCACAAGTAATTATAACCCAGACACCACATCTACACTACAAACTACTACTTCAACCAAGGAGCTACCAAGATCAAAGCACTCAAATAGAGTTGTAAACTTAAGAACGAATAAGAACAAATGCTTACTTGAATCAGGATGTTGAATACAAAAGTACCTCTGAACGCAACTCCGTGCGAGGGAGCTAAATCCAGACTGACACAGCAACGTAGAAGCTCCGACAGGCCGGGACTCCTCTGAATCTCTACTCATCCACTCTATCTCTCTAATCTCTCTCTTAATTGCTAGCCTAGATCTAGTGGATATCTATCTAATGCTTCAGGGTCTTCATCTCTTAATCTGGCTCTCCTCCAGGGTGGTCTGGCCCTCTATTTATAGGCCGGTGGGATGCACGTGCGCCGTTAGATCAAACAAACTTTACCAAGGGCCCAGATGACTCGTAATAGGCGGTGGTAGAAGACTCCAGAAGACAGCGGGAGGAAACCCTAGGGGGGCGCCGCTCGGCCCCCCTTGGGGTCGGCCGGCCCCACCTGGCCAGGTGTGGGCCCCTGCTTGTTTCGGGTGTGTTCTACACTCTTCCAGGGTCTTTGTGATGATGTTTCTTTCGCGTGCAAGTTTCGTGGTAATTATGCTTTTTAATCCTTCTTTTAAGATTTTCTGGAAAATCCCCTGGGAAATAGACAATTCACCAAAACTCGTGAAATTTGTCAGTAATAACCCTATTCTACTGGATATTCATGTTTAATGCAGGGATAATTAATAATAAAATTTGGATGATAAAAAGTGTCAACAATTACCCCCACACTTAGGCTTTTGTTCGTCCCGAGAAAAAGGTTGGTTTTAAGATGTAGGATTTTTAGAGAGAATGGAGTATTTAAAACATAACTTAAGAGTGCATTATATAAAACTAGTCTAGTCATGCATGTACTATGGAATTCAAAGTGTCTACCATGAATCTTTGAGTAGTTGAAGAACAGAATAGCTTGAAAATAGATCACTCTCTTCCTTTAGTTAAGTCAATTGGAGGGTATGTAATTTTACAAATAAACTTAGCTTTACCTTCTCCCTTTGTAGTACTCTCGAATCACTGATATATCTGATATTTTTGTATCCTCACCAAGGCGTTAATGAAATTGCCTTCTTTATCCTACTTCTAAAAAGCTTATGTGGATCTCAGGTAGGTAAAATGTGAAAACATACTTGCATTGTATTTATTGTAAAGTCAAACAATGAATCCACAGAGAAAGGAGGCATATAATTGAATCAAGGTTTATTTGGCGGAATATGGTGGAACCTAATTCTACCTTTCTCCTTGAGAAAATAAATCTCTCTTTTATACAATTGGGCTTATTCAGAGAGTGTGAGCTATCTCTCTTTTTCTTCTCTTTTTTTTAAGGGAGGCGAGTATCTAAGTACCCATTGTTTTAATTTCTTCGGACACTTGTCCATTTTTTTATACTCCCTTTTTCTTTTGCATAGCTCATACCTCTTTTGAATTTAGTAGTTGAGAGACTTTAACAAAACATGGAGCAATTATTTCGTGACTATGCTATATAATTATTTTTGGTGTTTTCTCCCAGTGTAGGAGAGAAACATTTTCAATAGAATGACTCGCTATTACTCCAGATTAGAGTAATGCTTATGTGGAATTGGCACTTGATTCGAAAATATGACAGATTTCTTCAAAGGGTTACAAAGGTTGACCAAACTCAATACAAAGACAAGTATTATATGTAGCAGGCTTCTATCCTATATATGGCTCTGGTAGACAATATTTTTACCACAAAGAAGAGGTTTAACTAATCATTTAAATTTTCAAAATAAAACCTCCAAAGATAAAACATCAGGGATTGAGTTCTCATTATTTAACTATATCATGTTTCACAACGACTTAAACAATCATGGGGTCCCTATAAATAGTTTTCAGTAGTAACATGATTCCTAGAAAAGTGTTATATAATTTATTCTTAAGCTATGAATTAAACAATCTTCTTCTTCTCTTTTAAAAGTAATTTAGCATGTGAATTTTAATTCGGATCGAAACAGAAATCGACACGTATGCAATTATACTGTATGGGGATCAAACCTGACCATGACCAAGAAGGGGATGCAGAGGGTGCAGAGGGGGCCGGCCGGCCCAGGTAGGGCGCCGGGCGGCGTGCCTCTGTGGTCCCACGGGGTCCACTTCGGTGCGCGAGGTCCTAGTTCGATTGTCTTCCGAATTACTTGATTTTCCCGAGCGAATTGATTTCCATAGTCACGATGTGCCTCCCCCACACTTGTTTTCCTGCATACTTTTCTGCGCAACATGTGGAGACAACATGCGTACCAAAAATATAGAGAGTAGAGTAGATTAAAACATTAATATTGATAACAATAAGGCACTTTATTCATTAACAATACTAGATAACTCTGACAACTGACTGAGCTAACGACTGCCCTAGCTCAATAGGCTTGCCTAACACACTTAATATCATAACTTAAACTTAGCACACTCGGAAATATAATCAAACCTAACACACTTGTGCCTTATTACATAGATAACGAGGGCAACTTAAGGCTGCCCCTACTTTGCGAGCTTCCTAATTTCTTCCTTAAGCTCACCAATCTCTTCTTTCAGCTGATCTCTTTTGCGCATGAGACTGCGAATTAACTTGACATTGACTTCTATCTGCTTAGTCATGTCGCTCATAATCTTGTTCCTTAAGTCTTCATTCCTCTCTATACCCCTAACGGTGCTAGAGAGAGCTTCCATCTTCTCATTAAGGATTCGTAGAGAGAGCGGGGGCTGTCTAGGGACTTTCTCTAGTGCTGATGTAGATGTAGCCCGCTGTCTCTTGGGCGGAGGTGATATGAACTTGGTGTAGCGGACTTGGCCTGGACGTGCACGAACTCCTTGGATGGCAAGACGAGCAGTGGTGTACTTCGCACATACCAGCGTTCCGTTCTTGTCGGTCTTGACCGACAAGAGTCGCTCATTATCTTTAGGTGGAAGAAGTGGGGTGCCTCGGGGAATAGCGATCTGCTTCCCCCTGGTACCATCTTCTAGCAGTAGTCTCTAAGGTGGCGATGGCAGAGCAGGCTGAGCATGCGTGTAGTAGACTTGCTCGAACTGTTGGGGCACCGTAGCAAGATGCTTCGGTGGCACGATGGCGAGGTGCTTCAGCGGCACGATGGCAAGGGGCTTCGGCTGTGCGAGGACGATGGCCTTCGAGCTGTCGCCTTGGATCTTGCCGGAGTCAGCGCCGACGACCTCTTCGCCTGTCATTGCTACTAGATCTAAACTAGAGAGTTTCTTTGAAGGAGAGGAAGGCAATGATGATGGGATGCCATTTGAGGGCGGTATAGGTGCATATTTATATGGGTTTTCAGGAGACAGGATAAGATCAATCTAGGTTCTACAGGATTCGTACGAAAGATTATCCGTACGCATCAGGAATCTATGTGATTGTGTTTAGGAAGGATAGTGAAAGAAAAGGAAACAAGAGTCAGGACGAGAGGGGACAGGGGGCGCCGCCCGGCCCCACCAGGTGTCTTCCCTGGGTGGCCGAGCTCGTGAAGCTTCTAAACTCTTCCTACTTCCTGTTAGTTGCGATGCGCGATAATTTTTCGTAACGGATAATGACGGGACTAAAAAGTTGGTAGTTGGATAAAGTCCAGCCGTCAACAACTTCTGAATTAAATGGTTCTAAAAATAATTTAAGTCGGTGACCATTTACCTTGAATAACGTACCTTCGTGTGATTGTAGAATTACCGCTCCATGTGGCGATGCATTCACGACTGTAAATGGTCCTTCCCATTTGCTTCTTAGTTTTCCAAGCCCGAATAATTTAAACCTGGAATTAAAAAGTAATACCTTATCTCCTGGTGCAAACTCTTTCTTCTTAATCCTCTTGTCATGCCATCTTTTTGTTCTTTCTTTATAGATCTTTGAATTGTGATAAGCCTTTTCTCATTCTTCTAATTCTGATAGTTGCATCTTTCTCTTTTCTCCAGCGTCTTCAAAGTTCATATTCCATCTCTTAATAGCCCATTGAGCTTTATGCTCTAACTCCACTGGTAAATGACAGGTCTTACCATATACTAGCTGGTAAGGTGACATGCCCAAAGGTGTCTTGTATGCGGTCCGATATGCCCAAAGTGCTTCGGGTAATCGGTCCTTCCATGCAGTACCCATCTCATTTACTGTTTTCTGTAGAATATTCTTGATTTGTTTGTTTGATGTTTTTGCCTGGCCACTTGTCTGAGGATGGTATAGAGTAGCTACATTGTGACGGATGCCATGAGCTTGCAAGTATCGGTGAAACTTTCTTATTAGTGAAGTGTGTCCCTTCGTCACTAATGACCATCCTTGGTGTTCCAAACCTTGGAAATATAATCTCTTCGAACATCTTCTTTGAATGTTTGGAATCAGCATTCATGCATGGCATAGCTTCTACCCACTTGGATACATAGTCAACTGCCACCAGAATGTATTCATAATTTCTTGATTTCACAAATGGTCCCATGTAATCAATTCTCCAGACATCAAAGAGCTCGATCTGGAGATTGTTGGTGAGTGGCATAGCATATCTTGCATTGATATTTCCGTGTCTCTGACATGATCCACATCTCCAGACAAAATCTTTGGTGTCTTCATACATAGTTGGCCAAAAGAACTCACTCTGCCAGATTTTAGCATGAGTGCGGAATGCTCCATAATGACCTCCATATGGTGATGCGTGGCATTTCTGAATGATCTGCAAGCCCTCTTCTACTGGTACACATCTTCTAAGTAATCTATCTGAACAAATTCTGAAAAGGTATTGTGGATCCCATATGTGGAGACGACTTTCATAAATAAGCTTCTTTTTATTTTCCCATGGTGGTATATAACCTGCAACCATAAAGTTGACAATATTCGCGTACCAAGGGTCTGACTTGGTCACTCTAAACAACATGTCATCTCTCAATGAGTCATTAATAGGCAATTCCTGAGGTTTCTCAAAGTGTATTCTAGACAAGTGATCAGCAACTAGATTTTCTATTCCTCTTCTATCTTTAATTTCTAAGTCAAATTCTTGGAGTAACAAAATCCATCTTATCAAACGAGGTTTAGCATCTTTCTTAGTGAGCAAATATTTTAACGCAGCATGATCAGAATAAACAATTACTTTTGCTCCTACTAAGTAAGATCTAAATTTAGCAATAGCAAAAACAACAGCCAGGAGTTCTTTTTCAGTTGTTGCGTAATTTAATTGTGCTCCTGTCATAGTTTTGCTAGCATAAGCAATTGCATAATGCTTCTTATCTTTTGTTTGTCCTAATACTGCCCCTATAGCATAATCACTAGCATCACACATAATTTCAAAAGGTAAAGACCAATCAGGGGGTTGAATGATTGGTGTTGATGTAGTGCTTCTTTAAGAATATTAAAAGATTTTAAACATGCATCATCAAATTTAAAAGGAACATCCTTAGCTAGCAAGTTAGTCAGTGGTCTGGCAATATGTGAAAAATCTTTTATAAATCTGCGATAAAAAGCACAATGACCAAGAAAACTTCGGATTCCTTTTTGGTAGTTGTTCAATTACTTCAATTTTTGCCTTGTCTACCTCTATACCTCTTTCAGACACTAAATGTCCTAGCACTATTCCTTCTCTAACCATAAAATGACATTTTTCCCAATTAAGGACTATGTGCTTTTCTTCACATCTCTGCAAAACCTTATCTAGATTTTCTAGACAATCATCAAAAGTTTTTCCATAAACTGAAAAATCATCCATAAAAACTTCCATGATTTCTTGTATCATTTCAGAAAATATAGACATCATACATCTTTGAAAAGAAGCAGGTGCATTACATAATCCAAAAGACATTCTATGATAAGCATAAGTTCCATAAGGACATGTAAAAGTGGTATTGCTTTGATCATCAGGGTGGATAGGAATTTGGTGATATCCAGAATAACCATCAAGGAAACAAAAGAAAGAATTATTTGCCAAATGCTCTAACATCTCATCAATGAAGGGCAACGGAAAATGATCTTTCTTGGTTGCTTTATTGAGTTTTCTATAATCTATACACATTCGCCATCCTGTAACAGTTCTCTAGGGTATCAATTCATTTTTATCATTTTTAACTACGGTCATACCACCCTTTTTAAGTATAACTTGAACAGGGCTTACCCACTCACTATGCGGAATAGGATAAATAATCCCAGCATGCAAAAGTTTCAAGACCTCTTTCTTAACAACTTCCCTCATCGCATTTTGAAGCCTACGTTGGGGCTCTCTAGAAGGTGTAATCTCTGGGTTGATTGGAATACGATGGGTGCATAAAATAGGACTAATCCCCTTAAGGTCTTAGAGTGAATAACCAAAAACAGCACGATGTTTTTCTAAGATAGTTATTAATCTAAAAGACTCTTCATCAGAAAGTTTATTACTAATAATCACAGGAGAATTTTGATCATTATTCAGAAAAACATACTTAAGACCAGAAGAAAGTTGTTTAAGCTTAAAAGAAGGCTTAGATGACTCTAGTAATTTATCCAGAGGTTCAGGATCAATCGGATCCTCCTCCTCTTCATTAATGAAGAACTGAGTATCATCCTCTAAATTAGGTTCAATAAATTCCTCAAATGACACAGCCTTAACTTCTTCTATCAGATCTAACTCAGCAGGTGGCTCTGCCTTAGCTTTTAATGCATGAGTTATAGGCACTGAGAGATTAAATCTCTTCCCAACTTTAATATCTAAATTGCCCGCACAACCTTCTCGCAAAAGCTTTCCTATTGGTAATCCAATCATTACATCAAAATCCCAAACATCAAAGATATAGAAATTCAGCAAAATTCGAAACTCATTAATCACAATAGGAAGAGAACATAAAACACCTGAACTAGGAATAATATGTCCTGAACGATTTTTCAATAATTTATTTGTAGGAATTAATAGCATATCTTTCAAGAATTTTTCAGAAAATGTAAGAGACATGATATTGACACCTACTATACAATTATAAAAGGCATCACAAGGATATGTATCAATTTGACATTTAATAGTAATGGCAGGAGAATTTAAATGAATTATATCATTTGAAAGCTCAGATTCTATCAACCACTCATTACTCATCACCAAAATCAATTCTCTAGTTATCTCTCTAAGAAATTTTAAATCAGCAGGATATAAAATATTAAAACTTTTAAAATTCAGAGATTCTTGTGGTTTCATAATTTTATGATAGCGTGAGGTGTTTCCATGATCATCAAAAAGTTCATCTTCAAATTCAAGCATAAAATCAGAAATTAGAGTTATCTCCTCATTAGATAGTTCAGGTAAAGGTTGAGATGAATCAGATAAAAGTTTAGAATCAAATGACAAAAATTCATCTTCTAACAACTTTTCTTTTTCTTCAGGAAGATCAATTAAGATATTAGTAAGAATAGTTTCAGCATGTGAAGCAGTAATATGCATAAATGCTCCTCCTGTGGCCAAATTAAGGTATTCTTTATTTTTATCATCAAGGCCTAAAAAGAAATGTTGCAAAAGCATAGGTTCTGGCAAAGTAAGATTAGGTCCAGAATTTATAAATCCATCAAAGCGTTCCCAAGCCTTGCCTAATGATTCGTTATCTAATTGTTTAAATCCAATAATTTCAAAACGAAGCTTAGCGACCTTTTCGATAGGGAAAAATTTAAGACAAAAATTAGCACGCAATACTTCCCAATTTCCTTGGCTACTCCCAACATGGCGATTATACCATTTCTTTGCTTTTCCCGTTAATGAAAACGGAAAGAGTTTCCATCTTGAAGTTTCATTTGCCATGCCCTTAATGTGCAAACATGAACATGTCTGCTAAAAATCGGCTAAATGGGAATAGGGGTTTTCGCTAGAACTACCAGAAAAATGTGATCCTGAACTAACTTAATTAATCCATGGCGTAACTCATAGCCAGATGATGTTATGGGTAAACATGATTCTTTTGGCTGGAGATACGATCTCGATGGTGCTCCATATTGATATAAAAATTGGGACGTGGGTTCCATACTTTAAAAGGTAAAAGATAAAAGTATAATACAAGATTAAGATAGACTAAGCCAAAATCAGCAAACCGTTCCCCGGCACTCTATTAAAGATTAATAATATCAAGGTATCCGCAAACGCACAGATAAAACACCGATGTAGCACTTCACCAGACAATCCCGGTTTTAATATCAAACCCAAAGGAACAGTAGGTGATACTGACTAAGTCTATTGGCACTTAACCCGATAACACAATCAATCCAGAGAATATCAAGAATGAGGAGATAACAAATGATTATTTAGATCCGACAACCAGTAAACTTTGAATAATATCGTTCTAATCGGGCAGTGAAATGAATAAGAGCGGAAATCAGAGTTCCCTCCTACCAAACACTTATACACTTATCGATCGTATCAACGGGAAGTGGACTACAGAGGACTCAACGCAGCTGTCACCTACGTGATCTACCACTATCCGGCCAATCAGGGGACATTCACAAGTAATTATAGCCTAGACACTACATCTACACTACAAACTACTACTTCAACCAAGGAGCTAGCAAGATCAAAGCACTCAAATAGAGTTGTAAACTTAAGAACGAATAAGAACAAATGCATATTGGAATCAGGATGTTGAATACAAAAGTACTTCAGAACGCAACTCCGAGCGAGGGAGCAGAATCCAGACGAACACAGCGACGAAGAAGCTCCGACAGGCCGAGACTCCTCCGAATCTCTACTCATCTACTCTATCTCTCTAATCTTTCTCTTGATTGCTAGCCTAGATTTAGTGGATATCTATCTAATGCTTCAGGTTCTTGATCTCTTGATCTGGCTCTCCTCCAGGGGGGTCTGGTCCTCTATTTATAAGCCGATGGGATGCACACACGCCATTAGATCAAACCAACTTAACCAAGGGCCCAGATGACTCATAATAGGCGGTGGTAGAAGACTCCAGAAGACGGTGGGAGGAAACCCTAGGGGGGCACCGCCCGGCCCCCCTTGGGGTCGGCCGGCCCCACCTAGCCAGGTGTGGGCCCTGTTGGCATTTCTTAACGTCGTTACAAAAGATAAACTAAAATTCCATCCCTGGCAATGGCGCCAGAAATACTTGTTGGCGTTTCATAGCATCACTACTAAAGATAGACTATAAGTCCGTCCTTAATAATAATACTAGAAACGTAAGTTGACGTTCCCAACCACCATTACTTCAGAAAGGTAATCCTTGGCCCTTAATGGTGCTGGCCTAGGTAATGCAGTCTGGTAATAGCAGTTAGAAGTGCCAGATTGGCCTTCCTAACCGTCATTACTTACGATATGCAAAACTGTGATACGACGCCGTGGGGTGCACAAGATTTACAATCCTTAAGTAATGGTACTTAGGTACGCCAATCGATAGCTCAGTAAGTAATAAGATTACTCTGCAAGCACACAGAACTATCATTGTACCATTTTAGCCCGTGAGTAGGGTGTCGTATTTATGATTTCTCGTAGGAGGGCAATATGCATCAAGCGTGGTGTAAACATGATCACTTATTGAGTGCAATGGTAGGCATAGAGTAAACAGGAATAAAACATGATTTCAAGATAGTGGACACACATATGGATCAACCTCAAGGATAAAAGGATAATAAAGAATAAAAGAATATATATAACTGAGTAGGCATTGGTCATATATAATTATGCAAAGAACTGTTAGCAAATCATCTAATTAGTAGTTCTAGTATCAGGACTAAGTCTGGGGTGATAAGGAGATCCCCGAAGCTGGTCTGCCAGTCGATAGAGACTTTACGAACTCCTACTCAATATCCGAACGTGGGGGAATGCTAGGGATGGACAGGGCTGTCACCACCTGTGCACCTACCCCTCTGCCTGTGGGATACCGACATATCCGCCGATCTCCGCATACCCAAGCTCCATGCTTGCATACTTGGAAACAACTCCGAACCCCCGCGGACCCCAACCCTTCGGATTGACAGGCTAGGTTAAGAGCAACCATGATAGCACGACGAACCATCACCTCATTCCTAGTTCTTCCTCTATTCATTCTAATTCGAAGAACAGTGAAGAACGATGATGAACGAGTCAAGAACAAGATACATAAACTATGTTCTAGCTCATATACTATGCTCATAACAAGATCATAACTAGACTCTAGTTCATATGCATAATCATATAAGTATGTTAAGAACTTGCTCATGGAAGAAGACCGAATTGTATTCATACCAAGATGATCCTTTTCTTCCAAGGAGACAAGCTCTCCTTGATAGCTCTTGCCTTGCTCACAAACTACTAATACTACTCTAAAGATACAAGTGAGAGGTGTGAGGTAGATGACTCCAAATGATGTGTGTGTTGAAGGGGATGGAGCACCATCTATTTATAGTGGTACTATGACGGTTTGGCACATCTAAACATGGAAAGAGGTGAAACCGCCATCTGCAAACCGCCATTAGCACCGCCTCCAAAGATGGGCCCGAGAGGCCCCACCTGGGAGGCGGTCGCCCCCGGGGCGGTCGGTCCCTGGGGAGCGCCATCTGGCCACCGCCTTCGTGTGGTCGGTTGCTCCCTGGGCCTGGGCCTCTCCTGTGGTTTTGGATGGATCCAATTACACTTTGAAGGTGGGCTTCTTTAGTATTCTTTGTTTGCGCATTTGTCGGATTCGTCATTTAACTTTGCGCTTTCTCCATGTTGATGTGTATTTCCACTTGTTATGCCATAAAACCTATAAAACATGAATGCTAGGGGTACAAGTGGAACTTGTTAGTAGTAAAGGCATATGTGCTAGAATATGATTGTTAATCCTCTTTTTAGTCTAAGTTGGTGGTATAAAATTTATCCATAAGGACCACCAACAAGACCCCCAAGCCTAACCTTTGCTCATCCCGAGCAAATAGCCAAGGCATGGTTGTTGATCACGAGTTGCTACAATGCCGATATAATTCATGTCTCATACCTATAACATAGCATTCATTCGTAATTTAAATAAGTTGACACTCTATCCACTCTTTTACCTTGCTTTCTTATGGGGCTTGTAGTTTCTCCAATTTCTTGGGTGGTTGCAAGATAGAATGGTTATAATAGACTCACCAATCATTCATTCTTTGATAGACCTTTTATCCAGAGATTTTATGAATTTTTGTAAAATAAAACAAGTTTCTCAAATGATTCTCTTAATCACTCAATGTGTATGATTTACCTCACCAAAGGCATTGTCGTGTTGCCTTTTCATCCTACTACTAAGGCTAAGAGTGGAGTTTTGGGTAGGTATGAAGGTGGGCGTACTTACATTACTTATATTGCTGAGTCAAAGACCGGACCATAAGGAGATACAAGTCATATACCTTGGTTGAGATGTGCAAGTGTGTGGGATTGTGAAAACCTATCTCTAATCTTTTTGGCACTCCATGCATCATGACTCTCTTTTTATTGGATGGAATAAAACTCTTTTGGAGGAATATGGGCTATAGAAATATCATCCTCTTTTTCTCTCTTTTCTTTTTGAACGGGTATTTGGATTTTCTTTCCCGTTTGTTTTCTCATGCCCTTAGGCCTTTTTTAGCATAGCCCATATTTTGATTTGACATATGAAAACTTTTGGATGGAGAGACGTCATGATGGTGAACAAGGAGTGAAATTTTTTTTGTATGCTCGGCTCTCAAAGTGAGGGTCGGCATTTTTATTTGGTGGATGAAAGGTGTATGTTGTGCGCAACTCTCAGGATGAGAGTCGGCTTTATTTGGTAGGTGTACGTGAATCTCAATCATGGGTGTATGACCATAATCTCACTAGGTCTCAGCATTTTGACTCAACTCAAAGTTCCGTAAGTAGCATATGACTAAGTTTTTGTAAAAGTAGAGCATGTCATATGGCCTTGGTAGGAATTTCATAATCATTGGGGAACTTTTGATTTTTGAATTTTTGAAAAGAAATCTCCGGATGTCAAGTTTCTCTTAGAACAAAGTCATAGCAAAATCTATTTCTACCATCTCATATCTTGCAACAACTTAGAAAAGGATCTTGCACCGACAAGATTTCAAGTTCTCAGAATGAGATATTTTTAGCCAACAAACTTAAATCTTGAGGAATACTAAGTTATAACTTAGACACAGACGAATTATAGACAGAGCAACTATTCATCATTTCAACGGAAGAGAAACTAACATATGTTAGCACATATGGGAGTGGAATATTTTATTTATTATTTTTATTATATATATATATATATATTTTAATAAGGAAATAAAATTGCAGAATTTAAAAGTGCGAGAAATAAAGTGCAAGAAATTGAAAGATAAATGTTACCTCTTGTGGGGTCTCCTCCCCCAAGCTAGTTCAAGGCCTAGGTCCTGGGAATTGTCCCATGGACCGAAGGTAGGCCATCTGTGCCTCGTGCCGCCGCCGGTTCGCATCTTCGAGGTTCATGAACTGCTGCTGGTACTGCTCATGCCATTGGCTACAAGTCTGGATGTGAGCATTGAGCGTACCTTGGATTTGTCTGTTTTGCAGTTCTAGTCCTCCCATGCGTGTGTTGAGGACTTCTAGTGTGACCGGCTATGGGCGTATCGGAGGTGGCATGCCTTCAGAATCTGGAGAATGCTCGGGCTCGGGCTGCCTTGATCCCCCTGCCTCCTGCGAGTGTTGCCACCTTGACCCTCCAACCGCATAAGGATGAGGAACATGTCCCATACCATATCCATACCCGGGGGTGAACCCAGGTGTAGATATGACCGGGGACCATTCCATCCTTGGTATCGTGGTAGGCATGGCCGGGTGTGGTGTAGGCTGCGCAGGCTCTTCCTCCTGTACTTCTCTCCTCCGTGATCTCCTGCGAGAAACAGAACTCCTGCGTGCTTCTTCCTTTTCAACAAGGTTGAAGGTGAGAGATGGGGATTTATATAAAGCGAGATCCGGGTTAGGTAATGGAATCTTGTTTATATATCCCGGATAATAAAATACCAGGTTTGTTCCCGAGTCATCACGTATTATGGTATGAGCTTGAGTAAAATAATACTCATTGATCATAATGCGCGGAATGGAGAGATAAACAATAGTGTTAGCACCATGAGGATCAACACTAGCAGCAAGACGTGTGATGAGTGAAGTGCACATAATTGGTGTGGAAGTTTTAAAAGAGTTTAACCAGTGCTTAACAATGTCAAAGACAGGAGTGACTTTAATCTCTTTAAGCACGACATAAAGCAACTTCAACTCAATATCATAAGCATGATGAGTGTCCTCTCTAGGAAAGAAAGAATTAGCAATCCATTTATACATAAGCCTTTGAGAAGGATGGTGGATGGTGTTGATGTTGGGTTGGAATTTCCCAGTCACATTCTGTCCGGTTATCAAGTGCCAAAAAGCATGACGCTGATAACCCGAAATAGTAAAACCCAAATCAACAGAGCATCGCTCATGAAAACCCAAGTGTGTAGCAAAATCTTTCCAGTAAAGGCTATGTTCTTTCCCAAAGCAGCGAAAGGTAATACCATAGTCGACAACTTGTAGAGTGCCCAAGATTTGGATGGTCAAAAGACGAGATCCAAGTTCGTGCACGGGGGCAACTTGGCTCCAACCAACATTTTTGAAAATGGTATTAAATTCGATGTTCATACTTGTCTGTTGGAGAAAGTGTGGGTCGAAGGCCGGTGTATGCAGGAATTCGCGTCCCTTGAGGAGGTTGTATGCTTGCATCTCCCGCTCGCTCTCCAAGCCGATGAAGGGAGTGTCGGCCTCGTCGATGGTGTGGCCTCTTGGCGCCTCCTCTTCTTCATGCAACGGGCTCTCCTCACGTGTGGGAGTACTTTGACTAGACTCCCCACGAGAGCGACTGCCTTTCCGGAACATGCCGGAAATCCGACCTCCGATCCCACTCATGGTGAGCTTGGCACAAGAACTTGACTTGTGATGAGACTGGAAGAAGTTTGCAGGATTTCCTTGCACTTGAACTTTGTGGAAAAATGCTTGTAGAATGGTGGAGCAAGAGATTGACGGAGGGAGTGAAAAATCTGAGAATGAGAGGGGTGAGAAGCTCCACCTGAATGCTCTGGTATTTATATGCTTGATCGTAGGCGGAGGAGTATTGTATGCAACGGCTAGTAGCCGTTGGCAAAAGGCAGCGCCGCAGAGCCGTTAGGCAGGGGGCGGTCGCCCCTGGGACCGGCCGGTCCCATGGTGGGGTCGGTTTTGCCCAGTCTTTTTGCAGTTCCCTCTAACGGCTACCTCCAGTATGTAGCCGATTACGAATGACTCACATTCAAAATTTTGCTCCAGGTTTTTATTTTCCACAAGTTTTATTTGAAACTTTTTGATTTTCAAAATTATTCTAAAAATAATATTTTGACTCAACAAGATTTATTCTTTTAGAAAATTATTTTTATAGAATTTTTTTTGGAGAAGAATTTATTTTGGAATAAACTTTTATAATTCTAGGAAGAGGGAATAATTTCTTTTAATGAAGAAAATAATTTTATGAAATATATATATTTTTATTATATAAATATGTATATAAATATTCATTTATTATATATATTTTTTCAAAAAGATAAGTTACAATACCTGAGTGGGGACACCTCCCCCAAGCTTGAATGATGGTGTGGTCCCCTTCAGATAATTATTTATTTATTTATATATATTTATTTTTAGATAATTACCGATGACTTTCGGCAAGGGCTCAACGTTTATAGTCTGTTGGCCAAACTTTCCTTCCTTTATTGATCTGTAGCTGCATGAACAAACTCGGGAGAAGTCTCAGGTTGCCCTGGGATTTTCCCGCATTGTTGACAGGAATACAAGCAGCTATTTGTGCCATTTGTGTTTCTATCATTTTGTTAAAACTTGCTTGATTTTGAATAGAAGAAGACAAAGTTTCAAGCTTGTCATTTATATTTTCAAATATTTTATCATTGAAGGATAGCTTTTTGGTCAAACTTTCATTGATTTTAGCTTGTCCTAGAACGAGATCTTTTAAGGAAGGTTAGTTTGAATTGAAATTTGAATTGAAATTATTACCTTGCGGGCGGTGTTGGTTGTTCCACCCGCTATTACCTTGCTGAGGTTGGCGAAACCCATTGTTGACGTATGAAACCTCTTCTTGGGTTTCGGGACAGTTATTCCCTGAGTGGCCAATGTTCCCACAGACTTCACACGTCATATGTGAGTCCATGGCCTGTACGGTACTCATGGTAGGGTTGGTAGCACGATCGTCCAGCTTTTGCATTAGCAAGTCTAATTTTGCGGCAAGCAAGTCCGTCTCCTTCACGGTATGCGAGCCTTTTTGTGTTTTTCTTCCTTCTCCCCAACTCTGATTGGCCACCATCTTCTCAATGAGTGTAGTTGCATCTGCGATGGTGAGAGAGAGAGGAATGCACCTCCAGCTGCGGCATCTACGTGCCCTTTTGACATGGCCGTGAGGCCTTCATAGAAGTTTTGGAGCACGAGCCAATCTTCCATTCTATGATGAGGGCAGGCTCGGATGTACTCTTGAAGCCTTTCCCATGCTTTGGGGATAGATTCAAGGGAAGATTGCTGGAAGTTTGAGATCTTTCCCCTTAGAGCGCTGGTCTTGCTCATGGGGAAGAACTTGGCGAGGAATGCTGCGGAACACTTGTCCCACGTGTTGACGGCTTCCTTATTTTGATAGAACCATTGTTTCGCTTTCCCCGTGAGGGAGAAAGGAAACAAGCGGAGCCTGATACTGTCTTGTGCGACGTCTTTGATGACAATGGTGTCGCACAGCTCAAGGAAGTGCTACAAATGAGCGTTTGCATCCTCGCTTGGCAAGCCACAGAATTGGCTTGCCTGCACCATCGAGATAAGGCCTGTATGGATCTCGAAATTTCTATTTCCGATGTTGACAGCGGGCCCAACAGGCACGTTAGCAACAGCGGGGATGGAGTAGTCACGGAGTGTCTTGGCCATGACGGTAGTAGCGGATGGTGCGGGAATGAATGATTCGTCTGCCGACGGAGTAGCAGAAGAAGAAACAGTACGAGACATTTTCTTCCTTAGGAGTGCTTCCGGATTGCTGATGAAATTGTTCGGCAGAGCAAAACCGCTCATACACTATCTTGTTTTAATTCCAATAAAAAGAATAAGAAAACAGCAAAGTTAGCCTGTTTGAACCACGTCTACCAATGCTTATTTTGTAATCAATGTTTATGCCAGCTTAGATGTTTTTGCCCTCCCCAACAACGGCGCCAGAAATGCTTGTTGGCATTTCTTAACGTCGTTACAAAAGATAAACTAAAAGTTCATCCCCGGCAACGGCGCCAGAAATGCTTGTTGGCGTTTCTTAGCATCACTACTAAAGATAGACTATAAGTCCGTCCTTAATAATAATACTAGAAACGTAAGTTGACGTTTCCAACCACCATTACTTCAGAAAGGTAATCCTTGGCCCTTAATGGCGCCGGCCTAAGTAATGCAGTCTGGTAATAGCAGTTAGAAGTGCCAGATTGGCCTTCCTAACCATCATTACTTACGACATGCAAAACTGTGATACGGCGCCGTGGGGTGCACAAGATTTACAATCCTTAAGTAATGGTACTTAGGTACGCCAATCGATAGCTCAGTAAGAAATAAGATTACTCTGTAAGCGCACAGAACTATCATTGTAGCATTTCAACCCGTGAGTAGGGTGTCGTATTTATAATTTCCCGTAGGAGGGCAATATGCATCAAGCGTGGTGTAAACATGATCACTTATTGAGTGCAATGGTAGGCAAAGAGTAAACAGGAATTAAACATGATTTTAAGATAGTGGACACAAATATGGATCAACCTCAAGGATAAAAGGAAAATAAAGAATAAAAGAATATATCTAACTGAGCAGGCATTGGTCATATATAATTATGTAAAGAACTGTTAGCAAATCATCTAATTCGTAGTTCTAGTATCAGGACTAAGTCTGGGGTGATAGGGAGATCCCTACAGCTGGTCTGCCAGTCGATAGAGACTTTACGAACTCCTACTCAATATCCGAACGTGGGGGAATGCTAGGGATGAGCAGGGCTGTCACCACCTGTGCACCTACCCCTCTGCCCGAGGGATACCGACATATCCGCCGATCTCCGCATACCCAAGCTCCATGCTTGCATACTTGGAAACAACTCCTAACCCCCGTGGACCCCAACCCTTCAGATTGACAGGCTAGGTTAAGAGCAACCATGACAGCACGACGAACCATCACCTCATTCCTAGTTCTTTCTCTATTCATATTAATTCGATGAACAGTGAAGAATGATGGTGAACGAGTCAAGAACATGATACATAAACTATGTTCTAGCTCATATACTATGCTCATAAAAAGATCATAACTAGACTCTAGTTCATATGCATAATCATATAAGTATGATAAGAACTTGCTCATGGAAGAAGACCGAATTGTATTCATACCAAGATGATCCTTTTCTTCCAAGGAGACAAGCTCTCCTTGATAGCTCTTGCCTTGCTCACAAACTACTAATACTACTCTAAAGATACAAGTGAGAGGTATGAGGTAGATGACTCCAAATGATGTGTGTGTTGAAGGGGATGGAGCACCATCTATTTATAGTGGTATTATGACGGTTTGGCGCATCTAAACATGGAAGGAGGTGAAACCGCCATCAGCAAACCGCCATCAGCACCGCCTCCGAAGATGGGCCCGAGAGGCCCCACCTGGGGGGCGATCGCCCCCGGGGGCGGTCGGTCCCTGGGGAGCGCCATCTGGCCACCGCCTTCGGGTGGTCAGTTGCTCCCTGGGCCTGGGCCTCTCCCGTGGTTGCGGATGGATCCAATTACGCTTTGAAGGTGGGCTTCTTTAGTATTCCTTGTTTGCGCATTTGTCGGATTCGTCATTTGACTTTGCGCTTTCTCTATGTTGATGTGTATTTCCACTTGTTATGCCATAAAACCTGTAAAACATGAATGCTAGAGGTACAAGTGGAACTTGTTAGTAGTAAAGGCATATGTGCTAGAATATGATTGTTAATCCTCTTTTTAGTCTAAGTTGGTGGTATAAAATTTATCCATAAGGACCACCAACAGGCCCCTGCTTGCTTCGGGTGTGTTCTACACTCTTCCAGGGTCTTCGTGATGATGTTTCCTTCGCGTGCAAGTTTCGTGGTAATTATGCTCTTTAATCCTTCTTTTAAGCTTTTCTGGAAAATCCCCTGGGAAATAGACAATTCACCAAAACTTGTGGAATCTGTCAGTAATAACCCTATTCTACTGGATATTCATGTTTAATGCAGGGATAATTGATAATAAAATTTGGACGATAACAAGTGTCAACAAGCCTTCTAATTCCTAGTGCTTTTGCTTTTCGGAGTCCTAGGAGGACAGCTTCATATTCAGCAATATTATTTGTCGACTGAAACTCGAGTCTGGCTGCATATCTCATTCTTATTCCTGAAGGTGAAGTTATGATTGCCGCTGCGCCTGCACTTGTGAAGCCCCAAGCCCCGTCGCAACATATTGTCCACTCTGGGTCTTATTGAACTTTGCTTGAATTTCTTGTTGGTGTCCATTCTGCCACGAAGTCAGTTAGTACTTGAGATTTTATGGCTGTTCATTTTTTGAATTTGATGAAGTACTGAGAAAGCTCTGCTGCCCATTTGTCGAGTCTTTCTGAAGTTTTTGAACTTTGTAATACTTCTTTGAGTGGATGGGTTGTGGGTATTCTGATTTTGTGCGCTTGGAAATAGTGTTTCAACTTCCTTGCTGCTATTAGTATTGCGTAAGCTATTTTCTCTATTTTTGAGTAATACTTTTTTGCTCCTGAAAGGGCTTCTGATACAAAGTAAACTGGGAACTATTTTTTAAATGATCAGTTTCTTTTTCTTCTACTAAGACTGCGCTTACTGCTTTCTGTCGCAGAGACATAAAGTAGTAGATCAGCTCTTGGTGTCGGATTTATTAGAGTAGTAGGATTAGAAAGGTAACCTTTTATTTCCTCAAATGCACTTTGTTGCGAAGGTCCCCATTCAAAGTTCTTTGCTCCTTTTAGTGTTTGGAAAATTGGTAAACTTCGCTCTGCTGACTTTGCTATGAATCTATTTAGTGCAGCTAGTCTTCCTGTCAACTTTTGAACATCTTTGGTATTTTCTGGAACGGCCATGTTTAGGATTGCAAGGACTTTGTCAGGATTTGGGTCTATTCCTTTTGCTGATACTGTGCATCCTAGGGTTTTCCCTTTTTTTACCTCGAAAGTGTATTTCTCTGGATTCAGCTTTAAGTTCACCTTCCTCATGTTTGAGAATGTCTGCTGCATGTCTTTGATGTGATCCGCTCGTTTCTTGCTTTTTACGACGATGTCATCGACGTAAGTGAGGAGATTGTCTCCGATCTGATCCTTAAAGACATGTGAAGTCATTCTGACAAAAGTTGTTCCGGCATTGCGGAGCCCCTCTGGCATTCTTTCAAAGCAATAATTTCCAAATGGGGTAATAAAGCTTGTATATTCTTCATCTTCTTTTTTCATCCATATTTGGTGATAACCAGAAAAACAATCTAAGAAACTCATCATTTCGCTGCCTGCAGCTTTGTCTATTAGAGTGTCTATTCTTGGAAGAGGAAAGTTATCTTTGGGACATGCTTTGTTGAGGTCTGTAACATCTATGCTGATTCTTCATTTTCTGTTTTTCTTTTGGACCATGACTATGTTTGCTAGCCAAGTTGTGAATTGTACTTCTCTTATGACTTTTGCATTGAGCAATCTTTGAACTTCGGCTTTTGCAGCCATTGTCCTTTCCTCTGCTATTTTTCTTAGTCTTTGCTTCTTTGGTTTGAAAGTTGGGTCTATATTTAACTTATGTTCAATGATGTCTCTGCTGACTCCCTCTAAATCTTTTGATGACCAAGCGAAGATATCTTTGTTGCTGCGTAAAAGCTAGATTAACTCTTGTTCTTCTTCTGGACTTAGATGTGTCCCGATGATTACATGCTTTTCTGGTATCAGAGGGTCTAAAGGTATTTTTTTAGTGTCTTCACAAGGTCTTGCCTTTGGTTGAGGCTTCGCATTTTCTGTCTCTTCTTCTTCTTCCTCGATAGTGTAGATGTTCTTTTGTCCTGGGACAGAATCTTTTTCTACGTTTCGTGCTTCCGTTTGTTCTCCATAAATGGTAATTATTCCATTGATGGCTGGCATTTTCATGCAGAGGTAGGAATAGCTTATTACTGCTTCGAAAGCGTTTAACATTCGTCTTCCAAACATTGCATTATATGAATAATGTATTTCGACAACGTCGAAGGCTATTTGCTCTGTTCTTGCATTATTTACTGTCCCAAATGATACTGGTAAGATAATTCTGCTGATTGAGTGTATTTTCTTTTCTCCAAAGCCGTTTAAGGGATTTTTGGCTCTTTGTAGGATTCTGCAGTCTATCTGCATTGCATCTAGTGTTGAGGTGAATATAATGTCCGCGGAGCTTCCTCCGTCAATCAAGATCTTGGACACAGTCCACCCGTCAATGTTGGCTTCAATTACCATTGCATCTATGTGAGAGAAGTCTTTTAGCTTGAGGTCATCTTCGGAAAAAGTTATGGGCAAATGTGACCATCTTGTATTTTTGAACGGTCCTTCCATTGATATTGAATTTACTCTTCTGAAGTAGTTCTTTCTTTGAGTTCTGTTTTCATGCTCCAGACTATTTCCTCCTGTTACTGTTAGGATTCTCCCTCTGCTAGGTTTCACTGAATTGTTAGATACAGAGGGTGACGGGGATTGAATTTCCTGCCTGTTTTGATTGTTTGTTTGATTGTTGTTTGCTATTGAGGCTTCTGGTTGAATCGTGAATTCGAGCCCCACGGTGGGCGCCAGATGTTGGGTTCAAACTTTCACAACACGACGATAGAGAGCCACGTGGCTAAATCGCGCACATGTAAAGTAGCTTTTTTTCATTCCGTGTACAGTACATGTCAGAAGGGGTATTTATTGGGGTCTGGTCTTCGCTATCTAATAGCAAAAGACCATTTTACCCTTCTCTGATTTCTTACCACAAATTATTACATGTGGGGCCAAGTCGTACTTTACACTTCGCCTTTACTTACTCAATACTAATTCCTTCTAGCTACGTTCCACAGGACTTGCTATGGTTTCGCCGATCCTTCGGGCAAAGGTTCTTCTAGATGTATTTGTTTGCGAAGCTTCACCACTGTCTTTGCTTTTCCCATCTTGTACCAACAAGCGGAGCTAACTTTGGTGCAGGATCATCCAATCGAAGTCGATTGAACCCGAAGTTCGGGGCTAAGTTTTGGTCTGAAGTTAAGATCCCCAACATGCCACCACGGTGAATAGTCTTTATAGGCTACGCCACAAAATTAGTCACATGGGGCTTTTAAATTTTATTATGCTAAGCAATAAATCTTTTTATTTTCTTTTAAATGTAGGAAAGTAAATATGCAACTACTAAAATATTAATGCTAATATGGATAAATACCAGTTTTACCTTTTGGCGAAAGCTCGGTGGTTTATAGTCCTCCGACAGAACTCCTTGTCTGTTCATTCCTTGCGGGGGTGCATCGTCGGGTTGAGATGACCCTGGTTGCACTTCTGATGATGAGCTGGAAGATGACTCCTTCTTCCTCCATTCCTTTATGGTTAGTGAAGTTAATGTTGCTGGTGAGGTTGAAGCTGGGAGCTCATCCTTCACAGTCTCTTCTTCCTTCTCTTCTTTGGACTTATTCCTTTCAAGTTCTTCTTTATAATCTTCCCAACTATCCTTGAGTGGTTGGGTGTTTTGAAAGGAACGGCGTCTCCTCCTTGACCTGCTCTTCTCCGGTTGCTCATAAGTTGTGTAACTGTTAAAATAGCAGCGGACCTTCTCCTTGTGGAACTGGAAGTGGACCTCTCCTGATCTCATATAGATAATTGCTCTTGTAATGTTGAGGAATGGTCTTCGAAGTACGAGCGGTGGATCGTACTCTTCTTCTCCCATGTCGTCAGTGGGGACATAACGATCTCAACTCTTTACCATAACGTCCTTAGCGATCCCCTCTGGAAATCTAAATGTCTGGTCCGCCATCTGCAGCTGTGTGTAGGTAGAGTAGTAGGGTGTCTTGCCAAATAGAAAGTCATAAGTTACCTTGGCCACTATGTTGACATTCGAGCCTGTGTCGCAGAAGGTCTTGTAGAAGATCTTCTGGTTGATTGTGCAGTCGATCGTCGGTACTCCTGGATCGTCTAGCTTGGGCATGTGTGGTGAAACCAGAAGGTGATTGTACTCAGCTCGGACTGAGTTGATCATCCTCATAGCTTCAGTGTGAGTCTGCCTAGCCTTGTTCTTCCTTCTGCTTGTTTTCTTCTACGCAGGCTTGTCTTCATAGATGTATGGCTTCTGTGGATGGGCTGGACTTTTCAGTGTCTTGTTTTTGAAGCTGAATCTTTCTTTGCTTCCCCTTATAGTGAAACAGATGTTGGCACTGTCGGCATAGATGATAGCCTTGGCGGTGCTAAGGAAAGGTCATCCCAAAATGATTGGCGACTTCTCATCTTGTCACACCCATATTTTGAGAACAAAATAGGATGTATAAATAACTCATATGTGCCCCAGGAATAGTCACACATATAAGCCGACAAATTATAAATAGTACCATCACAGTGTTTACAATACGAATAGACATTTATTACATAGTCTCGAACAAATATAGATCAAATAGATAAATAATAACTAATGTCGAAATGCTCGTGAAAGCTCCAACACAGGGACACGTCGACTGAGAGACACCAAGCCTAATACTCATTGCGGTATTCTTCACTCCAATCTTCATCTGTGGTGGTGAATTGCAAGGGTGAGCATATTTCGTACTCAGCAAGTACAACACGGGTTCATGAGGCACAAAAGGCTAGACACTGTTTGACTGCATTTAGCTTTTATAATCATGTTCATTTTATAGCATTTGTGTAGCATCAAGATAAACCGTCTCCCAATATTAATCCAATGATCAATTGTAATAAGGTTAATAAATAGCAAAGGTATTAGCAACAATAATAAACATGACATGAATGTAACAGTAACCATCTAGCTGTAAAAGTTCCAAGGCCACTCGTGACCGTGAGCACGGCTATCATGATAGATTATTAAACTCTGCGCAGAGGTGTACACTTTATCTGTGAGTCATGATTTTCTAATGCTTGGGTTAGTTAGACCCAAACATCAAAGAACCATGTAAAGCCATTTAAAAGTTCGTCTAACAAGTTAGGGCCGCAAGGGTGAATGGCAGCGAGATGTAGGAACCCCCTTTTCAATATGGCACATTCCTTCTCGGCTATACACATAAGACTAGAAGCTGTACTACACCCAAGGTGTCAAACTCCCAACTGCGCCCTTTCGGGTAACCTCTAACAAGTTAGAAAAGGTCTTTTAAACAACTAAAGCCAGAGGCATATAGCCCTCACAGCTATACGTATGTCCCGGATTAAACACTTACATAAATCCAATGGAGAGAAATTAGAGCCAAAACATCGAAGCCAAGGCTCTAGCCCCCTTTGAACAGTAATAAAATCATATTAAATGTTCATTGCATAATCCATTAATCATATCACAAGATCATTGGCATTAAATAAGCACTAGCAAAATTTACCCAATGCATAACCCAAAAGGTGATCAAGGAATCCAGATAGCAAATCTATGTTATAATTTCGAGGGTTGTCAAGGTGGACACATGCATATATGAATTGTAATTTTTATGAATAGGACATCAAGAATGGTCCATGTTATACTTGGCTTGATCAAAGAACTCTTGCTGGTCCTGCTCGTAGAGGTATTCTTGATCGTCCACGAACTGCTCACTGTCTACTCACACGATCATCATATCACCACACAAGCATCGGGCAATCATACACGAAGCAACCAATGGAAAAATAATTAGAACAGTACACCAACAAAATAAAAACAGTTTGAAAATGATATAAAACTATTCTACTCGTTCCAACGATCACGTCAATATAAAGATCACTGAAAACGGATTTAAAACGTAGAAGTAATGATTTTCCAAAGACTTGCTATAGAAAAATAATTAATATAATAAACTCGAAATTTTAAAATTTTCAAACTCACAATACAGTGGTATAAATTCATAGAGTTCAAAAATACGAATCCAACACAATTTGAATCAACTCAAACGGATTTAAAACGAGTAAATTACGAACAAAACAAATGCAATGGCAAAACTAAAATTATTTTGAAAACGTATTTTGACTGTAGCCGGCGGAAATACGTTTTCCCAACTGCAAAGCACATCAAGCTGATGGCGCCAAGGATGGCGGGTTGAAACCTGAAAACGGCGAGGGCTCTTTAACAAAATTTTCCCTGAAGGGGTACCCTTCTTTCTCAGCCATTGATCAAACAATGAAGGGTTCAGATTAAAAGATGGGCACAGGGGAGGTGCTGCATATCGGCCAGGAGGAGACTCACGGCGGCTCCATGGCCGGAAATGAGCTGAGCTCGCCGGAAGATTCCCGTTTGCGCTATGGTTCACCATTTGGCGTGGGAAAAAGTCTAGAAGAACGAGGAGCTCGCTACGAACTCACCTGGCCAGCGTCGGTTGCAGCTATTCGGGCCCAAGGGAAGCTCGCGACGGAGAAGGGCGGAATCCTACTTACTGTGAACGCAAAGCAAGAAATTAGCGAAAGAAAAACCAAAATTGAGGGGTGACAAAGCTTAAGCACGTCATGGAGGATCTCCAGAACCAACCAATTTCAACGGAGGAGGCACCACGGTGATGGTCGATGGTGATGGGCAGAAAACGACGGCGGCGGCGGAATCTCGCGGCTGCTGCAGGCCTGCGGCTCGAGACGAGGGTGGCGTCTGCTTTAGGGTTTCGAAAAGACGACGCAAAACTCCTAACTCGGTTTATAAAGAGAGAAGGTCGAGGTGCCCGCGTCGAACAGAACTACGCGAAGTTGGCGCGGCATCGGGCCCGCACCCTGCGATCTGTTTCGAGGTCGAACACAGGAAGGTGGCACGGTCTCCTTGTCTGCCATCAGAGACAGGGAGGGAGGAAGCGCACATGGCTTGACGCCTGGGCTGGGCCTGTTCGCTGCTCTGCTGGCCGAGCGACAGGGTTCGGCAGGGGGAAGCTGTGCAAGCCAAAAACAGAGCTACGAACACAGCGGGGAGGAAAGAACAGGCCTCTCGGCCAGAAACAGAAAAGTGAGAAAAAAATAAGAAAAGGAGATTTTTTTTTCCTTTTAGCTTTCCAAAAATAGACTCCAAAATTATTTGTGAAAGATCCAGCAAAAACAAAATGATCACCAAGCAAACAAAAACAATATGCGGTAGCATGTATGCATAAAACATATATTTCAATTTGTCATAATTTATTTCCACTCCAAAAATTATTGTTTCCCCTATATTGTAAAATAAATATATGTAAGAGCTTAACAATATTATCAAAATTTATAGATTTTAATTAACTCCAAAATTAGGGTGTTACAAATTTTATCCCCTTAAAATAATCTCGTCCTCGAGATTGAGTTGCTTACTCAAATAACTGCGAGTATGACTTTCTGAGATCATCCTCTCTTTCCCAAGTTGCCTCTGCCTCTGAATACCAGTTCCACTGTACCTTGCACATTTTAATGATTCTGCTTCTTGTGACTCTTTCAGCGGTTTCCAAGATCCTAATCGGATACTCCTCATACGTGAGATTATCTTTGATTTTTAATTCCTCCAAAGGCACTTGCTCTTCCGGCACGCGCAAGCACTTCTTGAGTTATGATACATGGAACACATTATGCACACCAGCTAGATTTTCAGGTAACTCTAGGTGATAAGCAACTTCACCACGTCTAGCTATAATTTTAAACGGCCCAACATACCTCGGTGCTAACTTTCCTTTCATAGTGAACCTCATCACACCTTTCATTGGTGACACCTTTAAGTAGACCTAATCACCTACTTCAAAAGCCAAATCTCTTCTCCGATTATCAGTATAGCTCTTCTGACGGGACTGTGCTATCCTCAAGTTCTCCCGGATTATCTGCACTCGTTCTTCTGCATCTCTCAGAACATCTGATCCAAACACCAGAGTTTCACTAGTTTGATTCCAAAACAAAGGAGTTATGCACTTACGCCCATACAAAGCTTCGAACGGTGCCATCTTAAGACTTTGCTGATAACTATTTTTATATGAAAACTCCGCATAAGGCAAACTTTTATCCCAACTAGTACCAGACTGCAATGCACAAGCTCTCAACATATCTTCTAATATCTGATTGACTCTTTCGGTCTGTCCATCTGTCTATGGATGATATGCTGTACTAAAATTCAATTGGGTCACCAATGACTCATGTATCATGTGCCAGAAGTGAGATGTGAATTGAGTACCCCTATCAGACACAATCTTCTTGGGTACCCCATGCAGACATACTATCTTCTCCATATACAAGGTAGCTAAATCAGGTCCTGTATACGTAGTCTTGACTGGTACAAAATGTGCTACTTTGGTTAACCGGTCTACTATCACCCAAATAGAATCATAACCTCTCTGAGTACGAGGTAATCCCACTATGAATTCCATTCCAACTTCTTCCCACTTCCATTCAGGAATCTTCATTGGTTGTAACAATCCGGCAGGTCTCTGGTGTTTAGCTTTCACCATTTGACAAACATCACATACTGCCACATATTCAGCCACATCTCTCTTTAAACCAACCCACCAATACTTCTCTTTAAGATCAAGGTACATCTTAGTACTGCCAGGGTGTATAGAATAGGCTGACTCATGTGCTTCTCGCAGAATTTTCTGTCTTATTGCTGGATCCTCATGTACACACAACCTCTTGCCATGCCACAGAGTTCCATTATCATCCATTCTAAAACCAGGTGACTTACCAATCACAATATTTTCTGCTATCTCTTTCAACTTCTCATCTTTCAACTGTCCTTCACGAATCTCTTGCTCAAGCATAGGTTCCATCACCAATTCTACTGCATTAACGACAATTTCCAAGTTTAGATGTTCAAATTCAGCACATAACTCACTCGATGTAGGCAACAACTGCATTCCATTAGCATAACTCTTCCTACTAAGAGCATCTGCTACAACATTAGCCTTTCCTGGGTGATAGTGCACATCCAAATCATAATCTTTAATCAACTCTAACCATCTACGCTGCCTCAAATTCAAGTCAGACTGAGTGAAAATATACTTCAAACTCTTATGATCGGTGTATACATCACTCTTATGTCCAACTAGATAATGTCTCCAGATCTTCAAAGCATGAACCACGGCTGCTAACTCTAAATCATGAGTAGGATAGTTTAGTTCATGTTTCCTCAACTGCCTAGATGCATAAGCAACAACTCTACCTTCTCGCATAAGAACACATCCCAAACCTTGACGAGATGCATCACAATAAATAGAGAACTTCTTGCTCAGATCTGGTAATACCAACACAAGCGCAGTAGTCAATCTCTTCTTTAACTCTTCAAAACTAGATTGACAGGCATGAGACCATACAAACTTGGCATTCTTCTCTAATAAAGCTGTCATAGGTTTAGCAAGTTTAGAGAACCCTTCAATAAATCTTCGGTAGTAACCAGCCAATCCCAAGAAACTACGAATCTGACTCACATCAGTAGGTGGTTGCCAATTCAACACATCCTTTACCTTGCCTGGATCTACAGATATCCCACCATTGGAGACAATATGACCAAGAAAAGCAACTTCCTTTAACCAAAACTCACATTTACTCCGCTTGGCATAAAGCTTATGTTCTCTAAGTTTCTGCAACACTAGCCTCAAATGCTCAGCATATTCTTCTTCAGTTTTAGAGAATACCAGTATATCGTCAATAAACACTACCACAAACTTATCCAGATATTCCATAAACACCTTATTCATCATATACATAAAGTAGGCTGGTGCATTGGTCAAACCAAAAGACATGACAGTATACTCATACAAGCCATACCTAGTAGTAAAGGCTATCTTTGGAATATCAGAAGCACAAATCTTCAGTTGATGATAGCCAGAACGCAAATCAATCTTAGAGAACACACACGCACCTCTCAACTGATCAAACAGATCATCAATCCTAGGCAATGGATATTTATTCTTAATGGTAACTTCATTAAGTGATCGATAATCAACACACATCCTCTGACCACCATCTTTCTTATCAACAAATATAACTGGTGCACCCCATGGTGATGAACTAGGTCTAATAAAACCCTTCTCTAGCAATTCCTTAATTTGTTTCTTAAGTTCTTCTAGTTCATTAGATCCCATTCTATATGGTCGTTTAGCTATAGGTGCAGTTCCAGGTAACAACTCAATAAGGAATTCAATGTCTCGGTCAGGTGGCATACCTGGCAGTTCATCTGGAAAGACATCTGAAAATTCATCCACCACACGATCCTGTTGATTCCCATCTTCATCCAGTTGATTCACAGCAGCTGTTGGCGGTTTTTGCACAATCACATCAACACTGAGTCTATCCCCCTTAGGTGTAGTAAACTCAACTACTTTCTGTCCACATTTAATTTCTGCCTTGTGTTTCATCATCCAATCCATTCCCAGAATAACATCAATACCAGCGGTTCTCAACACTGTAAGTTTTTCTTTGAACTCTACCCCCTTAAAATTATACTAACCGATGGAAGGTAAAACCCAGCTTGCAAAACCCCACCCGGTGAATTTACTATAAGTGGGTTTGTCATTGGTGTTATGGGGATGGCATGTATCTTAACAAAATTGTGCGAGATGAAAGAATGCGAAGCACCAAAATCAAATAGAACAGTAGCAGGGATGGAGTTGACACTGAACGTACCCATCATCACTTCTGGCGCTTCCTGAGCCGTGTCGGTGGACACATGATTCACCTTTCCAGTGTGGGATGGCCTCTGGCTGCTGCTCTGACTCTGGGGGGTCTGCTGGTTCCTCTTCTTGGGAGAAAAGTTGGCATAATGGCCTGGCTCCCCACAATGGTAGCACACTCTGGGAGTACTGAGTTCACTGGTCTTCATGGGGGTGGTGTTTGGATTTCCCTGACGCGGAGTCTGCTGCCCACTCTGCTGCTGGTACTGTGGGCGCTGCTGAAATTGAGAGCGCTGCTGGGACTGAGAGCGTTGCTGGGACTAATTGCCTTGCTGATTGTTGTTGCGGTTCCACTGACTAATAGGCCCCTGATATTTCTGATGAAAGCCATGCTGAGAGTTGAGACGCTGATGTGTTTTGCTTCCTGAGGACTGTCCCCTCAGCTTTCTCTTCCTATCCATCTCCCTACGCTCATTGTCAAGTACAATAGCACGGTTCACTAGAGCTTGAAAGTTAGGATATGTGTTGCCTTTCAGCTGTAGCCTGAGATCATAGTAGATGCCCTTCAGAAACATCCGCTGCTTGTCAGCATCCTCTCTGACTTCATTAGGTGCATAGCGAGCCAGGTGGGAGAACTGATCAAGATATTCACTGACAGTTATCTGTCCCATCCTGAGATTCCTGAACTCTTACTGTTTGAGCTCAATTACTCCCTCTGGAATATGTCGGTCCCTGAAGTCCCTAATAAACTCGGCCCAAGTGATGAGAGGAGCATTGTTAGGACGAGCGGCTTGGTATGATTCCCACCAAGTCTGAGCTGCTCCCTGAAGCTGCCCAGAAGCGTAGAGCACCTTCTACTGGTCATCACACTGATAGATATTAAGTTGTTTCTCCACAGCACGAAGCCAATCATCGGCCTCCAATGGATCAGCAGCATGAGAAAACACAGGAGGGTGGCCCTGCATGAACTCTCTTCTCTTGTTCACTGGTGGTGGGGCAGGTGCATTGCCTCCAGCAGGCTGATTCTGGATGAATTGCATCATCGTCTGCATCAACTGTGCCTGCATTTCCATCAACTGTTCTGCCGTCAGTGGCGGTGGTGGCAGAGGCGGGGGTTGGTTAGCTCCCGCAGGCCTTCCTCTAGGCATCTGCATTGCAAGTTAAGCGAAAAATTCTTTTAGAATTATTCAATAACTCAAAAATGCCAACATATAAGTGCATCTGAAATTTTCTGACGAGATACATCTGTAACAGTTTAGTAAAACAGAGATATCTAGAGTTTTCGAAATCCAATTGGTGCAAATCATACATGGTTGGAAAGCTAATCAAATTCCCTACAACTTTTCTTCAGACCACTTTCCAGATTCTGACATTAAATTTATCAAAACAGAGCAAAACCAAAACTGTTCCAGGAATTCCAGACTGCACAGAACCTCATCTTAGAACAGGTATATCCCTCAGCTCGAAATTGATAAAAAAGGTAAAACTTGTGGGGTTGGAAAGAGAGAGAAATCTACTATTCCCAGAAAATTTTCAAAATTTTTACACGAATATTTTTAGAGATATAACAGAAATATCACCTGCTGCTCCAGAAAAACAGCAAGGGCAGAAACAGGTTGAAACTGAATCCACACTATAATTATGACTATAACTCAATATTGTTATATAAGAAACTTGTAGACATGTCCACAAAGTTCCAGCAATCATCACAAAGATCCAAATCACTCATTGACATAAAAACAATTCATCCAAGCACACACGAGTTCACAACTTCGAAACTACACGTGCTTCTTCTCAATTGGTAGACATCCAAAAGGGTATATATGATGATAGGCCTTCGATATTTTGAGCAAGATGAGTAGAGAAAATTTTATAAAGCAACTAGGATAATAGATCAAGAAAATAAGCAAAGGTAGCTCAAAGGAAGCTATCAAGGGGGAGACAATAATATGACAAGGATGAGAATTAGTCAAACGAACGAGCCAAGGAGATAGAAAAATGGTTTTCTAGCAAAATAGGATTTGCAAATCGATCAGTGCTAATTAGGATTGAGTCCTGCAGTCAACAAAGCTTTGATACCAATCTGTCACACCCATATTTTAAGAACAAAATAGGATGTATAAATAACTCATATGTGCCCCAGGAATAGTCACACATATAAGCCGACAAATTATAAATTGTACCATCACAGTGTTTACAATACGAATAGACATTTATTACATAGTCTCGAACAAATATAGATCAAATAGATAAATAATAACTAATGTCGAAATGCTCGCAGAAGCTCCAACACAGGGACACGTCGACTGGGAGACACCAAGCCTAATACTCATTGCGGTATTCTTCACTCCAATCTTCATCTGTGGTGGTGAATTGTAAGGGTGAGCACATTTCGTACTCAGCAAGTACAACATGGGTTCATGAGGCATAAAAGGCTAGACACTGTTTGACTGCATTTAGCTTTTATGATCATATTCATTTTATAGCAAATGTGTACCATCAAGATAAATTGTCTCCCAATATTAATCCAATGATCAATTGTAATAAGGTTAATAAATAGCAAAGGTATTAGCAACAATAATAAACATAACATGAATGTAACAGTAACCATCCAGCTGTAAAAGTTTCAAGGCCGCTCGTGACCGTGAGCACGGCTATCAAAATAGATTATTAAACTCTGCGCAGAGGTGTACACTTTACCTGTGAGTCATGATTTTCTACTGCTTGGGTTAGCTAGACCCAAACATCAAAGAAGCATATAAAGCCATTTAAAAGTTCGTCTAACAAGTTAGGGCCGCAAGGGTGAGTGGCAGCGAGATGTAGGAACCCTCTTTTCAATATGGCACATTCCTTCTCGGCTATACACATAAGACTAGAAGCTGTACTACACCCAAGGTGTCAAACCCGCAACTGCGCCCTTTCGGGTAACCTCTAACAAGTTAGAAAAGGTCTTTTAAACAACTAAAGTCAAAGCCATATAGCCCTCATAGCTGTACGTATGTCCCGGATTACACACTTACAGAAATCCAATGGAGAGAAACTAGAGCCAAAACATCGAACCCAAGGCTCTAGCCCCCTTTGAGCAGTAATAAAATCATATTAAATGTTCATTGCATAATCCATTAAACATATCACAAGATCATTGGCATTAAATAAGCACTAGCAAAATTTACCCAATGCATAACCCAAAAGGTGATCAAGGAATCCAGATAGCAAATCTATTTTATAATCTCTAGGGTTGTCAAAGTGGACACATGCATATATGAATTGTAATTTTTGTGAATAGGACATCAAGGATGGTCCATCTTATACTTGCCTTGATCAAAGAACTCTTGCTGGTCCTGCTCGTAGAGGTATTCTTGATCGACCATGAACTGCTCACCGTCTACTCACACGATCATCATATCACCACACAAGCATCGGGCAATCATACACGAAGCAACCAGAGGAAAAATAATTAGAACAGTACACCAACAAAATAAAAACAGTTTAAAAATGATATAAAACTATTCTACTCGTTCTAACAATCACGTCGATATAAAGATCACTGAAAACGGATTTAAAACGTGGAAGTTATGATTTTCTGAAGACTTGCTATAGAAAAATAATTAATATAATAAACTCGAAATTTTAAAATTGTCAAACTCACAATACAGTGGTATGAATTCATAGAGTTCAAAAATACGAATCTAACACAATTTGAATCAACTCAAACGGATTTAAAAACGAGTAAATTACGAACAAAACAAATGCAATGGCAAAACTAAAATTATTTTGAAAACGTATTTTGACTGTAGCCGGCGGTAATACGTTTTCCGAACTGCAAAGCACGTCAAGCTGATGGCGTCAAGGATGGCGGGTTGAAACCTGAAAGCGGCGAGGGCTCTTTAACAAAATTTTCCCCGAAGGGGTACCCTTCTTTCTCAGCCATTGATCAAACAATGAAGGGTTCAGATTAAAAGATGGGCACAGGGGAGGTGCTGCATATCGGCCAGGAGGAGACTCACGGCGGCTCCATGGCCGGAAACGAGCTGAGCTCGCCGGAAGATTCCCGTTTGCGCTGTGGTTCACCATTTGGCGTGGGAAAAAGTCTAGAAGAATGAGGAGCTCGCTACGAACTCACCTCTAGCGTCGGTTGCAGCTATTTGGGCCTAAGGGAAGCTCGCGACGGAGAAGGGCGGAATCCGCCTTACTATGAACGCAAGGCAAGAAATTAGCGAAAGAAAAACCAAAATTGAGCGGTGACGAAGCTTAAGCACGTCATGGAGGATCTCTAGAACCAACCAATTTCAATGGAGGAGGCACCACGGTGATGGTCGATGGTGATGGGCGGAAAACGACGGCGGCGGCAGAATCTCGTGGCTGCTGCAGGCCTGCGGCTCGGGACGAGGGTGGCGGCTGCTTTAGGGTTTCGAAAAGACGACGCAAAACTCCTAACTCGGTTTATAAAGAGAGACGGTCGAGGTGCCCGCGTCGAATAGAACTACGCGAAGTTGGCGCGGCATCGGGCCCGCACCCTGCGATCTGTTTCGAGTTCGAACACAGGAAGGTGGCACGGTCTCCTTGTCAGCCATCAGAGACAGGGAGGGAGGAAGCGCACATGGCTTGACGCCTGGGCTGGGCCTGTTCGCTGCTCTGCTGGCCGAGCGACAGGGTTCGGCAGGGGGAAGCTGTGCAAGCCAAAAACAGAGCTACGAACAGAGAGGGGAGGAAAGAACAGGCCTCTCGGCCAGAAACAGAAAAGAGAAAAAAAAAAAAAGAAAAGGAGATTGTTTTTTTTTCCTTTTAGCTTTCCAAAAATAGACTCCAAAATTATTTGCGAAAGATCCAGCAAAAACAAAATGATCACCAAGCAAACAAAAACAATATGCGGCAGCATGTATGCATAAAACATATATTTCAATTTGTCATAATTTATTTCCACTCCAAAAATTTTTGTTTCCCCTATATTGTAAAATAAATATATGTAAGAGCTTAACAACATTATCAAAATTTATAGATTTTAATTAACTCCAAAATTAGGGTGTTACACATCTCCTCCTGTCTCAACTACCACAAAGTCAGCAGGTGCATACGAGTGTCCAACTCGTACACATACATCTTACAAGATCCCCTTTGGATAGCAGAGTGACTGGTCTCCTAGCTGCAAGCACATGTTGGTGTATAGGAGTGCATCTCCATGGATCTTCTCGTAGATCACCTTGGGCATAATGTTGGCGCTTGTGCCAAAGTCGCAGATTGCTTCCATGAAGGCATGTTGACCAATGGCTATTGGTATGACAGGCCTTCCTGGGTCTCCTTGGACCAATGCTCTGCATGGTACCATCCCTTGGACCGATGCTCTCCATGGTACCATCTTGCATTGAAGATATCTATCAGAATTGCAGTTTCTAGTTCTTCTGGTTAGCCTATGATCTTTCCTTCATTGGCTAGATGGATAGAGAATGCCAGCTGAGCTATTTGGGATTCTAGCATTTTATTGAAGCTAAGCTGGTTAGTGATAGCAGAGGCAAAACCATCCATCCTATTGTTGATGGTTTCTAGCAACTTGTCATTGGAGACTAGCTTCATGAAAATCTGATCTAGCAGTTTGATCTGGCCAGAGACTAGATCTCATAATGGTGTGTTGAAGTTGTTACCTTGGTAATTACCGGAGTAATTACATTGGTAGTTGGGCCTCTGTTGTTGATTTCAACCTTGGTTCTGATTTCAGTTCTGATTCTGAGGACGGTAGTTGTTGTTGTTATTGACGTAGTTCACATCCTCCTGAATCTCCAGACAGCTGTGACCTGAGTGGCCAGTGCCTCCACACTCTTCTCATGTAATATAGGCATCACGAATGTGCTTGATCACTCTCTTGTCATTGGCTCGGTCATCAAGCTTCTTCATCAGCAGGTCCATCTTGGTAGAAATCATGTCGGTCTCCTTGAGTTGGTGCATTCCTCCTCTCTTGCGGTCGGAGATCGTTCTTCATTCCAACTCTAGTTGGATGCCATCTTCTCCACAAAGATAGTAGCTTGCTCAACGGTGAGTGACAGAAAAGCTCCTCAAGCAGCAGCATCCATCGTCTCACGGGTGCTGGTAGTCAACCCATGGTAGAAGGTTTGCATGAGCAACCAATTCTCCATCCCATGGTGATGACATTCTGAAATGTAGTCTTGAAAGCGTTCCCATGCTTCCAGAACTGATTCGTCATGCTGTTGCTAAAAGCTGGTGATCTTCGCTCTAAGAGCATTCGTCTTGCCCATAGGGAAGAACTTTGCTAGAAAGGTAGTGGAGCAGAGACCCCATGTAGTGTTTTTTGTCTTTATTTGCATGGAACCATTGTTTTGCTCTTCCTAACAGTGAGAATGGAAACAGGCGGGCAGGATTGCATCTCTGGTTACTCCCTGGATGGTGAAAATGCTGCATATCTCCAAAAAGTGTTGGAGATGGGCACTCGCATCTTCATGCGCCTTTCCACAAAACTGACTAGCTTGCACCACGTTGATGAGCGCAGGCTTGAGCTTGAATCCATTGTCTCCAACATCAGTGGGTGGTCCTGTACGGATGTTAGCGGTGGTTGGAGCAGAGAACTCGCGAAGGCTCTTGTTTGTCATGGCCTCAAACTCTGGTGTCAAACTTCTGGCTCCAGATCTAGGGTCTTCCTGAGCTTGGCTCGGGTCTTCCTGATGAAAGCTTTTGGGTTTTCAACAAAATTCTGCGAAAGGTCAAATCCGTTCATACATCACCCTGCATAAGCTACACAAAGAATAAACAAGGACAGGGTGAGCCTGTTTGAGTAAGGTTATATGGTTTCTCAAGATATTTGGTGTTATACTTATGATCTATCTACATCTTATGTATGCCAAATGCCTTCCCCAGCAACGACGCCAAAAATGCTTGTTGGTATTAATTAAGTGTCACTTGATAAATTACTTAGCCACCTCTTTTAAACCTATATCTCTTACAATAACTAAGTTGTCATCCCTAGCATGAATATAAGAGATATGAATGGAAACTACCCAGAATAATACTATGCAATTATTATGAATGCAAGTGACTAAAGAGGATATAAAATATTAAGTTCAAAGTATCTGTAGCGCACAGATTAATTATACCGTTGTAGCATTTTACCCAGGAGTATTCCGGATTGTCATTTATATTTTACCACTGGGAAGGGTTGGCAATAAATGGGATGTAAGTAGATAGATAGATGTCATATGCATATGCAAATATGGAGATAACCATGCATGACCCATATTCTCAGAATAGGGGTTATCTCACAATAATAATGATATATATGATAAACATAATGATTAATCCAATGAATTAGTATATAATAATGATCACTTAGAGCAGTTCCTATCTAGGCACTAGCATGGATTAGATTGGAGCATAAGGATATCCTAAGTCATTCTAACTATACTATCAAAGACATATTAGATTGGTGCAATTATACTAGCAATCATGGCGAAGACACTTCATATTCATACATAAGGGAATATTACTAAGGAAGATCAAGATCATAGCCAGCCTTCTAAAGTAATAATAACTTCCTACTCTCCCTACATTCGGAATGTTGACTACAAAGGACTCAACGGGAGTGTCACATCCGCGATCTACCACAGAACCCAGAATATAAGGCGCAATTGCAGACAAACCACATCTAAGCACCATGCTTACATGCTATTTATCACGCACCCATGATATCAATGAATGAGTGCTATACAAACCTATGTATGAGTATGAATGCATCCTAACTATGCAAAGTATACAATTTAGATAAGAAATGAATAGCATAATTGAGAACATAATCAATAGTAGAACAATGTCAATCAACTTTATCTCAAGCACTCAAAAGAGGTTTAAGATACAAGAGAGAGCTTACAATGGCTCCAGGAAGCCTTCTAGCTCCAGACAGATCTGGAACTCAAGTAGAACTTGCCCCTCTTCTACTTCTAACCTATGTAGCTATGCTCTAGATAGTGAAGCTCTAATGATTCTAGGGTTTCTGGCTCTCTACAACTGGGTTGAACTGATTGATGACTGAATTGATATGAAACTCTGTGGGTTTGGGGGTCCTTATATAGGTCGGTGGGATGAACCGTAGCCCTTGGATCAAACTGACTTCGACGGGCGGTTGAGATTGCATGAAATTTCGGGATGTGGGTCCACGTCGAAGCGCATGCGGATTGGAGCTTCTGACAGGTCGGCCGACCCTCTCCCACTGCCAAGTGGGCCCCGCTTTGTGAGGCGTGTCTTTGGTGTTCTCTGGAATATTCTTGATCTCTTTTCGTGGTGGAATTCGTTATTTTAATCCGACATGTGGGCCTCCCTTGGTTCTTTTCTGGATAACCCCCTGCAAAACACTGATTCACCAAAACTGTGGAATTCTGTCAGTTAAATCCCTATTCTATGGTGGTGTTTGCATTTATATCCTTATTTCATATTTAGTTGATGGGTAAAATCATAAAATAATTACCGTCAACAAGCTCCCCCAAGCTTCACCTTTGCTAGTCCTTTTGCAAAGCCAAACTTTAGCAGATATTATAAGTTACAGCTACCCCTCACAAGTATTTAGCTTTAAACCAAGAAGTACTCAAGGATTAGAGTAGACCAAGCTAACCTTCAGACTTACCTTTATTACCTTTAATCATGGAGCTTGTAACTTTCTCTTGAATCTTGGGCAATTGAAGGACAAAATGTCTAAGTTAACCACTATGTCTCAAGCTCTGTTGTTCAACTCTTATCTTGGAACTTTTGCAAGTTTTCAAAATAAACTCAGAGTTTCCTGTGTATGACTCCCTCAAGCCTCTCAATATGTGGTATGTGTGGATCCTTATCAAGGCAATAGTAATGCATGCCTTCTCTCTCTCACCCTATAACTAATGGCTTATGTGGAGCTCATGGGTAAGGAGACAGCTCATACATACTCGCAATGAATATGTTGTAAAGTCAAACAATGGATCCAAAGAAAACAAGTCATACAATTGAATCAAGATGCGCAAGTGTGTGAGGTGGTAGGCGTATGTTTGTGGTGGCTAATCCTAATTCTACTCTTTTGCTCCTTGAAAACATCTCTCTCTTTTCAGCACTAGGGAATTGTGCTGCAGGACAACATGGGCTATCTTTCTTCTCTCTTCTTTCAGGCAGGCATTAGAGTACCCATTGTTTTGATAGCTCGGACACTTGTCCATTTTTACCTCTCAGGCGGGCATCTTTGTACCCATTGTTTTCTCTTATCTCACTCTTTTGCATAGCCACATGCCTCTTCTCTGCAACAGTACTTTCCTTTTCTTTTCTTTTGAGAAATAGCAACCAGAACTTTGGAGCACTGATCTGGGGTAACCAATTGGGTATATTTTTGGGTGGAGTAGATGGAATGTATGGAATGTGGATGCGCCTACTCAGGAATTGAGTAGTGCATTATGGGTGCACATGATCTTGATTGTAAAAGCATGACAAGTTCCTAAGGTATCAACAAAGCTTGACTAAACTCAAAATAAAGAAAGTAGCATATAATATGTGTTTTCCTATTCTAGCATGTATGGCTGTGGTAGGAATGTAAAGCTCTTGTCATACAGGAACACATCATGTGGTTTTAAGGATTTTCAAAATAAATTTCCAGAATTCAAGTATCACTAGGAACAAGATAAATAGCAGCTCATACTTTGCATATCATATCCCTCAATTACTTGGACTTAGATCAAGCATTTGCTACCCACCAGTTTCAGGTTCAAAGTAAATCTTCAAGTTAAAATGGTTGTGTCTAAAACTTGGGATGATTCAAGGTTGAAAACTAAGTGTTCTGAGGAATCATGGTTGGGTGCTACTTATCAATTCCCATGCATGGTTTCCATCTAGTCTGAGCAAATCTATTGTAAGCACTCTCTTTTTATTTTATTCAAGCACACTAACTAACATAAACATTGTTTATTTAGTTTTCAAATTTTTTTATCTCACTAGCTAACTCACGCGAAAAGCAATATGGTACAATAATAAGGTGGGAAACTTATACTTAGCTGGATTTAAGTGGAGGGTGCCCTCCCCCAAGCTAGATGTTTGACAGGGTCTTTGATGTTGCAAGTTGAGTGATCCTTCTGAGAGCAGGTGTACCGGCAGCGCAGGTGCGTCGGGTTCACTAGCTCTTTGATCATGTATTATCTGTAAAACTCAATTGCCAACAAGAATACCAAATCTCATGGAGAGGGGTTAGGTTAATACCACTCCATGGTAAGTGATTGATTTTATAGTTCCAGCGGGAAGTTCCCAAAATGGGTGGACCTTCATGTGCCCACATATTTTTGGTATTTTTCTAAAAAGTGTGGACCTTTATGTGCCCACATATTTTTGGTATTTCTAATTTTATAATTGCAGGAATTAAATATGATGCAGAAATCTATCCTAGATGCAAAATTATTTTTGTGCCACCACGGTGAATAGTCTTTATGGGCTATGCCACAAAATTAGTCACATGGGGCTTTTAGATTTTATTATGCTAAGCAATAAATATTTTTATTTTCTTTTAAACGCAGGAAAGTAAATATGCAACTACTAAGATATTAATGCTAATATGGATAAATACCAGTTTTATCTTTTGGCAAAAGCTCGGTGGTTTATAGTCCTCTGATGGGACTCCTTGTCTGTTCATTCCTTGCGGGGTGCATCGTCAGGTTGAGATGACCCTGGTTGCACTTCTGATGATGAGCTGGAAGGTGACTCCTTCTTCCTCCATTCCTTTCTGGTTGGTGAAGTTAATGTTGCTAGTGAGGTTGAAGCTAGGAGCTCATCCCTCACAGTCTCTTCTTCCTTCTCTTCTTTGGACTTATTCCTGTCAAGTTCTTCTTTATAATCTTCCCAACTATCCTTGAGTGGTTGGGTCTTTTGAGAGGAATGGCGTCTCCTCCTTGACATGTTCTTCTTCGGCTGCTTATAAGTTATGTAACTATTGAAATAGCAGCGGACCTTCTCCTTGTGGAACTGGAAGTGGACCTCTCCTGATCTCATATAGATAATTGCTCTTGTAGTGTTGAGGAACGGTCTTCCAGGTATGAACAGTGGATCGTACTCTTCTTCTCCCATGTCCAGGACCAAGAAGTCAGTGGGGACATAATGATCTTGAATCTTTACCATAACGTCCTTAGCGATCCCCTCTAGAAATCTGAATGTCTGGTCCGCCATCTACAGCTGTGTGTAGGTAGAGTACAAGGGTGTCTTACCAAATAGAAAGTCATAAGTTGCCTTGGCCATTATGTTGACACTCGAGCCTGTGTCACAGAAGGTCTTGTAGAAGATCTTCTGGTTGATTGTATAGTCGATTGTCGGTACTCCTGAATCGTCCAGCTTGGGCATGTGTGGTGAAACCAGAAGGTGATTGTACTCAGCTCAGACTGAGTTGATCATCCTCGCAGCTTCAGTGTGAGTCTGCCTAGCCTTGTTCTTCCTTCTGCTTGTCTTCTTCTGTGCAGGATAATCTTCATAGATGTATGGCTTCTGTGGATGGGCTGGACTTTCCAGTGTCTTGTTCTTGAAGCCGAATCTTTCTTTGCTTCCCCTGATAGTGAAACAGATCTTGGCGCTGTCGACAAAGATGATAGCTGTTGACACTTCTTAGCGCAACCACCAGAAACAGGGTGTTAGGCTATCTCTGATAACGGCGCCAGAAGTGCCCTGATGTATTTCTTATGTCTATTGGATAATTCCGCAAGCGCACAGAATATACCGCTGTAGCACTTCACCCAGGAGTATTCCAAGGTATCGTTATTTATTTTATCTCAAGGGAAAGCGGTTGCTAGGAATAATTAATAAAAAGAGAGAGATCCTTAAGTCTATAGCAACTTAGTATCAACTACTGATAGGGGGGTAAATCGATATATAGAGGAAAGGGTAATGACACCAAGATACGACAAGGTTTTAGGATAACTAAAGATAACTAGTAGAGTATAGCTAGGTGGGAGGATAACGAGAGAGTATAAGACTCCTATGACACTTACTTTACTCTTGTGAACTATCTTATCAAATGGATGAATTATACTAAGACAGCTACCTTACTTCCAGTGTGTAGGGGGTAGTGCGAAACGATAGAGGATATAACCTCTACCCGAAGCGCCTACTCTCTTATGGGAGCCTACCTTCTAAGAACTTGCCTAAAACATGTGGAGGGATACTAAGCCTAGACAGGGCAGTCACCACCTGCTAGCACCCACAAACAATCCGTGCGACAAGCGGCATTCAAAGGTAAGATCTAGTCTAAGCACCACGCTTACACTAAGCCTTACTACTCTAGTTGCGTACCAACAACTAAAGCACCCTATGACAGGCGATGAACTACACACGTGAGCTGGTTACAGGATCACTATCTAGTATAACTCAACTATAAGGTAAGACAAAACACAACAATACTATAATGAATAGTAATGCACTAAGTAGAGACTTAGTAAAGTAAAGTAAAGATAATATATTGATAAAGGTAAAGTCTTACAGAAGGAAAGGTACAAGAGCTATACCAGACTCTCTAGTAGACGACTCCGGAGACTCCGAGCGTAGCTCGACTCGACTCTAACTCCCACACTAGAAAAATACTACTACTACTAAAGAGTGGAGCTTCTCTTGTCTCTTGTGGCTCCTGTGTATCTTGGGTGTGTTGAAGAGGGTGATGGCTGCCTCTATTTATAAGGGAGAGTTGAGGGGCACCATGTCAGCGATCCGCGTGCTCCTTGCCTCTCCACCCTTGGATGAACCGCCTCAATACCGCCTTAGGATGGACGGCAGAGGTGATTTCATCAAGTGGAAGACATGCAGGAAGGCGGTGGGGGCCAACCGACCTGGCCAGGCACCAGGGGGTCGGCCGACCCCTATGATAGGTAGGCCCAGCCAGGTGTGGTCCCCACCAATCATAGAGTGTTGTCTTGTGCTGGTTCTGTCTTGATTGTATTGTTTCACGCCTTGATCCGTGTGCTTTGATTCTCCACCGTTGAATGGAAGCACATGTTGATCTGATGGTGGAATTGAGCTGGATAGAGTGTCACACGGATCCTGCCACGTCACCAGAGCTAGCTGGGCCCCATGGTGGGGTCCGCCGACCCACACATGGGCCCACTCTGAGGTCTCCTCTCTTCTAGTGATGTATTGAGTCATTTGTTGAAGTGGGATGACTTGGTTCCCAAATACATGGTTCGGCCGACCCATAATATTGGGCTCCAAGTGCTCCAATTTGTTCTGTTTTGATCTTCCCTGTATTCACAAGCTAAGAGTACAAGTGGAACTAGTTATTGATAAAATATGTTCATGATATGTTTATTCTCCCTTGAATCCGAGGCCAGTTGACGGTGTTTGAATGTGGATTTTCATGGTATATCCACCGTCAACAAGATCCCCCAAGCTTAACCTTTGCTCGTCCCGAGCAAATAATTAAACTTAGCCTCAGTGGATCAGGAGTTGTTACAATGTTCATATTTCCTTAGTACCAAGTGCACAACAGAATACTTCTCTTTTGAATGGAAAAATTGACTATAAAAATTCACCCATTTTACCTTAGTCCTTTATGAGGCTAATGGCCTTTCCTTTGCCTTAGATGGTTGAGAGACAGAACAGTTTAACTTGAGCACTAATTTTCTCATTCTTTGCAAGTTTCATACTGGAGGTTTTAACGATGTTTTGCAAAAGAGAACTTAATGTTCCTCATATGGTTCTCTCATGTCGCTCATACGCTCAAATGGTGTATGATTCCTTACCAAGGCACAAAGTAAATGTTGCCTTCTCTTTATCATTCTACTTCTAAAAATGGCTTATGTGGAGTTTAAGGTAGGAATGAAAGGGTATATCATACTTACTTTGCATATATTGTAGAGTCAAAGCTTGGATCCAAAGAGAGAAGTGTCATGCCCTTAGATCAAGATGTGCAAGTGTGTGGAAAATATAAACTATAGTGCTCCTCTATTTGGAATTGTATCTCTGTCTAATAAATTTTAGAGACATGGCTATCAATTTTCCTTTCTCTATTCATGAGCCTAGACTTGCTCATATATTTTTCTTTTCTTTTCCATGGATTCTCCATGTCCATCTTTCTTTCTTTTTCTTTTATTTTGCATAGCCTTTTGTCTCTTTTACCATATCAACTAAGAGAGATATTTTATGATTTTAACACATGGAGCATTTATTTGGTGGAAATAAAAGGCATGTGGTTGCATACTTCCAGTGTAGAAGCAACACATATATATGGTGTGTACGTGATCTTGATCTTGGGAGCATGATAAGACTCTCAATAAGGGTCAACAGGACTTGACAACACTCAACACAAAGCAAATAGCTTATGTGGAAGGTTTTAGACATGTGTAGTATATATGGCTGTGATAGGAATTTATCACCATTGAGGAACAATAAGGTTTTGATTGATTAAGAAATAAATCTCCAGTAATCATGCATGCTTAGAACAATATTATAGCAACTCTTGTTTCACTATATCATATCTCAAACAACTTAGACTTAGTTCTAGCACTTAGCATCCATAAAGTTTTCAGGTTCATGATGATTTAAATGAGCCAAGTGATCCATACTCAAAGAAGTACTAAGTTATGAACTAGGCATTAAAGAAACATTAACAGAGCAACTATTCATCATTTCCATGAGGAAGATAAACATTCATGAGATGGGAATAAGGGAAATATTTTTGGTATTTTTATCTTATGCATTTTTTTAAAATACAATAAATTAAAATAATGTAAATAGCTAGGATAGAATACTTACCTTGGTGGGGGAGAGGATCTCCCCCAAGCTTCTCTTTTTGCTCATTGTGGTGGCGGGTAGTATTGGAACCATCCCGCCCAGCGTTGTGCTTCTTCATCTTGTATGGCTTGCAATAATTGGGCATTTTTTTGTGCCATACTTAGAGTTGCATCTTGCTCAACTTGCATTGCGCCCATGTCGTTGATGAGTTGATCCATTTCTGATCCTTGGCTTCGACGACCCCTCGCCCGTGTGGACGGACGGGGAGTGCGCACTCTTGGAGTGTGCTGTTGAGGCCATTCCGTGGACCCTGAAATGTTCATAGAACTTGCCTCATCGCCTTCTTCTTCATATCTCCCTGCAGCTCGTGGTGTGCCGCCTTGCTCAAATTGAGCGGCTTGTGACATACTCCTTATCACCCTTCTTGATCCTGCAACATTTTGGCTTCTTGCCTCTCGGTCCCAATTTATGGTTAGTGTACGCAGCACATACAACTGACGCCTCTCACATGGGAGAGAGATTTCGGCTGTATGGCCGGGATAAATCATTTTAAGATCACCATTTTCATCTCTTTTTAGGACTTGAGCACTTATGAAGAAATCTTCGGTTACAATATCTCTAGGAGAAGCAATGTATTCAAAGTAGTGTCTTCCATCTAGCAAGTCCATTGTTTCAGCAATGCGAGTGATAAAAGAAGTAAAGAATATGGGCTCACTTCTATGGAAAATACCAAGCCAAAAGCGGACTAAAATTTTAGCAGGTGAAACTTTTATTTTCTTAGTCATAGCATACAGCAGTCTTAGTTCATCATTAAGAAGAATTTGCATGTTAGAGCCAGGAAGAAGAGTTATGGCCATTCAATAGCGGATCAAGCGCAAAGTAGGATTATGGATTTCATCAGTTTTAGGCTCAGAGCAATCATTGGATCCATTTATAGCTTTCTAAAATTCAGCTTTATCAAATCGTCTTGTGGCATTAACTAGATCTAGATGACAATTGTTATCAAAGCCAAGTGCCATACTAAAAACTCCCCAAGTTAAATTATACTCTTGGTTGAACATGCGAAAGTAGACATTATTATCAGTGGCTTGTAAAGAGCATAAGAATTTAATGATGAGTTTTTCGATTCCAAGTTCTTGCACTTTCCAAAAGCTTCCCCTATTGAAAAGAGTATTAAATTCTGCGGTCATACCTGTGTTGTCCAAAAGGACGGAGTCGATGATGCCGGTATGTTCATAACCGCAGTGTCGGATGGAGAGGTACCTTTGGTACTCTTCTTGGTTCAACATGAGGCCGCTCTCGGGATCGAACGTCCTCTCGGGAAGCACTCCAAAGCTTCATCTTGGAGGAGCTTCTCTTCCTTCATCTTCGTCATGGCGGGGTCGTCGGGAGGAACTCCCTATGCCACTCTTGGCCTTCTTGAGTGCGGAGGAGAACTTCTTCATCCTGCAGCAATGAGATAACACAAGAACACACTACAACAACAGGGATTAGCGTTAGCGTTAGCGTTAACTATCCCAATGTTAGTAGTCCTTGCAGGATATGGCTACCTCCACAAACAAGATATTGAGAGCAAAGATGAGAGTAAGACAAGCTTCTACTACTACAATATTTTTTTGGGTTTTTGGTTTGAGTGGCTAACTAAAACTAAACTTGAGGAAAAACTTGCTCAAATGGAGAGAAGAAGAGATTGTGTGCTCGAGATGATTCAGCTAGTTTGGGTATGGAATTGAGCACACAATGCAAGGGTATTTATAGGGGGTGAAGGGCTGGTGACCAGGAGACAAGGGCCAGGTCAGCCGACCCCACTATGGCAGTGTCAGGGCTGCTTTCACCTTTGGACAGGGAATCTATTTGAATTCAAACACAACTTTACAGAAAGGACTTTAAACATGGGTCGGCCGACCCATGTTTGGTCCTCTTTTCAGCTTTAAATAGTGTGTTTCACTTTGTCCAGTAAAGCAAAGACTAGTGGTGGACCAAAAGTGATGAAATTTTCAGAGATTCCCTTGTCTAGTGCTTTGTGAAAGAGAAAGGTGTATGACAAAAGTGGGGACATGCTTTAAAGTGATTCCCATGGACCATGGGAACACTAATGTATGCCAAAGTGTCCACTTTTCAGAATTTGGATGGTGGTGGATGTTGGATTCTCCTTGGAGCATGTGAAAGTGGTCATGACAAAAGTTGTCGGCCAAATTCAAATTGAGCTGGTGATTAAAGTTGAAACAGTGATCAGGACACCAGACCAACATCACCAGAGGTGAGTAGGCCCCATGGTGGGGTCGGTCGACCCTACCTTGGGTGGTCCCACCACCTCAGGTGTGAGCAACACTGTTCTACTCAAGTTTTATTTGTCTAATTATTTTATACTGTCAAAATAAATTATTTCAAAATTTAAATATGAAATGCAATGCAAAAATGAATGAATTAAAATGCAAAAAGTAAATATGAGATCAATACTGATTTACCTTACCAGCAAGGGCTCCATGTTTTAGGTCCGTAGAGCAGGACCTTTCCTTTTCGGGTTCATTCTTCGGGTACATCGATCGGTCCGGGAGATGGACACCATGATGATCGCACCTCTCTCTTTTGCCATTCCTTCTTGGTTGATGCTTGTGATTTAGCGGAGTCAGCCTTGTTCACTAGCTCCACTTTACTTAGTAGTTTGGCCTTTTTGGCCTTTGGCGGTTGATTCTTTCGGCGGGGTGCATATTGTGGCTTGTTTCTCCACAGGTTCTTCCTTGCCTGTTGCATCGATTTATAACCATTGAAAGGACATTTAATTCTCTTACCTGGGAGTTGGAAGTGGACTTGGCCGGATCCCACGTAGATGATGGCGTTCACAGTGTTGAGGAACGGCCTTCCCTGGATGACTGGAACTTCGTCATCGGCCCCCATGTCAAGAATGATGAAGTCAGCGGGAATGTATTCGTCTTAAACTTTGACAAGGATGTCCCTTGCCAATCCCTCGGGGAACCAGATGGATTGATCGGCCATCTGCAATTTGACTAAAGTGGGGTACAAAGGTGCCCCTAGCAGATTCTCATACATTACCTTGGACATGATGTTCACTTCAGATCCAAGGTCGCAGAAGGCGTTGTTGAAGGTTTGCGGCCCAATCTCGTAGGTGATGGTTGGGTGGCCGGGGTCACTCTTCTTGGCCATGAATGACGGGTCAAGAAGGCAACCCGGGTCTTGCCTAACCGGAGGCTTACCAAACCTTGTAGAGATTAACTTGACACTCTCAATTGGTTCCTCAGGTTTCCCTGAGATCTTACCTTCTTCGAAGGATGGGACAGCTGCTGCTATTTGAGCTAATTGGGTTTCTAGCATTTTATTAAAGCTCGATTGATTTTTCATAGCAGTGTTAAAGCTATCCATTGTCTCACTAAGATTTTCAAGAATCTTATCATTAGCCATTATTTTCTTGTTTATACTATAATTGATTTTAGATTGGCCTAAGACAAGATCTTTAAGAGAAGGTTGGTTACCATAAGAATTATTAAAATTATTCCTATTACCATTACCTTGATTTTCTTGGTAGAAGGGGCGTGAGTTCCATCCTCCTTGTTGCTGGGATCGATACCCATTGTTGTTATTGTTGTTGATGAAGCTCACTTCCTCCTTCGTCTCGGGACAGTTGTTGCCCGAGTGATCTTCTCCACCACATACCTCGCACCATGGATCAGCTTTGATTGCTCGTGCGGTGGCAGTGGTTCGAATGGCCTCTTGTTCCTTTTTGGAACCTTCCTCAATCTTTTTCATCAAGAGGTCTATTTTTGCTGAAAGCATGTCCACCTCATGAACGGTGTGCATATCCCTTTTCTTGGGCTAGACTCGCTCCTCATTCCATCCTTGGTTGACAGCCATCTTTTCAATGAGGACCTTGGCATCCTTGACATTGTGTCGCAGGACTGCTCCTCCAGCGGCAGCATCAAGGTGACTACGGGCTAATCCAGTCAGCCCATGGTAGAAACCTTGAATTAGGAGCCATTCTTCAATCCCATGATGAGGACAAGCATGAATGTACTCCTCGGGACGTTCCCATGCTTCGGGAATTGTCTCGTCAGCTTGCTGTTGGAAGCTTGAGATCTTTCCACGAAGAGTGTTGGTTTTGCCCATTGGGAAAAATTTCTTGAAAAATGCATTGGCGCACTTCTCCCAAGTGGTAGCTTCATTCTTGTTGGTATAGAACCATTGCTTCACCTTCCCAAGCAATGAGAATGGGAACAGGCGAAGATGGATGGTGTCAACCGAGACATTCTTGATAGTGAAGGTACCACACACCTCCAGGAAGTGCTGGAGATGGGCATTGGTGTCTTCATGCGGCTTCCCACAGAATGGATTGGCTTGCACCATGTTGATAAGCGCTGGCTTAAGCTCAAAGGTAGCATCCCCCAAGTTGAGCTGCGGACCGGTGGCAATGTTGTCAGCCGACGGTGCAGAGAACTCAGAGATGGTCTTTTGGGCCATAGCTTCCTTGGTTGATAGTGCGGAGCCTCTTTCCTCGGACGGATTCAGGTTTGAGATGAACTTTTGACGTAGAACTTGACGGCATCTAGATCTCCTCAACAATTGCTCGGGATCTTCAATAAAATTTGATGGCAATTGGAAACCGCTCATGCACTGTCTAGCTTCACGATAATGAGAAACACAGACAGGGGTAAGCCCATAACACTAATCGATAACTAAATTGATAGTAGACTCCGAATTCAATTTTTATTAATATTTCTAAACTGATGCTTTCCCCGGCAACGGCGCCAGAAATGCTTGTTGACACTTCTTAGCGCAACCACCAGAGACAGGGTGTTAGGCTATCTCTGATAACGGCGGCAGAAGTGCCCTGAGGTATTTCTTATGTCTATTGGATAATTCCGCAAGCGCACAGAATATACCGCTGTAGCACTTCACCTGGGAGTATTCCAAGGTATCGCTATTTATTTTATCCCAAGGGAAAGCATTTGCTAGGAATAATTAATAAAAAGAGAGAGATCCTTAAGTCTATAACAACTTAGTATCAACTACTGATAGGGGGGTAAATCGATATATAGAGGAAAGGGTAATGACACCAAGACACGACAAGGTTTTAGGATAACTAAAGATAACTAGTAGAGTATAGCTAGGTGGGAGGACAACGAGAGAGTATAAGACTCCTATGACACTTACTTTACTCTTGTGAACTATCTTATAAAATGGATGAATTATACTAAGACAGCTACCTTACTTCCGGTGTGTAGGGGGTAATGCGAAACGATAAAGGATATAACCTCTACCCGAAGCGCCTACTCTCTTATGGGAGCCTACCTTCTAAGAACTTGCCTAAAACACATGGAGGGATACTAAGACTAGACAGGGCTGTCACCACCTGCTAGCACCCACAAACAATCCGTGCGACAAGCGGCATTCAAAGTTAAGATCTAGTTTAAGCACCACGCTTACACTAAGCCTTACTACTCTAGTTGCGTACCAACAACTAAAGCACCCTATGACAGGCGATGAACTACACATGTGAGCTGGTTACAGGATCACTATCTAGTATAACTCAACTATAAGGTAAGACAAAACACAACAATACTATAATGAATAGTAATGCACTAAGTAGAGACTTAGTAAAGTAAAGTAAAGATAATATATTGATAAAGGTAAAGTCTTACAGAAGGAAAGGTACAAGAGCTATACCAGACTCTCCAGCAGACGACTCCGGAGACTCCGAGCGTAGCTCGACTTGACTCTAACTCCCACACTAGACAAATACTACTACTACTAAAGAGTGGAGCTTCTCTTGTCTCTTGTGGCTCCTGTGTATCTTGGGTGTGTTGAAGAGGGTGATGGCTGCCTCTATTTATAAGGGAGAGTTGAGGGGCGCCACGTCAGCGATCCGCGTGCTCCTTGCCTCTCCACCCTTGGATGAACCGCCTCAATACCTCCTTAGGATGGACGGCAGAGGTGATTTCATCACGTGGAAGACATGCCAGAAGGCGGTGGGGGCCAACCGACCTGGCCAGGCACCAGGGAGGGACGGCCAACCCCCTATGATAGGTGGGCCCGGCCAGGTGTGGTCCCCACTAGTCATGGAGTGTTGTCTTGTACTGGTTCTATCTTGATTGTATTGTTTCATGCCTTGATCCATGTGCTTTGATTCTCCACAGTTGAATGGAAGCACATATTGATCTGATGGTGGAATTGGGCTAGATAGAGTGTCACACGGATCCTGCCACGTCACCAGAGCCAGGTAGGCCCTATGGTGGGGTCGGCCGACCCACACATGGGCCCACTCTGAGCTCTCCTCTTTTCTAGTGATGTATTGAGTCATTTGTTGAAGTGGGATGACTTGGTTCCCAAATACATGGTTCGGCCGACCCATAATATTGGGCTCCAAGTGCTCCTATTTGTTCTGTTTTGATCTTCCCTGTATTCACAAGCTAAGAGTATAAGTGGAACTAGTTATTGATAAAATATGTTCATGATATGTTTATTCTCCCTTGAATCCGAGGCCTGTTGACGGTGTTTGAATGTGGATTTTCATGCTATATCCACCGTCAACAATGGCCTTGGCGTTGCTAAGGAATGGTCGTCCCAAAATGATTGGCGACTTCTCATCTCCTCCTGTCTCAACTACCACAAAGTCGGCAGGTACATACGAGTGTCCAACTCGTACACAAACATCTTCCAGGATCCCCTTTGGATAGTAGAGTGACTGGTCTGCTAGTTGCAAGCACATGTTGGTGTATAGGAGTGCGTCTCCATGAATCTTCTCATAGATCACCTTGGACATAATGTTGACGCTTGCACCAAAGTCGCAGATTGCTTCCTCGAAGGCGTGTTGACCAATGGCTATTGGTATGACAGACCTTCCTGGGTCTCCTTTCTTCTCTGGTAGAGAATCATTGTTCCATCCCTTGGACAGATGCTCTACATGGTACCATCTTGCATTGAAGATATCTACCAAATTTGCAGTTTCTAGTTCTTCTGGTTGGCCTGGGATCTTTCCTTCATTGGCTGGATGGATAGAGGATGCCAGCTGAGCTAAGGATTCTAGCATTTTATTGAAGCTAAGCTAGTTCTTGATAGCAGAAGCAAAACCATCCATCCTGTTGTTGATGGTTTCTAGCAAATTGTCATTGGAGACTAGCTTCTTGGAAATCTGATCTAGCAGTTTGGTCTGGCCGGAGACTAGATCTCTCAATGGTGTGCTGAAGTTGTTACCTTGGTAATTACCGGAGTAATTACCTTGGTAGTTGGGCCTCTGTTGTTGATTCCAACCTTGGTTCTGATTCCAGTTCTGATTCTGGGGACGGTAGTTGTTGTTGTTGTTGACGTAGTTCACATCCTCCTTAATCTCCGGACAGCTATGACCTGAGTGGCCAGTGCCTCCACACTCTTCACATGTCATATAGGCATCATGAATGTGCTTGACCTCTCTCTTGTCATTGGTTCGGTCATCAAGCTTCTTCATCAGCAGGTCCATCTTGGCAGAAATCATGTCGGTCTCCTTGAGCTGGTGCATTCCTCCTCTCTTGCGGGTCGGAGCTCATTCTTCATTCCAACTCTAGTTGGATGCCATCTTCTCCACAAGGGCAGTTGCTTGCTCAATGGTGAGTGATAGAAAAGCTCTTCCAGCAGCAGCATCCATCGTCTCACGGGTGCTGGTAGTCAACCCATGGTAGAAGTTTTGCATGAGAAACCAATTCTCCATCCCATGGTGAGGACATTCTGAAATGTAGTCTTGAAAGCGTTCCCATGCTTCCGGAACTGATTCGTCATGCTGTTGCTAAAAGCTGGTGATCTTCGCTCTAAGAGCATTCGTCTTGCCCACAGGGAAGAACTTTGCTAGGATGGCAGTGGAGCAGAGATCCCATGTAGTGTTTTTTGTCTTTATTTTCATAGAACCACTATTTTGCTCTTCCCAACAGTGAGAATGGAAATAGGCGGAGCAGGATTGCATCTCTGGTTACTCCCTTGATGGTGAAAGTGCTGCATATCTCCAAAAAGTGTTGGAGATGGGCACTCGCATCTTCATGCGCCTTTCCACAAAACTGACTAGCTTGCACCATGTTGATAAGCGCAAGCTTGAGCTCAAATCCATTGTCTCCAACATCAGTGGGTGGTCCTGTACGGATGTTAGCAGTGGTTGGAGCAGAGAACTCGCGAAGGCTCTTGTTTGTCATGGCCTCAATCTCTGATGTCAAACTTCTTCTTGTACGGATGTCTTCCGGCTACGGATCTGGGGTCTTCCTGATCAAAGCTTCTAGATTTTCAACAAAATTCTACGGAAGGTCAAATCCATTCATACATCACCCTGCATAAGCTACACAAAGAATAAACAAGGACAGGGTGAGCCTGTTTGAGTAAGGTTTATATGGTTTCTCAACTATTTGGTGTTATGCATATGATCTATCTACATCTTATGTATGCCAAACGCCTTCCCCGGTAACGACGCCAAAAATGCTTGTTGGTATTAATTAAGTGTCACTTGATAAATTACATAGCCACCTGTTTTAAACCTATATCTCTTACAATAACTAAGTTGTCATCCCTAGCTTGAATATAAGAGATATGAATGGAAACTAACCAGAATAATACTATGCAGTTATTATGAATGCAAGTGACTAAAGAGGATATAAAATATTTAGTTCAAAGTATCTGGAAGCGCACAGATTAATTATACCATTGTAGCATTTTACCCAGGAGTATTCCGGGTTGTCATTTATATTTTACCACTGGGAAGGGTTGGCAATAAATGGGATGCAGATAGATAGTTATCATATGCATATGCAAATATGGAGAATACCATGCATGATATTAGAACTGGGGTTATGTCACAATAATAATGATATATATGATAAGCATAATGATCAATCAACCAATCAATATAATAATGATCACTTAGAGCACTTCCTATCTAGGCACTAGCATGGATTAGGTTGAAGCATAAGGATATCCTAAGTCATTCTAACTATACTATCAAAGACATATTAAATTGGTGCAATTATACTAGCAATCATGGCGAAGACGCTTCATATTCATACTTAAGGGAATATTACTAAGGAAGATCAAGATCATAGCCAGCCTTCTAAAGTAATAATAACTTCCTACTCTCCCTACATTCGGAGTGTGGACTACAAAGGACTCAACGGGAGTGTCACATCCATGATCTACCACAGAACCCAGAATATAAGGCGCAATTGCAGACAAACCACATCTAAGCACCATGCTTACATGTTGTTTATCACCCACCCATGATATCAATGAATGAGTGCTATACAAACCTATGTATGACAATGAATGCATCCTAACTATGCAAATTATACAATCTAGATAAGCAATGAATATCATAATTGAGATCATAATCAATAGTAGAACAATGTCAATCAACTTTATCTCAAGCACTCAAAAGAGGTTTAAGATACAAGAGAGAGCTTACAATGGCTCCGGGAAGCCTTCTAGCTCTAGACAGATCCGGAACTCGAGTAGAACTCGCCTTCCTCTACTTCTAACCGATGTAGCTATGCTCTAGATGGTGAAGCTCCAATGATTCTAGGGTTTTAGGCTCTGTACAACTGGGTTGAACTGATTGATGACTGAACTGATATGAAACCTTGGGGGTCTAGGGGTCCTTATATAGGCCGGTGGGATTAACCGCAGCCCTTGGATCAAATCGACTTTGACGGGCGGTTGAGATTGCATGAAATTTCGGGATGTGGGTCCACGTCGAAGTGCACGCGGATTGGAGCTTCTGACAGGTTGGCTGACCCTGGTAGTGGGTCGGCCGACCCTCTCCCACTGCAAAGTCGCTTCATTCGGCGTGTCTCTGGTGTTCTCTGGAATATTCATGATCTCCTTTCGCAGTGAAATTCATTATTTTAATTCGACATGTGGGCCTCCCTTGGTTCTTTTCTGGATAACCCCCTGCAAAACACGGATCCACCAAAACTATGGAAATATGTCTGTTAAAGCCCTATTCTATGGTGGTATTTGCATTTATATCCTTATTTCATATTTAATTGACGGGTAAAATCATACAATAATTACCGTCAACAAAGAACAAGCAAGATCAAGATGGCATTGTAGTGACGTTTACACCAGAATTTGGAAGATGCCCAGGTGATCGGTTGATGGACGAACGAAGGACTGGATCGGATGTTATCGGTGAAGTTGAGATAATCGGAAGACTGGATCGAACACATGATGACATCAGCAAGGCGTGTGTTGACTAACACTATCACAAGAGTGTAGCCAAATCTATCCTTTAGCGGTGGTAACAATACTTCTCAACGGAATCACTAGAGTTGTCAATCCCTATGCTCAAAGTATGTGGTTGTCGACACTTCTAATGTTTCTACCAGGAATAAAGTTATCCCTAGCAACTATGCCAAAAATGCTTATGGGTACAGCTCTATAGGATAGGTGATGGGATTCTGCAAGCACACAGAACTATCGTGTAGCACCTTACCTAGGAGTACCAGGTGTCGAATTCATATTTTCCCAAAGGAAGCCGGGGTTTATGATTCTTAGGATCTGATAGTCAAGGATCTAGATATGGATAAATGGGATAACAACCTTAGTGAGGATAAATCAATGAAGAGTAGCTAAGGTGGAAACACACTAGGATAACTCTAAGTAGATCTGGAGTTTATGGGAGATCTCTAACTCAGTAAAAGATCAGTTGCTTGTTATACCAAAGAGACTGCTATACCAGGAACGTGCAAAGTCCTAAACTAACTGGGATTCGACTGAATAGGCCCCGTACACCTACAAGTTCTATGCCTTTAACCTAGGCCAAACGTGGTGGAATCCAGAGGATTCCAGGGCTGTCACCACCTAGAACCTACCACTACTATCCATGGGCCTAGCCGCACTCAAGAGTAAGAATATAGCCTAAGCACCGCGCTTAATCTATAAAACTTACTACTCTAACTCTAGCCAAGGAATTAGAGCACTCTAACCAAGCAATGAGACAAGTATGCAGCTGTTTAAAGTATAACAATAAATAAATGAAGCAGGAGATCTTTATTATCGATAAGAGTGAAGAACACCGCAGAGGAGGTTGCCGACAAGCCCGGCTCCTCCACAAACTTCCTCCTTCTCCTGACTTCTCTCTCACTACTCTACTCTTCTCTAGGTAGCACTATTCCTAAGAGCAGAGCTTCATTAGAGAGAAAGGAGCTACTACTGACTACGAGCTGAATCTCTAGTGATTTTCTAGTGATTCCCTAGTGGTTTGCTTTACAAGTGAGGAAACAGGTCCTATTTATAGTGCAGGGGAGCTCTAGGGGTACTTATAGGCGCTCAGGAGGTCAGTGGCCCGAAGTGGCAGGGTGGGCGCCCTACTAGGAGGGCAGGCCCTTGATTCCACCACCTTGCATCCAACGGCCCTCATTCCTCCTCAAAGGCAGTTGCAAGGTCAGTTGGTGCCCTGATTTGGCGGTTTGCAACCCCCGGGAGGATGACATGTGAGTCCATCGATCCATGGCACATCACTTGATCACCATTGGATGAAAACCAACTTTGATTGATGGCTTGGATGACTCCTGGGAACCTTCCCTCGGACTGTGGACGTGGCACGCAGTTTGGACAGGGCGGGCCCTGTTGATAGGGCCACCAGCTCCTTCTGACACGTTTCTAAGCCGTTGATGTTGAATCAACATGCCATAGGCCATTTGGGAGGATGGAACATGGATCCGTGATATGGCATGTCCATTTGGCAAGAATGACAGGGTGGGCGCCCAATGTGGAGGGCGGCCGCCCCCTCTGGCTCCCACGTGGCAGCTGAGGTGCCAACCTGTCTTGGTTTGCTTCGTTTTTGCCTGTTTTCACTATTTTTCCTGCATACACAATATTTCTCCAACCACATGTGGAACTAGGTGAGTTTCAAAGTGAGTTATTTGCATTTCATTTGGTTTTACTTGATTATGGGTGAAATGTTGACGGTCAACAGCGTGTTGCAGAAGCCAGAGAAGATCGAATAACTGGCATAATGAAGCATGAGTGTACATCCGCAACAATTATGAAGCAATCAAGGAGTAGGCCCAGACGAAAGGGAAGGATGGGCTCCAAGTTATCTTAGAATTAGGAAATTCTATTATTTCCTTATTTCTGGTTAGGGTTTTTCATTCGGTTGAGATTTCTTTTTCTAGCCGCTGGGTATAAATATAAGCCCGAGCGTATTGTAAAGGACATGAACACATCAATACAACAACCTTTTCAGCCCTCGGCCAAAAACTCTAGGAGTAGGAGTAGAGTAGATCTAACGAGTTCTTCGACAAGGTGGGTGTCATCCGATGGACGCAGGCTTGCTGTAAGTACCGTCCGCTCGTGTTTACATGTACGGCCTTTACGAGTCTGCCTCATACCCCACTGCTAGATGAATACGAGTAGTTATTGATTCTCGTTTAATTTGAGTATGGCTTATGCAATTCTGCCTTGCACCCCACTGCTTCGATTAGATTAAGGGTTAGTTATCGGCTCTAATTAAACTGGCATATTTAGTTAGATTCATTAAGTTACCGATGGTGCTTGATGTTTATTTATTGTTTATTTTATTTAAGCATCATCACCTGCCCAATCTTGATTTATTTTTTATCGTCTTAAACCTTATGTATCTATCTTGCTTAATAAATGGATGATAATTGAATATTATGTTTAAGCGAGTAGATTTGTTTGTCATTAGCCGATCAGTTCAGATCTAGATTGTATACAGGTTGCACTTAAGTAATAAAGTGAATTGTATTAAGAATCTTTGATTAGTAGATTCAATTCTTAGCTTACGTCACAAGTTGTAACGATCCGGTCGATCCTCGTGACGTGAGCGACGGATTAGGTTGGCTGGTCAAAGGGTCAAGGCATTCTTTACTTTACAGGCTTGTATGTTGCATGTATTGTAATCAGATCGGCTGCTTAGCCGAGTCTGTTTGTAATTGCCTTCTGCATGTCATATTTTCCTGATCTCTCTCGTATGTTGTTTTACGCTTTGGTCATGTCAAGATTGATTCACATGTGTTGTTATAACATCCGTATTTTTCATCATCTTAAATTTCACTAAAAATTTGAACTTTTAAAATTTTCCAACAAATTAAAATTTGACTTTACTTATTTTCTGCAAAACCGTTTTCGAAAACCTTTTCCGAAAACCTTGCATTAAAATTCATTATATGCATCCTCTTGCTTTGTTTGAATATTTGAATGTTTCTTTGATTGTTGGAATGCTTGCATGGTTGTGTTTGGATGTTTGTTTGCTTTCAGGAATTTAATTGAGGCACCGAAACATTCTTTGAATTTCCTATCCTTCTCCTTGACTTATTAATTCCTTCCTTGACTTATTTCTCTCCCAAATAATTCCCTAATATTATTCATTGAAAATATTCCTTGACCTTTTCCTCGGATCATCTCGAACCTTTCCTCTTCCAAATTTCTTGGCATTTCAATTTAAAAACCTAGATGCGTTGTGTTTCAGTTTATTTATTATATTTTCTGGGAAATAGAAAGGCATTTGTTAAAAGAGAATAGCCACTCGGGCTCATTCTTTTCCCGCCCTCCTTTCCCCGGTGGGCCAGCGCACTTTGGCCCAGCTCGCCAACAGCAACACGGACAGCCCAGCAGCCCAAATTCCCTTCCCATCTCTCCCTCTCTCCGACATGCGGACCCCGCCTGTAATCTCTTTCTTTCACCCTGCTGCCTTCGAGAAATTTCAATATTTAGCCCTCAATTCGCACGCCTATCAATAATTGACCCCCGATTCGCAAGCCTTTCAATATTTGACCCCGCACACGTGAAAAGATTTATTTAAAATGAGAAAAGGAGAGAAAATCCTGAAAACTCTTTTTATTGAAGCAATTCGCGTACGCGAGCACGGCGCGAGTGTTCGCGTACCCTTTTTAAAATGACTCCGCTCGGTCTCAAACCGACCGCCGCCGAAACACTCGCGCCGTGCTCGCCCAGCAAGCCACCATGCTGGAGCCATGGTCGGCACTGCCACCGCCCAGCTACCGGGGCCGAGCTCCCCACAGTGCACCGCGCTCTGCTCGTCTTCCATGCTATTGCTGGCCGCGCTGCTGCTTGCCGTGAGGCTGGGCACCGTCGTGACGCCGCCCGAGACCACTGCCGAGCCACCTATGCTCCTCCCCGTCGCTACTCTGCTCACCCAGAGCCGCCCTCGTCTAGCACCGCCCGCCGGCCACACCTCCCACCGACACGAACTCGCGCAGAGGCCAGCCGGAAATTGCCAGGCGGCCACCGCGTAGGAGCCGAGCGCCGCAGGAGGCCGCTTGCCCACCTCCGCCCCACCTTGCTGAGCTGCACGAACCACGAAGCCTCTCGCTACCGACTGCTGCCGTTTGCCATGCGCCGGCGAACTCCCTCTGCTCTCCCTCTCTTGTCCTCCCTCCCTCCCTTTCCTCTTCTCTCTTTTCTTTCTGTTCGCACGCAGAGGACAGGAATGGACTAGTGGCCTAGTGGGCAACGGCATCAACCTGCCTGGCCACGTCGCTCATCCAATAAGGTCACGCCACGTCGTCTCCAGGGCCCACACAGCAGCAGCAGCTGTCCCCATCCTCCTCTCCTCCCCTGCGTGGACACAGTTCACCTAGACAAGGTGTAGGAGCATGTGGTCCACAGCGTAGAGAAGGCTAGGTTCACAGCACAGTTCAGCAAACAGAACTTACATGCCCTGATCCCCTCGCGTTAGCCTAGAAGGAAAATGCTATGTGCACCCGGAGAATGTACACTGAGGATTAAACGAAGGGCTTTCCTATTCTAGAAAATTCCTAGAAAATTCTTAAATAAACTAGGTACATTATAAACCCTATCCAATCTCTTCCGACTCCATTTCCACTCTTCAAAATTTCTAGAAATATTTCCCATACCTTTTCTCTTGACCCGCCTTTCCCGCTAAACTTCAAAAATCCATATGTCCACCACCCAAGTTCCGAATCCCGTAATTCTTCCACAACAAATCTTCTAAAATCACTTCCTACCTATTTATATCGTCTTCCTAATTTTGGTGCCCATTTAAATTCTAGTCGTCTTTATTTTTTCATCCTCTTTTATTTTGCCGCTAACCCGTAGTTACACTTGCACCGTATATTCGCGTAGGCGTATACACCATGTCACGTATGTGAATACGCTAATATACACATGCACGTAGATCGTAGTTGCTCACATGCAAGAGCATATGCGTTGGGTGTATGTATAGGTATGTATAAACCTGTATATAAATATATATTATATATGCATCATATATACTCCTAACGTATCATGCCTATGCATGGCTAACTGTCCCCCTCTCCACCTTTTTAATCGTCCCTAGGCGCATACATATGCATGTGCATATGCATCGCTAACCTAACCTCCAGGCATATACATATGCATGTGCGTATATGTCGCTAACCCTGCTAACCCTTGTATGTGTATATGGATACATATATACGTACCTAACCACTCTAACCCGAGGCACATACATATGCAAGTGCGTATGTGGTGCTAACCCCCTTGTGGATCCATAGAAGTCGGTCAAGTTATTTATGATGACTTGGTCACGCTTTCTACTCCAGATTCATATAATAATGATAGCCCTAGTGAGGACACGTTTAGTAGGATCGTTTCTCTCTTCACTATGTTGTTTTGATTGTGTTTGTGTTGTTTCCTCTTTTTGGAGTTTCTTTGCTTGTCAACGCTAGACGGCGTAGGATAAAAAGACGACGTGAAGACAACCTGAAGGCACCCAGAAGCAAATCATGAGAAGATGGAGAAATACCAAGAATAGTACATGAATACAAAGGAACAAGGAAGTCAGGAACCCAGGACATGATCGTCATCGAGTAAAGGCAAGTCTAACTTCCCTTTCCCTCCTTCCTCGTTTTTCCATACCAATACTTCCCTCTCCCTAAATATCTCCATCCACCAAAACCACCACAAGCCCCACTTCCCTTCCACCTTGCCACCTAAAATTCCCCTACCTAAAAACCTTCCTCTCCTAACTATCCTCTCCACCAAAAGCCTACCATAAAGACTACCACTACCCCTCCATACCTTCCACCTCTCCCCTCCACATATCATGCCACTACCATCCCAACTGCTTCTCCCACTACCACCATATTCACCACCTCCACCACCAAACCTATATCTCTCATTCTACCACCTGAACTTAATAAACCTGATTTATTTCATGATATTTGTGTAAATGCTTACATGATAAATTCTGCTATGATTAAACTTGTGAACATAAATCCTGATATATGAATGAATCCTGATATAATGTGATAACTAAAACTGTTCGACTAAGCAAGCTGGAGGTAATTTCATGCGGTATGAAATTACCTTTGGGTAGGTTCGCCCGGAGTGGGTTCCTACTTGGAGATGCTTGTCTTGGTCATAAATTGATTAGTCATAAGCCAGTCTCGCCTGGTCAGAAACTCGTACAGCCACATGTCTATATGGGTAGACCTACAATCCGCACCCCATAAGGTTGAAGTATAATATTTATCTGGAGGCCGAAGGTGCAACGAATTGTCAGGAGCCGAATAGGGATACTGGCCCATGTTCGGTCGTCGTGGGGATACTGGCCCTACGTTAAATTTCTGTTGGGCTGTGTGCGAGCCGCTTATTAAATTCTGGGCCGAGTTGAGCCAATTATATATTCCTGTATATTGCATGATAGGGTTCATGCAAGTCGCTGTGTGGATTTCCGACCCTTGATTAGTTCGTGGTAGAGTTATATGGATCCTTAGGTAGCTCCAACCGGGTACGGATGCTTGTTAGACCTGTCCAAGCCATGACGATGGTGTTGGATTGTGTCTATCGTGTGGGGAGATTTGTACACCTCTGCAGAGTATACTGAATCTATTCGAATAGCCACGTCCTTGGAATGGGCAACCGCCGGGATGAGGTCACTTATGTATAGGGATAAACACTGTAATAAAGGTATGAATTCTAATGACTGATGATAATAACTAACCTGGGAACTAGCGAGAACGGTTAATGCTCCTAAACCTTCATTTTATATATATTATAACTTTACTCCTATCATTTACCACCTTTGCCACTATAATCCCACCTTCCCTTTCTACCTTTCTTTTCCTCCCCGTTAGGCTTGGTGAGTACTTTACGTACTCAACCCACTCGATACTATGTTCTCAGGGATCTATCAACGGGAGTATACGCAAGGATGCAGCCGCATAATCTACGCAAGGATGGAACAGAAGGAGTACCCGCCAGGATGTAATCTATGCAAGGATGGATATACAAGGACATACACACGAGGATGGAGATATAGGCCTTGCACACGAGATTCAAGCAAGAGAGACTACAAGCAAAGGGATACAAGATCGAGCTGAAGACTGAGGGTTACGTCTGCACTCCAAGTTGCCTGTAGGAATGGAACCACGATGTCGTAGGAACGCTGTGTTATACTCTGATGTTTGTTGAAGGCCAATGGCCTATCTTTGTAAATATAAACCTTGTAAATGTGTTTTCTACGTTAGCAATAAAAGTATGGTTATTTTGATATCAATCTTGTTTAATTTATACGTATCAGCTATTGATCCAGGGACTGATACGGATGTACAGTGGACCCCAAAAGTAGGGGCCCGACAGTTGTTAGCTGTAACAATCCGGTTGATCCAAATTAATGAACGTGATAGATTGAAACATGCATTAATGTGCAAGATAATATGTAATTGAGATTTGGTTAATATGATCTGTTATCATTCATGTATCCCTAAATCGGTTAATTGGAAATCGGATGTTTATGCTACAGTCACATGATCGATTCATGTAATCGGATATCGGCTCCCTAGCTGATAGCCTAAGACAAAGGCCCATTGGGCAAAATATTTGGAACCACCTAGGACACACCAGTGGTTCCACCTTGTGTTATTGATCGACTCTTTTCTCCCTTGTCAATTGCAGGTCAAATTGACTGCCACGCTTCTAGCCCAACTATCTAAGCTAGCTGGTCTGCAGACTCTTGCTCTGTAGATCGTTCTAGCTTCACTAGTGTGTTGACTGCAGAACCACATTTTGCATCAACAGGTGATAAACAAGGCAAGGCTAGTTGCACAAGGGTACACTCAAGTAGAAGGATTGGATTTTGGTGAGACTTATGCTCTGGTTGCAAGATTGGAAGCAATTAGGATTCTTCTTGCTTATGCTTGTTCACATGACATCAAGCTCTATCAAATGGATGTCAAAAGTGCTTTCTTGAATGGATACATCAATGAGTTAGTATATGTTGAGCAACCCCCGGGTTTTGAAGATGAGAAGAAGCCCGACCATGTCTACAAGTTGAGAAAGGCTTTGTATGGTTTGAAACAAGCTCCAAGGGCACGGTATGAGAGATTAAGAGATTTCTTGCTCTCTAAACATTTCAAAATAGGGAAGGTTGACACCACACTCTTCACCAAAAGAATTGGCAAGGACTTGTTTGTGTTGCAAATCTATGTTGATGACATTATCTTTGGTTCAACCAATCAAGACTATTGTGAGGAGTTTAGAAAAATGATGGCAAACAAGTTTGAGATGTCCATGATTGGAGAGCTAAGTTATTTCCTTGGTCTTCAAATCAAGCAATTGAAGAGTGAAACTTTTATAAGCCAAGGCAAATACATTAGGGACATGTTGAAGAAGTTTGGGATGCAAGATGCAAAATCTATTAGCACACCAATGGGCACAAATGGTCACCTTGACGAAGATAAGAGTAAAAATATGGTGGATCAAAAGAAGTATCGGTCTATGATTGGAAGCTTACTCTATGTAACTGCTTCAACACTAGATATGTTTAGTGTTTGCATGTGTGCAAGGTATCTGTAACAGAACCACCTAAATCATGTGGCCCACAAGCACCTGCCATTGTCACTAATGACCTCTGACAGCCGGGCCATGTCCCAGATGATCTAGATAGCCCTATCAGGTTACATCAGCACCTGTTTCTCCGACAGGATACCATTGCGAAGCCATTACAGGATTACAACATTTCATAATAAAATACATTAGAGTAAAAGTGCGGAAGATTTAAATAGTACTTAGATTACAAACCGGTTGTTCAAATAGAATTCAAATGCAGTTATTACAGACCATAGTTTAAATAGTAGCAGTAGCAGTAGAATGACAACATAATATAATAAGATAGATAATAACACGAACCCTGCCCACAGGTTCACTTCACTCTTCCTCGCTATCCTGGATGATGGTCACACAGCAAGGGGCCAGGCAAACCTCCTGCTGCTGACTACCTGCAACGGGGTTAACAAAACCCTGAGTACTGGGGTACTTCGCAAGACTTACCCGACTAAGGAAAAGTACTGAGACTCAGGAATGCAGGAAAGGCTTTAGTCAGAGTCAAGATATTTTGCGGAAGAAGCATTACTAAACCTACTTTCAATATTTTAATTAACATTATTAATAGTCAATATTAATAATCCACAATTCTTTTGTAACACCTAGAATTTTGCAACAATTTTAAATTAGAGAATTTACTTAATTATGCAATTAATTGTTCATGCTAATATAGGGAAAATAGAATTTTTGGGGAAATTAAAATAAAAACCTAGTCAAAACATGGTTGTTGCACTCATGCTGCTGCATATTTATTTTGTGATGCTTGAATTATTATTTGGTCTCTCAAATATTTGAAAATTTCTTTTGAAAACTTGTTGGAAAATTAGAAAGGAAATAGAATAGAAAAGGGGAAGGCCTCCCTCTCCCTCTCCCTTTCTGTTTTAGCCTGAGGCCCAGTTGGCCGGTTTCCCCCTCCCTCTCTTTTCTCTCCTGGGCCGAGCCCAACCAGCCAGGAGAAGCCGCTGGCGCCCTCCCTCCGTTCCTTTTGCGCCGACAGGTGGGCCCTGCCCTTGCTTTCACTGACGAGCCGGGCCCGCGTGGCAGCCTCACTTCCCACCTTCCCTCTTCTCCTCCTCCGGTTTCCTTTCGCAGAGGAGCAGAGCTCGCCGCCTCGATCTCCGCCGGCAAATTCTCACCTCCCCAAATCCCTCCTTCCTCTTTAGAGCGCCCTCGGGGCTATTTAAGCCGGTGCCCGATTCCCTGCCACCCCTTCGAACCCTCATTGCGCCTCCCCTTGCCTCTCGCAGCACGCAGAGCACACCGCCGCCGAGAACTTTCCGCCGCCGAGACCAATTCGTCGAGCTCGGCAACGATTTCCTCTCGGTGAACCCCTCTTGAGCTTTGCGCCGTCTCGGTGAACTCCCCGAGCCGTTTTCCCCCTCGGATTGGGCACTGACGCTGCCTCCCTGCTGTTGCAGGACCCCGCCGCCGCGCCGAGCTCCGCCCTCGCCGTTGAGGTCCATCACCGAGACCTCCTCCGTCCAATTCAACCGTCACATAGGCATCGTTGTGAGGTAAAGAAGCCTCGCCCACCAATTTTTGTTCGTTTCACTCCTTCCCGAGTCGCCGGCTAGCTCACCGGTGAAGCCCGGCCGCCATAGGCCCTGCTGCACTTTTCCCATCCCGTTGCGTGCCAAATGGTGGCCTCCATAGTTCTCGCAGCAAGCCTAGCTACCTCCCCGGACTTTTCCCGGCCCAAACCAGGCACCGTAGCCCCGAGATCGCTGTCTCCGGCGAGGGCGCTGCCGCCGGCCGCCCAACTCCGGCGAACAGAGCAACTCCTCCCTGGGCGGTCTAATCCTGGCCGCCCATCTCTATATCAACGGCACCGAGAGCTCGATACCCCTTCGGTGCACGGCTACAGCGTGGACTCGGTCCACCCGCGCACACGCGCTGGTCCACGGACAGCGTGGTGGACCCGACCAATCACATCGTGCCACGTGGTAGTCAGCGGGGTCAGCGCGCAGCCCTTTGCGCCTCCTCGGTATTACGCTTCTCTATTTCGAAAACGTATTTCCCGGAGTTCAAATGAAAAGGCGTTTTCAATTATTTGCAAAACTGCCACCGATCTTATTTTATGTGTAATTTCTCCGTTTTAAATCCGTTTTGAACGATTCAAATTTCGTTAGATTTGTAATTTCAAGATCTACATGTTAATATCATTATTTTATATATTGTGAACTTTTAAAATTTGAGGTATATTTAACCTATTATTTTACAAAGGAAAATCTTGAAAAATCCATAACCTAATCGTTTTAACTCCGATTGGATTCGTTCAAATTGCGTTGGGTTCGTAATTAATACCTTCTTTCCAGTGTTATAATTTTTACCTATATTAATAATATTTTATTTTCAAGTGTTATTTTAATCCCTAAAAATGCATTAAAACTTGGAAAATTCATATCTTTCACGTTTTAAATCCGTTTTCGATGATCTTTATATCGATGTGATCGTAGCAACGTGTAGATCAGTTTTATAAACTTTTTAATTGGTTTTCTCACTGTTGGTGTACTGTTCTAATTTATACTCTTGTTCGCCTTGCATGAATGCCCCTGTATGCTTGTATTATGGTGTTTGATCGAGTATAGACGGTGAGCAATTCGACGTTGGTTACGACCCGCACTTCGAGGACCAGCAAGACCAGCAAGACTTCCCTGAGCAAGGCAAGTAATTCATGGGATTATCCTTGTTACCTACTTGTGAAAGCTTTTTATAAATATCATATGCATGCAATTCCTTGTCAACCCTAGTGAATTCCATAGATTTGTACCTGTTACCTTGATACCTATGGTTTATGCATGTGGATGGGTTGGCTATGCTATTAATATCATGATCTTGTAAATTGTCTAATGGTAATGCAATGAACTTTAAAAGATGACTTTATCCGTAAGTGAACCTCCGGGAAAACCGCGCAACTATGAGTGCTAATGGGCTCTGGTTTTAGTTCAGTAAAATGCTCTTGTCTAGCTTGTTAGTAGTTACCGAAAGGCGCAAGTGGGGTGTGATTAACCGGGATAGCTTATAGTTTGGCCCCTGTCTGGAATGATGTGTATAGGCTGCGGTTATGTGCCATCAGGCAGGGGAAATATTATAAGAACAGGCACAGTATCCATAGCGGCCCTAACTTGTTAGACAAGACTTTTGAAAGACTTCATAGTGATACCCTGCTCACTCACCTTGGTAGTGTTTTTGGGAGTAATTAACCCGAGCAAATGGGAATCACGGCTCGTAGTGAAAGTGTGCAACCTCTGCAGAGTGTAAAACTGGTATACTAGCCGCGCCCTCGGTCATGGGTGGCTTGGAATCCTCATGGAACAGAAAATATTGTCATTGTTTAATTGTTTATGCTTACTACTTCACTTTACATCGATCATGAATATGGGAATTTATGAAACACCATTGATGCTACTTATTGTGCTATAATTAATTGTCTTTAAAAATGCTCCCGCAACATAACCACATACAGCTAGTTGAGCCTCATGAACCCTGTGTTTTACTTGCTGAGTACGAAATGTGCTCACCCTTGCTATTACCACACAACAGATGAAGATTGGAGTTATGATTACCGCAACGAGTTCTAGACTTGTTGTCAACCAGTCAACGTCCCTGCGATGAAGCCGCCACGAGAATTATCTTTTCCGCTGAGATGTTGTAATAAAGTACTATGATTTAAATATTGTTAGCTAAGTAATAAACTCTGCAATGGTACTATTTAATTTGTCTAGCATGTGTGGACTTGATCCTTGGCACACATGTGAGCTTTTATACATCCAGGTGTTGTTTTTGATATCGGGGTGTGACATCTTTCTAACAAATCCATCAAATCCAATTAGTTACACATTCTCAAAAACATCCTACTTCCGAACCACTTTTTGATGTAGGTGTGAGGATCAAGTCTCCATAACCGAGGAGCAACGACGATTCAAATCCATTAGTACCCAGCTGGGGATCCCTAACCACACTGCATATGTAGCACCTAAGCTTGCATATAACAACCCCGTCTACCACGGCTTTTCTATCCCTGAAACCGGTCCTGCGCCACTACCCGAGAGCACAGTACTCCTCTCGTCTCCAGGCACGACAGCCACGAGGGTACATGCTACTCTCACCATCTCTCCACTCCCAGTGCGTGGTTGTCGGTTCAAGCAATAGAGCTACTGGAGATAGGGCTTTCCGTAGTATGTGGCTAGTTACAAAGTCTCGATCACAGCAGGCCGACAACGAACGGTACCTAATACTTTCCGTTGGATACTATGCATTGGGACTCCAACCCAAATACCCTGGTAACCACCCGGTTTTCACATCCTTTTCCATCGGCGATGATAAGTTGGGACTCCAACCCAAACATACGACCACCACCCGTAAAAACCCGTCCCCGTTGGTGACAATGGACTGGCCAAGTACACCACCAACAATGAGGACAATACCAATCCCTTTTAATGATTCATTGTTTGCATATCATCATAGTTCAAAATAGCATTTTATGCAAATCTAATTCAATTAAGCAGGGCTAAGCATTTTTCAATACTTTAATTAAATCGGGTTCTCGGGGTATAATCAGTGGTCAAGGAAAGGTAATGCATCGATAGGTCATCACTCAACTCCTATTAACCTAGTGCAATAGATTAACTCAAGTGAATAAACATTTTTAAATATAAGGAGGGGCAAATGCACCGGGGCTTGCCTTAGATTGCGTAGAGTGTCGGGTCCGGGTCAGTGCCACAGATATCAAAGCCCTGGATCTCCTCGGGAACCACCTCCGCAGCAAGAACCTTGGCTTTGACTTCTTCGTTGCCAGTCACTACACGCATGCAATGATGAATGCTTCAATGCGATGCAACATGAAATGACAGACAGAATTCGATAATAAATAATACACTCATGGTCATAACCCTACCTCAAGCTAACCATGATTATTCTAATCCACCCTGCCCTAGGTCATAAGGGTGATTGACATAGAATCTCAATCAATCCAAAAATCAAACAATATCATATTTGTCTTTATTTCCTATTCCTTTTATTAACCAATCAATCAAACATTTAATTAATAAACAACTAAACTAATTTCATTTGACACCAAACTTCACCAACAGATAGATCTTTACCTAAAACAGTACCAAACCAATTTTCATGATTTTTGGAATTACAGAGAATTAATTAAAATTCATTAAATTTGTATTTATGAATTAAAAGACTGATTTTTACTCCCTATAGAAACTGCCCAAACACTACATCTCATATTTTTATAATATTCTACACTGAATAGAGAGTGCACAAAATTATTTTTATAATTCTTCTTACAGTAAATTAATTCATACAAAAAATGTAAAGATATAGCACTATTCATTCAAATTATAATTGAAAAGGCTTTTGGATATTCGTTGGAAAAAGAGAAACCACACGGGCCCGAGCCGGCCCACTCGGCACGACACGGCCCAGCCAGCCCGCACTTACCCGCGCACTCCTCTCCATCACTCGGGGCCACTGATGGGCAGGCCCCACCCGTCAGTCCCTTCTTCCACCTCAGTTCGCCCAACCGAGGCGCCGGCGAGCGCCGACCAGCGGCTACCCGCCGCACCGCAACTCCTCCGCCTAGAGCATGACTACCGACGTGCTTCCCCGTTCCTCGCACACCCACTGATGCAGGCGTTCGGGCAACCTGGCGCTAGCAGCGGCCTGGCTATGGCTGTGGCGGCGCCGAGCACGTCGGCGGCCATGGGCTAGCGCCAACAGACCGGTAAAGTTTAGGGAAAGGACTCGGGATGGACGAGAGACTCACCACGGTACAAGCCCGACAGTTGGTTCGGACGGAGATGGAATGTTGAGGCGAGTTTGGCGACGACAAGGAACCCGGCGGCTCGGAACCGACGGCGAGACCCCGTTCCGGCGATCCTAAGGAACCCAACAACAAGCCAGCGCGCGCATGATCACACATATGGCACACATAGACCGCAACAAATGAGCCCAGGGTCTAGAACTCACCCGAGACGTCTAGTGACGACGAAGATCCCCGCGGTGGCGCTCCGGCCACCCGTGAAGACGACGATGACGTTCTAGCACCCTCCGACCACTGCAGTCGGCTCTACTGGGTGGAAACGAATCGCAATGACGAGGTGGTGTGACTGGCGAAGTGGATTGGGCAATGATCAAGGGAGGCCGGCCAATTTCGCCTTTAAGACGTCGAGGACGAAGGGATAAGGTCGGGGAGGTCCGGGGCCCCCATGCGGCCGTAGCTCGACGGCGACGGGGCCCTGCCCCGGCCGGACGACGCCAGCGTGTGGTGCGGCACACGCGCGTACCCGCACTGCCTGCGCGGCCGAGAAGAGAGGGGGTCCGGTACTGTTTATTCCCCCTAGAGTCAACACCTATTTCTTCAAATTATTGCCTATCCATTTAGAGTCAGGGAAAATTCCTAAAATAAAAGTTGTGCAAAATTTTTTGATGAACACTTTTGCCTTTGACACCAAGTTCAAATTCGGCCAAATTTTGAATTTACAGAAAAGGGGGTAAAAGTTGAATTTGAATTTCATTTGCAATTCACTGAAATTTTCCAAACTTTTCTGTAGAACTTGAAAATCTATAAAAATGAAAGTTGTTCAACTTGCTGAGCCCTACAACTTCTATTAAGGGTGTTTTGTCAGATTCTTGATAGTTTTTAAATTGATGTTTCATATTTGAATTTCAAGTCATTGTTTTGAGTTTAATTCAAATTTCCAGTGCATAACTTCAAAATCTCCAAAAATAAAAGTTGTTCCATTTTAAAAGATCTACAACTTTTATTAAGACACTTTCACATGATTCCTAGTAGTTTTTGAATTAGGGTTTTGGGATCAAATTAGGGTTTAATATCAATTTCCTATTTGAATTTAACTTTAGATTTTCTTTTAGGGTTTAATTACACAATCAACCATGAACACAAGCAAGTCACTCTAGAAGACCTAAACACAATCACATGCAGGCAGTTAAATTAAATATGATGACATGGCAGATTAATTAACCCGTAATACCAGAGATATTACAGCCTTCCCCACTAAAAGAAATCCCGTTCTGAGATTTAATACATAACTAAAACTTGAAACAAAGTAATGGAAAAGAAAATGTGTCAATTAAACCTAATTCAACCTTGATCACTAAATGAGTAGCAAAGTTTATACATTACAACCCCTTGGAACCTTACATCTACAGAGTAGCGAAAAATTCAGGAAAATTTTCTGCGAGATAGTCCTCTGATTCCCAAGTGGCTTCATATTCGGAATGCTGGCTCCACTGGATCTTGTACCACCTGGTTGTAGTTCTTCGGGTAACTCGATCCTTATGATCCAAGACTCGAATTGGATACTTGGAACATGTTAGATCCGGTTCGAGTTCCACTCCTTCAACATCAACCACTTGGTCGGGCACCCGAAGGCACTTCTTGAGTTGCGACACATGGAACACATTGTGTACTTCAGAGAGGTGCTCCGGCAATTGCAACTTATAAGCCACTTTTCCCACACGTTCTATAATCAGGAACGGTCCAATATATCTCAGAGCTAGCTTGCCCTTGACTCCGAATCAGTTGACCCCTTTCATTGGTGACACCTTCAGATAGACATAGTCTCCAACTTTGAATGCGAATGGTTGACGCCTTTGGTCAGCATAACTTTTCTGACGTGACTGTGCCACTTTCAAATTTTCCTGTATCAGTCGGACCTTCTCTTCGGCTTCATTAACTAAGTCAACTCCATAGAACCATCTTTCTCCTGGTTTGGACCAATTCAACGGAGTACGACACCTACGACCGTAGACTGCTTCAAACGGAGCCATCTTGATACTTTCTTGATAGCTATTGTTGTATGAGAACTCTGCCAAAGCTAAACACTCGTCCCACGTGTTGGTGTAATTGAGTGCGCAAGCCCTCAACATGTCCTCAAGTACTTGGTTGACTCTTTCCGTCTGTCCAGTCAGTTTGCGGATGATATGCTGTGCTATGCAAAAGTTTTGTCCCTAACGACTTGTGAAATGCCTTCCAAAAATTAGAGACAAATTGGGTACCTCGGTCAGAGACGATGGTCTTGGGTACTCCATGCAGCTTCATCAGATTTTCAATATACAGCTTTGCATAAGTCGGTGCCCGATAATCCTTCTTGACTGGTATGAAATGATCTTGCTTCGTGAGATGGTCCACAATAACCCAGATTGAATCAAAACCTCTAGTTGTCCTGGGTAAACCCATGATAAAATCCATGCTGATGTCCTCCCATTTCCACGCAGGAACAGGTAATGGTTGCAGCTCTCCCCCGGGCTTCATATGCACAGCCTTCACTTTTTGACAGGTATCACACCTGGCAACATACCGAGCAATTTCTATCTTCATCTTTGTCTGCCAGAATTTCTGTCTCAAGCCCTGATACATCTTGTTGCTTCCTGGATGAATGGAGAATCTAGTTAAATGTGCTTCATCGAGGATCTTTTGATGCAACTCAGGTATCTTTGGGACTACCAGACAATCCTTGAACCACACAACACCTTCATCATCAATCCTGAAACAATCTGTCTTGCCGGCTTGTACATTCTCCTTGATGTGCTTGATTCCATTGTTCCCCTTTTGAGCAACAATAATTTCATCTCGTATAGGTGTTTCAATGCTGATATTGGCTAGACTGTCCTGTGGAACTATTTCAATGCCTAACTTTTCCAACTCATAGCACAAGGAAAGATCTCTGGGCTTCACAGTCAAACAATTGCAGTGAACCTTGCGACTGAGTGCATCGGCGACCACATTCGCCTTACCAGGGTGATAATGTACCTCAATATCATAGTCCATGATCAACTTAAGCCATCTTCTTTACCTCATGTTCAACTCTTCTTGGGTAAAGATGTACTTCAAACTCTTGTGGTCAGTATAGACATTGCAAGTACTGCCTAGCAGATAATGATGCCAGATCTTCAAGGCATGTACTACAGCTGCCAACTCTAGGTCATGGGTGGGATAATTTTCCTCATGACGCTTGAGTTGTCATGAAGCATAAGCAATGACTCGGCCTTCTTGCATCAAGACACAACCAAGACCGGTACCAGAAGCATCACAGTACACGTCAAATGGCTTTTCAATGTCAGGTTGCGCCAGGACTGGTGCAGTGGTCAACAACTTCTTCAAAGTCTGAAATGCTGTCTCACACTCCGGTGACCAGACAAACTTGACTTGATTCTTCAACAAGTTGGTGATAGGCTTGGCTATTCTAGAAAGATCTGGAATAAAGTGACGGTAGTACCCCGCCATTCCTATGAAATTGGGGACTTGATGCACCGTGGTTGGTGGCTTCCAATTCAAGATTTCCTCCACCTTACTCGGATCAACTGACACACCTTCCACGAACAGAATATGCCCGAGAAACGGAACTCGGTCCAACCAAAACTCGCACTTGCTGAAGTTAGCATAAAGCTGATGTTCTCTCAAACCAGTCAGGACATTGCGGAGGTGGTTGGCATGTTCTTCAGGGGTTTTGGAGTAAACAAGGATGTCATCAATGAACACGACCACAAATTTGTCAAGCTCCAGCATGAAGACGGAGTTCATTAGGTACATGAAATAGGCAGGTGCATTGGTTAGGCCAAAGGACATGACTAGGTACTCGTACAGGCCGTATCTGGTGGTGAAGGCTGTTTTTGGAATATCTTCGGGACGGATCTTTATTTGGTGGTAGCCAGACCTAAGGTCAATTTTTGAAAACACTTTGGCTCCAGCTAGTTGGTCGAAGAGTAGGTCAATATGAGGTAAAGGCTATTTATTTTTTGTGGTAACCTCATTGAGTGGATGGTAGCCGATACAGAGTCAGGGGGATTTGTCCTTCTTTTTCACAAAGATAGCAGGGCAACCCTAGGGTGATGAACTAGGTCTAATGAAACCCTTATCCAGTAAATCTTGTAACTGAATCTTAAGCTCTGCCAGTTCTTTGGGAGGCATCCTATAGGCTCTATGGGATATAGGTGCTGTTCTAGGCTTCAACTCAATAGCAAACTCCACATCACGATCAGGTGGCAAACCAGGCAAATCATCAGGGAACACATCCGGAAATTCACAGACTACCTGGATATCCTGCATTTCCTTGACTGCGGTTGCATATATTCTACCAACTGCTCTTTGAGGGATTGGAAGTTGGATGAGGAGTTGGGTTGAACTATTAGGCAAATTTACTCTGATGGTTCTATTCAGCACGTCAATGAGAGCCTTGTGTTGATACATCCAATTCATGCCTAATATCACATCTATGTCCTGATCTTTGAGTACTATCATGGTGGTAGGGAATATATGCCCACCCAGTTCTATAGGTACTTGCTGCACTACTTCTTTTGTATTTATACGCCACACGGGTGAATGTATTAGGAAACTTTCCTTTATTTCCCCAATTGGTATCTCATGCTTGATGACAAAAGTGCGATTGATGAATGAATGAGATACACCAGAATCGAAAAGCATAATTGTAGGGTGACTTGCGACAGGGAACCTACCCATCATGACGGGTTCACCTTCTGAAATTTGATCAACCTGGTTGTAGTAGACGTGGCCTGCCTTCTTGACCACCTTTCCCTTCTGAGCATGCTGCTGATGTCCACGCTGCTGATTCTGCTGCTGCTGATGGCCATGATTCTTTTGAGCATTTTGGTTGTACTGCTTGGGAAAAGGGCAATCACGGGCCCAGTGGCCCATCTTGCCGTAGTTGTAGCACGGGTGATTGTAGTTAACTTGCGGGGTGGTGACACGAACGCCAGGGGCATTTGGATGGGTGGTGTTTTGCTAGTTGGAGGTGTAGGAGGTAGCAGCAGTATGAACCACAACTTGTTGCTGCGGGTAGGGTGGACGAGAGTGGTGGGTGGGGTGGTAAATGAGTTTCTGACGCTTCTGGCCGCCAGATGACCCAGCTTTCTTTTTCTTCTTCTCCTCTTGGTGTTTACGGTCATTCTCTTCATAGGCAATGGCTATGTTGACAGCTTCATGGTAGGTGCAGTGGAGGTTGTTGGACAAGCTTCGTTGAATCTTATAATTCAGACCCCTGATAAAACAATCCTTTCTTTTCTGATCTGTGTTGGTGTGCTAAGGGGCGTACTGTGCCAGATGATTGAACTGCCCAACATACTGCATGACGGTAGAGTCTTTCTGCTGCAAAGCCAGAAACTGATCAAGCTTCATCTTCATAACACCAGCTGGAATGTAGTGGGCACGAAAAGCTTCCTAAAATGCTGCCCAGGTCATTTGGTGTCCATCAGGCTGAGCTGCCAGAAGATTTGCATACCAAGCGCTAGCAGGACCTCGCAGCTGCTGTGCTGCGAACAGAGGCTTCTGTGTCTCCGTGCAGTGAATCAGACTGAACTTTTACTCCATGGTGCGGAGCCAATCATCAGCTTCCAATGGCTCATCGGCCTTGGTGAACACAGGTGGACGAGTATCTGTGAAATCCACATAAGTTGTCTCATCATCGTCGCGGCGACCACAACGCCCTCCACGGTTGTCCCTGTTTTGCGCCATTGCATTGGCGGCATTGGTGAAAGGACCTTGTTTGGTTTTGGTAATTGAGTGACAACTTAGGTGGACTAATATGTGTTTAAGTGTTGATTACACAGGTGATTAGTCCACAGGTACATGTGTGTGAGCAACTATGCCATGGAGGTGGATATGGCTTGGAGAGTATTGCTTAGCTCACACATGTGGTAATGAAGGAGCTTAACGCATGAGACATGACATGGAGTCATGTGGCTAGGTGGAAAAGATCAAGACAAGGCTTCGCGTCGACAAACCGGTTGCAAGTGTGAAGGGCAAGTCGGGTGATGGCTTGGCGCCAATGGACCAACGCAACGGTGAAGAGCAAGCAAGTCGAGGATCGATGAACCAAAAGCCATGTGATGATATGAAGTGGATCATATAATTCATGAGGTGTTGGTGCATGTGTTGCATCGGCATCGATGGTGTCGGAGACGGAGATGAAGACGGTGATTGGAATGGAAAGCGCAAGGCAAAGGTATAACCTAGGGCGTTTCCATTTCACCAGTCTAAGGTTGAGTAGAGAAGTGCTTGACCGAATTTAGGATAGATGGCCGTACTATCAAGAGGGGCAAACTTGTTTGCATATCGGTCATCTAGTGCCACTTGAGTGATCTAACTTGCATGCATTACTATGATCGAGTGGCGTGGTGAAAAGAGAGAAAAACCTTTGAAAAAATGTTTGTGAAAAGCTAACACACATGCACTTGAACTTGATCACTTGTGGTGTTAGCACTTTTGCAAAGGTGAAAGTATTTGGAGATGGTGTTGTGAGGTAGAGAGGGTGTGGTTCTCTCTCTTCCTCCTGCCAAGCTTGCTCGGCAGGATTCGGAGGTTTTCGGCGAAGTTGCAGAGCGTCGGACTCTAAGGCCAAGGGGCGTCGGACCATTGGCTTGGTCCGACGGCCTGTCCTTGTCTTCTGTGCTGTGGTGCGAGCGTCGGACGCTGTCTGCACTGACTTCGTCGGACCATTTGCTTGCGTCCGACGGTGGCGGCGTTGTGAGCGTCGGACTCTGGTTTTGCGAGCGTCGGACCATCGGCTGACAGTCCAACGGCTCATCGCGGCGAGAGCGCGTCGTGGCATGGCATGGCGCAGTGTCGGACGCTACTCTTTGGTCCGACGCAGGGCGTCGGACTATTGATCGTAGCGGTCCGACGCTTCGGTACTCTCGGCCTGCTCTGTGCAGTGCGTTGGACGGTGGGCGGCGTTGGTCCAACGGCCGAACGTCCGACGGTGAGAAGAAGCGTGGGAAGTCGACCATTGAGATCGTGTGGCAGATCTTAAATGGCAGAGGACATGTGGCACGATCAGGGACCGTTGGACGGTGGCCTTTAGTCCGACGGTGCGCGCCAGTTCGGTTCGACGGTCGGTCCGACGCCTGTTTTTAGTGGGCAACGGCTCTTTTGAGTTGTGGGCTATAAGTAGAAGGTGTTGGCCGGCTGTTGGACGGGTCTTGCACCTTGCGAATGTGTTTCCCTTGCTTGTGCATGACTTAGTGCTCTCCAACTCACTTGTGCTCATCCAATTCACATCCGATTAGTGAGAGATCGATCGCTAGTGCATTGCATTGAGAGTTTGCATCGAGTGGCACTTGGTGATCGTGTTGCAAGCCGGTGTGCTTGTTACTCTTGGAGGTTGCCACCTCCTAGATGGCTTGGTGGGTTGTGGCTCCGTCGAAGCAAGCAAAGGAGATTGTGCTTGGCTCCGGAAAGGTGCTTGTGAGGGGTATTGTGCTCGCCCCGCGGGAGATCGCGAAGAGCAATTCTAGTTGAGCGTGTCACTCAACATCTCACTCGTCGGGTAGGTTCTTGTGGCGCTCTTTGGTAGAGCTTGATCATTGTGATCGATTAGCCACCGAACCACGGAGTGTAGGTGGACACAACGGAGGACGTAGCTTGTGGCAAAAGTGAACCTCCGGATAATAAATCACCGTGTCATCCTCTACATCATCCTTCACGGTGGTTTGCATTTCTCTACACAAGTTATTATTGTTGTTCTTTACTTTACTTGTCTAGTTGTAGTTCTTGTGAGGTCGGTTAGCTTGTGTAGCTTGCCACTCACGTTCTTTGCTTGTGTAGCTTAGAACTAGTGTCTTGTTTAGTTTGAGTAACTAAACAAGTTGCGCTCCTTGATTAGGATTGTGTATCCTTGTCATTGAGCATTAGTGGGCTTAGGTGCTTAGCGCGCTTTTGCTTGCTAGTTGGTAGGAGCTCTCCCGGTGCTTGAAGTGCTAGCACTTAGGTTTGTGTGAGCTTGCGCTAGAACGGTTTAGGGAAGCTCAAGCAAGGCTAGCACCTTTGTTTCTTGCTAGGATCTTTTACAAGGTGCTTAGAGATTTAGTTAGAGGGGTGAATCGTTGCTAGAACCGATTAGGTTTTATTCCACTACGATTAATTGTTAAAAAGGACTATTCACCCCCCTCTAGTCCGCCATCTCGATCCTTTCAATTGGCCAAGGCTGCAATAGCATCGGCGAGAGTCGATGGAATAGGCGGTGGGTTGGGAGCGTTTCCATCCTCAGAGGTACCAGTTGAGCGGGTGTGGACAGGCATCTGTTTAATTGCAAACCAAATTTAGAACTAACATCACTTAACGAAACATAGTAGCGGTTCAAACTTAAACATTACAGCACTTAGACAATGCTTAAAAGACACCACTAAGTCTTTAACAAAGTTCCCAAACCCGAACTAAGGTTCATGGCACAGACATTACAACACAAAGGGTAAAGATAGGCTGACACTCCTAGTCCTAAGACTAGTCTAGTCATCGTCGATGACGTTCTCCTCCTCCTCGTCATCATCCTACATGATCACATCCTCCATGGGATCATCTACCTGCTCAAAGTCATCCTCGGTTGCCTCCTCGTCATACTCCTCCTCCTCAGGACCCACAACCACACCATCCATAGGATCTTCCTCCCGAGGAACGAGGATAAGGTTGAGCTCATTGTTGAGCCTGTGGACCTCCTCATGCAGAGCATTGTTGTAACCCTCGAGGTGCTCTGCATAGTTCTCATACCAATGGGCCCTTGCACGAGCCACATCCTCACACTCCAAGGCCTCATCCCTCTCCTGAGTCAGACGGGTATTCTCCTGGTGCAGCTCCTTGTTCAACCTCACGTCCCTGTAGTGGTTGACACGGGCCACCGTGCAGTCCTCCTGCATGAGCTTCACCTCCCTCTTAAGCTCCTTAATCTTAGCCTTCAGCTCCTTGCGACTGCGGCGGGGACGGTGGCTACTGGAAGCCTCCTCTCCGTCACGCGACGCCAGCTGGTGGCGCGGCACTCCCCTGGGACCCGTCATCTTGCGAGCAGTGAGCTTGCAGCGTGCCAGCTGGAAGTTAAGTATGGATTAGCAAAGATATAACAGGCTAGCAAGAATAGGTTTGGTAAATCCTAACCCATATACCCAACTTTTAAGGAGGAAGTATTATTATAGTGAATTAAACATGATGCATGTATCGTACTTACGAATTTAAATCAATGCAAGATAAATAAATGCATAAATAATTTAACATAGGGCTAGTAATAAAGTTGTTCCAATGCTACCATAACTATTTTACAGAATAAGATAAGAATAAGCAATTTGGACCAAAATAGCAATTTAGATTTTTATGATCCAAAACATTTTGAAGTTTTGCAAAGTAATACCGCAATGATCTAGCAATGGAACGCTCTGATACCAGCTGTAACAGAACCGCCTAAATCACGTGGCCCACAGGCACCTATCAGTGTCACTAATGACCTCTGACAGCCGGGCCCGTGTCCCAGATGATCTAGACAGCCCTGCCGGGTTACATCAACACTCGTTTCTCCGACAGGATCCCATTGCAAAGCCATTACAGGATTACAACATTTCATAATAAAATACATCAGAGTAAAAGTACGGAAGATTTAAATAGTACCTAGATTACAAACCGGTTGTTCCTAATAGAATTCAAATGCAGTTATTACAGACCATAGTTCAAATAGCAGCAGTAGCAGTAGAACGACAACATAATATAATAAGATAGATAATAACACGAACCCTGCCCATAGGTTCACTTCACTCTTCCTCACTATCCTGGATGATGGTCACACAGCAAGGGGACAGGCAAACCTCCTGCTGCTGACTACCTGCAACGGGGTTAACAAAACCCTGAGTACTGGGGTACTCCGCAAGACTTACCCGACTAAGAAAAAGTACTGAAACTTAGGAATGCAGGCTGAGGGTAGTCAAGGTAAGGCTTTAGCAAGAGTCAAGATATTTTGCGGAAGAAGCATTACTAAACCTGCTTTCAATATTTTAATTAACATTATTAATAGTCAATATTAATAATCCACAATTCTTTCTAATAAATCCATCAAATCCAATTAGTTACTCATTCTCAAAAACATCCTACTTCCGAGCCACTTTTTGATGTAGGTGTGAGGATCAAGCCTCCATAACCGATTCGAATCCATTAGTACCCAGCTGGGGATCCCTAACCACACTGCATATGTAGCACCTAAGCTTGCATATACCAACCCCATCTACCACGGCTTTTCTATCGCTGAACCGGTCCTGCGCCACTACCCGAGAGCACAGTACTCCTCTCTTCTCCAGGCACGACGGCCATGAGGGTACACGCTACTCTCGCCATCTCTCCACTCCCAGTGCGTGGTTATCGGTTCAAGCAATAGAGCTACCGGAGATAGGGCTTTCCGTAGTATGTGGCTAGTTACAAAGTCTCGATCACAGCTGGCCGACAACGAACGGTCCCTAATACTTTTCGTTGGATACCATGCATTGGGACTCCAACCCAAATACCCTGGTAACCACCCGGTTTTCGCATCCCTTTTCCGTCGGCGATGATAAGTTGGGACTCTAACCCAAACATATGACCACCACCCGGAAAAACCCGTCCCCGTTGATGACAATGGACTAGCCAAGTACACCACCAACAATGAGGACAATACCAATCCCTTTTAATGATTCATTGTTTGCATATCATCATAGTTTAAAATAGCATTTTATGCAAATCTAATTCAATTAAGCAGGGATAAGCATTTTTCAATACTTTAATTAAATTGGGTTCTCGGGGTATAATCAGTGGTCAAGGAAAGGTAATGCATCGATAGGTTATCACTCAACTCCTATTAACCTAATGCAGTAGATTAACTCAAGTGAATAAACATTTTTAAATACAAGGAGGGGCAAATGCACCGGGGCTTGCCTTGGATTGCGTAGAGTCTCCTGTCCGGGTCAGTGCCACAGATATCAAAGCCCTGGATCTCCTCGGGAACCACCTCCGCAGCAGGAACCTCGGCTTTGACTTCTTCGTTGCCGGTCACTACACCATGCAATGATGAATAATGCGGTGCAACAAGAAATGACAGCCAGAATTCGATAATAAATAATACACTCATGGTCATAACCCTACCTCAAGCTAACCATGATTATTCTAATCCACCCTGCCCTAGGTCATAAGGGTGATTGACCTAAAACCTCAATCAATCCAAAAATCACACAATATCATATTTATCTTTATTTCCTATTCCTTTTATTAACCAATTAATCAAACATTTAATTAATAAAAACCTAAACTATTTTCATTTGACACCAAACTTCACCAACAGATAGATCTTTAACTAAAACAGTACCAAACCAATTTTCATGATTTTTGGAATTACAGAGAATTAATTAAAATTCATTAAAGTTGTATTTATGAATTAAAAGGCTGGTTTTTACTCCCTGCAGAAACTACCCAAACACCACATCTCATATTTTTATAATATTCTACAATGAACAAAGAGTACACTCAATTATTTTAATAATTTTTCTTATAGTAAATTAATTCATACAAAAATGTAAAGATGTAGCACTATTCATTCAAATTATAATTGAAAATGCTTTTGGATATTCGCTGGAAAAAGAGAAACCACACGGGCCCGAGCCGGCCCACTCGGCACGACACGGCCCAGCCAGCCCGCACTCACCCGCGCCCTCCGCTCCATCACTCGGGGCCACTGACAGGCAGGCCCCTCCCGTTAGTCCCTTCTTCCACCTCTGTTTGCCCAACCGAGGCGCCGGAGAGCGCCGACCGGCGGCTACCCACCGCACCGCGACTCCTCCGCCTAGAGCAAGACTACCGACGTGCTTCCCCAGTCCTCGCATGCCCACTGATGCAGGCGTTAAGGCAACCTAGCGCTAGCAGTGGCCTGGCCATGGCCGTGGCGGCGCCGAGCACGCCGGCGGCCATGGGCTAGCGCCAACAGACCGGTAAAGTTAAGGGAAAGGACTCGGGAAGGACAAGAGACTCACCACGGTCCTAGCCCGACGGTTGGTTCGGACGGAGACGGAATGTAGAGGCGAGTTTGGCGACGACGAGGAACCCGGCGGCTCGGAACCGACGGCGAGACCCTGTTCCGGCGATCCTAAGGAACCCAACAACAAGCCAGCGTGCGCATGAGCACACATAGACCGCAACAAACGAGCCCAGGGTCTAGAACTCACTCGAGACGTCTAGTGACGACGAAGATCCCCGCGGCGGCGCTCCGGCCACCTGTGAAGACGACGATGACGTTCTGGCACCCTCCGACCACTGCAGTCGGCTCTACTGGGTGCAAACGAATCGCAATGACGACGTGGTGTGACTTGCGAAGTGGATTGGGCAATGATCAAGGGAGGCCGGCCAATTTCTCCGGCGACCGAGGCTTACCCAACCGGCGACCGAGAGCGAGTGGGAGGAAAAAGAAGGAAGGTCGTCGCCTTTAAGACGTCGAGGACGAAGGGATAAGGTCGGGGAGGTCCGGCGCCCCCATGCGGCCGCAGCTCGACGGCGACGGGGTCCTGCCCCGGCCGGACGACGCCGGCGTGCGGCGTGGCGCACGCGTGTACCCGCACTGCCCGCGCGACCGAGAAGAGAGGGGGGTCTGGTACTGTTTATTCCCCCTAGAGTCAACACCTATTTCTTCAAATTATTGCCTATCCATTTAGATTCAAGGAAAATTCCTAAAATGAAAGTTGTGCAAAATTTTCTGTTGAACATGTTTTCTTTTGACACCAAGTTCAAATTCGGCCATATTTTGAATTTACAGAAAAGGGGATAGAAGTTGAATTTGAATTTGATGTGCAATTCACTGAAATTCTCCAAACTTTTCGATAGAACTTGAAAATCTATAAAAATGAAAGTTGTTCAACTTGCTGAGCCCTGCAACTTCTATTAAGGGTGTTTTGTCATATTCTTGATAGTTTTTAAATTGATGTTTCAAATTTGAATTTCAAGTCATTGTTTTGAGTTTAATTCAAATTTCAAGTGTATAACGTCAAAATATCCAAAAATAAAAGTTGTTCCATTTTAAAAGATATACAACTTTCATTAAGACACTTTCACATGATTCCTAGTAGTTTTTGAATTAGGGTTTTGGGATCAAATTAGGGTTTAATATCAATTTTCTATTTGAATTAACTTTAGATTTTCTTTTAGGGTTTAATTACACAATCAACCATGAACACAATCAAATCACTCTAGAAGCCCTAAACACAATCACATGCAGGTAGTTAAATTAAATATGATGACATGGCAGATTAATTAACCCGTAATACCAGAGGTATTACAGTATCAAGCTTCACCTAGAGAGAGTCACTTGAAGGAAACCAAGAGAATATTGTGATATCTCAAGCACACACCCAATGCTGGACTTTGGTATCCTAAGGGGTTAAACTTTGAGTTGATTGGTTATTCAGACTCCGATTATGCGGGATGCAAAATCAATAGAAAGAGTACTTTTGGCACATGCTAGTTGTGGGAAGATCACTAGTATCATGGTCATCCAAGAAGCAAAACACGGTTGCACTCTCTACCTCCGAAGCCGAGTATATTAGTGCAGGGAGTTGTTGGGCACAATTGCTATGGATGAAAGCCACACTAAGTGATTGTGGAATCAAATTCAAGAATGTGCCATTGCTATGTGATAATGAAAGCACCGTGGAGATAGCTACCAACCCGGTTCGACACTCAAGAACAAAGCACACTGATGTGAGGCATCACTTCATTAGAGATCATCAAGCCAAAGGTGACATTCAAGTTGAGAGTGTGGGCACGGATGATCAACTCACCGACATTCTCACCAAGCCACTTGATGAAGCAAGGTTTTGCAAGTTGAGAAATGAATTAAACATCCTTGATTTCTCCAACATGAGCTGAGCATGCACCCCCAATATATGACTTGCCTCTACTCCGATAAAGCAAAGGTATCACTGTTTGACACATGCATCCATATGTTGATAAGGACTTGTTTAGAGTATATAGCCATACTTATTTCTTTAATTAGGCTCATTCATGGAAAACTAAATTTTTTCAGATCAAATTGTAACCGAACCGACCAATTTATACGAACACAAGTACAAAAGTGATCACCGAAGTGATCAAACCGTCATACTTGAGCCCATATAAACCCGGTAGTCCGCCGAGTATCCTGAAAGACCTCGGTAAATCAACTTAACAACCAAGATTGCATCATCAAGTAAACACCAATCACATACACGGAGCTTTACAGCGGAATAAATTTACAAAGAAGTTCACAATATAATAATACAATAATTTCATCAAGACCAATTTGAAAACAGACTAGCCTTAAATGATACATAATCATAAGTTCGAAATACATTGCTAGTATAAATGACAATCCTTCCATCAAAGCATAGATGAGATAACTTAATAGAAGGCCGACCCCACCGGCGCTTATTCACCATCACCCGCAGGCCTAGACCCTCACCTGCAACATGGTGGGATAAACCCTGAGTACTCGAATGTACTCAGCTAGACTTACTCGTCATAAACCAAAAATAAAATGACACTGAGAGGAATGCAAGGCTTTATTTGGTGGAGTTGGCTGACATTGTTTGCATAAAAAGCTTAAGGTTCATTATGTATATTTACACAAGTTTTATCATCAATTTGATCAGCTTGCATTATTAATACCTGTCTAGGTGAATGCCTATTCAACTAGATTATAACATCACATTATTATGGAACTAGGATTAAGTAATTATCTTACTTAGGTTCTTTGTGTAGCACAATCAACTCCTGCAACTAATCAAGCAATGATCATATTCATGTCCAGTTCATAAGCTACCAATCAGCCTTTCAACCATGTACATCCATTCATAAATTAGTTTGGAGTACACCGTGCCGCTGCTCATGTCAAGTTCTCACTAACAGGGAGAGACTGCGATTCGAATCGAATTACTATCCAGCTGGAGTAAAGACCAATTGCTCACCTTACACCTGCCCCCATCAGAGCAGTTTTAGGTGATCTTTCGAATAGCTCAGGTAAAAGCTAGTATGAATTCACCCCGGCACCGTATGCGAGGGATTCAACGGTGGATAGGATGCTCAGATCTTCCCTAAACCGGATGCGCCGACCGGCCCACCAGGTCCCCGCCCATGGTCCTATCTGCAAGCTCCTGGGATACGCACTTCAACCAGTCGATGTATCACCCTGAGCTGGACTACTCGACTTCATGATCGGAACGACTTATCCGGCCCGTTAAGCAAGGGTAGGGTTCAACATGACATCGAGGACGCGCATCAGCGTTCTGTCCTTAATGGCACAATTAGAGGTAGATACGCAGCAAGGACTGCCATGCCCTGTTGGTTCTCTACGTTCCTCCTGCACCTTCCGATTAATTATGCACCATGGTTAAGTTCCACAGCGGCCATTTGTTCAAGAACTGGTCAAGGTAAGAATACCCATCTCTATCATGCAAATGACAGGGGATCATCCGACTTTTACCGGACTAAGCAGGGCTAAACATAGTTTCGATCCTAGACCTAAATAGGAATCAGGTATCTTTTGTAGTCAAGGAAAGGATATGCAACAATAAAGGTTTTTCAAGCAACTCCTATAACTTAATGCAGCATAACATAAGAATAAAGACTCAAGTAATTAATTTGCAAAACATGGGAGACTTAGAATGCTCCGGGCCTTGCCTGGAATCCAACACTAAGTCAGTGCTTATTAGATGATACTCGCTCGATGAGCATCTCTCATCCAAGCACTCGATTCGTCCTTCCATCTTCGTGATCAGTCCACCACACCATCTTGTGGTTAACTCCAACATCATGTCCTTCACGTCCACGTGTTCATCATCTAGCGTACCTAAATGAGATGCATGATGCACATGTATGAACATAAAATAAGATATACATGACAATATAAGGGCATCAGACATCTTAATTTATCACCACTAAAGCCACAAGCTAAAGCTACCAAACATGCTTAACCAATACAATAGCAATCCAAAGCAATCAATCACACAAGCACTCTCAGGACAGCAGCACAGCAGTCACATCTTTTAGCAATAACTCAAGCTATACACACCCAAAAGGAATGATCTAAGACTCTTCAGAAAGTTATTAAAATTGTCTATAACTTTTTTATTATCATCCAAAGCTAAATCAAAGGTTATCTAAGTCAAATAATCACAAACAAGCAGGTCTATTCAATTATGGACAGAAAAGCTGACAGTAGCTTCGGAGAAGCATAACTGCAGTTCTACTCATTCAACAGGCATGATTCTAGACTTTATGGAAAGCATACTAAATTATCTAAAACTTTACTACTATCATCTTTAGGTGATTCAACATTTTACAAGGTCAAACAATACAAAAGATGTACCTCTGTCCAAACTTGGACAGATTCTGTTACCTTAATTCAAACAATCATAACTAGAGATTTACACCACCAGAAGGGGTGAACCTTGACATTTTGGAAAGAATAGGAAATGTAATACAACTCTTCTATTATCACCAAGAGGTGATTCAAATCATAACCTAATCAAACAAAGCAAGCATTCAGATCTGCACAGAAAACAACCAAAACCTGACAATAGACTTCTAAAATCTATAACTCCTAAACTATCAGGCTTAAGACCATGAAGCTAGACATAGAAGTTAGCTACAACTCTTGTTTAGAACACATTTACATGCAACATCATTTTCATGAAGAAAACACCACAACAACAGGGACTGCTCCTGCAGCGATTTTCAGCAGAATTATAATTAAGTTGTTTACTTATTTTCTAATCAAGGAATACATATAGATGAGCTATGGACATAGCTCCAACAATCATAACATACCACACAACACCAAACTCAGGTAAATACATAACAAGCATCACAAGGAACATGCATATATTCATTTGCCTCTAACTAATCACTAACTATTGCATAAAAAGCCTATTATTTAATTATTTAAGATATATGGTAAACATCTCCAATGGAGCTGATATTTTTATGAGAGCTAGTTAAATACAATTCATGGCCAATGTAAAAATTTCACATGCTATGGTGTTATAATTTTATTACCACAAAACAAACAAGTTTATAATGCAACAATACATTGGAGAACAAGATAAATGTGAAACTCAATATTTTCTTTAAACACCTGACCATATTATGGTTTCTCAGTCTACTATAATATCATGCAAGGACAGTGGAACATCATTTTTCATTTTATACATCTATATATTATTTATAATGCATTTAAATCTAACAAGTAGGCACCAAACAAGATAAATTAGAAACTCAGTCATACATGCACCATAAATCATGAAATTTTAACCATACATCATTCATCACTCAGAGGACTCACCATTAAATTTTCATGTCATTTGGAGCAACAAAACTCTAGATAAAAAAATAACAAGCAAATAAGCCATTTATTTTCTATTTAACAAGATTAAAGTAAAACACCTTTAAAACAGTAAACAACCTGCATATTTTATATTTTTAGCAGCTAGTGCATAACTTGAGAAGACTAACAAAATTGGAATCTCAATTGGTGGACTTATATTTCTTGAAATATGACCAAAAGCAAGTTAATCTATTTTCTAAACCACTTTGCAAGAATAATTTCCATAGCACAAAAATGTAAATAACATAGCACATATTATAAATCTAACATGCAGAGCACTTCAAGAGTAAACTAACAAGACAAGTTTCACTAATTTTGAAGCTCTGCAACTCAAGATATTAATTTTCAAAGAGGAAGCCAGATCTGTAGAAATTGATGCCAATATGAGCATCGCGGGCCCCACATGTAAGCCACATAGGGAGCTTCTTCTTCCCCACTTCTGTTCGTAAGAAACAGAGAGGGAGAGGGAGAAACCGGAGGAGGGAGAGGAAAGGCAACGGCGGCCAGCGGCTGACTTCACCGGCGACCAGGGCCACGGCCACGCGATGGCAGGCCGCACCCGCGCCACTGCCCGGCCTCCAGCTGCCTGCGGCCAACACCCCCCCCCTCATGGGCAACAATGGCGCGCGCTGCGGCCACAGCAAGCAGCAGCGAGCAGTGCCAGCAGCGGCGACCAGCGGAGCCAACAGTGAGCCGGCAGCGACAACTGCAGCGCAGCAGCGAGCAGTGCCAGCAGCGGCGACCAGCGGAGCCAACAGCGAGCCGGCAGCGACAACTGCAGCGCAGCAGCGCCATGCAGCAGCGCAGCACCATGCAGCCGCAGTTCCACTCCGCGCAGCCACGGCGGAGCTCGAGCTCGACGGCCATGGTGGTGGCACTCTGCGTGCACGACTGGGAGCGGGGAGCCGAGGGAGAAGGAGTGGAGAGGCCAGGAAGAGTGAAGGAGAAGGCTTCCTGTCGTCCCATTTCACGAAGTGGAGCAGCAGGGGGCTAGCTGTGGTTGCCGACAATGGTGGGAGGGCGCCCAGAGCTCAGCTAACACGTTTCTCCTTTGCAGCATTTTTGTCAGACACGTGGCGGGCAACAATGTGGCAAATTGGGCGGCTGATTCCGGCATCTTCCGGGCATATTCCGACTTGAGCACAAATACAGAACTTCTTGCCCACGCGCTGCTCTTCAAAACTGGTTCAGGGCTCTCGGTCTCTTGATCAACGGTTTAAGAGATAATGATGTCCCAATTTGAGAGTGTTGGCAGCTTAATTACGGTCAAAGATTGAGTGGCAAACCTTGTCAAATGGTGTCGCCTTAACCTAAAATTTAGACATGTTGTGCCCTGACAAATTCTATTCAACTTATATATTTGGTCCAATTTGAGTTGCTTAACAAAATTTGGAGAAAGCAACATGTCATTGCAAAGAGGCAGATTTCAGACTTAGAAATATTTAAAGTCCTGAAATCAGCTTTTCCTCTATCTTGTGTCCACTATTTGAGGCACTTAGGGGTTGAATCATGACTTGGTCCAAAAATAAAATTTTCTCTACTCCAAAAGTTCTATAACTTCTATTAAAGGTCAAACTTCATATCTTGCTCAGAAATAACACTTCCACATTGGTCAAAGTAATATAATTAGAGAGCTCAAAATTGATGTTTAGGCCGCTTGAGATATTTTCTGGGCATTTGTTCAACATGGACCCTTCATGACTTTTGCTGTGGAGTTCCAGTAGGGTTGTTTGGGTAAGGTTGCAAGGTTTGGTTGACTTTGCATATTGATTGTCACTTAATCAATAAATCCAATTAAGTGGATAACTTGTCATTCCATGTGACTTCATGATTCGGATCTTCATGAAACCATTCCAATAGTCAAGGTAGATGAAGATAAAATGTGAGATAATGATCAATATCATTGATTAGGTCCACACTCGCTGGTTAGTTCATGACTAACACCTGGGGTGTTACAGCCATCCCCCCTTAAAGGAATCTCGTCCCGAGATTCGGAACGAAAGAGTTTTCAAGGGTGGAGAAGCATGTATTTCATTTTCCAGAATAGTGCTAGTACGAAGCTACTTAAAATTCTCATAGCACTAACAGGCATAAGCGATCATCTGATGGCTGACGATAAAGTGAGGATGGCAAAGGTTGGTTTAGTTATCACTCCGATAGATCATATACTTCCAATTTCCTTGGTGCAAACAAAAGAGAGATCACTTGGGAGAGGACAACATTCCAATCATTCATGATTATTTAGCAGTTGACTCTAGTTTAAAGAATTTCCTTCATTGACTTCCATTAAGTACTATTACTTTGGAAGGGATCCAAGATAACACTGTACTTTGGGAGGAATCCAAAACGAATCGTTCCAATTAGCACTTTCAGCATGCAGGATGTGGATGGGAGCATAAGTGAGCAATTTCAGAACTTCTGTTTCTCTAGTGAATATAGCATGTACCACCATTTCCATATGGAACGAGATCATAGACGAGGCAGGTATTTGCTGAGGCTGAGAAAATCGGCTAACCAACACACAAGGTTCATGTCGGCTGCAGACAAAGCAATATCATGTCTTAGTGATTTGGCCTCTGATGGAAAGCTACATAATGTTCTTTGTGTGCAGTTCTCTTTCTCTGAGGACAACACTGTATTATCTGAGTTTGTTGATAGAGTAGTGAATGTGATAGCTAACCCTGTCAGCTTAATGCTTTCAATGACCATGAATAGAGAAAATCCTTATGTCCAAGTGGCAACAATCATGTAGACAGGGTTTTATGCAATCTTTGGATAGCTATTGTTGTAGGAAGGTACAACTAATAATAGCCATTCTTGACAAGATCCTTAGAAAGAAAACACATATGTTCTCCATAGGTATTCCAAGAATCGGTTAATTCCTTTTGACTATCCTGAGGTATGCATATGATAGGTTGAACTCTTGATTACACTAGTGATGTAAGCGAGGTTTTCTATTACTCACTCAATGATAGAGGCAACAGAAGACACCAAGCTACAATTGCGGGCATATAGGTGTGTAGGATTACAACTCTGTTCTTCTGATGCACAAGGTTCTGGCAGACATTTACATGAGGAGTGGGGATTCTTGTAAATGCATCCGAGACAAGCTGGAAACTTGTAGTTCACAATCCAAGATATTGGTCTAGGGTGCACTATGTAGTCGCAAATTTTGTGCAATATGGAATTCTGCGTACTCTCTTACTTGACAAGCAGTCTTGAAAGATATGGAACGTGCAGATTTGGTGAGACAATCAAAGTTTTCTATATAGGATCCAAATTCTTCAGCATGTGAGGAAAACTAGTGACAAAAATCCAATTTAGCTCTTCTCATTTGTAGCCTAGGACGGATATCATTGAATGGAATGGTAAGCTCAATAAGGTCGATGATGAAGAGTACTCACTTTCAAAGGCAAAGTGTTTATTTACAAAGTTTGAGAAGCAGAACACTGCCATCAACTTGAGTACAACCTTACTTTGTGATCCTGTTGTAGACCAACAGAAAACCAACTTGTTGAACTACTTTTGACATAAAGCAAGTCTTATTATCATGCAGTGGCAATCCAAGGTTTTGGAGGGTTTACTCATAATCTAACATCCATTGATTGAATGAGTTCAACTTGTCCTTAATTCATAGTGCTATGAGTTGAGTGCATAACACATTGACTGCTCAAGAATAAGGGGTTGATTCTGAATGTCCTTTTGTTCTTCGTCCAAGGGAGTATAAACAGGATACTTGACTGCAACTGATTATATTACGGTATGTGCGTCAACTGATAATGTGCCTTCCATAGCTCTTCATCAATCTGACACAATGGCTTGCACTATCCATTGATTGTCCAAGATGGAATTGGCTTCACTATAGTAAGGTCTTGGAGGTGAGATCACCTTTGACAATACCATTTGACTTATAGACTTCTCGTACAGCTTTGTTCTGTGGGACATGGCCATCAGAGCCAGGGTTAAATGCTTCTTCATATCCATGGAACATACTTGTTAGCATGAAACAACAATTCTGACAGAGATCCATTTGGCTATTTCATGCATCAATTTCTTCATGTCAGACAGACTGATCCAATCGGGAAGTACATTGCTCACATGAGAGAGCTAATGAACAAACTCCTGCATTTCATCAGCAAAGGAAACTTTCTCTTTGTGCAGAACATGATACTGGGTCGGTCTTGTTGTCTCTGGATACAAGCATCCAGTATACTTCATTGCTTAGCTGCAGATTACTCTACCTACCATGGTAACTAATCAGTTGTCTCTCAACACTAAGAAGCTCTAAGACTTCTGCTTCCGTAGCAAGTGGTGGCAGTTGATATAGATGCTCATAGTCACCATCAAAGTCAGCAGACATGAAGCACATAGGAGAGGATTGATCTTGACATTATGTTGACCAGGCAGATGAGTATTGAACTTCTCATGGAAGCTTCTGAACTCGTAGGCAACATATTTGGAAACACATCAAATCTTACTGACTATTGCCTGACTGACACTGGTCCAATCTTTAATGTTCTCGTGTACTCCTTCAATCCAACTATACTGGCATATGTTGTTTGACCCCTCAGTAGATCATAATTGGGTTGTAGTATGTTAACTTTGATGTCAGTGACTTGCTCTTCAAAGGTTATTCTCTTTGCAACTTGCGAAGTAAACTCTGTTACACTGATCCAAAATGTGTTCTTTCTAACAGAACATTGAAGGATAGCTTTGGATGAGCATCAAAAGATAGAATTGAAGAACACCAAGAGATAGATTTTTAGAGAGACATTAAAAGATAGATGTGAAAGTCCACGAAAGATGACACATTGGTTTAGTGTCAGAATGGATTATGGCTAATAATCGCGATACCAACGCTTGCCGAGTAGCACTGCTTTGTGTGGGCCTCCCCACAAAGAGGCTCTCAGTTTCGTTGGCACCATCAATCATCAGTCATAACACCACCACCAAACATGACCAACAAGAAATCTCACGAGGCACAGATAGATTGGGAGAATTATGCGAGATATAACGCATCGGTGTAGTTCTGCAATGTATCATGATCAGAGACCTCGATATCCGTGTGTGCCGAGTAAAATAGCCTTGTGGTTGCGATCCACAGGATGTCCTCAGTTTCATCGTGATATCATTGATCACAGATCATGACAATCATTACTGATCATACAACCAATGAGAAAATCACACGTGACAAAGATAGATTGGTGCAAGGATAACATTGCCAGAGGGAGGACAAAACAAGGACGACCTGCAAGGTTAGGAGCCAACAAGAGCATGGGTTGATACAGGAAGCAACACCATTAGAACACGGATTGGTTACCAAAATAACATGGCATGAGGCTTTGCTTCAGTCCCAAGTTGTTTTTGCGAGGCTAATACGGAGATTAGGAGATCAACGATTAGCAAGAAATTAGATACAGAGAGGAAACAATCATGAAACAAAGACTGATAAACTTGAGACATGCGAGAACCATAGACAACAATAAGGTCTATGAACCAAGCAGATATGGCATTCATAGATTTGTTTGATAAAGCAACAACATGATCCACAAAATAGAATACAAGGATGATCGGAAAGGAGAGATCAACTCGCACCAGATGGGTTCCCTCAAGCAAGCAATGAGGAGATGAGTCTAGATAGAGACATGGTACAAGAGACACATGTTTAACTTAGCAAGAACAACCAATCATGACATTCTTTAATTCCACTTGCACACCATGTCCATCAAAAGTTCTTCAGACCATCCATTTGCAATGAGCTTGTGTACCATTGAGCAGCAAGAGAAAGCTCAGACAAACCAACATTTCAACCCTTAAGAGAGAGTTATGGAAAACAACAAGATCATGAAATGGATTCAATGCATGATTTGGAGATTGAGCGGATAAGGCCACAACATGATTCATGAATGAAAAAGGTTTGCAAGGTCAAGGTAGAAAAAGAGAGGATCTAGCAAGATGGATTCTAGTATGAATAGAAGAGATGTCCAGCAAGGAATTGGCATGGCTTACCAATGAAAACACGACTTGAGCAAGCTCAAGAGAGTAGAACTAGAACCTTCTACCCAGATGGAGATGACCTCAGAAAATAAAGGACGGATTGGATAAAACCATTCAGAGATATAGTTAATTTGGGCATAACCAGATTTCCAAGGAAAAGATTAAGAGATCCAAAGGAGGAAAGATCAACAACGTAAGATGGAATCTAGGATGAGTAGGGGAGACATCCCAGATTAGAATTTTGGGTAAGGCTTTAATCAAAGGTGGGTACAGGTATGGTTTCAAGGATCTTAGTAAGAGCATATGACAAGGTTAAGCTAGCACTTGAGAACTTTCAGATGGGTCTGGTTGGTCAAATGAAGGGCCTATAGGCTGGATGGGTTTAGCTTTTGACAAAATTAAAGTTGAGAATCACTTGCAAGGGCTACTTAAAGTTTTAGCAACCATTTAAATTTTTAAAACAAGCAAGGAAAGGAGGCGATCACAAGGCACAAACCTAACAAGCATATTTGTTCTCGATCACGTTCTATGTCTCTCTCGGTATATAACTAGTCGTCTGCTATCATATATGCACTCAAGGTTAGTGTACCTGTAGAAAATTCATTTCAGCCCAAACCCAATATGCGTGCATGGCAAAAAGAAGCACTTTTGTCGGAATGCTCTCATGTCCACACTCCCAGGTACATACAGGCGCACCCACGACCCCATAATAATAAGTACACCACACATGGATACCTTTGCAAGTACATATGGTAGCATGTACTTACATAGATGTCTACTAAGCACTCCCCTAGATCGACGGTTGTTCGATCATGCTCTCACATCTCACCTTACCTCATCTGAAGTGGCACATCAGCCCAAAAGAAGCAATAAGAAACCGCAAGGCAACATATACCTGCGCGAATAAAACCAAATGAACCGCAAGTATAAACATGATGCAATTTCCCCAAGTTAGTACTTAGTTAAGCCATCTAGTAGTCCTAAATTTAGGGGGTAAGAGAGGATGTCACTAGCATATAATTTGCAAAATATAATTTTTCCAAAACTTTGCTAGATTTTTAGCTGAAAATAGACTTCCTAAAACCAAAATAGGCTTTCAAAAACAAAGTTTTGATTTTTAAAACCACGTATATGATAGTATTATCCTTAACCTTGCTCCGATGCCAGCTGTAACAGAACCGACCAGTTTATAAGAACACAAGTACAAAAGCGATCACCGAAGTGATCAAACCATCATACTTGAGCCCATATAAACCCGGTAGTCCGCCGAGTATCCCGAAAGACCTCAGTAAATCAACTTAACAACCAAGTTCGCATGATTAAATAAACACCAATCACATGCACGGAGCTTTACAGTGGAATAAATTTACAAAGGAGTTCACAATATAATAGTACAATAATTTCATCAAGACCGATTTGAAAACAGACTAGCTTTAAATGATACAAAATCATAAGTTCGAAATACATTGCTAGTATAAATGACAATCCTTCCATCAAAGCATAGATGAGATATCTTAATAGAAGGCCGAGCATGTGATTGGTGTTTATTTAATAGAAGGCCGAGCATGAGATAACTTAATAGAAGGCCGAGCATGTGATTGGTATAAATGACAATCCTTCCATCAAAGCATAGATGAGATAACTAGCTTATCCACCATCATCCGCAGGCCTAGAAATCACCTGCAACATGGTGGGATAAACCCTGAGTACTCGAATGTACTCAGCTAAACTTACCCGTCATAAACCAAAAATAAAATGACACTGAGAGGAATGCAAGGCTTTATTTGGTGGAGCTGGCTGACATTGTTTGCATAAAAAGCTTAAATTTACACCAGTTTTATCATCAATTTGATCAGCTTGCATTATTAATACCTGTCTAGGTGAATGCCTATTCAACTAGATTATAGCATCACATTATTATGGAACCAGGATTAAGTAATTATCTTACTTAGGTTCTTTGTGTAGCACAATCAACTCCTGCAACTAATCAAGCAATGATCATATTCATGTCCAGTTCATAAGTTACCAATTAGCCTTTCAACCATGTACATCCATTCATAAATTAGTTTGGAGTACACCGTGCCGCTGCTCATGTCATGTTCTCACTAACAGGGAGAGACCGCGATTCGAATCGAATTACTATCCAGCTGGAGTAAATACCAATTGGTCGCCTTACACCTGCCCCCGTCAGAGCAGTTTCAGGTGATCTTTCGAAGAGCTTAGGTAAAAGTTAGTATGAATTCGCCCCGGCGCCGTATGTGAGGGATTCAATGGCGGCCAGAATGCTCAGATCTTCCCTAAACCGGTTGCGCCGACCGGTCCACTAGGTCCCCGCCCATGGTCCTATCCGCAACCTCCTAGGATACGCACTTCAACCAGTTGATGTATCACCCTGAGCTGGACTACTCGACATCACGGTCGAAACAACTTATCCGGCCAGTTAAGCAAAGGTAGGGTTCAACATGACATCGAGGACGCGCATCAGTGTTCTGTCCTTAATGGCACAATTGGAGGTAGATATGCAGCAAGGACTGCCATGCCCTGTTGGTTCTCTACGTTCCTCCTGCACCTTCCAATTAATTATGCACCATGGTTAAGTTCCACAGCGGCCATTTGTTCAAGAACTGGTGATGGTAAGAATACCCATCGCTATCATGCAAATGACAGGGGGATCATCCGACTTTTACTGGACTAAGCAGGGCTAAACATAGTTTCGATCCTGGACCTAAATAGGAATCAGGTATCTTTTTGTGTCAAGGAAAGGATATGCAAAAATAAGGGTTTTTCAAGCAACTCCTATAACTTAATGCAGCATAACATAAGAATAAAGACTCAAGTAATTAATTTGCAAAACATGGGAGACTTATAATGCTCCGGGGCTTGCCTGGAATCCAACACTAAGTCAGTGTTTGTTAGATGATACTTGCTCGATGAGCATCTCTCATCCAAGCACTCGATTAGTCCTTCCATCTTCGTGATCAGTCCACCACACCATCTTGTGGTTAACTCCAACATCACGTCCTTCACGTCCACGTGTTCATCATCTAGCGTCCCTAAATGAGTTGCACGATGCACATGAATGAACATAAAAGAATATATACATGACAATATAAGGGCATCAGACATCTTAATTTATCACCACTAAAGCCATAAGCTAAAACTACCAAACATGCTTAACCAATACAATAGCAATCCAAAGCAATCAATCACACAAGCACTCTCAGGACAGCAGCACAGCAGTCACATCTCTTAGTAATAACTCAAGCTATACCACCCAAAAGGAATAATATAAGACTCTTTAGAAAGGTATTGAAATTGTCTATAACTTTGTTATTATCATCCAGAGCTAAATCAAAGGTTATCTAAGTCAAATAATCACAAACAAGCAGGTCTGTTCAATTATGGACAAAAACTGACAGTAGCTTCGGAGAAGCATAACTGCAGTTCTACCCATTCAACAGGCATGATTCTAGACTTTCTGGAAAGCATACTAAATTATTTAAAACTTTACTAGTATCAACTTTAGGTGATTCAACATTTTACAAGGTCAAACAATACAAAAGAAGTACCTCTGTCCAAACTTGGACAGATTCTGTCTCCTTACTTCAAACAATCATAACTAGAGATTTACACCACCAGAAGGGGTGAACCTAGACATTTTGGAAAGAATAGGAAATGTAATACAACTCTTCTATTATCACCAAGAGGTGATTCAAATCATAACCTAATCAAACAAGGAAAACATTCAGATCTGCATAGAAAACAATCAAAACCTGACAGTGGACTTCTAAAATCTATACCTCCTAAACTATCGGGCTTTAGACCATGAAATTTTAGGACAAGCTAGACATAGAAGTTAGATACAACTTTTGTATAGAACACATTTATATGCAACATCATTTTCATGAAGAAAACACCACAACAACAGGGACTGCTCCTGCAGCCATTTTCAGCAGAATTATAATTAAGTTGTTTACTTATTTTCTAATCAAGGAATACATATAGATGAGCTATGGACATAGCTCCAACCATCATAACATACCACACAACACCAAACTCAGGTAAATACATAACAAGCATCACAAGGAACATGCATATATTCATTTGCCTCTAACTATTCACTAACTATTGCATAAAAAGCCTACTATTTAATTATTTAAGATATATGGTAAACATCTCAAATGGTGCTAATATTTTTATGAGAGCTAGTTAAATACAATTCATGGCCAATGTAAAAATTTCACATGCTCTGGTGTTATAATTTTATTGCCACAAAACAAACAATTTTATAATGCAACAATGCATTGGAGAACAAGATAAATGCGAAACTCAATATTTTCTTTAAACACCTGACCATATTATGGTTTCCTAGTCTACTACAATATCATTCAAGGACAGTGGAACACTATTTTCCATTTTATACATCTATATATTATTTATAATGTTTTTAAATCTAACAAGTAGGCACCAAAAAAGATAAATTAACAACTCAGTCATACATGCACCATAAATCATGAAATTTTAACCATACATCTTTCATCACTCAGAGGACTCATAATTAAATTTTCATGTCATTTGGAGCAACAAAACTCTAGATACAAATATAACAAGCAAATCAGCAATTATTTCCTATTTAACAAGATTAAAGTAAAACACCTTTAAAACAGTTAATAACCTGCATATTTTATATTTTTAACAGCTGGTGCATAACATGAGAAGATTAAAAAAATTGGAATCACAATTGGCGGACTTATATTTCTTGAAATATAACCAAATGCAAGTAAATCTATTTTCTAAACCACATTGCAAGAATAATTTCTACAGCACAAAAATGTAAATAACATGGCACATATTATTGATCTAACATGCAGAGCACTTCAAGAGTAAACTAACAAGACAAGTTTCACTGATTTTGAAGCTCTGCAACTCAAGATATCAATTTTCAAAGAGGAAGCCAGATCTGCAGAAATTGATGCCAATATGAGCATCGCGGGCCCCACATGTAAGCCACATAGGGAGCTTCTTCTTCCTCATTTCTGTTCGTAAGAAACAGAGAGGGAGAGAGAGAAACAGAAGGAGGGAGAGGAAAGGCAACGGCGGGCAGCAGCTGACTTCACCGGCGACCAGGGCCACGGCCACGCGATGGCAGGCCGCACCCGCGCCGCTGTCAACCCCCCCATGGGCAACAAAGGCGCGCGCTGCGGCCACAGCAAGCAGCAGCGAGCAGTGCCAGCAGCGGCGACCAGAGGAGCCAACAGCGAGCCGGCAGCGACAACTGCAGCGCAGCAGCGCCATGCAGCAGCGAGCAGTGCCAGCAGCGGTGACCAGCGGAGCCGGCAGCGACAACTGCAGCGCAGCAGCGCCATGCAGCAGCGCAGAACCACGCAGCCGCAGCTCCACTCCGCGCAGCCACGGCGGAGCTCGAGCTCGACGGCCATGGTGGTGGCGCTCTGCGTGCACGACTGGGAGCGGGGAGCCGAGGGAGAAGGAGTGGAGAGGCGAGGAAGAGTGAAGGAGAAGGCTTCCTGTCGTCCCATTTCACGAAGTGGAGCAGCAGGGGGCGAGCTGTGGTTGCCGACAATGGTGGGAGGGCGCCCAGAGCTCAGCTAACACGTTTCTCCTTTGCAGCATTTTGTCAGACAGGTGGCGGGCAACAATGTGGCAACTTGGGCGGCCGATTCCAGCATCTTCCGTGCATATTCCGACTTGGGCGCGAATACGAAACTTGTTGCCCGCGCGCTGCTCTTCAAAACTAGTTAAGGGCTCTCGGCCTCTTGATCAACGGTTTAGGAGATAATAATGTCCCAATTTGAGAGTGTCAGCAGCTTAATTACCGTCAAAGATTGAGTGGCAAACGTTGTCAAACGGTGTCGCCGTAACCTTAAATTTAGATATGTTGTGCCCTGACAAATTCTATTCAACTTCTATATTTGGTACAACTTAAGTTGCTTAACAAAATTTGGAGAAAGCTACACGTCATTGCAATAGGGGCAGATTTCAGACTTAGAAATATTTAAAGTCCTGAAATCAGCTTTTGCTCTATTTTGTGTCCACTATTTTAGGCACCTAGGGGTTGAATCATGACTTTATCCAGAAATAACATTTGCTCTACTCCAAAAGTTCTATAACTTTTATTAAAGGTCAAACTTCATATCTTGCTCAGAAATAACGCTTCTAGTTTTATCAAAGTAATATAATTAGAGAGCTCAAAATTGATGTTTAGGCCACTTGAGATATTTTCTGGGCATTTGTTCAACATGGACCCTTCATGACTTTTGCTGTGGAGTTTCAGTAGGGTTGTTCGGGTAAGGTTGCAAGGTTTGGTTGACTTTGCATATTGATTGTCACTTAATCAATAAATCCAATTAAGTGGATAACTTGTCATTCCATGTGACTTCTTGATTCGGATCTTCATGAAACCTTTCCAATAGTCAAGGTAGATGAAGATTAGATGAAGATAAAATGTGAGATAATGATCAATATCATTGATTATGTCACACCCAGTTTTCCAAAGAAAACCAAGCACTCATATATGTGCGCCCAGGATGTCCAAAACACACATATAATACCAAATTGCATAATATCAAAGTAAAGTACTTTATTACATCGAATAATTCATTACATTATTGTCATATAGTCTTTGCTCAAAGGCAAATTATTCATAGCGAAAACTAGCCCGTGCTACCACAGGGACTCTGACTGGTGAACATCAACTTGAAGTATTGGGCGTCCTCGAAGAACTCCTCATATCCATCATCTGTTACCCATTCGGGATTTTCATTGAATTTACAACAAGTGTAAGCGCACCATGCTTAGCAAGTATAACAAAAGGGGTTCATGAGGCTCAAAAGGCTTGACACGGCTGATTGCGGTTAGCAATTTTAAGTTGATCATATTTTATTTATCTTAATTCTACTTATAGTGAGTAAACCCATCCCAGTTGAATAATTATAATTGAATAACCATTTTATCTCAACCATCTTCAAGGTAACCCAGAGAAATTAATCATGAAGGATCCAGGCCGCTCGTGTCCATGAGCACGGCTGATATATCAAATGAGAGAATTTTGCAGAATTTGTACAACTTTACCCGCCGAGTCATGATTCCCATATGCCAGGGGTCGCGAACCCCATTAGACCTCCTCTCTGGAAGAATGGCAGGGTTTCACTACGAAATCTTTCACTAGGCACCCTAACAAGTTAGTGGCTGCGAGGTTTTAATGGCAAGTGTGCACGGACGTATCCTCCTCAAAAACCAAAACATGTGTAAAGTGGTCGCAGCACAATACACGAGGCAAGAACATCCATGACCCCACGAGGCACCCCTCTCTTGCGCCTTTCGGTAACCACTAACAAGCTAGAGACGCACTAGTTATATGATTAAAACCAGAGCCATTTAGTCCTCGGGGTTGTACGAAACCTCCTGGGTGGCCGCTTCAGGATTAAGCCCCTAATACCTTATTGCTAAAAAGCATCATTTTATCATATTGCATATACCATTAATCAAGTTAAATAATTAATCTTGGTTTTGCACGGCAGCAACTATCCAACATGCATACCAACCCATAGGAAACAAGGATATGTGGATCAAGAATAAACTAGGTAAGTCCCTATGGTTCATCAAATTAACACATGCATAAAATGAATGATTAATAGTTAATAGGTACAAGGAGCCTTTGTAACACTTGCTTTCCTCAAAAATATTCTCCTGGTATTGTTGGTTATCACCTTGATCCTCAACAAACTCAACTTGATCACCTTCTAATCGCATAGAAATTCACCATTCATGCATCCAATACAATCCATTACATGCAAACAAATACATTTATATTAGAACAATACACCAAACAGTAAAAATAGAAGGTAAAAAGTTTATAAAAACTATTCTACGTACTACTATGATCACGTGAGCGCGAAAATCACTCAAATCGGATTTAAAATGTGAAAGTTATGCTCAAAATAAGGTGCAATGGCATTTCTGTGAATATTTCAAACTCAAATTTGATTTTAAACCAATTATAAACGAAATCCTACTGCTCTGGTGGATGCCGGGCACTATTTTTCAAAAACTCAGGGTCTAGAACATAAGAAAACAAGACTAAAATTAAATAAGTTTGAACTAGATTGGAGTGCGGGTTGATTTAGAGGAAACCGAGGAGCCTCTGTGCAAAAGCAGCAGAGCCTGTCAGATGCTAACCGCGTGCGCTGACCGGGCACCACATGGCATGACCTAATAGGCTCAGTGCACCACTGTGCAGTGGACCGGCGGGCGGAATGCGGTGGACCGAGTCCATGGCGTGGGCCCGTGAACGGGTTACACAACCCCGAAGGGGTGCGTGATTTCAGCCGTGCATCTCCTGATGAACGGTCCAGAGGGAAGGGGGTGCTTCCCCGCCGTCACACAGGACCTGACGGCGGCGCCGCCACCGGCAGTAGCTCGTGCTCACCGGCGACGAGCAATCCAACGCTCTCGACCTTGATTTGCAACGCGGCTTGCACCCACGATAAGCACGCGTCCCCGCGAACCCAATCGAACCATCATAGTAGGCGCGGTACACACCAGAGCCATGGTCCCATGGTGGCGCCATGAACGCCGACGGCGGAAACTCGCCGGAGACATGCAATCCGGTGCTCCGGAGCCCGATTCGCCGAGAGGGATGCATCTACATGATGCGCGTGATGTCCTGAACACGATGTAACTAACGGGAGAGGCGGAGAAGCACATCGCGACGACGGTTCCACGGTGGTGCCATTGCCGGCTCTAATCGGAGCTCACTGACAGGTCGATTTGGCGCGTTAGAAGATTAATCAAGGGCACAAGGAGGACTAGGGCTTTACCACGGAGCTGTTGGAGTGGTTCGTGGCGACCGAAGATGATCCAAGGGTCCTGGCGGCGTGCGGCGGCGGACGGGGAGAGAAATAGCCGCCGGTGAGGTTCAATTCGAGCAATTCGTGACCAAAAAGAGAGGGAAATGGCACCTACGGTCTCGGTGTGGCTCCGTGAAGCTCCGAGGCATGACTTTTGCGTCGATTACAGCCCCGAATGGCGAATTCGATGGTGGCAGTGGTGTGTGCGTGCACTGAGTGCGAAAGGGAGAAGGGAGGGGCTCGACAGAGGGTTTTATAGGCGAGGCGAGGCGAGGCGGGAGAGATGGGGTGGTTACATCTTGGCATCACTGCGGTGGTTGAATGCGGCGATTGATGGCTGGCTTGAAGAATCTTCAAGTGAGCAGTGAAGAGGGCGATTACTGCCCTGTCGTTCTCCGACGTGAGGAGGAAGAAAGGGGATTGGGGCACTGACGCGTGGGCCTGAAGTGGCAGAGAGAAGAGAAGGAGAGCAAGGTGGTGCGGGCGCCGCTGCTTCGGTTGATGCCCGGGGCCCATCGCGCAGTAAACGAATGAGGGGCAGTGCGGTGGGGAGAGGAGAGGGCTTTGCCCACTCGGCTGCTGGGCAGGCCGCCGAGCTGGGCCGGCTTGGCCCGTGCACGCGCCAAAGGGGAGAGTGGAGGGGCCTGCTGGACTAGCTCTGGTGGCCCAGCTGCTCGGGTGAGAGAGGAGGGGGAAAAGGGTGAGGCCGGTTGGGCTGGCTAGGCCCAAGGCCAAGAGGTGTGCAGAAAAAGAAAAGAGAGGGATAGGCTGTGTTGGGCTAGAAGGAGGGAGAGGAGAAGGGATAAAAGAGATAGCTTTTCTTTTACTAGTTTTGCAAACTAAACCAAATTCAAAAGGAATTTGAAAACAACTCCACCAAACTGGTCTAACACTCAAGCAAAAATAATATGCTCCAGCATGAATGCAACAAACACGTTTCTAAACTCTAAATTTAATTTTATTTATTCAAAATTATTATTTGACCTAGGTTTATATGAAAAGAAGAATTAAATACATGTCCAAATTAATTCCTAAATTGCAAATGAATTTTTAGGGTGTTACAAATCTACCCCCCTTAAGATGAATCTCGTCCTCGAGATTCGGAAGATAAGGACAGATAAAGGTGAATCCTTCTTAACCAATCTTCCAAAAGAGAGATGTGACTCCAACACATGGCGCAAAACCTGACATCTTACTAGGGAAAACTTTAGAGTATTTTTTTTACCTCCCATATTTCCTCTTTTGGGTAATCCCTCCAATTGATTGACTGTATAATACTGTTTGGCAGACATAGAAACTTCTACCTCAATTGGTTCCCTGACAGTGTAACCAATTGTACTAACTTGCTTTCACAGTTTATCACTGCCCTCATTTGTTTCAACCAATCCATGCCCAAAATGACATCAATACTTGATGAATTCTGAACCACAAGATTAGCTGTAAATTCTACCCCACTTAGAATGATACTCACAAAAGGACATCTAAAGGTGGCTTTCATTTCTGCTCCTGGTGAGCTAACTATCATGGAGTTTTTCATGGCATTCAAAGGTATATCATGCTTCTTCACAAATGAATAGGATATAAAGGAATGTGATGCACCAGAATCGAATAACACTGAAGCAGGATATGAGTTGACTGGAAACATACCAAGCATCACGTTTGGTGCTCCTTGTTTGGCCTCAGCAGTGACATGATTCACTCTGCCTCGGACAAAGTTTTGTTGCACCTTCAGGCTGTGCCCCTGATTGCCTTGAGCCTGACGTGTCATCTTCTTAGGACATTTATTAGCATAATGTCCCGGTTCTCCACAGTAAAAGCATTTGTTGTTATTGATAGCAGTGGGTGTATTGGGTGCACCATTCTTTGGCAAAGCATCGGGAATTTCACTCTTCATCGGAGCATTATTAGCCTGCTGTTGATGCTGTTCAGATGCCTTGTATTGCTGCGGTTGCTGCTGATGTGACCGCTGCGGATACGCTTGTTGGTTGTTAGCACGGAAGCGTGTGTTGCTCCCAGATGGCTTCCCCTGAAACTTTCTTTTCTTTTCTTTCATTTCAAGACGTTTGCTCTCAATTATAATTGCTTTGTCCACCAAATGCTAAAAACTAGGAAAGTTGTGAGAGAGCAACTGATATTGTAGACTGTCATTCAATCCATCCATAAATAACTCCTGCTTTTTGGCGTCATCTTCAACTTCCCCGGGTGCATATCGTGACAGCTGTGTAAACTTATCACGATACTCAGTGACTAGCATACTGCCTTGTTTCAGACTCAGAAATTCCTTCTTTTTCATCTTCAACAATCCCTCTGGCACATGATGAGAGTGAAAAGCGTTGCGAAATTGTTGCCAAGTGATTGGCTGATTGTCAGGCTGACCAAAGCGATAAGAATCCCACCAATCCAAAGCAGCTCCTTGTAGTTGACCAGATGCATATAGAACTTTCTCTGTATCATCACATTGGACAATCTCAAGTTGTCTCTCAATTGCCCGAAGCCAGTCATCGGCTTGGAGTGGTTCAGTGGTATGAGTGAAGACGGGTGGATGTCCTTTCAAAAACTCACTTCTCTTATCACGAGCTTGAGGAGGTGGATTGGCCTGTTGATTATTCTGCATATTCTGTACATTCTGAGCAAGTTGTTGCATGATCTGGGTTTGCATCATCATTAATTGCTCCATGGTGACAGGTGGTGGTGGTGGTGGCGGGTTCTCATTGTTGTTTCCACCGGCTGCGGTTCTCCTGGTGTCCACCATCTGTATGGTATATACCATATGAGTTCCACATGACCAACTATGAAGAATACTTGCAGATTGATAGCATGACAAGGGTACATGATAAGCAATAAGGCAAGGGATACTCATTTATATAAAGAAAAGATAACAACCTGAGGTTCACTGCTTGGAAGGGAAAAATAGCAGTGCAGAAAAACTGACATAAATCCTTCTCTGCTGAACCTCTATGTGCAAACCATATATTGCTGGAAAGACCTCGAAATCTACTACAACTTTCATTCAGAACACTTTCTCAGATTCTGTCTTTTACCTTGGCAAAAACTGACTTGAAGCAGTACTGTTTCAGATTTCAGACAGCACAGATAACTCAACTTGCAACAGCCATAACTCACAAACCATGATAGCTATCAGGGTAATTCCAGTTGGAAATGAAAGATAGAGCAGTCTACTTGATTCCATAAATTTTTCATGATTTTTGAATGGGTGGAGTTTGAGATATAATCTGATAAATACAGGCTTCTCTGACAGATTTGGATATCAAGATAGGAGATAACCCAAAAGTTTTTTTATCAATACCCTTACACCTTAAACCTATTCTAAATGATTGTGGTCATATTCCACAACTCATCACACTCATGGCAAAGATCCAAATCAAACATTTAGCATTATTACAAACATGCATGCATACAAAAGCAATTTTTCATGTCATAAACTCGACTCAAACTCACACTAGCGTTTTTATTACATTTTTTTAAGCCAAAGTCCTATCGGTCTAGGGTGGTGCAGATGTGTGCATCTTCATGACCACCTCTATTCCTTGGGCTCATCTTGCACTTGCCCCTCAGGTTGGTCTTGCTTTACAGGTTGCACCTCGAAATCATCCTCTAGCTTTCTTAGGAACTCAACCAAGTGTGGAGGAACACTCTTGCCAAAGGTAAACCTGCATCTCCAGACGGTGAGGTGTTTGCGAGGAGTCAACTTGGTGCGGGTCATCTATAGGTTTGAGAAGTTGAGGATTAGAACAAGAATAAATTTTTGCAACAGATATAGATAGAATATAAGCAATAATTTTTATAGCAAATTAAAAAAACAAATATAACAGGGGTTATGGTACTAGGGTACGCTCATTTCTATCTAGGTTGATCGTCCTACAGTCAGGATAGCTCCGATACCAATGTGTCGCACCCGGTTTTCTTTGAAAAACCGGGTGCGACAGATTAGGTCCACACTCGCGGGTTAGCTCGTGACTAACACCTAGGGTGTTACAGCCTTCCCCCCTTAAAGGAATCTCGTCCCGAGATTCGGAACGAAAGAGTTTTCAAGGATAGAGAAGCAAGTATTCCATTTTCCAGAATAGTGCTAGTACGAAGCTACTTAAAATTCTCATAGCACTAACAGGCATAAGCGATCATCTGATGGCCGACGATAAAGTGCGGATGGCAAAGGTTGGTCCAGTTATCACTCCGATAGATCATATACTTCCAATTACCTTGGTGCAAACAAAAGAGAGATCACTTGGGAGAGGACAACATTCCAATCATTCATGATTACTTAGCAGTTGACTCTAGTTTCAAGAATTTCCATCATTGACTTCCATTAAGTACTATTACTTTGGAAGGGATCCAAGATAACACTGCTACTTTGGGATGAATCCAAGACGAATTGTTCCAATTAGCACTTTCAGCATGTAGGATGTGGATGGGAGCATAAGTGAGCAATTTCAGAAGTTCTGTTTCTCTAGTGAATATAGCATATACCACCATTTCCATATGGAATGAGATCATAGACGAGGCAGGTATTTGCTGAGGCTGAGAAAATCGGCTAACCAACACACAAGGTTCATGTCGGCTGCAGACAAAGCAATATCATGTCTTAGTGATTTGGCGTCTGATGGAAAGCTACATAATGTTCTTTGTGTGCAGTTCTCTTTCTCTGAGGACAACACTGTATTATCTGAGTTTGTTGATAGAGTAGTGAATGTGATAGCTGACCCTGTCAGCTTAATGCTTTCGATGACCATGAATAGAGAAAATCCTTATGTCCAAGTGGCAACAATCATGCAGACAGGGTTTTATGCAATCTTTGGATAGCTATTGTTGTAGGAAGGTACAACTATTAATAGACATTCTCGACAAGATCCTTAGAAAGAAAACACATATGTTCTCCATAGGTATTCCAAGAATTGGTTAATTCTTTTTGACTATCCTGAGGTATGCATATGATAGGTTGAACTCTTGATTACACTGGTGATGTAAGCGAGGTTTTCTATTACTCACTCAATGATAGAGGCAACAGAAGACACCAAGCTACAATTGCAGGCATATAGGTGTGTAGGATTACAACTCTGTTCTTCTGATGCACAAGGTTCTGGCAGACATTTACATGAGTGGGGATTCTTGTAAATGCATCCGAGACAAGCTGGAAACTTGTAGTTCACAATCCAAGATATTGGTCTAGGGTGCACTATGTAGTCGCAAATTTTGTGCAATATGGAATTCTGCGTACTCTCTTACTTGACAAGCAGTCTTGAAAGATACGGAACGTGCAGATTTGGTGAGACAATCAAAGTTTTCTATATAGGATCCAAATTCTTCAGCATGTGAGGAAAACTAGTGACAAAAATCCAATTTAGCTCTCCTCAATTGTAGCCTAGGACGGATATCACTGAATGGATTGGTAGGCTCAATGAGGTCGATGATGAAGGGTACTCACCTTCAGAGGCAAAGTGTTTATTTACAAAGTTTGAGAAGCAGGTCGCTGCCATCAACTTGAGTACAACCTTACTTTGTGATCTGTTGTAGACCAACAGAAAACCAACTTGTTGAACTACTTTTGACATAAAGTAAGTCTTATTATCATGCAGTGGCAATCCAAGGTTTTGGAGGGTTTACTCATAATCTAACATCCATTGATTGAATGAGTTCAACTTGTCCTTAATTCATAGTGCTATGAGTTGAGTGCATAACACTTTGACAGCTCAAGAATAAGGGGTTGATTCTGAATGTCCTTTTGTTCTTCGTCCAAGGGAGTATCAAACAGGATACTTGACTGCAACTGATTGTATTACGGTATGTGCGTCAACTGATAATGTGCCTTCCATAGCTCTTCATCAATCTGACACAATGGCTTGCACTATCCATTGAATGTCCAAGATGGAATTGGCTTCACTATAGTAAGGTCTTGGAGATGAGATCACCTTTGACAATACCATTTGACTTATAGCCTTCTCATACAGCTTTGTTCTGTGGGACATGGCCTTCAGAGCCAGGGTTAAATGCTTCTTCATATCCACGGAACATACTTGTTAGCATGAAACAACAATTCTGACAGAGATCCATTCGGCTATTTCATGCATCAATTTCTTCATGTCAGACAGACTAATCCAATCGGGAAGTACATTGCTCACATGAGAGAGCTAATGAACAAATTCCTGCATTTCATCAGCAAAGGAAACTTTCCCTTTGTGCAGAACATGATACTGGGTCGGTCTTGTTGTCTCTGTATACAAGCATCCAGTATACTTCATTGCTTAGCTGCAGATTACTCTACCTACCATGGTAACTAATCAGTTGTCTCTCAACACTAAAAAGCTCTAAGACTTCAGCTTCCGTAGCAAGTGGTGGCAGTTGATATACATGCTCACAGTCATCATCAAAGTCAGCAGACATGAAGCACATAGGAGAGGATTGATCTTGGCATTAAGTTGACCAGGCAGATGAGTATTGAACTTCTCATGGAAGCTTCTGAACTCGTAGGCAACATATTTGGAAACACATCAAATCTTGCTGACTATTGCCTGACTGACACTGGTCCAATCTTTTATGTTCTCATGTACTCCTTCCATCCAACTATACTGGCATATGTTGTTTGACCCCTCAATAGATCATAATTGGGTTGTAGTATGTTAACTTTGATGTTAGTGACTTGCTCTTGAAAGGTTATTCTCTTTGCAACTTGCGAAGTAAACTCTGTTACACTGATCCAAAACGTGTTCTTTCTAACAGAATATTGAAGGATAGCTTTGGAAGAGCATCAAAAGATAGAATTGAAGAACACCAAGAGATAGATTTTTAGAGAGACATTAAAAGATAGATGTGAAAGTCCACGAAAGATGGCACATTGGTTCAGGGTCAGAATGGATTATGGCTAACAATCGCGATACCAACGCGTGCCGAGCAGCACTGCTTTGTGTGGGCCTCCCCACAAAGAGGCTCTCAGTTTTGTTGGCACCATCAATCATCAGTCATAACACCACCACCAAACATGACCAACAAGAAATCTCATGAGGCACAGATAGATTGGGAGAATTATACGAGATATAACGCATCGCCAAATATAACTATATAACTTTTAATGCAAGAGGCGAGATTAGAAGATGAATGATAATTAATTAACTTGTCATTAGCAACTAGCCACTTTTCTATTACCAACATTCTTATGCATGAACTAGGTTGTCATCTCTAATTAATAATGCTAAAAATAAATAAAGGTTTTATATATTAATCTATGTGACTAGGCAGAAATATAAATAATATAAACTAAGATCAGTTCTGCAAGCGGACAGATAATTATACCATTGTAGCATTTTACCTAGGGAGTTCTACCAGGTTGTCGATTTATATTTATACCACTGGGAAGGACTAGGATAAACTTTAATCTATTATATTGATAGTGATGGTATACAATGGATAAGTGACGTTACCGATGTCATTTACTCTACTCATAACAGGTAGAGGTTACAAGGTAAATAAAGATAAGTACAGGTGATAAGTATGATCAAGCATCATAAATAATGGATAAACATCATAGCACATTCTAGTTATAGTAATAGCCAGCCAATGGATAAACTAAGGAATTAATATCTAAGGTAATTCTATAACTATGTCAATGAATAACTCTAATTAGTGCAATTACATCTAGCAATCATTGTTAGATTAGTCCTACATCATGATTACATGTAAAGGGCATCATCTAGGAAGGATGTGAAACAGAGTCATCATCCAACTTCACGATCGTGCCTGCTTGCCTACATATGGGGGGTGGACTACAGAGGAATCAACGTAGCTGTCACCTACGCGAACTACCACACGACCCAGCACATTAGGGTGCACTCGCAGATAAACAGAATATCTAAACACCACATCTATATATTGTTCATCATCTACCCATCGATCGTTTGGATGAACGCTATACGAGCAATTACATGAATTCAATAAGATCAAACCAATTATGCTAGACATATAATCAAAGTAGACAATTACTATTGTAATTAAGAATATATGAAATATTAAGAACAATGTTTCCCTAATCATAATGAAGAATACAATAATAGAGAAAGAACTAGAACTATACCGAACTCCGCGCTCCAGACAGACACTGGGGGCTCCAGATCCCGCTGAAGAACTAGAACTCCTCTACTTCTAATCTAACTCGACTACAACTATGAACTAGAAGGCTCTTGATGAACTAGAAGGCTTTTGATGGCTTGGTCGAAGACTTGATGCCTTGGATGAATAATGGGATTGCCTCCTAAGGAGGGGGGTCTGCCCCTTTATTTATAGCTTGGTGGGATGAACGTGCGCTGCAGGATCAAACCGACTTAACCAAGGGCCAAGATGCATCATAGGAGGCGGTGGAGGAACATTCCAGAAGGCGGGGCCAAACCCTAGCAGGGGGCACCGCCTGGCTCCACCCTAGCGACGGTCGGCCCCACCTAACAGGGTCCGGGGCCCCGGTTGCTTCGAGTGTCTTCTAGATGCTTCCCACGTCCTGATAACGATCGTTGCCTTCGCAGATAAGTTTTGTGATGTTTAAACACTTTAATCCCTCTTTTACGCTTTTCTGGAATAATCCTTGGAAAATACAGAACATGCAAAACTCATGAAAATTGTCAGTTAAAACCATAGACTGGTGTGTATTCGTGTATCCTTTTGTGTCTAAAGTTATAATTAAAGTTGATGTTATCCACCATCAACAACTCCCCCAAGCTTATCTTTTGCCAGTCCCTTGGCAAACAAATTAAGCCTAATTACTAATGTATTTGGATCAGGAGTTGCTACAATGCTCTCATACTTTCCAAGTACACATGCATTCAAACAGAGATTCCCCTCCGGATTAGGCAATAACTGCTCTAACCTTCAGGCTTACCCATTTTACCTTTAACTCTGGAGCTTTACAGCTCTCGCATAAGTCTTGAGCAATCAAAAGATAGAACAATCAAGTCAAGCACTATGTCTCAAATTTTTCACAGTACCAATATTCTGAAGTTTTTATAAGTTTCCGAAATAAAACTCAAAACTTAATTGTATGACACCCTCAAGTCCCTTAATATATGTAGTATTTATGGATCTCACTTAAGGCATTAATGATGTTATGTCTCCCTCTAGCTAAGACTATATAGTGGAGCTCATAGGAGTAGTAATAACAAGGATAATCATACTTACAATTCATATGTAATAAATTCAAACAATAGATCCACAGAGAATCGAGGCATACAATCAAATCAAGATGTGCATGTGTATGGAATATGGTGGATAGGTGTATATGTGGTATTTAGTGGTTAATTCTAATTCTACTTATACTCTTTTGAAAATAAATCTCTCTCTTAGGACCATTCGCAGGAAAACATGGGCTATATTTATTTCAACACGCACACATATATTTTTTTAATTAAGGGAGGCGGGCATCTAGTACCCATTGTTTTAATTGCTAGGACACTTGTCCATCTTTTACTCCCCTTTCTTTTCATACTTTTGCATAGCCACATGCATCCAACAAATGATTTGGAGAGATAACAATGGTAAAAACTTAGAGCATCTATAACAGGGCTGTCCTATAGGGTATATTTTTGCTGTTTACTCCCAGTGTAGAAGAAAACATTTTTATGATGAACATAGATGAAAGTGGAAATGGCTGCGATTACTCCTAGGGTAGGAATAATGCAAATGTGGCTGGAGTGTGTAAGTGATCTTGGTTTTAAAAGCATGACAAGACTCTCATAAGGTATACAACAAAGGTTGACTAAACTCAATGCAAAGCAAGCAGCATAAATGTGCAAAGGTTTTCTATCTCTAAATATATTATTTCTAGCATTGGTAGGAATTCATACTTTGTCATACAAGAGCTCATCATGTAGATTTTAAGTTTTTAAAATAAATCTTCAGAACTTAGTAATGCTAGGAATAAGATAAATAGCAGCTCAACCTTCATGAATCATATTAATCAATCACCTAGACTTAGCTCAAGCATATACCTCCACAAGTTTCAGGTTTAGAGTAAATTCTCAAATTAAAACAGCAATATCCAAAACTCAAAAGAATTTAAGGTTGACAATTAGGTACATGAAAGGAATGACAACAGAGCAACTATTTATCATCTTCAAGACAAAATTTTAGTGTTCATCAATTTTAATAGATTCTAGCCAAGACTGACTCCGAACATATTCTAATATATAGCTAAGTGTTTATTTGGTTTTAATGATTATACATCTTTCTAGTTATTTTGATTGGACTCAAAAAAAGACTCTATGACTTGTGGACCTTCATGTGCCCACATATTTTTGGTATTTTTAGATTTTCCTATGATACTATGGTGAACCTTCATGTGCTCACATATTTTTTGTATTTTATGACTATATAAAACAGACTCAATAATCGCCTAGGTATAATTACTTGATAACTAGGGGATGCTCCTCCCCCAAGCTAGATGTTTGCAACACTTGGTGTTGAATGATCTTCAAAGTGATCTAGCCAGTAGTAGTCCTAGTGGGTGCCACCGATAGACTCTCTCCTTAGTCATAATATTGTTCCTGCATAATTATACTCCAACAAGAAAACCAAAACTCGATGCTTGAATTTAACAAGGGGTTAGCGGTCAGCCAACGAGCAATTGATCATTCTTTATGAGTTGATTTTGACAGATCTTGGCAGGATTTCATGTTTCTCTATCTTTTTAAATTTACTGATTTTATAAAATAGGAAATAAATATGAATGCTCTTTATTTTTATTTTTATGCCACCACAATAAATGCTCCTACAGGTTTACTATAAGTTCATTCACAAGGGGCTTAGTATTTGTGATGCAGTAAATAAAGCAATAAATATTTTTGTTGTTTTATATTTAATGTGCAAAAATGATTGTACTAATAAATGTGTTAAAGTAAAATTGCTAACTTAATTAGATAACTACCATTCTAACCTTATGGCTAGGGTACGGAATTTAAAGTCTACCGACAGGACTTAGATAGAGGAGAGTACTTACTCAGTAAGTTCATCGTCTGAGGTTACCTCAGTCAATTCCCCACTTTGCGGTGGTGTAGTAGGTGCTTCGTCTTTCTCCTTCCATCTCATTTCTGTCTCTTCTGCTTCTCTATTTTCTAGCTCCAGCTTTTCCTTTTTACACTCCCTCAAGTATGCTTCTCTTGACTCTTCATCTCTCTTCATCCATTCTTCTAATTGTGCATGGATCTCTTCTTTCTCTGCCTTAGCAATCTGATCCATCCTTTCAGCTTCCGCTTCCCACTCACTCCAGCGTGGTGCTTGTACGGCTTCCTCTTGCTCCTTGTAGCAGTCTTCATACTTCACAATCTTGCCAGGGAATTCCTCCCATCCATAGTGAGGCTGGGCAGCCTGACGGCGGGCTTGGTGTCTTCTCCTGTTGCGTTTCTTCGTAATCTGCTCACGGTTAACAAGTGTTCTAAATTGACAGCGTACCTTTCCCGTGGGTAGGTTGAAGTGGATCTGTCCAGACCCGATGTAGATAAGAGCATTGGCGGTGTAGAGGAATGGTGTTCCCAAAAGAATAGGTGATTCATCGTCTCCCTGAATGTCAAGAACTAGAAAATCTGCGGGTATATGTTTATCTTGAATTCTCACCATGACATCCTTAACCATGCCTTCAGGGAATCTTAATGATTGGTCTACCATCTACAACTGAATATATGTTGGTCATAGAGGTAAATCATTAAATAAATCATCATATACCTTTTTGGACATTACGTTGACGCCTGATCCAGTGTCGCAGGTGGTGTTGGCAAAAGTGGTGTCTTTGATTGTGCATTCAATAATTGGTATACCTGGGTCACCTCTCTTTGTTGGGAATGGTTGGGGGAGCATATAATCATTTTCTGTGTTGAGAGCAGTGATTAGTTGAGCAGTTTCTTCAGGTACATGCTGGGGCTTATTCTTCCTCCATCTTCTATTGTTCTTCTTCTTGGGCATTACTGGTTGTTGTTGCTCTTCTTGTTGATGAAATTGCCTCAAGACTGCAGGAGTCTTTAAAATACGGTTCTTGAATGAGAATCTCTCTTTCTTGTCCTTGATGGAGAGGACAATCTTGGCATGTTCCGCATAGATAATGGCTTTGGTTGTGCACAAGAATGGTCGTCCCAAGATAATGGGTGCCTTCTCATCTCCTCCTATCTCAATGATCACGAAGTCAACTGGAACATATGATTGCCCCACTCTGATGACAGCTTCTTCTAGCACTCCCTTGGGGTAGCAAATGGACTGATTTGCAAGCTACAAACGCATATCTGTGTACAACAAAGGATCACCTAATATTTTCTCATAAATTACCTATGGCATTATGTGGATACTTGCGCTGAAATCGCAGATAGCTTCTGGAAAGCTGTGACATCCTATGGAGATAGGAATGATAGGTCTTCCAGGGTCTCCCATCTTCTCAGGTAGTGAGTGGTCAATCCACTGTACATCTGCAGGCTCAATATGGTATTGGGTTACATTGTGAATATCAACAAGGTTAACTATTTCTAAATCTTCCAGCTGGCACAGAATCTTACCTTTCTCAAATGGAGGAACAGCAGCAGCTAGCTGAGCTAATTGTGATTCTAACATTTTATTGATTCTTTATAGCAGAAGCAAAGGTATTCATTCTAATGTTAATGTTTTCTAAAGCTTTATCATTAGAGGCTACCTTTCTAGACATTTGATCTAACAATTTAGATTGACCAGCAACTAAATCTCTTAAAGGTGGAATATTGTAATTATTGTAATTATTACCTTGGTTGTTACCTTGGTAGTTACCTTGTCAAGGTTGCTGATTCCATCCTTAGTTTGGCTGGTTCCATCCTTGACCTTGCTGAGGACGATAGTAGGTGTTATTGTTGATGAAGTTCACATCCTCTTGCAGCGTAGGGTAGTTGACAGCTGAATGCCCGTAATCTCCACATTATTCACAGGTCATGCGAGAATCATCAATATACATGACTTCCTTCTCTATATCGAGCTTCTTCATGATGAGGTCTAGCTTGACAGTGACCATGTCAGTTCCTTGAGATGATGGATGCCTCCTCCTCTCTTGCGAGGTTGAGTACGTTCTTTATTACAGCTTATATTTGAGGCCATCTTCTCAACAAGTGCTTTAGCGTCTGGAAACTTAAGTGACAGGAAAGCTCCTCCAACTGTAGCATCTATGGACTCACGGGTGCTAGAGATAAGCCCGTGGTAGAAGGTCTGCATCAATAGCAATCCTCTATCTCATGATGAGGACAGTCTTCAATATAATCTTGAAATCTTTCCCATGCTTCAGTGAACGATTCATCATGTTGCTGTTGAAAGCTTGAAATTTTCCCACGCAGAGCATTCATCTTGCCTGTAGGAAAGAACTTTGCCAGGAAAGCAGTTGAGCATCGGTCCCATGTAGTGTTCTTCTCTTTGTTGGTGTAGAACCACTGCTTAGCTTTCCCCAAAAGTGAAAATGGAAAAAGACGGAGTAAAATAGCATCTCTTGGTACTCCTCTGATCGTGAAGGTGTTGCAGATCTCTAGAAAGTGTTGTAAGTGTGCACTTGCATCTTCATGAGCTTTTCCACAAAATTGACTGGCTCGAACCATGGTGATAAGAGAAGGTTTGAGCTCGAATCCATTCTCCCCAGTGTTGACTGTTGGTCTAGTCTGGATGTTTGTTGTTGTTGGGGCAGAGAACTCGCGCAGTGTCTTCTGAGCCATGTCTTCAAACACGGGAGCTAAATCTTCTCCCAAGTGTTCTTCTTCCAGTGTTGGAGCTGGCTCCTCTGATGGACTAGCTTGAGCAGCGATGGGTGTTCTTGATGGTGACTCAAAATTGTCCCTCGCCTCGACAAACTTCTTCCTTCTAAGGAGTTTCTCTGGATCATCGGTGAAGTTCTTTGGAAGAGAAAAACCATTCATTCATCACCCTGCATAAGATAAGCAAATGATAAAAACAAGGGTATGCCTGTTTGGGTTAGAGATCAATCGGTAATACAATCTTATCCATTATGCATATGTGTTATCAATATTTCCTAAGTTTAATGTGCCTTTCCTGGCAACGGCGCCAAAAATGCTTGTTGACATCTACTAACGTCGCTAAATATAACAACATAACTTTTAATACTAGAGACGAGATTAGAGATGTATGGTAATTAATTAACTGGTCATTAGCAACTAGCCACTTATCTATCACCAACATTCTTAGGCATGAACTAGGTTGTCATCGCTCTTGATAAACTAGAAGGCTCTTGATGGCTTGACCGAAGACTTGATGCCTTGGATGAATAATGGGATTGCCTCCCAGGGAGGGGGTCTGCCCCTTTATTTATAGCCCAGTGGGATGAACGTGCGCCACAGGATCAAACCGACTTAACCAAGGGCCAAGATGGATCGTAGGAGGCGGTGGAGGAACATTCCATAAGGTGGGGCCAAACCCTAGCAGGGGGGCGCCGCCTGGCTCCACCCTAGCACCAGCCGGCCCGACCTATTAGGGTCCGGGGCCCCGGTTGCTTCGAGTATCTTCTAGATGCTTCCCACGTCCTGATAACGATCGTTGCCTTCGCAGATAAGTTTCGTGATGTTTAAGCACTTTAATCCCTCTTTTACGCTTTTCGGGAATAATCCCTGTAAAATACAAAATATGCAATACTCGTGGAAATTGTTAGTTAAAACCCTAGACTAGTGTGTATTCGTGTATCCTTTTGTGTCTAGTTCTAATAAAAGTTGACGTTATCCACCATCAACAAAATCCCTAGTTTGGTTTTGGCTAATTGATGACACCTGGTAACTAACCATGTTCCTAAGTGTTGTGATTATAAGGATGGTTAGTGGGACCAAGTGAAGAGCTATGACGGCAACCAAGTGATTGGTGTAAGTCCATCAACATGCTAGATCAAGTGCTTCTCGGCTTGGATCATGGAAAAAGGCTCAAGGCAAAGGTATATCAATAGGGCTCTTTCTATTTTGGTGATCAAGATACTATAAAGAGCGTGATCACATTTAGGATAGATGACCGTAGTATTAATTAAGGGGGAGAATTCATTTGCAATCTCAGTCGTCAAGTGCCTCTAGTTGAATTAGCTTGAGGATATGCATTTAGATATAGAGCACTAACTTAAACCCCGCGAAATTGCTTTGGAAAATGCTAACATACCCTACACTTGTTGGTAAAACACTTTGTGGTGTTGGCACATTCAGTGATTTCGGTGAGGTAGCCCTTGTAGTTTGCTTTGAAAACTGCTAACTTTTGTCCCTAAGAGAGTAGAACACTTAGTGGTTAGCACTTAGAAGCAAGGGCGTTGAAGAGAGGTGAAAAATAGCTCTCAGAGGTGCACCGGACGCTGGCTTCATCCGGTGGGCCTGCATTGGATGCGTCTGGTGCGTCCAGAGCCTCTTTGGAACCTCTCTATTGTTGCACTGGATGGTAGAACAGTAACCTCAGCATGTCCGGTGTGGACAAATGCGTGTCCGGTGTGAATCTACGCTAAAGTAACTCGTGTGAACACCGGACACTGGGCTTGTCTGATGGGGCAACACCGGACGCGTCCGGTGTGGAAAAGTGCTCTCTGGAACCTTTCTAGAACCGCATCGGACACTGGTGTTTGTGCATCTAGTGTGATGGCGGACGCGCTGTAGGGTCGAGATGGCGGACTAAAGGAGGGTGAATAGTCCGAACAAAAATTAATCGCAAAGGTCACACAAACTTAAGCACTAGTACTTTAAGCACCGGGGAGCTCCTATCAACTAGCAAGCAAAAGCGCACTAAGCACCTAAGCTTAATAAGTGCTCAATGACAAGGATACACAATCCTAATCAAGGAGCACAACTTGCTTAGCTACACAAACTAAGCAATACACTAGTTCTAAGCTACACAAGCTAAGAACGTGAGTGGCAAGCTACACAAGCTAATTGATCTCACAAGAGCAACTACAACTACACAAGAAAAGTAATGCACAAAGTAAATGACTTGTGTAGAAGGGAGCAAACCACCGCGAAGGATGGGAAGTGTGACAGAACTGACCAATTTATAAGAGCACAAGTACGGCGATAGCCGTCGAAACAGCTAACCAACCACACTTGAACCCATATAAACCCGGTAGTCCGTGAAATCTCGAAGGATTTCAAACCAAACGGTAACACAACCAAGATCGTATAGAGTTCAACAACATACATCCTTATTACATAACTTCAAGGTTTGGAGTACGAAGATAGATATTACATCATAGTTTTCAAACCTTAGCGGAAGCAAAGTAGTTATACAAACCAAGTCTTGTACAAACATACTTATTTAATATACAGTGCCATACTTAGGATCAAACTTCTAGATAAGATAACTATTAAACACGAAGACCAAGCTGCCCACACTTCAGTCCTCGTCCACGGCTGGGGAGAAGCAATTCTTACAATAGCCATAAAACACCTGGCCATCTGCAACAATAGGGGATAAACCCTGAGTACACAATTGTACTCAGCAAGACTTACCCGTCTTACCAAAGAAAAGACTCTCAAGGAATATGCAAAGCTTTTTAGTGGAGTTGGCTGACTCATTTGCATAAAAAGCTATTTTGGTTTAAGATGTCATATGTTATTACTAGCAAGCTTTTAGTAGTTATGAATCCTTGTTCTTAACTCATAACCTGATCTAATTCAAGCACTTGATTAATTCTAAGCAAACAATATAATAGAACCATAGCAATTTGGCATTTACATTGATAACCATGTTCATGTTCAAACTTATCCATTTCTACCATGAGGGAAGGTCAGTCAAGTTTGTCACTATCTAGGAGAGATGGCGATTCAAATCGATTACAAACCAGCTGGTGTCAAATGCCAATTACAAACCCAGACAGACCTGTACGGGGTCCCTTAGGTCACCCTTGGTACTATTTGGGTTCCTCCGCGGGTCTGGGGGAGCGATATGCTGGGGGACTGACTAGTGGCCAGGAAGCTCAGGAATCCACCTGCCCATGGTTCGATCTAGCTCCCAAAACCCTACGCGGTCCAGCATATACACTGAGCTAACCAGTTCCTGGCCCAAATAGAGCTACTCGGCTTCGCGGTCGGAACGACTTATCCGGCCAGCTAAGTGATGGCGTCTTTCAATCTCGACTGAACTCCAACAGGGTTACATCCCTAATTAACATGGCGGTGATTGGCACACAACCAAGACCTCCATGTCTTGTTGTGTCCAAACCATCATCCCGCCCAAATTCATTTCCTCCCTCAGCTCACATGGTTATTTCACGATAGCAAATATAGCCAACCGTGCTTCTCACTTCCTTATCTTGGTGACCGGGATCACCATATCTACCGGCTCTAAGCCAGGCTAAGCAGAAGATGCGATCCTGTACCTATTTAGGTGAAGGATATATATAGTTGTCCAACATAATGCAACTACGTTTTCAAGCAATTCCTACACTTAATGCAACAAACACTATACTCAAGTCATTTCATTTCGAAAACATAGGAAATAAAAATGCACCGGGGCTTGCCTTTCAGAAAAGTCGAGGGCTAGTGGTCAGGGCACTCGGGCAAGTCAGCGTTGTCCTCGACTCCGGGTTCAGCAGCTGGGACCTCCTGAGGAATCTCCTCCTCAGTCGGGTTCACTTCGGTCAGAGTCACCTCCTCCAACGATCCTGTATGCATGCATATGCAATGAATATAGGAATGCATAAGCGCTTAATTGCAAGGCAATTCCACACGATGCATATGAATGCTTTCATGAAATGCAACACTCATGAATCATTTTCGTTTATTAAGTACGTGCATATTTCTTCTCCGGTAGAGAGAAATCTCTAACTTCATATAACAAGGCAATTCAAGTTCCCATGATCAACCTTGTAGTCCATACAAGTACCCACATGCATTGTAGGAATTCAAAATGGGTTAAATGAACTACCCTAAACATGGTTATCCTAATAGCCTTCCTAAAATGCATTCAAGTTCACATTCCAGCAAGTATATTCTCAGAAATACATCAAGAATCACCACTGCTGGTGGACCAAAATAACATGAAAAAGATTTACTTATGCTCTAAACAAGTGCTTAATTACATGATCACTTGCTTCACTTGTAACTAGACCTACCAGATCTAAGTTACATAAAATTCGCAGAAAAATACAGTAGACAGAATAGGTCCACCGAAGCTTATTTTCTAAATTTCAGGCCATTTGGACCTATAGAACTTCCTACACAAAAATAATAAGACAACAGGCTAAAATTGCATGGAAAATAGTTATTACAGTGAAAAGTATCAAACAATAGATTTCAGAATTTTCTATTGTTCTTCATCACCTAGCAACGTTGCACAAAAATATTCATACCCAGATTACTTGTATTTATTTTATAATGAATTTCGAAACAATCAAACCCTAAATAGAGTTTGAACAGCATCCCTATCACAAAATAGTAAACATGCCCAGAGAGTATTTTTCCCAGGTTCTACTCATCCATAGAAAACTAACAAAAGTAGAATCACATGTTTAGCACACTCCTAGAATTAGTTATGGATTTCTGAAGTTAAATAAAGATTTACAAATTAATTTATAACTCATAGAAATATTAGACCAAGACAAGAGTTTCATATTTTTCCTGCATAGTACAAGTCACCAGGAAGCTAACAAACTTTGTCACACTTCATTTGGATCAGTAAAACTCCCATTATAAATTTTACAAGCATCACATAAACTCTGAAAAGAAAATAGAAATCATTTTCCTGAAATTCACCAAACCCTAATGGCTACGGGTACCCAGTAGTGCACCCAGCAGAGTAGCAGCAGGGGCAGACAGCCGGGCCCTAGGGTCAAACCGACCCCACATGTCATGTACTCAGAGGAACCGCCACCTTTGACCAGCGGAAATCTTGACGCCGGCGAGGTTTCAGGTGAACCCGAGCACACCACCGTGCTCCTAGAACCCAGATGAACCGATTGTGGTAGATGGTTGGGGCTATCGCGCACGGCGGCGAGCTCGTCGCCGGCTATGGCGGACGGCGGAGCACGGCGAAGCTGCGCCGGCGAGCTCCGGCCAAAACGAAACAACCCGGCTGCACCGCATGACTCAAGACCACCTAGATATCCTAGGGTTACGAGGAATCGAGCCTAGAGGCTCCGGAGCTTGGCCATCCCATCCATGGCGGTCCGGCGATGGTGCGCTCGTCGGCATGGTCATGTTCCGACTAACTCCAACCACGATTCAACGAACAGTCTTCGGATTCATGAAATTAAACCCTAACTAAGCTGGGGACATGAATCAAACGGTGAAGAAAAAGGCTATACCCTCCTGGCCACGCTGAGCTCGAAGCTCGGCGGCACTCCGACGAGCTCTGACGATGGCAAAGAGGTTTTACAGAGGCGCAACAGCTCGGTTTCTGCAACAAAGTTGTCAGGGAGATGTTTAGGAGGGTGACGAAGTTAATGGCGCGATGGATTGGAGTGTGGTTAGCCGAGCGCGACGAACACGGCTGGCGGTGCCATGGTTGTGCTTGGTGTTTTCGGTTTTGGGCAGAGGAAGACGAAGACGGCAATGAGGTCAAGGAGAGTGGAATAGGATAGGCATCAGGAGGCTTCCAACGTCCCCTTCGATGGTTTGGAGGGCGGTGAAGCTCGGTCGAGTCGACACGGCGGCTTGGCGCTGTCAAAACCGAACGATGACATGATTGCACCCCAACTGCTCGACACATGGCCTCAAAGAAGTTCAATTTAGTTTAGAACAGATTCATTCAACTGAAACTCGATTTTCAAAGCTAAATAACATGCAAATCGTTCAGTTTGAGAGGAAACTTCATTACTATGGCTGATAGAACTACATGAGTACTATCAACCTTAGCAAGGCACTGCATCCTAATTCGACTTGGTTTGGGACTTACAGGTCACCAAAGAAGGGTAGATGAAACTGAAAATTAGCTTTTCAGAGTTAGGCAAAATTCAGAGTTGGAACTTAACCCTACTGCCTTGTAGTAACAAATTGAGTATGTAAAAGGCATTTTCATGACTTGAACCCTAAATAATAGTGGTCACAAATTAAATTCCCCACAACTTTCATTTAAGGTTAAAAAGCATTTGAATAATTTAAATTGCAGTTTTAAGTTGAACTGTCAAATTCACTCTAAATGACCCTATGTTGAGTTCCAAAGCAATTAGCTAGTGACCAAATCAAGTAACACTCCCAGCATGAAAAGTGCTTAGTTAAACATTCTAAACAAGGATTTGGATTCCAAAAGTGTTTAAAAATATTTTTGCTTCAATTCACTATAAGAACCCTATATGTCTATACATATATAATAGCTAACATTGCATTGAAATTCACTTTACCCATGCACATGAAATGATGATATGATGCTCATGACATGACAATGCAATGCAATGCAATGCAAGTGATTTAGCAAGCTTAACACTGGAGTGTTATAGCCCCTCTCCCCTTAAAAGAATCTCGTCCTCGAGATTAGGGGTTATACCAGGTTTTATAGAAAGTAGGGTAAACTTCCTTCAAATAGTCTTCTCTTTCCCAAGTAGCATCTTCTTCTCCTTGGTTGTTCCAAATCACTTTGTAGAACTTAATTACCTTGCTACGGGTCACTCTTTCATTAGTATCAATCACTCGAATAGGCTTCTCTTCGTAGGTCAAGTCCTTTTTTAACTTTATATCTTCAATCCTTACTCGTTCTTCGGGGACTCTTAGACACTTCTTGAGCTGAGAAACATGAAAACATTGAAAATAGTCTACATCTCTGGAGGTAGTTGTATTCTATAAGCTACCTTTCCACATTTTCCAATAATCTTGTAAGGTCCCACATATCTTGGGGCTAGTTTTCGCTTGATACCAAAACATTGTACACCTTTCATTGGTGAAACTTTTAAGTACACAAAATCACCAATACGATATTCAATTGGTCGTCTTCTCTTGTCAGCATAACTCTTTTGACGTGATTGAGCTGCTTCTATATGTTGCTGAATAATCCTTACTTTTTCTTCAGCTTCTTTGACAAAATCAATGCCATAATACCTTCTTTCTCCTGCCTCAACCCAATTCAGAGGTGTCCTACATTTCCTCCCATACAACGCTTCAAACGGCGCCATCTTAATGCTTTCTTGGTAACTATTATTGTATGAAAATTCAGCTAATGGTAACCACTTTTCCCAAGAACCCTTGGAAGATACAACACAAGCCCTAAGCATATCTTCTAGTATTTGATTAACTCTTTCTGTTTAGCCTGAGGTTTGAGGGTGATAAGCAGTACTTCGGACTAACTTAGTACCCATTTGCTTATGCAAATGCTCCCAGAAACGAGCGGTTAATTGAGGTCCTCTATCGGAAATGATAGTCTTAGGCACTCCATGTAACCGTAATATTTGAGCATAATAAATTTCAGCGTACTTATGCGGTGGATAGGTGATTTTGATAGGTATGAAGTGAGCAGACTTAGTCAATCGGTCTACAATTACCCAGATTGAATCATATCCATTTTGAGTTGTAGGAAGACCCACGATGAAATCCATGCTAATTTCTTCCCATTTCTAACCTGGAACAGACAAAGGTTGTAACAAACTTGCAGGCTTCATATGAACGGCTTTTACCCGACAACATGTATCACATCTAGCCACATAAGCTGTAATTTCTTTCTTCATTTTTGTCCACCAAAACCGAGGTTTTAAATCATGATACATCTTGCTGCTTCCAGGATGGATAGACAAAGGAGAACAATGTGCTTCATCCATGATTTGATTTCTAGGTTCCCAATCTTTTGGTACTACCAAACGATCCTTGAACCACAAAATTCCCTTTTCATCAACATGGAAATGTTTAAGTTCTTGTTCTTTCATCTTACGTTTAATATGGAATATTCCAGATCAGTTTTCTGAGCTTCGATGATCTTACTTTCCAAAGTACAGCTAACTGTAATGTTATGCAACACAACTGGATGTAACAGGTTAAATCTATCTTCTAGCAATGGTTGCACTAACAGATTATGAGATTTGCGGCTTAGTGCATCGGTAACTACATTGGCTTTTCCTGGATGGTAATGCACTTCCAAATCATAATCCTTGATTAGCTCTAACCATCTGCGTTGCCTCATGTTTAGCTCTGGCTGTGTAAAGATATATCAGAGACTATTGTGATCAATATAAATATGACATTCGTTGCCCATAAGATAATGCCTCCATATCTTCAAAACATGTACTACAGCGGCTAACTCTAAGTCATGTGTAGGATAATTTTCTTAATGTTTTCTAAGTTGCCTTGAAGCATAAGCAATTACACGGCCTTCTTGCATTAAGACACACCCTAAACCAGTACCAGAAGCATCACAAAAGACATCAAAAGGTTTTTCTATATTTGGCTGTGCTAGAACAGGAGCGGTAGTTAGCAAATTTTGTAAGGTGCGGAAGGCAGTCTCACAAGCTGGAGTCCATTCAAACTTCTTATCTTTATGCAACAACTTAGTCATAGGGTGAGCTATCTTAGAGAAATCAGGAATGAATCGATGATAATATCCTGCTAACCCTAAGAAACTCCTAACTTCTGTGACTGAAGTTGGTGCTTTCCAATCCAACACTTGCTGCACTTTGGAAGGATCTACAGATATTCCTTCATCAGACAGGATATGACCAAGAAATGGCACTTTGTTTGACCAAAACTCACACTTACTAAACTTGGCATATAGCTTATGATCTCTAAGTCTAGTCAAGACTATTCTTAAGTGCTCAGTGTGATCTTGCTCACTTTCTGAATATATCAGTATATCGTGAATGAAAACCACTACAAACTTGTCCAACTCAGGCATAAAGACCGAATTCATCAGGTACATAAAGTATGCAGGAGCATTTGTTAGGCCGAAGGACATAACAAGATACTCGTACAATCCGTACCTGGTAGAAAAAGAAGTCTTTGGAATATCCTGAGGACGAATCTTAATTTGATGATATCCTGACCTTAAATCAATCTTTGAGAATACCTTAGCCTTAGACAATTGATCAAACAGTATATCGATCCGAGGCAAAGAATACTTATTTTTAATGGTCACGGCATTCAAGGGTCTATAATCTACACACATCCTCAATGTGTTATCCTTCTTCTTCGCGAATAAGGCTGGACAACCCCACGGAGACGAACTAGGGCGAATAAACCCTTTGTCCAACAACTCTTGAATCTGCTTCTTAAGTTCGGCTAGTTCACTTGGTGGCATTCTATATGGGCTTCTCGAGACTGGTGTAGTACCCGGTATCAATTCTATTGCAAACTCAACTTCTCTGTCAGGTGGCAGTCCCGGCAGATCATCAGGAAACTCACATACTATAGGGATGTCAGCTATATTTATTGCCCCAGTAGCAAAGGACAACCCGTAAAGATCACCACTTCTCAGTAAGCTTACTTGAAAAGACCCACTACCTTGAGGTTCTTTCAGCGAATGGTTCAGTCAACAATATTGAGGTTTGCAACCCAATGCTTCATCCAGCTCATTCCTAAAATCACATCTACTCCCAAACCAGGCAAAACTATCAAACTAGTCCTAAAATTCCGTTCCTTAATCTTAATGATTAACCCTCGGACCATTTGCCTAGTAGAAATATCAGCTCCTGCTGAGCTTATACGGAACCCATAGTCCAATTCTGTTATTGGATAAGCATGTTGTGCAAATGCTTGACTTATGAATGAATGAGATGATCCAAAATCAAACAAAACAACTGTGGGGCTTTGGTTAACAAGAAACATACCCGCTGTCATAGGTTCTCCTTCAGGAATTTCTTCTATTTTAGTGAAATGAACACGGCCTTATTGAACGCCCGTGTTCCCAGCCTGCTTCTTCGGGTACGGACAATTATTAGCATAGTGTCCAGTCTTGCCACAATTGAAACAAGGTCCACTGTTAACTGGCACCTTGGCATTTGCTGGATTCCCTGGATTTGCATTACCCTTTGGAATAGGCACCGTGAAAGCCCTACAGTACTTATTTTGTGGCTGGTTCACATTGAACTTCTTGGTTGGTGGCCTATATCGAGATCCTGGCACAGGCGGACGACAAGAAGGATGATTTGCAAGAGGAGCCCTAGGCTGAGATGAACCTCCTTCAAATGGCCTCTTACGACCCTTAGCAATGGCATATAGATTGTTTTGGTGTTCTTGAGTTAGGGCATCACTGATGAAGTCATTGAATGTTGTTCTAGTGGAATTTTCCAGGGTCTTCATCAGCTTAGTGCTCAGGCCTCTCTTAAAGCTCTCAATTTTCTTTTCATCGGTATCCACATAGCTAGGAGCATACCTTGCCAGATTATTGAAGGCATGAAGGTACTCAGTCAGACTCTTGGTACCCATAGTCAACTGCATGAACTCATTTTCTTTCATCCTCATCAGACCTAGAGGAATATAATGACCTTGGAAAGCAGTCTTGAAACGATCCCAAGTAATTTCAGTACCTGCCGGAATGGTAGCCTTGTATTGCGACCACCAAATTCCTCTGGGTCCCTGAAATTGGAGAGCGGCATAATTCACTTTCAGCTCATCATTCAGCCTTAACACCGAAAATTTCTGCTCTATGGTGTGGAGCCATTCATCGGCTTGCAGTGGCTCAGCGGCTTCCTTAAAGATGGGTGGTTTGGTGTCCATGAAATCCTTGTAGGAGCTGAACTGGTTCTCATCATTGCCACGATGACGATCTCCACCACGAGCATTGTTGGCTACCATTTCACGCAGAACAACCTCCAGATTGCGCTGAGTCTCGATGAACTGCGCGAACATCTGCTCAAGGGTGAATGGCGGTGGCGGTGGCAACTCTTCATTCTCATTGTCGTTCCTGCTACCACTACCGGACCCATGAGAACGCGTGTTGACCGGCATCTGTGAAAATTTTCATAAAAATGGGCTAGTGGTCAGGGCACTCGGGCAAGTCAGCGTTGTCCTCGACTCCGGGTTCGGCAGCTGGGACCTCATGAGGAATCTCCTCCTTGGTCGGGTTCACTTAGGTCAGAATCATCTCCTCCAACGATCCTATATGCATGCATATGCGATGAATATAGGAATCCATAAGCGCTTAATTGCAAGGCAATTCCACACGATGCATATTAATGCTTTCATGAAATGCAACGCTCATGAATCATTTTCGTTTATTAAGTACGTGCATATTTCTTCTCCGGTAGAGAGAAATCTCTAACTTCGTATAACAAGGCAATTCAAGTTCCCATGATCAACCTTGAAGTCCATACAAGTACCCACATGCATTGCAGGAATTCAAAATGGGTTAAATGAACTACCCTAAACATGGTCATCTAATAGCCTTCCTAAAATGCATTCAAGTTCACATTCCAGCAAGTATATTCTCAGAAATACATCAAGAATCACCACTGCTGATGGACCAAAATAACATGGAAAAGATTTACTTATGCTCTAAACAAGTGCTTAATTACATGATCACTTGCTTCACTTGTAACTAGACCTACCAGATATAAGTTACATAAAATTCCCAGAAAAATATAGTAGATAGAATAGGTCTACCATAGCTTATTTTCTAAATTTCAGGCCATTTGGACCGATAGAACTTCCTACACAAAAATAATAAAACAATAGGCTGAAATTGCATGGAAAATAGTTATTACAGTGAAAAGTATCAAACAACAGATTTCATAATTTTTTGTTGTTCGTCGTCACCTAGCAACATCACAAAAAAATATTCATACCCAGATTACTTGTATTTATTTTATAATGAATTTCCAAACAATCAAACCCTAAATAGAGTTTGAACAGAAACCCTATCACAAAACAGTAAACATGCCCAGAGAGTATTTTTCCCAGGTTCTACTCATCCATAGAAAACTAACAAAAGTAGAATCACATTTTTAGCACACTCCTAGAATTAATTATGGATTTCTGAATTTAAATGCAGATTTACAAATTAATTTATAACTCACAGAAATATTATACCAAGACAAGAGTTTCATATTTTTCCTGCATAGTACAAGTCACCAGGAAGCTAACAAACTTTGTCACACTTCATTTGGATCAGTAAAACTCCCATTATAAATTTTACAAGCATCACATAAAATCTGAAAAGAAAATAGAAATCATTTTCCTGAAATTCACCAAACCCTAATGGCTACGGGTACCCAGCAGTGCACCCAGCAGAGCAGCAGCAGGGGCAGACAGCCGGGCCCTAGGGTCAAACCGACCCCACATGTCATGTACTCAGAGGAACCGCCACCTTTGACCAGCGGAAATCTTGACGCCGGCGAGGTTTCAGGCGAACCCGAGCACACCACCGTGCTCCTAGAACCCAGGCAAACCGATTGGGGTAGATGGTTGGGGCTATCGCGCACGGCGGCAAGCTCGTCGCCGGCTATGGCGGACGGCGGAGCATGGCGAAGCTACGCCGGCGAGCTCCGGCCAAAACGAAACAACCCGGCTACACCACATGACTCAAGACCACCTAGATATCCTAGGGTTACGAGGAACCGAGCCCAGAGGCTCCGGAGCTTGGCCATCCCGTCCATGGCTGTTCGGCGGCGGTGCGCTCGTCGGCATGGTCGTGTTCCGACTAACTCCGACCACGATTCAACGAACAGTCTTCGGATTCATGAAATTAAACCCTAAGCTAGGGACATGAATCAAACAGTGAAGAAAAAGGTTATACCCTCCTGGCCACGCTGAGCTCGAAGCTCGACGGCGCTCCGACAAGCTCTGACGGTGGCAAAGATGATTTACAGAGGCGTTACAGCTCGGTTTCTTCAACAAAGTTGTCAGGGAGATGTTTAGGAGGGTGACGAAGTTAATGGCGCGATGGATTAGAGTCTAGTTAGCCAGGCGCGACGAACACGGCCGGCGGTGCCATGGTTGTGCTTGTTGTTTTTGGTTTTGGGCAGAGGAAGACGAAGACGGCAATGAGGTCAAGGAGAGTGGAATAGGATAGGCATCAGGAGGCTTCCAACGTCCCCTTCGACGGTTTGGAGGACGGTGAAGCTCGGTCGAGTCGACACGGCGGCTTGGTGCTGTCAAAACCGAACGATGACACGATTGCACCCCAACTGCTCGACACGTGGCCTCAAAGAAGTTCAGTTCAGTTTAGAACAGACTCATTCAACTGAAACTCGATTTTCAAAGCTAAATAACATGCAAATCGTTCAGTTTGAGAAGAAACTTCATTACTATGGCTGATAGAACTACATGAGTACTATCAACCTTAGCAAGGCACTGCACCCTAATTCGACTTGGTTTGGGACTTACAGGTCACCAAAGAAGGGTAGATGAAACTGAAAATCAGCTTTTCAGAGTTAGGCAAAATTCAGAGTTGGAACTTAACCCTACTGCCTTGTAGTAACAAATTGAGTATGTAAAAGGCATTTTCATGACTTGAACCCTAAATAACAGTTGTCACAAATTAAATTCCCCACAACTTTCATTTAAGGTTAAAATGCATTTGAATAATTTAAATTGCACTTTTAAGTTTAACTGTCAAATTCACTCTAAATGACCCTATGTTGAGTTTCAAAGCAATCCCTAGCTAGTGACCAAATCAAGTAACACTCCCAGCATGAAAAGTGTTTAGTTAAACATTCTAAACAAGGATTTGGATTCCGAAAGTGATTAAAAATATTTTTGCTTCAATTCACTATAAGAACCCTATATGTGTATACATATATAATAGCTAACATTGCATTGAAATTCACTTTACCCATGCACATGAAATGATGATATGATGCTCGTGACATGACAATGCAATGCAATGCAAGTGATTTAGCAAGCTTAACACTAGAGTGTTATAGGAAGATGTTGACGCGGTGATTTATTTTTCCCGGAGGTTCACTTGTTGCCACAAGCTACATCCTCCGTTGAGACAAACTCCAAGGTTGCCGCCGATCCTCTAGCAAGAGATGACCCACCACAAGGCACCACCCCCACATGGGGCGCCCTCAAGCACTTGCTCTTCGATCCGGCCAGACCACTTGTCGCTCTTCACGTCTCGCTCAACTAGCGATGCTCTTTGCGACTCCCGCGGGGTGAGCTCCAACCCCTCACAAGCTTTCTCTGGAGCTAAGCACAATCTCCTTCCTTGCTTCCATGGAGCCTCTCGCCACAAAGCCATCTTGGAGGTGGCGACCTCCAAGAGTAACAAGCACCACCGGCTTGCAATTCGATCACCTAGTGCCACTCGAAGCAATCCTCACAATGCAACGCACTAGCGATCGATCTCTCACTCTCGAATGCGATGTCAATTAACACAAGTGAGTAGGATGGCATCAAGCCAAGAACTAGCAAGGGAAACACATTCCCAAGGTGCTCAATGCCTTGTCTTGGCCGGCCCTCACCTCTAATTTATAGCCCCCAAACAAATAGAGCCACACCGGACGCGCAGACAGGAGCTCAGTGTCCGGTGCCTTCTCTGTCCACACCGGACGCGCGGAGCTCAGTGTCCAGTGCGCGACCATAGAGCACCCGAGAGCACCCAAGTGCAATCGGACGCGTCCGATGCGCACCCACCGGACAGGCCACAGCGTCCGGTGCACCTCTGCTTTTCCACGCGCTGCCACGTCACAGTCAACAGACGTGGGAACAGTAACTGCTCCGCGTCCGGTGCTGAAAAAGCCGCGTTCGGTGCAACACTGCCCGAACACGCTGTCCTCGGCCACCTTCACCGGGCGTGTGCCTCAGCGTCCGGTGCAGCGTCCGGTGCGTGTTTCTCCACCTTCACCTCTTTTGGCAAATGTGCTAACACCACCAAGTGTACAACTCATGTGCATATGTGTTAGCCTTTCATAAACAATTTCACAAAGGATTTTTCTCTCTTTTCACCGCGCCACTCGATCCTAGCAACGTATGCAAAGTTAGGTCGCTCAAGTGGCACTAGATGACCGATATGAAAACAAGTTTGTCCCTCTTGATAGTACGGCCATCTATCATAAATCCGGTCAAGCACTTCTCTACTCAACCTTAGACCGGTGAAATAGAAACGCCTAGGTTATACCTTTGCCTTGCGCATTCCATTTCAATCACCGTCTTCATCTCCATCTCTGACACCATCGATGCCAGTGCAACACATGCACCAACACCTCAATAATGATATGATCCACTTCATATCATCATGTGGCTGTTGGCGCAAAAAGTGGTTCCCTAAGCCCAACACACCAACGAAGCCGGAAACGACCCTTGAAGGCAGTAGAGCTCTCGCAGATCCAGCTAGCTTCGAACCCGGTCTGAGAGTGTCGATAACACCCAAGCGTGCCAGTCAATTTGACCTGCAATTGACAAGGAAACAGATATAATCAGTAACTCAAGGCGGAACTAACTGGTGAGTCCAGATAGTTCTAACTGTACGGCTCAAAGAGCCAGTATAATCGGAGATCGACTAGAAAGCCGATTCCGTCATGTTATGAACCGATAGTATAATAATGAAGTAAAACGGCTATCAGGATACTCGTATGAAGATAATAACGTGCTAGCCGATCTAATTCAGTTAATGTGTATAAAAGAAGATAGATCATGTGTACAGATCTGATCTGTACATCAAACAAGCAGAGATCGGCTAAAGCTGGTCTAGAAGGCCGGCGGCTTTAGTAAATCCTCTTCGCTAAGTTCACCAAGTCTGCGTTCACCTGGTCTAACGGCCAGCGGGCTTCAACAAACCCAGCAAATAAAGCTAGATCGTTTGATATCCAAATAAGTCTATATGCACGACCTATTCGTGAAAACATAACTGAATCGGCTCTTTAGCCGATGTAGGGTCCATGAAGCATGAACGAATGCTATCGTAGTCATAAACAGACCTCAAATTAAAGCAAGTCTAATCTAGCGACACTTGTTTAGGTTAAACCTATTCCACCAGATGACACTCAGTTTAACTTAAACAAGGACATAAAAATAAGACACACGATAACCTCAGAACTACTTATGTCTCGACTAGCACCGAACGCACAACATGTAACGAACACGATTGATAGGGAATTAACCAATATAAGCATGGAACCGATCATCATGGTAAAATAAGCATAAGAAAGCATAAACGACGATTATGTTCAAGTGAATCTAAGGCCAAATCTATCAATCTTGATCGGGCAGAGAGATGCTATATTGATAAATAAACAATAAACAACAAATAACATCTTAATAACTTAATGAATCTAACTAAATTGCCATATTTAGCTAGAGCCGATAACTAATCCATGCGTGCAAACCATCTCAATCTATAGCCTGTCTACCGGATGACATTAACTAATAGATTAATCAAGCAAACAAGCACGAATCGATAACTAATCCGTGCGTGAAAACCGTCCTAATCTGCATCTCGTCCACCGGACGACGGTTAACACAGATTGATCGGGTAAACCAGCGTGAATCATCCTTGACTCACTGTGCTTGCCACGTCCACCGGATGACGTCAAAGAAACAGAGCTTAGCAAGGACCCTGGTCCGCCATGCGTCCACGTCCACCGGATGACGCTAAAAGGACATAGTTTAACAGGGGGGTGACGATACTTACAAGCAAGCCTGCGTCCACCGGATGACACCCAGCCTGGATGAAGTAACTCGCCGGACTCGACTGACTCTAGGGTTTGTTGGCCGGAGCCAAAAGTTGTGTTGTATTGATGTTGTTGATGTTCAATGGCTGAGGGCTTATATTTATACCCTGAGCGTAGATAGAGTCCTAGTCGAATTACAACTCATCAATAGATAAGGAAACTAACAAACTATCCTATATCTAAGGTAACTTGGAGTCCCACCTTCCCTTTCCACAACAGACTCCGATCGTGATTGCATCCTGGCGGCGCGGACTCTGGATGACGTCATCAATACCGACGCTGCGCGCCTCCTGTCACCTTGGCCCGATAACCGATTCACCGTGCAATCGGCTATTTCCTTCCTTCCGCTGGACGGAATCTGCTTCCGAAATCGGCTATCTTCCTCCGGTATCGGCTATCTTCCTCTGGTATCGGCTACCGGCTCCCAGCCCAAAATTTGGTGTTAACAGTGGCTTTTGGTCCATCGATCCTCAACTTGCTTGCTCTTCACCGTTGTGATGGTCCATCGGCGCCAAGCCATCACCCGACTTGCCCTTCACACTAGCAACCGGTCCATCAACGCGAAGCCTTGTCTTGATCTTCTCCACCTAGCCACATGACTCCATGTCATGTCTCATGCGTTTAGCTCCTTCATTACCATATGTGTGAGCTAAGAATTGTTTCCAAGCCATTTCCACCTCCATGGCATAGATGCTTACACATGTACCTGTAGACTAATCACCTATGTAATCAACACTTAAACACTTATTAGTCCACCTAAGTTGTCACACAATTACCAAAACCAAACAAGGACCTTTCAATCTCCCCCTTTTTGGTAATTGATGACAACCCTACAAAGATATAGAAATTAAGCGCATTAACCAAGTTAGCTCTTCACACAAGTGTAAATCGCTAACTTGGGTTTGGATATTATGTTAATTATCCATCTTTAAGCTCAAATCTTTAGACTTGGATAAGCTCCATAAAATCTGACTTGGTAGTGTTAACTCCCCCTGCATGTGTGCTCAAATGGTTTGGTTTCAAATTTTCACACATGCATAAATATGGAATTTGTGGGAGTACCAACACTACTAAGTGATGCTAACGTGCATAGAATAAACCTTTGTAGCGTGATACTAATTGCTCGAAGCCAATTGAAGTTGCACCATTAAGTCCATCCTTAGCATCATGATTAGCTAGACAAGCAAAAATACTAGATACCCCGTGAGATCAACATTATAAGCAAGGTTCTAGTAAATACTTGAAAAACACAAGTCTAGCTAACAACCTATGCATGCTAGTTATCAAATCATCATTCAAACTTATACTAGCATACACCACACAAGTAAGGATACCATATGTAGGAAACTAAGTGCAAATGCAAGCAAGCATATGAATATGCACAAATCAAATGCAATCAATCATGTCCAAATCTCACCCCTTTGTCATCAATTTCCATAAAAGGTCAATCTCTATTGTGACAAAGGTGCATGCTAGGGACGTTGAGGAAAGATACTTGCATTTTTTATGGACACCATGTTGGAAGTCTTCTCCTCACTTGATGATCACTTAAAGTTGAGGATTACTTGCACATTTATTGGATACCACTTGTATGCTTGATCTAGACATCACTAGTGAGTACCATTGGGTTGGACTTATACCACTTGCATGGATGCCATCATGATGAACATAGTACCACTTGATGTTGAACCACTTGTAGACATACACCATGTGTAATAATACCACTTTGAAGAATAGTGATACCACTTGTTGGAATAAACATGTGCATGCTACTAGTGATTTGGTGAGTCTAGATACCACTTGAAAGATTAACTTGATATCTATTTTCATTGTTGTCTTGTGCTTCTTGAACTTATCTTGTTGTCATGAGCTTCTTTCTTGATTAGTTCAATCTAGCAAACTTGCACAAGTAATCTAACTCGGTTTGAACCAAAGACAAGCTTCTTGGTTGGTCATGACTTGATCTTGGGGTGTCTTGTCTTGTGGCTTTAGTTGAGGCCTCACAAATCTCTTGTATAGACTTTGTGAGTGTGTGAGCCTCTTTTCATCCCTCTTCAACTTGAGCTTCTCTCAGTTGGGGCATGATGAAACTAAGTGGCCCATCTCATGGCATGTGAAGCACATGAAATAGGCAAGCCGTTCTTGCTCTAGCTTCTTCATCTCTTTCTCATATGTTCTCTTGCCCCCATCTTTTGCCTTTGATATTGCTCTTGTTGAAGTGAATGCCACTTGTATCTTGGATTCTTTGTATGATGACTTTGCTTGCCTTGAATCCAAGACCACTCATGTCGCCCACCATTCTTGTGTTCTTCAACATATGGTTGAGGGCGGCACTTGAGTTTTTCCACCTTTCTATCTTGTTGCTCAAGTTCTTCACTTCTTGTTTAAGCTCATTGTTCTCCTTCAAAAGGTTAGTCTCACAAGACAAGGAAGAATAACAAGCATCTTTATGTGAAGAATAAGGCATAGAAAGTAAATCATCACATGAGGTGGATACACTCTTCTTGCCTACATCACAAGGGTTAGTAGCAATATGTGATTGATCATTTGACCCAATTGATGAGCTCTCACTAGTTTTAGATTTTTCATTAGAAAGCTCATTAGTAAGAAAATTATGGTCTTTTACCAAATTCTCATGAGCAACACTAAGCTCCTCATGAGTCAATTTTAGCTCCTCATGTGAACAACTCATGACATAAAGTAGATGCTTTTGTTGTTCACACGTGTTCTTTAGAAATGAGTTTTCATTTATCAAATTCTTTGTTTTATTCATCTCATTTTCTAAAGCATTAAAGAGTTTGCACACAAGCTCAAAATTTGGATCATCACAATCAATAACCACATTGCCAATTGATACCTTGCCATCACCGAGTGATGTGTAGCAATGCGATGAGGATGAAGAGCTTATAGATTCATCACTCTCATAGCCATCATCAAGTGAGCTTGGGGTAGCATCATTATCTGCATCACTTGTGGCTTCATCAACTCCCTTGTCAAGTGCTCTTGTGGTAGCATCATCATCATCATCATCACTTGACCAAGCAGAGGAGCAACTCTCCACAATCACGGAGTCATGGAGGTGCTCTTGATCACCAAGCTTCATGTCTTTGGCATCATCTTCATCATCGGAGAGCTTGCCATAGTTTTCATTGAGATACGCCCAAATCTCATGAGCGGTCTCAAAATGCATGATCCTTCCGAAGATGCTATCATCCAAAGCTCTATAAAACATGTCAATAGCTTGGTAACCGAGTTGTAAGCATTTCCCTTGCGCTTGAGTTGGATTACTCTCATCAATTGCATGGTAAAAGCCGACATCTACGATCCACCACATTTGAGGAGAAATAAACTTAATATTGCATTCCATCCAATTTCTCCACCGTGCAAAGTGTGTGCCATCAAAAAAGTGTGGACACTCAACATCTAGCCCATAAGTCGCCATCCTCTCGGGTCGGTTAAGACCGCTAAAAGAGAGATCAAGCTCCGATACCACATGTAGGGTCGAGATGACGGACTAGAGGGGGTGAATAGTCTGAACAAAAATTAATCACAGCGGAAATAAAACCTATTCGGTTCTAGTGACAATTCACCCCTCTAACTAAGACTCTAAGCACTTTGCAAAAGATCCTAGCAAGAAGCAAAGGTGCAAGCCTAGCTTGAGCTTCCCTAAACTATTCTAGCGCAAGGTCGCACAAACCTAAGCACTAGTACTTTAAGCACCGGGGAGCTTCTATCAACTAGCAAGCTAAAGTGCACTAAGCACCTAAGCTCACTAAGTGCTCAATGACAAGGATACACAATCCTAATTGTTGATGGTGGATAACATCAACTTTTATTAGAACTTTAGACACCAAAGGATACATGAATACACACTAGTCTAGGGTTTTAACTGAAAGTTTCCACGAGTTTTGCATGTTCTGTATTTTCCAGGGGCTATTCCAGAAAAAGCATAAAAGAAGGGTTAAAGAACATGATTATCACGAAACTTAACCGCCAAGGAAACATCATCACGAGAACACTAGAAGCATCTGGAACACACCCAAAGCACCGGGGCCCGAGACCCACCAGGGTGGGGCCGGCCGGCACCCCCCCATTAGGGTTTCGGTCTATCTTCTGGAGTCTTCTTCCGCCACCTTTGTTGAGTCATCTCGGCCCTTGTTTTAAGTCAGTTTGATCCTACAGCGCACGTGCGTCCCACCGGGCTATAAATAGACGGGCAAACCGCCCCGAAGGCATAACGCAATCATTCATTTAAGGCATCAAGTCCTCAAGCCATCAAGAGCCTCCTAGTTCATCAAGAGCCTCTTAGTTCATAGTTCTAGCCTAGTTAGATTAGAAGTAGAGGAGTTCTAGTTCTTCGGCGGATCTGTGGCCCTGGCGTCTGTCTGGAGTGCGGAGTTCGGTATAATTCTAGTTCTTTCTCTATTATTGTATTCTTCATTATGATTAGGGAAACAATGTTCTTAATAGTTCATATGTTCTTGATTACAATAGTCTTTGTCTACTTTGATTATATGTCTAGTATAGTTGGTTTGATCTTATTGAATTCATGTAATTGCTCGTATAGCGTTTATTCATGCAGACGATGGATAGATGATGAACAATATGTAGACGTGTGTCTAGGTATTTTGTTTATCTGCGAGTGCACCCTGATGTACCGGGTCGTGTGGTAGATCGCGTAGGTGACAGCTACGTTGAGTCCTCTGTAGTCCACCCCCCGTATGTAGGCCAGCAGGCACGGTCGCGAAGTTGGATGATGACTCTGTTTCACATCCTTCCTAGATGATGCCCTTTGCATGTGATTATGATATAGGATTAGTCTAATAATGATTGCTAGATGTAATTGCACTAATTAGAGTTATTCATTGATGTAGTTATAGAATTACCTTTGATATTAATTCCTTAGTTTATCCATTGGCTAGCTATTACTATGACTAGAGAAGTGCTCTAATGATTATCTTTTATTTATGATGCTTGATCATACTTATCACCTTTATCTTTATTTACCTTGTGACCTGTACCTATTATGAGTAGATTAAATGACATCGGTAATGTCACTTATCCATTGTATACCATCACTATCAATATAATAGATTAAAGTTTATCCTAGTCCTTCCCAGTGGTATGAATATAAATCGACAACCTGATAGAACTCCTTAGGTAAAATGCTACAATGGTATAATTATCTGTCCGCTTGCAGAACTGATCTTAGTTTATATTATTTATATTTCTGCCTAGTCACATAGATTAATATATAAAACCTTTATTTATTCTTAACATTATTAATTAGGGATGACAACCTAGTTCTTGCATAAGAATGTTGGTAATAGAAAAGTGGCTAGTTGCTAATGACAAATTAATTAATTACCATTCATCTTCTAATCTCGCCTCTCGCATTAAAATTTATATAGTTATATTTGGCGACGTTAGTAGATGTCAACAAGCATTTTTGACGCCGTTGCTGGGGAAGGCACATTAAACTTAGGAAATATTGATAGCATATGTATACATAATGGATAAGATTGTACTTACCGATTGATCTCTAACTCAAACAGGCACACCCCTGTTTTTTATCATTTACTTATCTTATGCAGGGTAATGAATGAATGGTTTTTCTCTTCCAAATAATTTCACTGACGATCCAGAGAAACTCCTGAGAAGAAAGAAGTTTGTAGAAGCGAGGGACAATTTCAAGCTACCATCAAAAACACCCATCGCTGCTCAAACTCATTCATCAAAGGAGCCAGTTCCAACATTGGAAGAAGAACACTTAGGAGAAGATTTATCTCCTGTGTTTGAAGACATGGCTGAGAAGACGTTGCGCGAGTTCTCTGCCCCAACAACAGAAAACATCCGGACTGGACCAGCAGTCAACACGGGGGAGAATGGATTCGAGCTCAAGCTTGCTCTTATCACCATGGTTCAAGCCAGCCAGTTTTGTGGAAAAGCTCATGAAGATGCAAGTGCACACTTACAACACTTTTTAGAGATTTGCAGCACCTTCATGATTAGAGGAGTACCAAGAGATGCTATTTTACTCCGTCTTTTCCTATTTTTACTTTTGGGGAAAGCCAAGCAGTGGTTCTATGCCAACAAAGACAAGAACATTATATGGGACCGATGCTCAACTGCTTTCCTGGCAAAGTTCTTTCCAACAGGCAAGACGAATGCTCTGCGTGGGAAAATTTCAAGCTTTCAGCAGCAACATGATGAATCATTCACTGAAGCATGGGAGAGATTCCAAGATTATATTGAAGAATGTCCTCATCATGGGATAGAGGATTGGCTACTATTGCAGACCTTCTACCACGGGCTTATCTCAAGCACTCGTGAGTCCATAGATGCTGCAGCTGGAGGAGCTTTCCTGTCACTTAAGCTTCCAGAAGCTCAAGCACTTGTTGAGAAGATGACCTCAAATTCAAGCTGTAATGAAGAACGTACTCAACCTCGCAAGAGAGGAGGAGGCATCTATCATCTCAAGAAAACTGACGTGGTCACTCCCAAGTTAGACATCATCATGAAGAAGCTCGACATAGAGAAGAAGGAAGTCATGCATATCAATGATTCTCGCATGACCTGTGAAGAATGTGGAGATTACGGCTATTCAGCTGTCAACTGCCTTACGTTGCAAGAGGATGTGAACTTCATCAACAATAACACCTACTATCGTCCTCAGCAAAATAAAGGATGGAACTAGCCGAACCAAGGATGGAATCAGCAACCTCGGCAAGGTAATTACTAAAGTAACAACCAAGGTAATAATTACAATAATTACAATCTTCCGCCTTTAAGAGATTTAGTTGCTGGTCAATCTAAATTGTTAGATCAAATGTCTAGAAAGGTAGCCTCGAATGATAAAGCTTTATAAAACATAAATACCAGAATGGATACCTTTGCTTCTGCTATAAAGAATCAGCATAGCTTTAATAAAATGTTAGAATCACAATCAGCTCAACTAGCTGCTGCTGTCCCTCCATTTGAGAAAGGAAAGATTCCGAGCCAGCCGGAGGATTTAGAAACTGCTAATCTTGTTGATATTCACAAAGCAACACAATACCAAATTGAGCCTGCAGATATACAGTGGATAGATCACTCACTACCTGAAAAGATGAGAGACTCTGGAAGACCTGTGATTCCTGTCTCCATAAGATGTCACAACTTTCCAGAAGCTATCTGTGATTTTGGCGCAAGTGTCAACATAATGCCTAAGGTAATCTATGATAAAATATTAGTTGATCCTTTGTTGTACATAGATATGCGTTTGCAACTTGCAGATCAATCTATTTGCTACCCCGAGGGAGTACTAGAAGAAGCTGTTATCAGAGTGAGGCAATCATATGTCCCAATTGACTTTGTGATCATGGATACTGGAGGAGATGAGAAGGCACCCATTATCTTGGGATGACCATTCTTATGCACAACCAAAGCCATCATCTATGCGGAACACGCCAAGATTGTCCTCTCCATCAAAGACAAGAAGGAGAGATTTTCATTCAAGAACCACATCCTGAAGAATCCAACAGTCCCGAAGCAATTTCATCAACAAGAAGAGCAACAACAACAACCAGCACCCAAGAAGAAGGACAATAGAAGATGGAGGAAGAACAAGCCCCAGCATGTACCTAGAGAAGCCGCTCAACTAATCAATGCTATCAACACAGAAAATGATCATATGCTCCCAAAACCATTTCCAACAAAGGAAGGTGACCCAGGTGTACCAATTATTGAATGCACAATCAGAGACATCACTTTTCCCGACACCATCTGCGACACTGGATCAGGCGTCAACGTAATGTCCAAAAAGGTATATGATGAATTATTTGATGATTTACCATTATACCCAACAAAGTTGCAGATGGCAGACCAATCACTTAGATTCCCTGAAGGCGTAGTCAAGGACGTCATGGTAAGAATTCAAAATAAGTATATACCCGCAGATTTTCTAGTTCTTGACATGCAGGAAGATAACGAATAGCCTAGTCTTTTGGGAAGACCGTTCCTCTACACCGCCAATGCTATCATCTACATCGGGTCCGGACAGATCCACTTCAACCTACCCACTGGAAAGGTACGCTGTCAATTTAGAACACATCTTAACCATGAGCAGATCAGGAAGCAACGCAACAGGAGGAAACGCCAAGCCTGCCGTCAGGCTGCCCAGCCTCACTATGGATGGGAGGAGTTCCCTGGTGTCGACGATGGATATACCCAAAAATTCCACATTCAAACACCATCAACAGGACTCGGATTCAAGGGAGAATAAACATAACATGAACATATTTTATCAATAACAAGTTCCACTTGTACTCTTAAGCTTGTGAATACAGCAAAGATCGAACAGGCCAAGAAACATCAAGAAATGGTGCACAACATCACTTAGAAGAGAGGAGAGCCTAGGGTGGGCCCATGTATGGGTCGGCCGAACCCTACATGGGGCCCACCTGGCTCTGGTGACGTGGCATGATCCCTGTGACCCTCCACCCAGCTCATTTCATCCATCAGATCAACATGTGTTTCTATTCAACGGTGGAGAAACAAAGCACAAGGATTCAACGTGACAAACATGCAACCATGGTGGAACCAACACACGGGGACAATCAATGACAGATGGGGACCACAGTAGTGGGCCCAACTCACCAGAGGTGGTTCGGCCGAACCAACCAAGATGGGACTAGGCCACTGCTACACTCCATGACAGGTGGGACTCCTTCTAGAAGACCCTGACTGGGCCCACCTTCCATAGGGGGGTCGGCCAAACCCCCCTGGTGCCCAGCCAGGTCGGTTGGCCTCCACCGCCTTCCTACATGCATCCCACGTGATGGAATCACCTCTACCGTCCATCTTGAGGCGGTATTGAGGCGGTTCATCCAAGGGTGCAGAGGCATGGAGCACACGGATCGCTGACGTGGCGCCCCTCAGCTCTCCCCTATAAATAGAGACTGCCATCACCCTCTTCAAGACACCCAAGATACACAAGAGCCACAAGAGACAAGAGAAGCTCCACTCTTTAGTAGTAGTAGTAGTAGTAGAAGTAGTATTAGTCGAGTGTGGGAGTTAGAGTCGAGTCGAGCTACACTCGGAGTCTCCGGAGTCGTCTGCTGGAGAGTCTGGTATAGCTCTTGTACCTTTCTTTCTGTAAGACTTTACCTTTATCAATATATTATCTTTACTTTACTTTACTAAGTCTTTACTTAGTGCATTACTATTCATTATAGTATTGTTGTGTTTTGTCTTAAGTTATAGTTGAGTTATTTTAGATAGTGATCCTGTAACCAGCTCACGTGTGTAGTTCATCGCCTGTCATAGGGTGCGTTAGTTGTTGGTACGCAACTAGAGTAGTGAGGCTTAGTGTAAGCGTGGTGCTTAGACTGGATCTTGCCTTTGAATGTCGCTTGTCGCATGGATCGTTTGTGGGTGCTAGCAGGTGGTGACAGCCCTGTCTAGTCTTAGTATCCCTCCACGTGTTTTAGGCAAGTTCTTAAAAGGTAGGCTCCCATAAGAGAATAGCCGCTTCGGGTAGAGGTTATATCCTCTACTGTCTCGCCTATCCCCTACACACCGGAAGTAAGGTAGCTGTCTTAGTATAATTCATCCATTTGATAAGATAGTTCACAAAAGTAAAGTAAGTGTCATCAGAGTCTTTTACTCACTCGTTGTCCTCCCACCTAGCTATACTCTACTAGTTATCATTAGTTATCCTAAAACCTTGTCGTGTCTTGGTGTCATTACCCTTTCCTCTATATATCGATTTACCCCCCTATCACTAGTTGATACTAAGTTGCTATAGACTTAAGGATCTCTCTCTTTTTATTAATTATTCCTAGCAACTGCTTTCCCTTGGGATAAAAATAAATAACGATACCTTGAAATACTCCTGGGTGAAGTGCTACAGCGGTATATTCTGTGCGCTTGCGGAATTATCCAATAGACATAAGAAATACCACAGGCACTTCTGGCGCCATTATCAGAGATAGCCTAACACCCTGTCTCTGGTGATTGCGCTAAGTGTCAACAAGCATTTCTGGTGCCGTTGCCGGGGAAAGCATCAGTCTAGGAATATTAATAAAAAATTGAATCCAGAGTCTACTATCAATTTAGTTAATGATTAGTGTTAGGGGTTTACCCCTGTCTGTGTTTCTCGTTATCGTGAAGCTAGACAGTGTATGAACGGTTGTCAATTGCCGTCAAATTTCATTGAAGACCCTGAGCAATTGTTGAGGAGAACTAGACGCCGTCAGGTTCCACCTCAAAGGTTCATCTCAAACCTAAATCCATTCGAGGAAAGAGGCTCCGCACTATCAACCGAGTTAGCTATGGCCCAAAAGACCATCTCTAAGTTCTCTGCACCATCGGCTGACAACATTGCCACCAGTCCGCAGCTCAACTTGGGGGATGCTACCTTTGAACTCAAGCCAGCTCTGATCAACATGGTGCAAGCCAATCCATTCTGTGGGAAGCCGCATGAAGACGCCAATGCCCATCTCCAGCACTTCCTGGAGGTGTGTGGTACCTTCACAATCTAGAATGTCTCGGCTGACACCATCTGTCTTCGCCTGTTCCCATTCTCATTGCTTGGGAAGGCGAAGCAATGGTTTTATGCCAACAAGAATGAAGCTACCACCTGGGAGAAGTGCGCCAATGCATTTCTCAAGAAATTCTTCCCAATGGGCAAAACCAGCGCTCTTCGTGGAAAGATCTCAAGCTTCCAACAGCAAGCCGACGAGACGATTCCCGAAGCATGGGAACGTCTCTAGGAGTACATTTGTGCTTGTCCTCATCATGGAATCGAAGAATGGCTCCTAATCTAAGGTTTCTACCATGGGCTGACTGGATTAGCCTGTAGTCACCTTGATGCTGCCACTGGAGGAGCATTCCTACAACACAATGTCAATGATGCCAAAGACCACATTGAAAAGATGGTTATCAACCAAAAATGGAATGAGGAGCGACTCCAGCCCATGAAAAGGGGTATGCACACCGTTCATGAGGTGGACATGCTCTCAGCAAAAATGGACCTCTTGATGAAAAAGATTGATGAAGGTTCTAAAAAGGAACAAGAGGCCATTTGAACCATTGCCACCGCATGAGCAATCGAAGCTGATCCATGGTGCGAGGTATGTGGTGGAGAAGATCACTCGGGCAACAATTGTCCCGAGACGAAGGAGGAAGTGAGCTTCATCAACAACAACAACAACAACAATGGGTACCGACCCCAGCAAAAAGGAGGATGGAACTCGCGCCCCTTCTACCAAGGAAATCAGGGTAATGGTTACAGCAACAATTTTAATAATTCTTATGGTAACCAACCTTCTCTTAAAGATCTTGTCTTAGGCCAATCTAAAATCAATGATAGTATAAACAAGAAAATAATGGCTAATGATAAGATTCTTGAAAATCTTAGTGAGAAAATGGATAGCTTTAACACTGCTATGAAAAATCAATTGAGCTTTAATAAAATGCTAGAAACCCAATTAGCTCAAATAGCAGCAGCTGTCCCATCCGTCGAACAAGGTAAGATCTCAGGGAAACCTGAGGAACCAATTGAGGGTGTTAAGTTAATGTCCACGAGGTTTGGTAAGCCTCCGGTTAGGCAAAACCCGGGTTATCTTCTTGATCCGCCATTCATGGCCAAGAAGAGTGACCCTGGCCATCCTAACATCACCTGCGAAATCAGGCCACACACCTTCGACAACGCCTTCTGCGACCTTGGATCTGGAGTGAACATCATGTCCAAAGTAATGTATGAGAATTTGCTAGGGGGACCTTTATACCCCACTTTTTTCAAATTGCAGATGACCGATCAATCCATTCGGTTCCCCGAGGGATTGGCAAGGGATATCCTTGTCAAAGTTTAAGACGAATACATCCCCGTCGACTTCATCATTCTTGACATGGGGGCCGATGATGAAGTCCCCGTCATCCTGGGAAGGCCGTTCCTCAACACCGTGAATGCCATCGTCTACGTGGGATCCGGCCAAGTTCACTTCCAACTCCCAGGTAAGAGAATCAAATGTCCTTTCAATGGTTATAAATCGATGCAACAGGCAAGGAAGAACCTATGGAGAAACAAGCCACAATATGCACCCCGCCGAAAGAATCAACCGCCAAAGGCCAAAAAGGCCGAACTGGTAAGTAAGGCTGAGGTGGTAAACAAGGCTGACTCCGCTGAAGCACAAGCATCAACCAAGAAGGAATGGCGGAAGAAAGAGGTGCGATCATCACGGTCCCCATCTCCGGGACCAACCAAAGCACCCGAAGAATGAACCTGAAACGGAGAGGTCCAGCTCTACGGACCTAAAACATGGAGCCCTTGCTGGTAAGGTAAATCAGTATTTATCTCATATTTAATTCCTGCATTTCAATTTTTGCATTTTCTTTATCGCATTTCATATTTAAATTTTGCAATAATTTATTTCGATAAAATAAAATACTTAGATCAATAAAACTTGAGAATGAACAGTAGTGCTCACACCTGAGGTGGTGGGACCACCTAGGTGGGGTCGGCCGACCCCACCATGGGGCCCACCCACCTCTGGTGGTGTTGGCCTGGTGTAGTGATTCATCTTCTGAATTTTGAACACCATCTCCTTTTGAATTTGGCCGACCACCTTTGGTCATGACCACTTTCACTTGCTCCAAGGAGAATCCAACATCCACTACCATCCAATTCTGACAAGTGGACACTTTGGCATGCATTAGTGTTCCCATGGTGCATGGGAATCACTTTAAACATGTCCCCACTTTTGTCATACATCTTTTACCTTCACAAAACACTAGGCAAGGGAATCTCTGAAAATTTTAAAACTTTTGGTCCACCACTAGTCTCTGCTTTGCTGTATAAAGTGAAACACACTGTTTAAAGCTAAAAAGGGGACAAGACCTGGTTCGGCCGAACCATGTTTTGGCGCCCCTCAAGAAAGTGGTGTTTGAATTCAAATAGATTCCCCGTCCAAAGGTAAAAGCAACACTAAACCTGTCATAGGGGTTCGGCCGACCCATGATTAAGGTCTTGTCTGTAGAGTTGTGTTTGAATTCAAATAGATTCCCTGTCCAAAGGAGGAAACAACCCTGAACAGGCCAGGGGGTCGGCCGAACTGGGCCTAGTGGCCTGGCCACCAGCCCTTCTCCCCCTATAAATACCCTTACATTGTGTGCTCAATTCCACACCCAAACCAGCTGATTCATCTCGAGCACACAATCTCCCTTCTTCTCTCCATTTGAGCAAGTTCTTTCTCAAGTTTAGTTGAAGTTTAGCCACTCAAACTAAAAACCCAAAAAAATTGTAGTAGTAGAAGCTTGTCTTACTCTCGTCTTTAATCTCAATATCTTGTTTGTGGAGGTAACCATACCCCGCAAGGACTACTAACAGTGGGATAGCTAACGCTAACGCTAACGCTAACGCTAATGCTAATCCCTGTTGTTGAAGTGTGTTCTTGTGTTAGCTCATTGTTGCAGGATGAAGAAGTTCTCCTCCGCACTCAAGAAGGCCAAGAGTGTCATAGGGAGTTCCTCCCGACGACCCCGCCATGATGAAGATGAAGGAAGAGAAGCCCCACCAAGAAGAAGCTTTGGAATGCCTTCCGAAAGGACGTTCTATCCCGAGAGCGGCCTCATGCTAAATCAAGAAGGGTACCAAAGGTACACCTTCATCCGACACCGAGGGTATGAACATACCGGCATCATTGACCCTGTCCTTTTGGACAGCACAGGTATGACCGCGGAATTTAATACTGTTTTCAATACAATCGGTTGGGGAAGTTTTTGGGAAGTGCAAGAACTTGGAATCGAAAAACTCACCATTGAATTTCTATGCTCTTTACAAGCCACTGATAATAATGTCTACTTTCGCATGTTCAACCAAGAGTACAATTTAACTTGGGGAGTTTTTAAGTATGGCACTTGGTTTTGATAACGATTGTCATCTAGATCTAGTGAATGCCACACGGAAATTTGATAAAGCTGAATTCTGGAAAGCTATAACTGGATCCAATGATTGCTCTGAGCCTAAAACTGATGAAATCCATAATCCTACTTTGCGCTTGATCCGCTATTGGATGGCCATAACTTTTCTTCCTGGCTCCAATGTGCAAGTTCTTTACAATGATGAATTAAGACTGCTCTATGCCATGACTAAGAAAATAAAAGTTTCACCTGCTAAGATGCTAGTCCACTTTTGGCTTGGTATTTTCCATAGAAGCGAGCCCATATTCTTTACTTCTTTTATCACGCGCATTGCGGAAACAATGGACTTGCTAGATGGAAAACATTACTTTGAATATATTGCTTCTCCTAGAGATATTGTAACCGAAGATTTCTTCATAAGTGCTCAAGTCATAAAAAGAGATGAAAATGGTGATTTAAAAATGATTTATCCGGGCCATACAGCCGAAATCTCTCTCCCATGTGAGAGGTGTTGGTTGTATGCGCTGCGCACACTAACCATAAATTGGGACCGAGAGGCACGAAGCCAAAATATTGCAGGATCAAGAAGAGAGACAAGGAGCATGTCACAAGCCGCTCAATTTGAGCAAGGCGACACATCACGAGCTACAGGGAGATACGAAGAAGAAGGCGATGAAGCAAGTTCCATGGGCATTTCAAGGTCCACGGAACGGCCTCAACAGCACACTCCAAGAGTACGCACTCCCCGTCCGTCCGCACGGGCGAGGGGTCGTCGAAGCCAAGGATCGGAAATGGACCAACTCATCAACGACATGGGCGCAATGCAAGTTGAGCAAGATGTAACTCTGAGTATGGCACAACAAAATGCCCAACTATTGCAAGCAATCCAAGACGAAGAAGCACAACGCTGGGCGGGATGGTTCCAATACTACCCGCCACCACAATGAGCAAAAGGACAAACTTGGGGGAGATCCTCTCTCCCTCCAAGGTAAGTAGTCTATCCTAGCTATTTACATTATTTTAATTTATTACATATAAAAAAATGCATAAGATAAAAATACCAAAAATATTTCCCTTATTCCCATATGTCTCATGAATGTTTATCTTCCTCATGGAAATGATGAATAGTTGTTCTGTTAATATTTCTTTAATGCCTAGTTTACAACATAGTACTTCTTTGAGATTACTTGGCTCATTTAAATCATCATGAACCTAAAAACTCTATGGATGCTAAGGCTAGAACTAAGTCTAAGTTGTGAGATATGATATAGTGAAACAAGAGCTATTATAATATTGTTCTAAGCATGCATGATTACTGAAGATTTATTTCTTAATCAATCAAAACCTTATTGTTCCTCAATGGTGATAAATTTCTACTACAGCCATATATGCTATACATGTCTAAAACCTTCCACATAAGCTATTTGCTTTGTATTGAGTGTTGTCAAGTCTTGTTGACCCTTATTGAGAGACTTATCATGCTCCCAAGATCAAGATCACGTACACACCATATATACATGCTGCTTCTACACTGGAAGTACGCAACAACATGCCTTTCATTTTCACCAAATAATGCTCCATGTGTTAAAGTCATAGAAAATCTCTCTTAGTTATTATGTAGAAGAGACAAAAGGCTATGAAAAATGAAAAGAAAAAGAAAGAAAGATGGACACAAGAGAGTTCATAGAAAAGAAAAGAAAATATATGAGCAAGTCTAGGCTCATGAATAAAGAATGAAAAATTGATAGCCATGTCTCAAAATAAGGTAGAGAGATACAATTCAAATAGAAGAGCATTATAGTTTATATTTTTCACACACTTGCACATCTTGATCTAAGGGCATGACACTTCTCTCTTTGGATCCAAGCTTTGACTCTACAACACATGCAAAGTAAGTATGCTATACCCTTCATTCCTACCTTAAGCTCCACATAAGCCATTTTTAGAAGTAGGATGATAAAGAGAAGGCAACATTTACTTTGTGCCTTGGTAAGGAATCATACACCATTTGAGTTTCATGAGAGAACCATATCAGGAACATTAAGTTGTCTTTTGCAAAACATTGCTAAAACCTCTAGTATGAAACTTGCAAAGAATGAGAAAAATAGTGCTCAAGTTAAACTATTCTGTCTCTTAACCACCTAAGGCAAAGGAAAGGTCATTAGCCCCATAAAGGACTAAGGTAAAATGGGTGAATTTTTTTATAGCCAATTTTTTCATTCAAAAGAGAAGTATTCTGTTGTACACATGGTACTATTGAAACATGAACATTGTAGCAACTTCTGATCCACCGAGGCTAAGTTTAATTATTTGCTCGGGACAAGCAAACGTTAAGTTTGGGGGATCTTGTTGACGGTGGATATACCCTAAAATTCCACATTCAAACACCGTCAACAAACCTCGGATTCAAGGGAGAATAAATATAACATGAACATATTTTATCAATAACGAGTTCCACTTGTACTCTTAAGCTTGTGAATGCAGCAAAGATCAAACAGGCTAAGAAACATCAAGAAATGGTGCACAACATCACTTAGAAGAGAGGAGAGCCCAGGGTGGGCCCATGTATGGGTCGGCCGAACCCTACATGGGGCCCACCTGGCTCTGATGACGTGGCATGATCCATGTGACCCTCCACCCAGCTCATTTCATCCATCAGATCAACATGTGTTTCTATTCAACGGTGGAGAAACAAAGCACAAGGATTCAACGTGACAAACATGCAACCATGGTGGAACCAACACACGGGGACAATCAATGACAGATGGGGACCACAGTAGTGGGCCCAACTCACCAGAGGTGGTTCGGCCAAACCAACCAAGGTGGGACCAGGCCACTGCTGCACTCCATGACAGGTGAGGACTCCTTCTAGAAGACCCTGCCTGGGCCCACCTGCCATAGGGGGGTCGGCCGAACCCTCCTGGTGCCCAGCCAGGTCGGTTGGCCTCCACCGCCTTCCTACATGCATCCCACGTGATGGAATCACATCTGCCGTCCATCTTGAGGTGGTATTGAGGAGGTTCATCCAAGGTGGAGAGGCATGGAGCACACGGATCGCTGACGTGGTGCCCCTCAACTCTCCCCTATAAATAGAGACTGCCGTCACCCTCTTCAAGACACCCAAGATACACAAGAGCCACAAGAGACAAGAGAAGCTCCACTCTTTAGTAGTAGTAATAGTAGTAGTATTATTAGTCTAGTGTGAGAGTTAGAGTTGAGTCGAGCTACGCTCGGAGTCTCCGGAGTCGTCTGCTGGAGAGTCTAGTATAGCTCTTGTACCTTTCTTTCTGTAAGACTTTACCTTTATCAATATATTATCATTACTTTACTTTACTAAGTCTTTACTTAATGCATTACTATTCATTATAGTATTGTCTTAACTTATAGTTGAGTTATTTTAGATAGTGATCCTGTAACCAGCTCACGTGTGTAGTTCATCGCCTGTCATGGGGTGCGTTAGTAGTTGGTACGCAACTAGAGTTGTGAGGCTTAGTGTAAGCGTGGTGCTTAGACTAGATCTTGCCTTTGAATGCCGCTTGTCGCACGGATTGTTTGTGGGTGCTAGCAGGTGGTGATAGCCCTGTCTAGTCTTAGTATCCCTCCACGTGTTTTAGGTAAGTTCTTAAAAGGTAGGCTCCCATAAGAGAATAGCCGCTTCGGGTAGAGGTTATATCCTCTACTGTCTCGCCTATCCCCTACACACCGGAAGTAAGGTAGCTGTCTTAGTATAATTCATCCATTTGATAAGATAGTTCACAAGAGTAAAGTAAGTGTCATAGGAGTCGTTTACTCACTCGTTGTCCTCCCACCTAGCTATACTCTACTAGTTATCATTAGTTATCCTAAAGCCTTGTCGTGTCTTGGTGTCATTACCCTTTCCTCTATATATCAATTTACCCCCCTATCACTAGTTGATACTAAGTTGCTATAGACTTAAGGATCTCTTTCTTTTTATTAATTATTCCTAGCAACCGCTTTCCCTTGGGATAAAAATAAATAATGATACCTTGAAATACTCCCGGGTGAAGTGCTACAGCGGTATATTCTTTGCGCTTGCGGAATTATCCAACAGACACAAGAAATACCACAGGCACTTCTAGCGCCGTTATCAGAGATAGCCGACCACTCTGTCTCTGGTGGTTACTCTAAGAACTGTCAACACCTAGTAAGATTGTGAAGTATGAAGACTGCTACAAGGAGCAAGAAGAAGCCGTACAAGCACCACGCTGGAGTGAGTGGGAAGCGGAAGCTGAGAGGATGGACCAGATTGCGAAGGCAGAGAAGGAAGAAATCCAGGCACAAGTAGAAGAATGGATGAAGAGAGATGAAGAATCAAGAGAAGCATACAAGAAAGAGCTGGAGCTAGAAAAGAGAGAAGCAGAAGAGACAGAAAAGAGATGGAAGGAGAAAGAAGAAGCACCTGCTACACCACCGCAAAATGGGGAATTGACTGAGGTAACCTCAGACGATGAACCTACTAAGTAAGTACTCTCCTCTATCTAAGTCATGTCGGTAGACTTCAAATTCCGTACCCTAGCCATAAGGTTAGAATGGTAGTTATCTAATTAATTTAGCATTCATTAGTAGTTTTGGTTAGCACATTTATTAGTAAAATCATTTTTTTGCATATTAAAAATAAAACAACAAAAATATTTATTGCTTTATTTACTGTATCATAAATACTAAGCCCCCTGTTGAATAAACCTATGGTGACCCTGTAGGCATATTCCCTGTGGTGGCATAAAAAAACAACATACATAGCATGCATACATTTTTTTGATTGCTACATAAGAAAATTAGAAAATCCTAAAAAGAGAATCATATTAGAATCCTGCTAAAATCTATTAATTAAAATCAACTCAAAGAATAATCACAGTGCTCATTGGCTGACCGCTAACCCCTTGATAATTCAAGCCTCGAGTTTTGGTTTTCTTGTTGGAGTATGTTGGCGGTGGATAACGTCAACTTTTATTAGAACTTTAGACATGAAAGGACACATGAATACACACTAGTCCAGGGTTTTAACTGACAATTTCCACGAGTTTTGCATGTTCTGTATTTTCCAGGGGCTATTCCAGAAAAGCGTAAAAGAGGGGTTAAAGAGCATAAAAGACACGAAACTTAACCGCCAAGGAAACGTCATCACGAAGACCCTGAAAGGATCTAGAACACACCCGAGCAAGCGGGGCCCCGGATCCCACAAAGTGGGGCCGACCGGCCCTAGGGCGGGGCCGGCTGGCGCCCCCTGCTAGACTGCGGGCCCCGCCTTTTGGAATCTTCCTTCCATGCTTCCTTGGCACCCAAGTAAAGCATCCCTACGTCGATTTAAGGTCGGTTTGATCCGACGGTGCACATAACATGAGACGCGGATCGATGACGTGGTGGTTCCTTGCCCCCTACTCCACCTCGGCCTATATAAGGACGCCCCAGGCCCCCTCCAGAAGGCATTCTACACCCTGGTGCTTCATATTATCTACATAAATTAGGGTTAGAGTCCCTCTAGTTGATCTAGTTCTAGTTCATCTTGTTGTAACAATTAGGAGAGACTAGTTCATCTAGATCTAGTCTTGTTTAGAGATTTGAGAGATAGAGTAGGAGAGTAGAGATTCTGGAGGAGTTTCAGCCTGTCGGTGCTTCTTCGTGGCTGTATTCTTCTGGATTCAGCTTCCTCGCCCGGAGCTGCATTCTGAGGTACTTTTGTATTCAACTTCTAATTCAAGTAAGCATTTGTTCTTATTCGTTCTTAAGTTTGCAACTCATATTGACTGCTTTGATCTTGGTCATTACTTGATTGAAGTAGTATTTCGTAGTGTAGGCATGGCGCCTAGGCTAGGTTTACTTGTGAATGTCCCCTGATTGGCCGGATAGTGGTAGATCGCGTAGGTGACAGCTGCGTTGAGTCCTCTGTCGTCCACTCCCCGTTGATAGGATCGATAGGTGTATAAGTGTTTGGTAGGAGGAAACTCTGATTTCACCTCTTATTCATTTCACTACCTAGTTAGAACAATCTTATTCAAAGCTTACCGGTTGTTGGAACTAGATAATCATTAGCTATTTCCTCTTTCTTGAAATTATCTAGCCTAATTGTAGGGTTAAGTCATCGGCTTGGTCATTATCACCTACTGTTCCTTGTGGATTCGATATTTAAAACCTCTGGGTGAAATGTGACAGTGGTATTTTATCTGTGCGTTTGCGGATAATCTGAATACAATCTTATTTAAGTAGAGTGCAGTTAATTTATATCAACAAGCATTTCTGGCACCATTGTCGGGGAACGGTTTGCTGATTTTGACATAGTTTAGCTTAATCTTGTATTATACTTTTATCTTTTCTATTTTATCCCTACCTTTTCATCATTTTATGTTCATCCCTATGAATGCTTTAAATTCCACGCCTATCTATCTATTTGGCATGCGCAAAAGCTTTGGGCCACCAAAATCTTAGAGCCTATCTTAACACCTGGCTATGAGCTGCGCCCATGTCTAATCAATATGATTCAGGATAAACCCATCTCGGGAGAAGGTAACGAAAATCCATACTTACACCTACGAGAATTCGAGCAGACCTGTGCATGCTTGCACATTGCTGGTATGTCTGATAAGACTTTAAGGTGAAAGTTTTTTCCGTTCTCTTTGATCGGAAGAGCTAAACGTTGGTATAATCGAGCCGTAGGAAGTATGCAAGGGGATTGGGAAACTTTATGCTCTAAATTTTGTTTATATTTCTTTCCCATCCATAGAGTAGTTAACCTTCGGAAAGAGGTTCTAACTTTTAGACAACTAGAACAAGAATCTCTTAGTACATCATGGGATCGTTTTAATGAACTTGTTATATCTGGCCCTGACCTTGGTTTTCTGGACCCCGTACTTATTCAACATTTTTATTTGGGCCTTATCAAGAAATCTAGGGAATCCCTTGATTTATCCTCTGGAGAAGCCTTTCCTTATTTGCCCATATGTAAAGCAAGAGCAATGATTAACAAGGTTGCTCAAGCGAATTCTGAACTCCCCGAGGAAGAGAAGGAATCATACCCTGAACAAGCAGAGGAAGCTTTGGTAGCTAAAACACAACCACTCCAATCCCAAGATTTAGCTGTCAATCCTAAACCATCGAAACCCCACTTTGATGATTTAGACTTCCAATTAGCTAAGATGCTCGTAAATCAATGTAAATCAGATTTTCTTAGAAGAGCATCTTGGAAAAAATGTCGTCTACTTCCTTTCCCCCCTGAAAGACATTGGGAAGAATGTAAGGATGGCATGTCTAGTGATGCCATAGAAGGAGAGCCAAGCCACATAGGAATCAATTCTATCTTCTCCCCTTCTATGCTCGCATTAAATGTCTTATCTGAACCTATCTCTAAACCCATCCTTGACCCTGATGATCCTTCTTATGCTCTCTCTCCTAAGTCTCATAATGATCCTAGAATCCCATTAAGACATCCCAAGAATAGGAGTCATGAAGATTTTTGGAATGACCAAGAAGAGCTACGACAATGGCAGGAATGCATAGAACATACTAGAAACACATACGCTATTGTCAAAGAATGGATGGAAGAGGACGAAGCCTTAGTACTAGCATCTAAACTTGGTCTAGATTCAAATGATGAGCTTAAATCAATTTCTGTAGTAAACATGACTTATCCAAGTTTAGAGAAAGCGTTAGACGAGACCAAACTTAGAGACACCAATCCATGGAAAATCCTAGAAAATAAAACATCCAATGAATGTCGTTGACATGAAATAATAGAGACAAACTTGTTGCCTATACACATCCATGAAGAAACACCCTTGGAGTTTGAAAAGGGAGATCACATCAATGAGCATGGTAATTACTTCATTAACACCTCATCAGATCCATGCTCATATGAGAAATCTCCTGGATCAATTGGTCTGTCTAACTTTATCACACACGAGATCTTCAACCCCCCATTCTACCTATACATAAATTTTTCGAAAGGGTGGTTGTAGATGCTTATGTTTATCATAAATATTGTAGATCTCGTTGTAATCTTGATATAGGTGTATAAAGACTGGTGTTCTAGAGGAAACCACCCCATGAACTTAAAGTGCAATAATAAGAAGGTTTCCCAAGAATGACTTTGTGTCCCAAAATAACCACTCTTGAAAAATGAATTGAGCTTGCACCTTTGATTTTGCTACAATATCCTTGTGAATTGAGCATACAATTATAATTATGAAAATATTCCCATGGGTATTTTTGTCACTAACCATTTCAGGTTTGAAGTAGAAGAGTAACAATGCAAGGTAAATCCAACCAATTATCATGCAATATTGAATTATATCCATCCAAGCTTAACTTTGCTTTGCAAAAATTCCAGCTTGGGGGAATGGGCTTACATAGAAAATCTTATGTTGCTAATATTGGTTGTCTCTACCTTTCTAATCCATGTTCATTTGTTTGCCTTTTCGTCTCTAAAAGAATAAATCTCTATAAGTGCTTTCATTTCACCTTTGTCTGCTATAGTGAGATTTGGTTTGGAAGTACTACAAATACTTCCATTACCATTTAAATTAAGCGTGGTGCTTAGGTTAACTTGCCTTTCTTAACTAAAATTAAACATGGAGTTTGGTTTGGTTATTGAACTAGAAAATTACTATAGTAGACATTCTATATTTTGTTAGACTAACCCCTGCAGGAAACTTTCACAATTAATCTGGGTAAGTCATGAGATAAATTTCAAATCAGAGATGAGACAGGGCGCATGCTGAACTTCAATAACTTTGCAGAGGAAGACACAGCTCATTCATCATGGATGAAAGAACTGTGAGTATTAATGATTCATTCAATTTATCTTCTTCTGCAAGTTACTTTACCTCAAGCCATGCCTGTATAGAACATGATCTATGCTAACGTAATATCAACCCTATCTTCTTAGTAGCATAGATGGAACATGATAAAATTATGGACAAACAACCTATGTTTCAAAGTTATACATTCCTTCGGGTATGTGTTGTCCACTAATATGACAAAACCGCCTTAGTCATAGGGCCCACGTGCACCGTCATCGTCCCTAAGGACCCACGATCAGTCTGCATGAGTTCCCCTTGACTCAGGTGGCCTGCCAGGTTCCCTAGAAAACCCTAACCTCCCGAGGGTCTCATTGTAAGTATTGCAGTATTACAACAGTTTACACAAATAAAATAAATCAGAGTAAAGAGTGTAGAAGAGTTACATGAAATAGCATTTAAATTTTGTACTTAACCAGTTTAGCATAAGCTAAAAAAAGTTAGCAAGATACTAGGGGCCAGCACATGACAATAACCCAAAGTTAACACACCAATCCCAAAATTGATTAACGTTTTCAATTTATTTTATTAATCGACAAATAGAGTATTAAATAGTAATTAAGTAAACTATTTCCACTTGAGCCCAAACTTTTCCATCAGATAGCTCTTGATCTAAAACAGTGCCAAAACAATTTTCATGATTTTTGGACTAGTACTTTGCTTTAAAAAATCCTAGAAGTGGCAATTATGAATTAAAATATATATTTTTATCAGACACAGAAAGTGCCCAAAATATAAGATTCATATTTTTCTATGTTAGAGCACATCCCTAAAATGGTACACACGAAATCTCATGAATTTATCATGCACCATTAATTAATTATGAAATGTTAAAATCAGCACATGTATGGAAATTAGCAAAACAAAATAAAAGTAAAAGCACCTCAGGCTCCAAGTGGCCTGAGTCGGCCCACATGGAGCTGACCGGCCCGGCCTGTAAGTCGGCCCACATGGAGCTGACCGGCCCGGCCTGTAAGCACACTCCCTCTCCCTCTCTGGCTCCTCGCGCGTGACTGGGCCGGCCCAGCCGACCTGGTGTGCAGCCCACGCAGCTTCCCCTCCTTCCGTCCCATTGACAGGTGGTCCCGGGACGTCAGACCCGTCTCCCTCCTCTCGCTTGTGCATTCCAGCACGCGCGCTGCGGTTCCAGCCGCGACGGCCCGCCGCCGGCAGTCCTCCGGCGATGGCGAGGGTACCACCGAGTTACCTAGAGCCTCGCGAAGCTATCTAGTTGATTGAATGTGCGTCTAGGGTTCATAGCTCGTGCGACTGCGGCCCTGGCGGCTCGGGCACACAGCGCACGGCGGCGCAACCTCATTCCGGCGACTAGAGCTCATCAAAGGGAAAAACCGAGGGTTGGGAAAGGATCTACAGACCACCAAAGCAACGATGCTCACATTTATGAAACCGGAGAAGGGCTGAAGCGACATGCACGACGGACGGACGGTGGCGGCAGCAAACACCAGCGGCGTACCAATGTTCCAGCATGTCCTGTGATGCGACCGGGGAGAAAACGGGCCGATGAGCAATATAAGTATGATATGAGCCGGGAACAAGAGACAGTTGAGGAATAACCTCACCGGAGCGAGCTCGCGGTGGTGAGACGCTCACCGCGGCATTACTGCCGGTCCAGAGGAAGAAGGAGAGCGAGCGGGCACTTCGATTGACGAACGACGACACAGGGAATACCAACCGGAGCGCAAGGGTAGGGCACCACTACCGGCACAACTAATTGGATGCTAGTGCTACCGAGACCACGAATTTTGCAGAGAGCCGAGAAGCTCGTCGGCGGCGGCAATGGTGCAAGGGAGAGAGAAACGGCGACAACCGTGGCATTTATAGGGCGAAGGAGGGATGTGCGAGGTGGAGAGGTCCCCCACGGACCCGGCGTCGACGGCGACACGGGTCTGACCGGCCCTGGACATCGCCGGCGGCCGGCGCGCGCACACGCTCTGCGCGCGGCAGAGCAAGGTACCGGCCCCCCTTGTCATCTACTGTAGCAGTCAGCACCAAAGTCAAGTTTCACTCAATTACTTTTTGTTTTACATATAAACCCAAAAAATTCCCAAAATAAGAATTGTGGAACAATTTAAACTGGACAACTTTTGTTTTGGAAGAAGTTTGAAATTTTGAATCATTTTTGAATAATTTAAAAGGAGGTAAAAGCTTGGTTTGAAATTCATTTTCAAATCATTTAAATTCTCTAAACTTTTCTCAACAACTTGAATTTCTTCAAAGATAAAAGTTGTTCTATCTGACAAGGCCTACAACTTTCATTAAATGGGTTTTGCCAGATTCTTCATAGTTTTTGAAATAGCATTTCAAATTTAAAATTCTAAAACACTCATTAGGTTTTAATTTGAAATCTCAATGCATAAGTTAAAAATCTCCAAATACAAAAGTTGTTCAACTTGAAAAGCCTAACAACTTTCATTAAAGGATATTGCCCAAATTATTGATAGTTTTTGAAAGGTCATTTTAAATTTGAATAAACAAACACTAATTGGGGTTTAATTTAAATTTCTAGTGGTAAACTTCAAAATCTCCAAACATAAAAGTTGTTCTATTTTGAAAGGGCTAAAACTTTTATTAAAATACCATCATCAGATTCCTACTAGTTTTTGAATTTGTATTTCAAGTTTAAACTTTAAAACCTAGATTAAGGTTTTATTTAAAATTATTTTTAATAACTTCAAAATTTCCAAAAATAGAAGTTGCTCAACTTTTAAAGATTTACAACTATTGTTTAAGGCCCAACACATGATTCCATTTAGTTTTTGATTTAGGGTTTTGAATCTGGTTAGGGTTTTTAATTGTCTTCCTTTTTATTTTCAATTTGGATTTAGAGGCATACACACAACCAATTATTTAAATACTAAAGTCACTCAAAGGTACCTAAGCACATTCACATGTGAAAATAAAAATTTTCTTAGTGATGCACAGTAACGGTGATTTTATGCGAGATGAATTACATGCAATCATGATGACATGGTCGGTTTTAGTTATCGTAACACCAGGGGTGTTACAGCCTTTTCCCCTTAAAATAAATCTCGTCTCGAGATTTTAGTTATGGCTAAAGCCTTAGTTTTAGTAATGGAAAAGAAAATGTATCAAATAAATTTTTTTTAAAAAAAACTTGACTACAAAGCAAGTAGGGGTTTTATATTTCGTAAAAACTCAAAAGGGGTAAATTATTTTTTAAAGGGGAGCAAAAAACTTAGGGAAGTTTTTAGATGAGCAATTCTCTGATGTCTTGGGCAGCTTCTTCTCCTGAAAACCGATTCCAACAAACTTGTGCATCATCCTATTGAAGTCCTTTGAGTAACACGATCTCTTTTGGTTTATGACTCACGCTGAGTACTCGGAGGGTGTCAGATCTATTACAACTCAACTTCTACCAAATCAATAACCCGATTTGACACTTGAAGTTACTTCTCAAGTGATGACACATGAATTACATCCTGTGCAGCCGACAAGTGTTCAGACGCTTGAGTTGGTAAGCTACTAGCCAACACTTCTCTTCCTATCTGTTATATAGAAGATTTTATTTGACCTAATCAGTTGTCTCTCAACACTATAACTTGAAACCTTATTTCTTCGAAATACAACCTTTGCGAGGAATATCTTTTAAGGGTGAGTTTTAAGGAGTGTGAGGACACATTAATTGCGATCTATAATGGTTCAGGATCACCGACTACGATACCAGTGTATACCCTGGTAAGGTCTTATGTGACTGCAGTTCACAGAAGATTTCAAGTTTTGACACGGCACCATAGTCACGGGCCGAGATACCATCATAGAACACAATTAAAGTAACCTCAGTAAAAAGAGAGCATATCGATTGTGGCTATGATGTAAAATGACCACAGATCTTGATACGAGCATATACCCTTCAAAATCTCATGTGATTGTGAGTTACAGGAGATCGCAGGTTGCTATATTGTATCGTAGCCGTAGATCATGTTACATCATAGTAAGATGAATTTGTTTCCACATATAATGCAGACAAAGAAACTTTACTAGTTTCAAAGCTATAGTACGTCACAGCCCTAGACCTCGATACCTGCGCATGCCTAGCAGAATCTCGACGTGGCCATGGCACGTGAGAGACCCTAGGTTTCGACGCGACACCGTGGTTACAAGTCATGACTCCACTATAGGCACAACCATAACGATTTTGGAATAACATGTTGGATTTGAGTGAGTGATACGTGTCGAATCAAAGCATGACACGTATGCAGATATATAAAAAAATATCATGGTCTAGCCCTAGGTTTTCGTACTGAGTTTGTGGTGAATTTAAGTGCATCATAAAGTTTCCGAAGGAGTAAATTTTCAAACTAGATGTCAATATATTTATAAATAACCAGTAATCCATAAAATAACGAGGAATCTTCAGTGGATCACAAATACCATTTCCAAGTGTTTGGATCTTAGGTACCATTTCCAAATCGGTTCCCGTTATTTTATGAGATTAAGATGATCGCAACGATAAAGAATTTCAAGAATTCAGAGAGATCATATGCGAATTCTCAAAGTAGATTTTAATATGGTTATAAATAGCAAAAGGATTTTAGAAATTCAGGAATACATATGGATATGAATATTGCGAAAGAGATTTGAAAGAGAGTGAAAGCACATTAATTGCAAGCTAGGATCACGACCATTAACCCTGATACAGCGAGCGTCCAGTAGTAACTTCCTATGTTCGTGACCCATAGGAGACCCCAGATTTCGACGCTGTATCATGGTCATGGATCATGATATCCCATAGACTACAATTACAATAGCTTCCGAAGGAAATAGCGATGTCTTGAAAGAAGAAGGTAAGAATCGACACATGAATTATTTTAAGAAATCAAAGATTAGCTAGAGTTTTGTAGGGAGTTGGCATTGTAAATGAGTGCATCCAGAAGTTCCCCAAGGACCAGAAACTTATGGAGCGAAGATTATTAGAGATTGACAAAAACTTGATATACAACGTGATTCATTGTCCTATTTTTTTTACAAGATAACTTTTCAATGAACTCGATATTTCCTTTGCAAGAAGATTTTTAATAGAGTCTAACTGGAGATTCAGGTGTGTCTAGTACCATTTGAGGGCGGTCATGATCATACCACGATACCCGCATACGCTCAGCGGCAAACCATGTGGATGCATCACATATGGGGCCCCAAGTTTCGTAGTGGTACCGTAGGTCGGGAACGACTTACCTCATCGAGGTACTAGCATCAGTTTGATATTCCAAGCAAGAGGAGAAAAAAAAGAGCCTTTTGAGAAATCCTTTTTAAATAATTTAGAAGATTGTTCTTTTTAAATTCTAAGGCATTTATGACCTTTGAAAGAAAGAATTTAGAAATTAAGCTGTTTCATAACCTCTTTGCAATGGACTTTTGGTCAGAGGAGTTTTAAAATGGTGGTATGCGCAGTTAGAACTATGTATAGAAAACGTACAATTGCCAAAAACTTTCAAGATGATTGAATTGAAAACTTATTTGGAAATTGGAGAGTGTTTCTTTGAGACTTTAGAATCGGGAAAATTTTAACAATAATTTTAAAATCAATACGAGTTTTGAAAGCAAAAAAAAATTTGTATGTCTTATTTTCTGAAACAATTTTTAAAACTTTATTCGAATGGTTCAGTTTTCAAATCAAAGCATAACTTCCTTCTGTTTACTTTAAACAAAACCATTATGGCTTTTGTAAATAAATTGGTTTTTGAAACCCGTCTTCGACTTGAGTTGTCAGAAATCATCACCAGATCTTTCAGCAAGCACAAGGGAGGCTAGAAGAATCACTTTTAAATTCGCTTTCTTCAAACATTTTAAATTATAAAACCTTTTGAAGTTTTCAAAAGTAAAGTTGTAGTTGATCCATTATTAATGCTCTAGCTAGGATCCGTAGGGACACTCGAATCTTGACCGATCAAGGAGAACAGTGCGGGACTAAAAATATTTTAGTGGTTCTGAATAACCTACTCCCTAAAGTGATTGCCACATCCACGTAGGAGTTCCGAACATGGTCAGGCAGTCGTCAATTCCAGTAGTAGGGTCTTGTGGATCCATCGGTTTAGAAGAAGGGTAGGAATTTTATTTTTAACAAAATACCTTTTAAAGTAAGTTTTATTTTTGAAAATATAGATATACTTCATATCGGGGAATTATTAATAGTTGTAATGTCATGATGCATGAGCGTTCCAACGCAAATCAGAATACTCTTATGTATATACATATTTATATGGATTAAATTAATTACAAGAGTGACATGCACTCAACGTTTTTCAACATAGGGCATACTTAAGGTGGTAATCCACTACTACGCTCAAGATCTAACTACGAATCTATAGAAATTATCAAGGAAAGATTCTATAGAATGAATGAGGAAAGTTCAGAACCAACTCGGAACAAACTACCCCATTAATTTTATTCATTCGAAATCATTTTGAAGTTTTTGTAAAGTAATACTGCAAATACTTTACAATGAAATGCTCTGATACCACTTGTGACAGAACCGCCTTAATCATAGGGCCCACGTGCACCGTCATCGTCCCTAAGGACCCACGATCAGTCTGCACGAGTTCCCCTTGACTCAGGTGGCCTACCGGGTTCCCTAGGAAACCCTAACCTCTCGAGGGTCTCATTGTAAGCATTGCAGTATTACAATAGTTTACACAAATAAAATAAATCAGAGTAAAGAGTGCGGAAGAGTTACATTAATATAGGTTTACAAATCTAGCTTACATTATACCAAACCAGAGTTTCGTAAAGGAGTAGCAGTACACAACTTTACACCCTGCCCAAGGGATTAAATCATATACTTTTCATCCATGCATGATCCGCTGACCGGCACGGTCCCACGCAGAACTGCACACTCAGTTTACCTGCAACAGGGTTTAACAAACCCTGAGTACATGGGGTACTCCACAAGATTTACCCGACTAATGGTGTAAAATTAGACTCAAGAATGCAGGCTGAGTGGAGTCAAGGTAAGGCTTGAGCAAGAATCAAAGTATTTTGCAGAAAAGCATCACTATCCTATTTCATTACTTGATCTCAATATTATTTTATTCATATCCATAATTCCAATATCAATTCTCATATATCATGTACTTTCAATTTTCTTTTTATTCTCAAAAACACCTAGTTCTGAACCACTCTTCGCTGTAAGTGTGAGGATCATGTCTCCATTAACCGAGGAGCAATGTCGATTCGAATCCAGAAGTACATAGCTGGGGATCCCTATCCACACTGCATATGTAGCACTTAAGCTTGCATATGCCAACCCCATCTACCATGAGGGTACACGCTACTCTCACCATCTCTCCACTCCCAGTGCGTAGTTATCGGTTCCAGCAGTAGAGTCACCGGAGTCAGAGGCTTTCCGTAGTATGTGGCTAGTTGCAAAGTCATGATCACAGCAGGCCGACAACGAATGGTCCCTAATATTTTTCCATTAGAAACCATGCATTGGGACTCTAACCCAAGTACACTGGTAACTACCCAGTTTTCACATCCCTTTCCTGATGGCGATGAAAGTTGGGACTCTAACCCAAACAGTTGGCCAACCAAACGGGAAAACCCATCCACGTTGATGATAATGGACTGGCCAAGTACACCATCACCAAACGAGGACAATACCAATCCCATAAAATGATTCATTTGTTTCATATCATCACAGTTTTCCAAATAGCATTTTTGCAACTCTATCATTAAGCATGACTAAGCATTTTTCAATACTTTAAATAAATCAGGGTCTCAGGTATAATATGTGGTCAAGGAAAGATAATGCATCAATGGGTTATCACTCAACTCCTATTAACCTAATGCAGTAGATTAACTCAAGTGATAAATATTTTTTAAAATAACAAGGAGGGGTAAATGCATCGGGGCTTGCCTGTGTTGCAGGGCTATTACTTCTGCCAGAAATCGGAGAAAACCCACTTGATTTCTCCTGACGATCAATCCTTCCGTCGGGCATCAAGCAAGGCCTCCGGAAACTCGTTTACTACTAGTAATAATAATACGATACTTAACATGATGAAATGTATGCCATGATGCAAGAGATACACTACATTGTGAATTAATAAATAATAGTAAACTTAATTAGTAAGTTGAGTACAACTTTTCTTTACGCAAAAGCTGCAAGCCAACAAAACCAATCTTCCGATTGTTACTTAAGATTTCTTTTTATCAGTTGCAGAAATCCACATCAATCAAGTTATTCTACTATTAAACAAATTAATAAATAACTCGAACATTTACTAAAGATACTAAAGATCATTTTAAGTTAATGATCTAGAATCAACAACTAATCTGAAAGTCACACAAAACCTAAGCCATTAGTGTTTTCTATCCATTTTCACAACCATTTAATAGAGCATTAAATAATAACCAAGTAACTACTTACATGAAATAGCATTTAAATTTTGTACTTAACTAGTTTAGCATAAGCTAAAACAAGTTAGCAAGATACTAGGGGCCAGCACATGACAATAACCCAAAGTTAACACACCAATCCCAAAATTGATTAACGTTTTCAATTTATTTTATTAATCGATAAATAGAGTATTAAATAGTAATTAAGTAAACTATTTCCATTTGAGCCCAAACTTTTCCATCAGATAGCTCTTGATCTAAAACAGTGCCAAAATAATTTTCATGATTTTTGGACTAGTACTTTGGTTTACAAAAATCCTAGAAGTGGCAATTATGAATTAAAATATACATTTTTATCAGATATACTAAGATTCATATTTTTCTATGTTAGAGCACATCCTTAAAAGGTACACACCAAATCTCATTAATTTATCATGCACCAGTAATTAATTATGAAATGTTTAAAATCAGCACATGTATGAAAATTAGCAAAACAAAATAAAAGGAAAAGCACCTCAGGCTCCAAGTGGCCCGAGTCGGCCCACATGGAGCTGACCGGCCCGGCCTGTAAGCACACTCCCTCTCCCTCTCTGGCTCCTCGCGCGTGACTGGGCCGGCCCAGCCGACCTGCTGTGCAGCCCACGCAGCTTCCCCTCCTTCCGTCCCATTGGCTGGTGGTCCCGGGACGTCAGACCCGTCTCCCTCCTCTCGCTTGTGCATTCCAGCACGCGCGCTGCGGTTCCAGCCGCGACGGCCCGCCGCCGGCGGTCCTCCGGTGATGGCGAGGGTACCACCGAGTTACCTAGAGCCTCGCGAAGCTATCTAGTTGATTGAACGTGTGTCTAGGGTTCGTAGCTCATGCGACTGCGGCCCTGGCGGCTCGGGCACACAGCGCACGGCGGCGCAACCGCATTCCGGCGACTAGAGCTCATCAAAGGGAAAAACCGAGGGTTGGGAAAGGATCTACAGACCACCAAAGCAACGATGCTCACATTTATCAAACCGGAGAAGGGCTGAAGCGACATGCGCGACGGACGGACGGTGGCGGCAGCAAACACCAGCGGCGTACCCGATGTTCCAGCATGTCCTGTGATGCAACCGGGGAGAAAACGGGCCGATGAGCAATATAAGTATGATATGAGCCGGGAACAAGAGACAGTTGAGGAATAACCTCACCGAAGCGAGCTCGCGGTGGTGAGACGCTCAACGCGGCATTACTACCGGTCCAGAGGAAGAAGGAGAGCGAGCGGGCGCTTCGATTAACGAATGACGACACAGGAAATACCAACCGGAGCGCAAGGGTAGGGCGCCACTACCGGTACAACTAATTGGATGCTAGTGCTACCGAGACCGCGAATTTTGCAGAGAGCCAAGAAGCTCGTCGGCGGCGGCAATGGTGCAAGGGAGAGAGAAACGGCGACAACCGTGGCATTTATAGGGCGAAGGAGGGATGTGCGAGGTGGAGAGGTCCCCCACGGACCCGGCGTCGACGGCGACACGGGTCCGACCGGCCCTGGGCATCACCGGCGGCCGGCGCGCGCACACGCTCTGCGCGCGGCAGAGCAAGGTACCGGCCCCCCCTTGTCATCTACTGTAGCAGTCAGCACCAAAGTCAAGTTTCACTCAATTACTTTTTGTTTTACATATAAACCCAAAAAATTCCCAAAATAAGAATTGTGGAACAATTTAAACTGGACAACTTTTGTTTTGGAAGAAGTTTGAAATTTTGAATCATTTTTGAATAATTTAAAAGGAGGTAAAAGCTTGGTTTGAAATTCATTTTCAAATCATTTAAATTCTCTAAACTTTTCTCAACAACTTGAATTTCTTCAAAGATAAAAGTTGTTCTATCTGACAAGGTCTACAACTTTCATTAAATGGGTTTTGTCAGATTCTTCATAGTTTTTGAAATAGCATTTTAAATTTTAAATTCTAAAACACTCATTAGGTTTTAATTTGAAATCTCAATGCATAAGTTAAAAATCTCCAAATACAAAAGTTGTTCAACTTGAAAAGCCTAACAACTTTCATTAAAGGATATTGCCCAAATTATTGATAGTTTTTGAAAGGTCATTTTAAATTTGAATAAACAAACACTAATTGGGGTTTAATTTAAATTTCTAGTGGTAAACTTCAAAATATCCAAACATAAAAGTTGTTCTATTTTGAAAGGGCTAAAACTTTTATTAAAAGACTATCATCAGATTCCTACTAGTTTTTGAATTTGTATTTCAAGTTTAAACTTTAAAACCTAGATTAAGGTTTTATTTGAAATTATTTTTAATAACTTCAAAATTTTCCAAAATAGAAGTTGCTCAACTTTTAAAGATTTACAATTTTTGTTTAGGGCCCAACACTTGATTCTATTTAGTTTTTGATTTAGGGTTTCGAATCCGGTTAGGGTTTTTAATTGTCTTCCTTTTTATTTTCAATTTGGATTTAGAGGCATACACACAACCAATTATTTAAATCCTAAAGTCACTCAAAGGTACCTAAGCACATTCACTTGTGAAAATAAAAATTGTCTTAGTGATGCACAGTAACGATGATTTTATGCGGGATGAATTACATGCAATCATGATGACATGGCCGGTTTTAGTTATCGTAACACCAGGGGTGTTACAACTAATCTGTTACAGGCATAATAATGAATGGAGTGACAAGGTTTCATAAAATCAAAGAAGCAAAAGACAGCAAAGGGGATAAGCAGTAAAGAGACAAGTTGCTCATGAACAACTCAAGATGCAAGAGAAGGAAAGGACCACCAGTCATTTACCCTTCATGACTTAGTGCCATCATGCTCTTATAATGAAATTAATATTTTAAGGTAAGTGGTCACTATTCTCCTCTTGATCTTGGTATGCACATAAATGAAGATGCAAACATGCTAGAGTTACAGCTTTAATGGATTAACCTAATTAACTCAACATGTTTTATCCTTTAAGATTGTTAATGGCATCATTCTTTTGATCTCAGTCTTAACCAAATGTGCTAAAACATTGTATTCTATCTTTGTAAGATGATAGTCATACTCATGTGAAAATTTATATATTATGTAGAGATAGACAACTCTTCCATTGGTTAAGCAATTTAAATCTTTTCTGCCATGTGAACTTAAATGGAACATAAATGCTTAATCTTTTGACCTTATAACTCACGGTATAAGTAAACAAATTATGCAACACCAATTTCGTCTTGTTCAATGTGCCTAAGGCTAGAGAAGAAAAAATAAAAAAATAAATTTGGTTCTGTTGGTGTTTTTCCACTAACAGAGCCCATGCACTTGATCTCTACCTTGCTTTTGCAAACAGGACAACACTTCGACCAAAGTTTATTGATTCCTAAAATTCTACAAGTGAAAGTTCTGTGAACATGCACACTGAGCAAGATGCTGCCAGATCCAACTATTAATGCTCTGCTCTAACCTGCTGGCCAAACAAAGGATAAAAGTGACATCATCATCACCAGAGATACAACCATTAAGACCTCCATCTCTAAGACGGAGAAATACACAAGAGTGGAAGAAAAAGTCCTAACTGTAGACTTTAAATCCCGCACCTTTGCCATAAGGTAATATGGTAGTTATCTAATTAATTAGTATTCATAATTTACATTAGTAATTTTACTTTATCATATTCATCTTTATGCATATCAAAAGAAAAAGAAAAATCTTTAATGTCTTATTTACTGCATCACAAAATATTAAAGCCCCACGTGAATAAACTTATGGTAACCCTGTAGGAGTATTTACTGTGGTGGCATAAAAAAATGATAATAGCATCTGCATTTACTTTCTTGCATTATGAAAATCCTAAGCAACATGAGAATAAATATTCTCCGTGGTAGCATAAAAATAAAATATATATCATGCATACTTATTTACTTTTCTACATAAGACAATCAGAAAATCACAAAAAAGTCCTGCTAGAATCTATCAATTAAAATCAACTCAAAAGAATAATCAATTGCTTATTGGCTGACCGCTAACCCCTTATCACATTCGAGCCTCGAGTTTTGGTTTTCTTGTTGGAGTATAATTATGCAGGATAACACTATATGTGAGGAGTGAGTTTATCAGTGGAGCCCACTAGGACTACTGCTGACAAGCTCGCTCTAAAGACCATCAACACCAAGTATTGCAAACATCTAGCTTAGGGGAGGAGCATCCCTAGTTATCAGATAACTATACCTATGCGATTATCGAGTCTGTTTTATAAAGTCATAAAAATACCAAAAATATGTGGGCACATGAAGGTCTACACTTTTTAGAAAAGAACCAAAAATATGTGGGCACATGAAGGTCCACACTCTTAGAGAAGTTTCCTAATTGGGTAAAGAAGCTTAAACTTCTGCTGGAAATATAAATCACTTAACATGGAGTGGTACTAAACCTAACCCCTCTCCATGAGATTTGGTATTTTTATTGGCAATTGAGTTTCATAGGGAAATACAAGATCAAAGAGCTAGTCAACCTAACGCCCTTACACTGCCGATACACCTGCTCCCAGAAGGATCACTCAATTTGCAACATCAAAGACCCTGTCAAATGTCAAGCTTGGGGAGGGCACCCTCCATTTAAAATCCAGCTAAATATAAGTTTCACACCTTATTATTATTGTACCATATCACTTTTTCGCGTGAGTTAGCTAGTAAGATAAAATTTGAAAACCAAATAAATACTTAGCTATATATTAGAGTGTGTCTATAGTCAGTCTAGGTTAGAGTCAAATAAAAACTGGAGAACATTAAAATTTTATCTTGGAGATAATGAATAGTTGCTCTGTCGTAATTCCTTTCAAGTGTCTAGTTTTCAACCTTAAATTCTCCCGAGTTTTGGATACTACTGTTTTAACTTAAGAATTTACTCTGAACCTGAAACTTGTGCAGGCATATGCTTAAGCTAAGTCTAGATGATTGATTGATATGATACATGAAGGTTGAGCTGCTATTTATCTTATTCCTAGCAATACTATGTTCTGGAGATTTATTTTAAATTTAAAATCTTACATGATGAGCTCTCGTATGACAAAGTGTGAATTCCTACCAAAGCCATATATGATACATTTAGAGATACGAAAACCTTTGCACATTTATGCTGCTTGCTTTGCATTGAGTTTAGTCAACCTTTGTTGTATACCTTATGAGAGTCTTGTCATGCTTTTAAAATCAAGATCACTTACACACTCCACCCACATATGCATTACTCCTACTCTGGGAGTAAGCGCAATCATTTTTCACTTCTAACCAGATCCACCTTAAAAATGTTTTTCTCTTACACTGGGAGTAAACACCCAAAAATATACCCTATAGGACCGCCCCTGTTTAATTGCTCTAAGTTATTATCATTATCTCTCCAATTATTTATATCCAAAGGATGCATGTGGCTATGCAAAAGTATTGAAAAAAAAGAAGAAAAGGGAGTAAAAGATGGACAAGTGTCCCAACAACTAAAACAATGGGTACTTAGATGCCCGCCTCCCTATGAAAAAAAAGAGAGAGAAAGAAAAGAAGAAAAAGGAAATATAGATAGCCCATGTTTTCCCGAAAAGTTCTAAGTTCCAAGAGAGAGATCAATTTTTAAAGAGCAAAAGTAGAATTAGGATTAGTCACCTTATATACACCTATCCACCATATTCCATACACATGCACATCTTAGTTTGATTGTATGACTTGACTTTCTGTGGATCCATTGTTTGACTTTATAATATATGAATTGCAAGTATGCTTATCCTTGTTATTGCCACTCCTATAAGCTCCACTATAATCCTTAGTTGTAGAAAAGCATAACATCATTAATGCCTTAAGTGAGATGCATAAATACCACATATCTTAAGAGACTTGAGGGTGTCATACAATTAAGCTCTGAGTTTTATTTTGAAAACTTGAAAAACTCCGGAATACTGGTACTGTGAAGAATTTGAAACATAATGCTTGACTTGATTGTTCTATCTTTCAATTGCTTAAGACTTATGCAAAAGCTGAGAAGCTCCATAGTTAAAGGTACAATGGGTAATTTGAAAGTTAGAGCAGTTTTGTCTAATCCGGAGGAGAATTTCTGTTTGAAAGCATGTGTACTTGGAAGGTATGAAAGAATTATAACAACTCCTGATCCAAATACTTTGGTAAATTAGGCTTAGTTTGTTTGCCAAGGGACTGGCAAACAGGTAAGCTTGTGGGTGTTGTTGACGGTGGATAACGTCAACTTTTATTAGAACTTTAGACATGAAAGGACACATGAATACACACTAGTCTAGGGTTTTAACTGACAATTTCCACGAGTTTTGCATATTCTGTATTTTCCAGGAGCTATTCCAAAAAAGCGTAAAAGAGGGGTTAAAGAACATAAAAGACACGAAACTTAATCGCCAAGGAAACATCATCACGAATACCCTGAAAGCATCTAGAACACACCCGAGCAACCGGGGCCCCGAATCCCACAAAGCGGTGCCGGCCGGCCGGCGCCCCCCTGCTGGACTGCGGGCCCCGCCTTCTGGAATCTTCCTTCCACGCTTTCTTGGCACCCAAGTAAAGCATCCCTACGTCGATCTAAGGTCGGTTTGATTCGACAGTGCACATAACATGAGACGCGGATCGATGACGTGGCGGTTCCTTGCCCCCTACTCCACCTCGGCCTATATAAGGACGCCCCAGGCCCCCCAGAAGGCATTCTACACCCCGGTGCTTCATATTCTCTACATAACTTAGGGTTAGAGTCCCTCTAGTTGATCTAGTTCTAGTTCATCTAGTTGTAGCAGTTAGGAGAGACTAGTTCATCTAGATCTAATCTTGTTTAGAGATTAGAGAGATAGAGTAGGAGAGTAGAGATTCTGGAGGAGTTTCGGCCTGTCGGTGCTTCTTCGTGGCTGTATTCTTTTGGATTCAGCTTCCTCGCCTGGAGCTGCGTTCTGTGGTACTTTTGTATTCAACTTCTAATTCAAGTAAGCATTTGTTCTTATTCGTTCTTAAGTTTGCAACTCATATTGAGTGCTTTGATCTCGGTCATTACTTGATTGAAGTAGTATTTCGTAGTGTAGGCGTGGTGCCTATGCTAGGTTTACTTGTGAATGTCCCCTGATTGGCCGGATAGTGGTAGATCGCGTAGGTGACAGCTGCGTTGAGTCCTCTGTAGTCCACTTACCGTTGATAGGATCGATAGGTGTATAAGTGTCTGGTAGGAGGGAACTCTGATTTCGCATCTTATTCATTTCACTGCCCAGTTAGAACAATCTTATTCAAAACTTACCGGTTGTTGGAACTAGATAATCATTAGCTATTTCCTCTTTCTTGATATTATCTAGCCTAATTATAGGGTTAAGTCATCGGCTTGGTCATTATCACCTACTGTTCCTTGTGGATTCGATATTTAAAACCTCCAGGTGAAATGTGACAGCGGTATTTTATCTGTGCGCTTGCGGATAATCTGAATACAATCTTATTTAAGTAGAGTGCAATTAATTTATACCAACAGAGTATAACTATGCAGGAATATTATGACTAAGGAGAGAGTCTATTAGTGGCACCCACCAGGACTACTACTAGCTCACTCTGAAGATCATTCAAGCACCAAGTATTGCAAACATCAAGCTTGGGGGAGGAGCATCCCTTAGTTATCAGGTAATTTTACCTATGCGCTTATTAAGTCTACTTTATACAAGCACAAAATACCAAAAAAAATGTGGGCACATGAAGGTCCACACCTTTCAGAAAATCACCAAAAATATGTGGGCACATGAAGGTCCACACCTTTCAGAAAAACACCAAAAATATGTGGGCACATGAAGGTCCACACTCTTAGAGAAGCTTCCTAATTGGGTAAAGAAGCTTAAGCTTCTGCTGGAAATATAAAATCAATTACTTACCATGGAGTGGTATTAAACCTAACCCCTCTCCATAAGATTTGGTATTTTTATTGGCAATTGAGTTTCATAGGACAACACAAGATCAAAGAGCTAGTCAACCCGACGCCCTTACGCCGTCGATATACCTGCTCCCAAAAGGATCACTCAATTTGCAACATCAAAGACCCTATCAAACGTCAAGCTTGGGGGAGGGCATCCTCCAATTAAAATCCAGCTAAGTAAAAGTTTCCTATCTTATTATCATTATTACTATATCGCTTTTTCGCGTGAGTTAGCTACTAAGATAAAATTTGAAAACCAAAATAAATATCTATCCATATATTAGAAGTTTGTTTAGAGTCGGTCTAGGCTAGAGTTAATAAAAAATGATGAACATTAAAATTTTGTCTTGGAGATGATGAATAGTTGCTCTGTCACAATACTTTTCAATGCCGAGTTATCAAACTTAAATTCTCCTGAGTTTTAGATATTGTTGTTTTAACTTAAGAATTTACTCGGAACCTGAAACTTGTGGAGGCATATGTTTGAGCTAAGTCTAGATAATTGATTGATATGATTCATGAAAGTTGAGCTACTATTTATCTTATTCCTAGCATTACTAAGTTCTGGAAATTTATTTTGAAAACTTAAAATCTACATGATGAGCTCTTGTATAACAAAATGTGAATTCCTACCAAAGCCATATATGAAACATCTAGATATAAAAACCTTTTGTACATTCATGCTGCTTGCTTTGCATCGACTTTAGTCAACCATTGTTGTATACCATATGAGAGTCTTGCCATGCTTTTAAAACCAAGATCACGTACACACTTCAGCACATATGCATTATTCCTACCCTGGGAGTAATCGCAACCATTTCCACTTTCATCAATGCTCATCATGAAAATGTTTTCTCCTACACTAGGAATAAACACCCAAAAGTAAACCCCGTAAGACAGCCTTTATATAATTGCTCTAAGTTCTTATTATTATTTCTCTAGTTATTTATATTCAAAGGATACATGTGTCTATGCAAAAATATGAAAGGGGAGTAAAAGATGGACAAGTGTCCAAGCATTAAAACAATGGGTACTAGATGCCCGCCTCCCGAACGAAAAAAGAGAGAGAGAAAGAATAAAGATAGCCCATGTGTTCCTCCAAGTTACAAAGGAGAGTGAATCATTTTCAAAGAGCAAAAGTAGAATTAGGAATAGCCACTAAATGCCACATATACACCTATCCACCATATTCCATACACATGCACATCTTGGTTTGATTGTATACCTCGATTTTCTGAGGATCCATTGTTTGACTTTACAATATATGAATTGCAAGTATGCGTAAACCTTGTTATTGCCACTCCTATGAGCTCCATTATAATCTTCAGTTATGGGAAGGCATAACATCATTAATTCCTTAAAGTGAGATCCACAAATACCATATATACTGAGAGACTTGAGGGTGTCATACAATTAAGCTCTGAGTTTTATTTTGAAAACTTGCAAAACTCCGGAATATTGGTACTGTGAAGAATTTGCTACATGGTGCATGACTTGATTGATTCTTTCAATTACTCAAGACTAAGCCAAGAATTGTAAAGCCCCATAGTTCAAGGTAAAATGGGTAAGTTTAAAAGTTAGAGCAGTTTTGTCTAATCCGGAGGAGAATCTATGTTTGAAGCATGTGTACTTGGGAAGTATGAAAGCATTGTAGCAACTCCTGATCCAATTACATTAGTAATTAGGCTTAGTTTGTTTGCCAAGGGACTGGCAAACAGGTAAGCTTGGGGGTGTTGTTGACGGTGGATAACGTCAACTTTTATTAGAACTTTAGACACCAAAGGATACATGAATACACACTAGTCTAGGGTTTTAACTGACAGTTTTCACGAGTTTTGCATATTCTGTATTTTCCAGGGGCTATTCCAGAAAAGCATAAAAGAAGGGTTAAAGAGCATGATTACCACGAAACTTAACCACCAAGGAAACATCATCATGAGAACACTAGAACCATCTGGAACACACCCGAAGCACCGGGGCCCGAGACCCACCAGGGTGGGGCCGGCCGGCGCCAGGGTGGGGCCGGCCGGCGCGCCCTATTATGGTTTCGGCCCATCTTCTGGAGTCTTCTTCCACCGCCTTTGTGGAGTCATCTCGGCCCTTGTTTCAAGTCGGTTTGATCCTACGGCGCACGTGCATCCCACCGGGCTATAAATAGAGGGGCAGACCCCCCCGGAGGCATAACCCAATCATTCATTCAAGGCATCAAGTCCTCAAGCCATCAAGAGCCTCCTAGTTCATAGTTCTAGCCTAGTTAGATTAGAAGTAGAGGAGTTCTAGTACTTCGGCGGATCTGGAGCCCCGGCGTCTGTCTGGAGCGCGGAGTTTGGTATAATTCTAGTTCTTTCTCTATTATTGTATCTTCATTATGATTAGAGAAAGATTGTTCTTAATAGTTCATATGTTCTTGATTACAATAGTCTTTGTCTACTTTGATTATATGTCTAGTATAGTTGGTTTGATCTTATTGAATTCATGTAATTGCTCGTATAGCGTGTATTCATGCGGACAATGGATAGATGATGAACAATATGTAGACATGGTGTCTAGGTATTTTGTTTATCTGCAAGTGCACCCTGATGTGTCGGGTCGTGTGGTAGATCGCGTAGGTGACAGCTGCGTTGAGTCCTCTGTAGTCCACCCCCCGTATGTAGGCCAGCAGGCACGGTCGTGAAGTTGGATGATGACTTTGTTTCACATCCTTCCTAGATGATGCCCTTTGCATGTGATTATGATATAAGATTAGTCTAACAATGATTGCTAGATGTAATTGCACTAATTAGAGTTATTCATTGATGTAGTTATAGAATTACCTTTGATATTAATTCCTTAGTTTATCCATTGGCTAGCTATTACTATGACTAGAGAAGTGCTCTAATGATTATCTTTTGTTTATGATGCTTGATCATACTTATCACCTTTATCTTTATTTACCTTATGACCTCTACCTATTATGAGTAGAGTAAATGACATCGGTAATGTCACTTATCCATTCTATACCATCAATATCAATATAATAGATTAAAGTTTATCCTAGTCCTTCCCAGTGGTATAAATATAAATCGACAACTGGTAGAACTCCCTAGGTAAAATGCTACAATGGTATAATTATCTGTCCACTTGCAGAACAGATCTTAGTTTATATTATTTATATTTCTACCTAGTCACATAGATTAATATATAAAACCTTTATTTATTCTTAGCATTATTAATTAGGGATGACAACCTAGTTCTTGCATAAGAATGTTGGTAATAGAAAAGTGGCTAGTTGCTAATGACAAGTTAATTAATTACCATTCATCTTCTAATCTCGCCTCTCGCATTAAAAGTTATATAGTTATATTTGGCGACGTTAAGCTACACAACCTAAGAACGTGAGTGGCAAGCTACACAAGCTAACCGATCTCACAAGAGCACGTACAACTACACAAGTAAAGTAATGCACAAAGTAAATGACTTATGCAGAAGGGAGCAAACCACCGTGAAGGATGAGAAGATGTTGACACGGTGATTTATTTCTCGGAGGTTCACTTGTCGCCACAAGCTACGTCCTCCGTTGAGACAAGCTCCAAGGTTGCCGCCGATCCTCTAGCAAGAGATGACCCGCCACAAGTCAACACCCCCACGTGGGGCGCCCGCAAGCACTTGCTCTTCGATCCAGCCGGACCACTTGTCGCTCTTCACATCTCGCTCAACTAGCCATGCTCTTTGCGACTCCCGCGGGGTGAGCTCCAACCCCTCACAAGCTTGCTCCGGAGCTAAGCACAATCTCCTTGCTTGCTTCCACGGATCCTCTCGCCACCAAGCCGTCTAGGAGGTGGCGACCTCCAAGAGTAACAAGCACCACCGGCTTGCAAATTGATCACCTAGTGCCACTCGAAGCAGTTCTCACGATGCAACGCACTAGCGATCGATCTCTCACTCTCGAATGCGATGTCAATTAACATAAGTGAGTAGGAGGGCATCAAGCCAACCACTAGGTCTTCGCCGGCAAGCCGCCGCAGCCGGGACCGCCGTCGCGCGCGCGAGAAGCGAGAAGGGGAGAGAGAAAGGGCTGGCTGGGCCGCGCTGTGGGCTTGCTGGCCGGCCCAGTATCGCGGTGGAACGGCCGGGAGACAGGGCGAGCGCGTGGGCCGGCATGCCGAGTTGGGCCGTCCCGGGCCGAAACAGCGTTTTCCATTTTCACAGCGAATTAAATATATTTTTCCATTTATTGAGGATATGAATAGTCATGCACCTTGTTGTTTTTCCTAGAATAAAAATATTGCCCAAAAAATCATGAAAATACTTATGGATGCTCTATGCAGTATGTAGTATTTAACAAAAAATACTAAATCATGAATTTGAGTACTTTCTACAGATACTAAAAATCAGTATATAAATTGATAAATGCAATTTTGAGCAATTTTACTAAATTTTATGTTAATCCAAAAATCATTAAAATTTGCTATGGTACTGTTCTAGGCTAAGATTTAGCTGTAGAAAAAGTTTGGGCTCAAGTGGAGATAGTTCATTTATTTATTAATTTATGCTCTATAAATGATTAATAAAAATGAATAAGAAACCCTAATCCCTTTTAGGAATGGTGTGAACTTTTGGAGTTGATTGTGGACCTTGGAACAAAAAACCACTACTGTTCCTTGGTATCTTGATTACTTTTATAGTTGTAATCCATGGGTTAATGGATAATTAAGATGTTTATTGCAAATACTCACTAGTGGGTCCATGGATGTTGCTTTGGTTATTTCTTGGATGCAACTTCATGGGTAAAAAGGAATAGTTAAACATGCTTCTGGTAGTAAGGTGATAATAATCCTTCCTCATATAAACATAGAATAAATCGTTTTATGAGATAATTAAATGGAACCCTAGTTGTTAATAAAACAAGTTAGTTTTGTTGGCTTGCAACTTTATCGTGAAGGAAAGTTGTACTCAACTTTCTAAATTAAGTTTACCTTCGAAGCAATTCTCAATTTAGTGCATCTCATGCATCATGGCATACATATCATCATGTTAAGCATTGCATTATTATTTCATGTAGTGAACGTGCGGTAATTATTATCGGAGGCAAACTCGAGTAAGGCTTTCACTCGGTGGACGTGGATTTTCTTGGTGATTAACTTCGGTGTTCTATCTGCTTCAAGCAACAGGCAAGCTCCGGTGCATTCAGCCCCTCTATTTATAAAATTTTTATAACTTGAGTTAATCTATTGCATTAGGTTGATAGGAGTTGTTTGATAAACCCATTGATGCATTACTTCCTTGACCACAAAAATCCTAAACCTGTTTTGAAACAAAATGATTTCAAAAATGCTTAGCCCTACTTAAATAAATTAGATTTGCATAAAATGCTATTTTTGAGCTGTGTGATATATATATCTATGCTAATGATTAATTCATGAAAAAGGGAATTGGTATATTCTCGTTTGGTGACTATGCACCTGATCAGTACATTGTCACCGACGAGAAGGGATTTTCTTGCTCGGTGGTTGTGAATTTGGGTTAGAGTCCCAATGCTTGACCACCGGCGGAAAAAGGGATTTGAAAACCGTTAGGACACTTGTATTTGGGTTAGAGTCCCAATGCAATGTCGCCGGCGGAAAAAGAATTAGGGACCGTTCATTGTAGGCCTGCTGTGATCGAGACTTTGCAACTAGCCACATACTACGGAAAGCCTCTGACTCCGGTGGCCCTACTGCTTGAACCGACAACCACGCACTGGGAGTGGAGAGATGGCGAGAGTAGCGTGTACCCTCGTGGCCGGCGTGCCTGGAGAGGAGAGAAGTACTGTGCTCTCGGATGGCGCAGGACCGGTTCAGGGGTAGGATAAGCCGTGGTAGGCGGGGTTGGCATATACAAGCTTAAGTGCTACATATGCAGTGTGGATAGGGATCCCCAGCTAGGTACTAATCGATTCGAATCATCGTTGCTCCTCGGATATGGAGACTTGATCCTTTGACCTACAATTGAAAAGTGGTTCGGAACTAGGTGATTTTGAGAATGATTAAGAATTTGAAAGTACGACGATACATGAGAATGAATTTGGAATTATGGATATGATTAAAATAAGATTGAGTTAAAATATTGAAATAGGATAGTAATGCTTTTCTGCAAAACTTTTGACTCTTGCTCAAGCCTTACCTTGACTCCCATCAGCCTGCATTCTGTTTCACTCCTTTTTCTTAGTCGGGTAAGTCTTGCGGAGTACCCCAGTACTCAGGGTTTGTTAGCCCCTGTTGCAGGTGAGCCGAGAGTACGATTCTACTTGAGACCGTGCCGGTTGGCGAATCGGGCTTGGATGATGAAGTGTATGATATAACCCTTGGGCAGGGTGTCTAGTTATATGATGCTACTCCACTACGAAACTCCGGTGGGAAAATATAATTTATATTTGTAATCTATGTTTATGTAATACTTCCGCACCTTGTACTCTGATTCAAATTATTTGTCTAAACTGTTGTAATACTTGCAAGGTCTTTACAATGAGATCCTCGGGAAAATCAGGGTTTCCAAGGAAACCCGATAGGCCACCAAGGTCGCGGGGAACTCGCGCACAGTAACCGGATGTCCTTAGGGACGATGATGGTACACGTGGGCCCGATGATCAGGGCGGTTCTGTCACACACTAGCAAGGGAAACACATTCCCAAGGTGCTCAACGCCTTGTCTTGGCCGGCCCACACCTCTAATTTATAGCCCCTAAACAAATAGAGCCGTTGCCCTTTCACTCCACTATAAAACGGCCGCACCGGACGCGCAGACAGGAGCACCAGACGCTTTCGGTGCCCAGCGTCCGGTGCACCACAGAAAGCCACATCATCTAGCCGTTTGAAAGTTACCGTTACGCGCCAACGGCTAACTCAGCTCGCGCCTTCTCTGTCCACACCGAGCGTGTCCTCCGTCACACCGGACGCATGGAGCTCAGTGTCCGGTGCGCGACCAGAGAGCACCCGAGAGCACCCAAGTGCCATCGGACGCGTCTGGTGCGCATCCACCGGATAGGCCACAGCGTCCGGTGCACCTCTGCTCTTCCACGCGCTGCCACGTCACAGTCACCAGACGCAGGAACAGTAACTGCTCCGTGTCCGGTGCCGAAAAAGCCGCGTCCGGTGCAACACTGCCCGAACACACTGTCCTCGGCCACCTTCACCGGGCGCGCGCCTCAGCGTCCGGTGTGTGTTTCTCCACCGAAACACCACCGAAAAGCTCTGAATCCTGCCTCGCAAGCTCGGCAGGAGGAAGAGAGAACCCAAAACCTCTCAACCTTCACCTCCTTTGGCAAATGTGCTAACACCACCAAGTGTACAACTCATGTGCATGTGTGTTAGCCTTTCACAAACAATTTCACAAAGGAGAAGGTGATGAAGACGGTGATCGGAATGGAAAGCGCAAGACAAAGGTATAACCATAGGGCATTTTCATTTCACCGGTCCAAGGTTGAGTAGAGAAGTGTTTGACCGGATTTAGGTTAGATGGCCGTACTATCAAGAGGGGCAAACTTTTTTGCATATCGGTCATCTAATGCCACTTGAGCGATCTAACTTTGCATACGTTGCAAGGATCGAGTGGCGTGGTGAAATGAGAGAAAATCCTTTGTGAAAATGTTTGTGAAAAGCAAGCACACATGCACTTGAGGTTGGACACTGTTGGTATAAATTAACTACACTCTATTAAAGATTATTATTATCAAGGTATCCGCAAGCGCACAGATAAAACACCGATGTAGCACTTCACCAGACAATCCCGGTTTTAATATCGAACCCAAAGGAATAGTAGGTGATACTGACTAAGTCTATTGGCTCTTAACCCGATAATACAATCAATCCAGAGAATATCAAGAATGAGGAGATAACAAATGATTATTTAGATCCGACAACCGGTAAACTTTGAATAATATCATTCTAATCGGGCAGTGAAATAAATAAGAGGTGAAATCAGAGTTCCCACCTACCAAACACTTATACACCTATCGATCCTATCAACGGGAAGTGGACTACAGAGGACTCAACGCAGCTGTCACCTACGCGATCTACCACTATCCGGCCAATCAGGGGACATTCACAAGTAATTATAGCCCAGACACCACGTCTACACTACAAACTACTACTACAACCAAGGAGCTACCAAGATCAAAGCACTCAAATAGAGTTGTAAACTTAAGAACGAATAAGAACAAATGCTTACTTGAATCAGGATGTTGAATACAAAAGTACCTCAGAACGCAAATCCGGGCGAGGGAGCTGAATCCAGACGAACACAGCTACGAAGAAGCTCCGACAGGCCGGGACTCCTCCGAATCTCTACTCATCTACTCTATCTCTCTAATCTCTCTCTTGATTGCTAGCCTAGATCTAGTGGATATCTATCTAATGCTTCAGGGTCTTCATCTCTTGATCTGGCTCTCCTCTAGGGGGGTCTGGCCCACTATTTATAGACCGGTGGGATGCATGCGCACCGTTAGATCAAACTGACTTAACCAAGGGCCTAGATGACTCCTAATAGGCGGTGGTAGAGGACTCCAGAAGGTGGCGGGGAGGAAACCCTAGGGGGCGCCGGCCGGCCCCACCCAGGCGCCGACTAGCCCCACCTTGTGGGGTTTGGGCCTCGGTTGCTTCGGGTGTGTTCTGGACTCTTCCAGGGTATTCGTGATGATGTTTCCTTCATGTGCAAGTTTCGTGGTAATTATGCTTTTTAATCCTTCTTTTAAGCTTTTCTGGAAAATCCCCTGGGAAATGGACGATTCACCAAAACTCCTGGAATCTGTCAGTAATAACCCTATTCTACTGGATATTCATGTTTAATGCAGGGATAATTGATAATAAAATTTGGATGATAACAAGTGTCAACAATTACCCCCACACTTAGGCTTTAGCTCATCCCGAGAAAAAGGTTGGTTTTAAGATGTAAGATTTTAAGAGAGAATGGAGCATTTAAAACATAACTTAAGAGTGCATTATATAAAACTAGTCTAGTCATGCATGTACTATGGAATTCAAAGTGTCTACCATGAATCTTTGAGTAGTTGAAGAACAGAATAGCTTGAAAACAGATCACTCTCTTCCTTTAGTTAAGTCAATTGGAGGGTATGTAATTTTGCAAATAAACTTAGCTTTACCTTCTCTTTTTGTAGTACTCTCCAATCACTGATATATCTGGTATTTTTGTATCCTTACCAAGGCATTAATGAAATTGCCTTCTTTATCCTTCTCCTAAAAAGCTTATGTGGATCTCAGGTAGGTAAAATGTGAAAACATGCTTGCATTGTATTTGTTGTAAAGTCAAACAATGAATCCACAGAGAAATGAGGCATATAATCGAATTAAGCTTTATTTGGTGGAATATGGTGGAACCTAATTCTACCTTGCTCCTTGAGAAAATAAATCTCTCTTTTATACAACTAAGCTTAATCAGAGAGTATGAGCTATCTCTATCTCTTTCTTCTTTTTCTCTTTTTTTTCAAGGGAGGCGAGTATATAAGTACCCATTGTTTTAATTTCTTCGGACACTTGTCCTTTTTTTATACTCCCTTCTTCTTTTGCATAGCTCATACCTCTTTTGAATTTAGTAGTTGAGAGACTTTAACAAAACATGGAGCAATTATTTGGTGACTATACTATAAAATTATTTTTGGTGTTTTCTCCCAGTGTAGGAGAGAAACATTTTCAATAGAATGACTCGCTATTACTCCGAATTAGAGTAATGCTTATGTGGAATTGGCACTTGATTCGAAAATATGACAAATTTTTTCAAAGGGTTACAAAGGTTGACCAAACTCAATACAAAAACAAGTATTATATGTAGCAGGCTTCTATCCTATATATGGCTCTGGTAGGACAATATATTTTTTTACCACAAAAGAGAGGTATAACTAATCATTTAAATTTTCGAAATAAAATCTCCAAAGATAAAACATCAGGGATTGAGTTCTCATTATTCAACTATATCATGTTTCACAATGACTTAAGCAGTCATGGGGTCCCTATAATAGTTTCCAATAGTAACATGATTCCAAGAAAAGTGTTATATAATTTATTCTTAAGCAATGAATTAAACAATCTTCTTCTTCTCTTTTAAAAGTAATTTAGCATGTGAATTTTCAATTCGGATCGAAACGGAAATCAAAACATATGCAATTATATTGTATGGGGATCAAACCTGACCATGACCGAGAAGGGGATGCAGAGGGTGCAGAGGGGGGCCGGCCGGCCCAGGTAGGGCGCCAGGCGGCATGCCCCTGTGGTCCCACGGGATCCACTTCGGTGCGCGAGGTCCTGGTTCGATTATCTTCCAAATTACGTGATTTTCCTTAGCGAATTAATTTTCCATAGTCGCGATGTGCCTCCCCCACACTTGTTTTCCTGCATACTTTTCTGTGCAACATGTGGAGACAACATGCGTACCAAAAAATATAGAGAGTAGAGTAGATTAAAACATTAATATTGATAAAAAGAATAAGGCACTTTATTCATTAATGATACTAGATAACTCTGATAACTGACTGAGCTAATGACTGCCCTAGCTCAATAGGCTTACCTAACACACTTAGTATTATAAATCAAACCTACCACACTCGATAATATAACCAAACCTAACACACTCGTGCCTTATTACATAGATAACAAGGGCAACTTAAGGCTGCCCCTACTTTGCGAGCTTCCTAATTTCTTCCTTAAGATCACCAATCTCTTCTTTCAGTTGATCTTTTTCACGCTTGAGACTGTGAATTAACTTTACATTGACTTCTATCTGCTTAGTCATGTCGCTCATAATCTTGCTCCTTAAGTCTTCATTCCTCTCTAGACCCCTAACGGTGTTAGAGAGAGCTTCCATCTTCTCATTAAGGATTCGTAGAGAGAGCGAGGGCTGTCTAGGGACTTTCTCTAGTGCTGATGTAGATGTAGCCCGCTGTCACTTGCGCGGAGGTGGTATGAACTCGGTGTAGCGGACTTGGCCTGGACATGCACGAACTCCTTGGATGGCAGGGCGAGCAGTGGTGTACTTCGCACATACCAGCGTTCCGTTCTTGTCGGTCTTGACCGACAGGAGTCGCTCATTATCTCTAGGTGGAAGAAGTGGGGTGCCTCGGGGAATAGCGATCTGCTTCCCTCTGGTACCATCTTCTAGCAGCAGTCTTTCAGGTGGCGATGGCAGAGTAGGCTGGGCATGCGTGTAGTAGACTTGCTCGAACTGCTGGGGCACCGTAGCAAGATGCTTCGGCAGCACGATGGCAAGGGGCTTCGGCTGCGCGAGGACGATGGCCTTCGAGTCGTCGCCTTGGATCTTGCCGGAGTCAGCGCCGACGACCGCTTTGCTTGCCATTGCTACTAGATCTAAACTAGAGAGTTTCTTTGGAGGAGAGGATGGCAATGATGATGGGATGGCATTTGAGGGTGGTATAGGTGCGTATTTATATAGGTTTTCAGGAGACGGGATAAGATCAAATCTAGGTTCTATAGGATTCGTGTGAAAGATTATCCGTACGCATCGGTAATCTATGCGATTGTGTTTAGGAAAGATAGAGAAATAAAAGGAAACTTGAGTCGAGACGAGAGGGGACAGGGGAGCGCCGGCCGGCCCCACTAGGGCGCCGGCCGGCCCCACCAGGTGTCTTCCCTGGGTGGCCGAGCTCGTGAAGCTTCTAGACTCTTCCTACTTCCTATTAGTTGCGATGCGCGATAATTTTTCGTAACGGATAATGACGGGACTAAAAAGTGGGTAATTGGACAAAGTCCAGCCTGTCCACAACTTCTGAATTAAATGGTTCTAAAAATAATTTAAGTCAGTGACCATTTACCTTGAATAACGTACCTTCATGTGATTGTAGAGTTACCGCTCCATGTGGCGATGCATTCACAACCGTAAATGGTCCTTCCTATTTGCTTCGTAGTTTTCCAAGCCCGAATAATTTAAACCTAGAATTAAAAAGTCATACCTTATCTCCTGGTGCAAACTCCTTCTTCTTGATCCTCTTGTCATGCCATCTTTTTGTTCTTTCTTTATATATCTTTGAATTGTGATAAGCCTTTTCTCTCCATTCTTCTAATTCTGATAATTGCATTTTTCTCTTTTCTCCAGCGGCTTCAAAGTTCATGTTCCATCTCTTAATAGCCCAGTGAGCTTTATGCTCTAATTCCACTGGTAAATGACAGGTCTTACCATATACTAGCTAGTAAGGTGACATGCCCAAAGGTGTCTTGTATGCGGTTCGATATGCCCAAAGTGCTTCGGGTAATCAGTCCTTCCATGCAGTACCCATTTCATTTACTGTTTTCTGTAGAATATTCTTGATCTGTTTGTTTGATGTTTCTGCCTGGCCACTTGTCTGAGGATGGTATGGAGTAGCTACATTGTGACGGATGCCATGAGCTTGCAAGCATCGGTGAAACTTCTTATCAGTGAAGTGTGTCCCTCCGTCACTAATGACCATCCTTGGTGCTCCAAACCTTGAAAATATAATCTCTTCGAACATCTTCTTTGAATGTTTGGAATCAGCATTCATGCATGGCATAGCTTCTAACCACTTGGATACATAGTCAACTACCACCAGAATGTATTCATAATTTCTTGATTTCACAAATGGTCCCACGTAATCAATTCCCCAGACATCAAAGAGCTCGATCTGGAGATTGTTGGTGAGTGGCATAGCATCTCTTGCATTGATATTTCCGTGCCTCTGACATGATCCACATCTCCGGACAAAATGTTTGGTGTCTTCATACATAGTTGGCCAAAAGAGCCCACTCTGCCAGATTTTAGAATGAGTGCGAAACGCTCCATAATGACCTCCATATGGTGATGCGTGGCATTTCTGAATGATCTGCATGCCCTCTTCTACTGGTACACATCTTCTAAGTAATCTATCTGAACAAATTCTGAAGAGGTATGGTGGATCCCATATGTGGAGACGACTTTCATAAATGAGCTTTTTTTTATTTTCTCCTGGTGGTACATAACCTGCAACCATAAAGTTGATAATATTCGCATACCAAGGGTCTGGCTTGGTCACTTTAAACAACATGTCATCTCTCAATGAGTCATTAATAGGCAATTCCTAAGGTTTCTCAAAGTGTATTCTAGACAAGTGATCAGCAACTGGATTTTCTATTCCTCTTCTATCTTTAATTTCTAAGTCAAATTCTTGGAGTAACAAAATCCATCTTATCAAACGAGATTTAGCATCTTTCTTAGTGAGCAAATATTTTAAAGCAGCATGATCAGAATAAATAATTACTTTTGCTCCTACTAAGTAAGATCTAAATTTATCAATAGCAAAAACAACAGTCAGGAGTTCTTTTTCAGTTGTTGCATAATTTAATTGTGCCCCTGTCATAGTTTTACTAGCATAAGCAATTGCATAATGCTTCTTATCTTTTGTTTGTCCTAATACTGCCCCTACAGCATAATCACTAGCATCACACATAATTTCAAAAGTTAAAGACCAATCAGGGGATTGAATGATTGGTGCTGATGTAAGTGCTTCTTTAAGAATATTAAAAGATTTTAAACATACATTGTCAAATTCAAAAGGAACATTCTTAGCTAGCAAGTTAGTCAGCGGTCTAGCAATATGTGAAAAATCTTTTATAAATCTGCGATAAAAACCACAATGACCAAGAAAACTTTGGATTCCATTTATATTAACAAGTGGAGGTAGTTGTTCAATTCAATTTTTGCCTTGTCTACCTTTATACCTCTTTCAAACACTAGATGTCCTAGCACTATTCCTTCTCTAACCATAAAATGACATTTTTCCCAATTAAGGACTACGTGCTTTTCTTCACATCTCTACAAAACCTTATCTAGATTTTCTGGACAATCATCAAAAGTTTTTCTATAAACTAAAAAATCATCCATAAAAACTTCCATGATTTCTTCTATCATTTCAGAAAATATAGACATCATACATCTTTGAAAAGAAGCAGGTGCATTACATAATCCAAAAGACATTCTACGATATGCATAAGTTCCATAAGGACATGTAAAAGTAGTTTTGCTTTGATCATCAGGGTGGATATTTGGTGATGTCCAGAATAACCATCAAGGAAACAAAAGAAAGAATGATTTGCCAAATGCTCTAACATCCCATCTATGAAGGGCAGCAAAAAAATGATTTTTCTTGGTTGCTTTATTGAGTTTTCTATAATCTATACACATTCGCCATCCTGTAACAGTTCTCTGGGGAATCAATTCATTTTTATCATTTTTAACTATGGTCATACCACCCTTTTTAGGTACAACTTGAACAGGGCTTACCCACTCACTGTGCGGAACAGGATAATTAATTCCAGCATGCAAAAGTTTCAAAACCTCTTTCTTAACAACTTCCCTCATCGCATTTTGAAGCCTACGTTGGGGCTCTCTAGAAGGTGTAATCTCTAGGTTGTTTGGAATACGATGGGTGCATAAAATAGGACTAATCCCTTTAAGGTCTTGGAGTGAATAACCAAAAGCAGCACGATGTTTTTCTAAGACAGTTATTAATCTGAAAGACGCTTTATCAGAAAGTTTATCACTAATAATCACGGGAGAATTTTGATTATTATTCAGAAAAACATACTTAAGACCAGAAGGTAGTTGATTAAGCTCAATAGAAGGCTTAGGTGGCTCTAGTAATTCATCCAGAGGTTCAAGATCAATCGGATCCTCCTCCTCTTCATTAATGAAGAACTGAGTATTATCCTCTAAATTAGGTTCAATAAATTCCTCAAATAATACAGCCTTAACTTCTTCTATCGGATCTAACTCAGGAGGTGGCTCTGCCTTAGCTTTTAATGCATGAGTTATCGGCACTGAGAGATTAAATCCCTTCCCAAGTTTAATATCTAAATTGCCCGCACAACTTTCTCGCAAAAGTTTTCCTATTGGTAACCCAATCATTACATCAAAATCCCAAACATCAAAGATATAAAAATTCAGCAAAATTCGGAATTCGGTAATCACAACAGGAAGAGAACATAAAACAACTGATCAAGGAATAATATGTCCTGAACGATTTTTCAATAATTTATTTGTAGGAATTAATGGCATATCTTTTAAGAATTTTTCAGCAAATGTAAGAGACATGATATTGACACCTACTACTAGATTATAAAAGGCATCAAAAGGATATGCATCAATTTGACATTTAATAGTAATGGCAGGAGAATTTAAACGAATTGTATCATTTGAAAGCTCAGATTCCATCAACCACTCATTACTCATCACAAAAATCAATTCTCTAGTTATCTATCTAAGGAATTTTAAATCAGCAGAATATGAAATATTAAAACTTTTAAAATTCATATTCTTAAGGATTTATAATTTTATGATAGCATGAGATGTTTCCATAATCATCAAAAAGTTAATCCTCAAATTCAAGCATAAAATCAGAAATAGGAATTATCTCCTTCTCATTAGATAGTTCAGGTAAAGGTTGAGATGAATTAGACAAAAGTTTAGAATCGAATGACAAAAATTCATCTTCTAACAACTTTTCTTTTTCTTCAGAAAGATCAATTAAGATATTAGTAAGAATAGTTTTACCATGTGAAGCAGTAATATGATAAATGCTCCTCCTGCGGCCAAATTAAGGTATTCTTTATTTTTATCATCAAGGCCTAAAAAGAAATGTTGCAAAAGCATAGGTTCTGGCAAAACAAGATTAGGTCCAGAATTTATAAATCCATCAAAGCGTTCCCAAGCCTTGCCTAATGATTCGTTATCTAATTGTTTAAATCCAATAATTTCAAAACGAAGTTTAACGACCTTTTCGATAGGGAAAAATTTAAGACAAAAATTAGCACACAGTACTTCCCAATCTCCTTGGCTACTCCCAACATAGCGATTATACAATTTCTTTGCTTTTCCCGTTAATGAAAATGGAAAGAGTTTTCATCTTAAAGTTTCATCTGCCATGCCCTTAATGTGCAAACATGAACATGTCTGCTCAAAATCGGCTTAATGGAAATAGGGGTTTTCGCTGAAACTACCAGAAAAAATGTGATCCTGAACTAACTTAATTAATTCCGGGCGTAACTCATAGCCTAGATGATGTGATGGGTAAAGGTGATTCTTTTGACTAGAGATACGATCCCGATGGTGCTCCATATTGATATAAAAGTTGGGATGTGGGTTCCATACTTTAAAACGTAAAAGATAAAAGTATAATACAAGATTAAGATAGACTAAGCCAAAATCAGCAAACCATTCCCCGGCAATGGCGCCAGAAATACTTGTTGGCATGAATTAACTGCACTCTGTTAAAGATTATTATTATCAAGGGATCCGCAAGCGCACAGATAAAACACCGATGTAGCACTTCACCAGACAATTCCGGTTTTAATATCGAACCCAAAGGAACAGTAGGTGATACTGACTAAGTCTATTGGCTCTTAACCCGATAATACAATCAATCCAGAGAATATCAAGAATGAGGAGATAACAAATGATTATCTAGATCCGACAACTGGTAAACTTTGAATAATATCCTTCTAATCGGGCAATGAAATGAATAAGAGGCGAAATCGGAGTTCCCTCCTACCAAACACTTATACACCTATCGATCCTATCAACGGGAAGTGGACTACAGAGGACTCAACGCAGCTGTCACCTACACGATCTACCACTATCCGGCCCATCAGGGGACATTCACAAGTAATTATAGCCCAGACACCACGTCTACACTACAAACTACTACTTCAACCAAGGAGCTACCAAGATCAAAGCACTCAAATAGAGTTGTAAACTTAAGAACGAATAAGAACAAATGCTTACTTGAATCAGGATGTTGAATACAAAAGTACCTCAGAACGCAACTTCGGGTGAGGAAGCTGAATCCAGACGAACACAGCTACGAAGAAGCTCCGACAGGCTGGGACTCCTCCGAATCTCTACTCATCTACTCTATCTCTCTCTTGATTGCTAGCCTAGATCTAGTGGATACCTATCTAATGCTTTAGGGTCTTCATCTCTTGATCTGGCTCTCCTCTAAGGGGGTCTGGCCCTCTATTTATAGGCCGGTGGGATGCACGCGCGCCTTTTGATCAAACCGACTTAACCAAGGGCCCAGATGACTCCTAATAAGCGGTGGTAGAAGACTCCAGAAGGCGGCGGGGAGGAAACCCTAGGGGGGCGCCGGCCGGCCCTACCCTGTGGGGTTTGGGCCCCGGTTGCTTCGGGTGTAATCTAGACTCTTCCAGGGTATTCGTGATGATGTTTCCTTCACGTGCAAGTTTCGTGGTAATTATGCTTTTTAATCCTTCTTTTAAGGTTTTCTGGAAAATCCCCTGGGAAATAGACAATTCACCAAAACTCGTGGAATCTGTCAGTAATAACCCTATTCTACTGGATATTCATATTTAATGCAGGGATAATTAGTAATAAAATTTGGATGATAACAAGCGTCAACACTAGGTGATCGTGTTGCAAGCCGGTGTGCTTGTTACTCTTGGAGGTTGCCACCTCCTAGACGTCTTGGTGGCTCGTGGCTCTGTCGAAGCAAGCAAAGGAGATTGTGCTTGGCTCCGGAGAAGTGCTTGTGAGGCGTGTTTTGCTCGCCCCGTGGGAGATCATGAAGAGCAACTCTAGTTGAGCGTGTCACTCAACATCTCACTCGTTAGGTAGGTTCTTGTGGCACTCTTTGGTAGAGCTTGATCTTGGTGATCGATTAGCCACCGAACCGCGGAGTGTAGGTAGACACAAGGGAGGACGTAGCTTGTGGCAACAAGTGAACCTCCGGGAAATAAATCACTGTGTCATCCTCTACATCATCCTTCGCGGTGGTTTGCATTTCCCTACACAAGTTGTTATTATTGTTCTTTACTTTACTTGTGTAGTTGTAGCTCTTGTGAGTTCGGTTAGCTTGTGTAGCTTGCCACTCACGTTCTTTGCTTGTGTAGTTTAGAACTAGTGTCTTGTTTAGTTTGTGTAACTAAACAAGTTGCGCTCCTTGATTAGGATTGTGTATCCTTGTCATTGAGCACTTAGTGGGCTTAGGTGCTTAGTGCGCTTTTGCTTGCTAGTTGGTAGGAGCTCTCCCCGGTGCTTGAAGTACTAGCACTTAGGTTTGTGTGATCTTGCACTAGAACGATTTAGGGAAGCTCAAACTAGGCTAGCACCTTTGTTTCTTGCTAGGATCTTTTACAAGGTGCTTAGAGACTTAGTTAGAGGGGTGAATCGTTGCTAGAACCGATTAGGATTTATTCCGCTGCGATTAGTTGTTAAAAAGGACTATTCACCCCCTCTAGTCCGCCATCTCGACCTATCAGTAGGCTAGCGCAAAACTCGCTTCGCCATTTATTGTTCTAACCTCTTGGTCAAGTGTTGTTTGTAGATTTTTAATTAGGCTATTCACCCCCACTCTAGCCTCTTTGGACCATTCACACTCGCGTATAAGGAAACTATCCATACTCCCCCAGGACTCCAACCCTACACATTGAAGAGCTAGAATTTGGGCAAACCCAAAGAAACAATAAACCATCATCCTAATCTTAATCCTACTCAAGTAAATCATATTAACAATGAAAAATAAGCATGAACATGTTATGAATATTTCATATAAACTATGTGCTAGTTCATATAAGATGAAAATAACAAGAATATGACTATATTATAAATCATATGCAAAGCTATATAAAGGATATGAGAACTTGACTAAAGAAGAAGGCATCGTGGATTCTCACCAAGTATCCCTCCTCCTTGAAGACAAGCTCTACAAGTAGCTCAAGCCCTGCTCTTCTACTAGCTACTACTAAGTCTATGAGAGGATAGAGAGGAATAGCTCAAGTGTGATGTGTGTGTCCTATAGTGTGGAGGCTACCTCTTCTTATATAGGGGCTTGAGGTCAGTTTCCAGGGGAATATTCCCCGGATCCACCTTCTAACCGCCTTCACCACTTGAATGCCGAACCGCCAGAGCAGCCTGGGCCTAGGCCCTCGTGCATGGGTCGGCCTGCCTCGGTCCTGTCTTCTTCTGGCTGGCCTCTAGTGCAATGTGGGTCATGGTGATAGGGTGCGTCAGCCCAGGTTTGGCTCTTGTTGGGCTCTCTTGTGCCATTTGCTTGGATGTGCATTTCGTGCTTTCTCAAATGGCGCTTTTTTTGACACAAATCCCTTGTAAATGGCTTTTGTTCTTGAAAAGAGTTGATTCTACAACTACAAAGTGGAATTCAGTCAATAATAAATGTATATGTGTGTATAAGTATTTAATTCCCCCATTTTTTGTCTCTAATTGGCGTTAGAAATGTGTCGCTAAGGACCGCCAACAAGCGTCTGGTGCATAGTTATTCACAGGAAACTTCACCGAAGTCGCATTTTCAAATGTGCAAACACCACAAAGTGTTCTACTAATATGCGCAAGGTGTGTTAGAAATTTTTGAGCAAAAACACGGGCTTTATGTTAGTGCTCTAGATCTAAAAGCAAATGCTCAAGTTAGTTCTTCCAGAGGCACTTGGTGACCGAGGTTGCAAACAAATTTCTCCCCACTTAATAGTACGGTCATCTATCCTAAATGTGATCACACTCTCTATAGTATCTTGATCACACTCTCTATAGTATCCTAAATGAAAAGAGCCCTATGGAATATACCTTTATCTTGAGCTCTTCTCCAAGTTCCAAGCCGGGGATCATTTGATCCAACTTGTTGATGGGCTTACACCACTTGCATGGATGACGTCATAGCTCCTCACTTGGCCTCACTGTTGACGGTGGATATAACATAAAAATCCACACTCAAAACACCATCAACATGCCTCGGGTTCAAGGAAGAATAAGCATAACATGAACATATTTTAGCAATAACTAGTTTCACTTGTACTCTTAGCTTCTGATCGCAGGTAACAAAAAATAGAGCTCAGGGGGACCCACATAGGGGGTTGACCAATCCCCCTATGGGCCACCTTGGCCTGAGCTTCGAGCATGATCCGTGCCAAGGTCCCTGGAGTCCATTTCAACCCTCAGATCAACTTGTGTTTTCATTCAACAGTAAAAGATCATTTCACATGGATCCATGGGCCCACAAGGAAGCAAGCAACGTGATAAACACTTAGCAAAAGTTGGAGCCACTTCCTGTGATAGATGGGGACACCTTCTAGAAGACCCTGGCTAGGCCCACCTGTCATAGGGGGTCGGTCGACCTCCCCTGGTGGCCAGCTAGGTCGGTTGGCTTCCCACCGACTTGTGCATGCCTCCCACGTGCTGGTTTCATCGTTGCCATCCATCTGAGGTCGTTTCAAGGTTGGTTCATCCAAGGGCCAAGGTGGAGAGCCACACGGATTGCTGACGTGACACCTTTCCACTCCCCCTATAAATAGAGGCAGCCTCTACCCTCAAAAGGCATGATTCATTCAAGATACAAGTAAGGAATAGTGTAGTTCCACTTCTAGTAGTAGTGTAGTCTAGTGTGAGAGTTAGAGTTGAGTCAAGCTAAGCTCGGGGTCTCCGGAGTCGGCTTCTAGAGAGTTTGGTATAGCTCTTGTACCTTTATCTTTTTGTAAGACTTACTTATATTAATATAATATTCTTGCTTTACTTTACTGGTTATTTACTTTGTGCAATATTATTCTTGCAATAATATTGTTGTGATTTCTCTGATCTCATAGTTGTTACATACAAGATTGTGATCCTGTAACCAAATCTTGTTTGCTATTCATCGCCTGTCACATGGTGCTCTAGTTGCCTTGATCACAGCTTGAGTAGTAAGAATTAGTGTAAGCGTGGTGCTTAGACTAGATCTTACCTTTGATTGCCGCTTGCTGCATGGATTGTTTGTGGGTACTTATAGGTGGTGACAGCCCTATTAAGTCTTAGCATCCCACCACGTGTTTTAAGCAAGTTCTTAAAAGGTAGGCTCCCATAAGAGTATAGTCGCTCCATCTCGGTCTATCCCTAGCAATACAAGTAGTAAGGTAGCAATCCTAGTCGTTTCATCTATTTGATAAGGTTAGATCACAAGGGTAGAGTTTGAATCACAGGAACCTTTCTCACTCATTGTCCTCCCACCTAGCTATACTACACAAGTTATCGTTTAACATCTCATTTGTTTATCCTTGAATCATCACCTTCCTATCATACTTCGATTACCCTCTCTGCACTAGTTGTTACTAAGTTGAGATAGAATTAAGAATCTCTTCTTATTATCATTTCTAGCTACCGCTTTCCCTTGGGATAAAATAAATAACGATACCTTGGAATACTCCCGGGTAAAGTGCTACAACGGTATATTCTGTGCACTTGTGGAATTATCCAATAGATATAAGAACTACCATTAGGCACTTCTGGTGCCGTTATCAGAGATAGCCTAACATCCTGTCTTTGGTGATTGCGCTACGAAGTGTCAACACTCACTAACCATCCTTGTAATCACAACACTTAGGAACATGGTTAGTTAATAGGTTTCATCAATTAGACAAAACCAAACCAGGTCTTTAAATATGGTTTCCATCTCAGGGTAGAACCTGATGGAGTGTTCAGAAATTCAGCATTCTTAAGGTGGTCTTGCAAGTATGTGCATTGGATTAAATAAACAGGGAAGATGAGAAACAGTGGTCACGAGTGCTGCTGGACTAAGTGTCTACCTTGCAATGGCCTACATAGTGCTCAGAGTCTAGCATGATTGCATGGACAGTGTTGTCAAACAAAGCCCCACTAAGTTCCTTCAACTTGGTGACCCTAGCGCATTTCTACCTCCACTTCTTCAAGTGGTTGTACACTTGTGTGGGTCTCACAACTTCACCAGTATACTCCTTAAGTTGCTTTGCCACTTCACATCTTTATCCTTGAAGCACTTCTCTGGCCTACTACCATTTGATAGTATTTGAGCCATCCTCCTAAGGACAAAGCCAGAAGAGTTGTTGTTCTAGCGCATTGGTAGCCTAGCCCCACAAGCAACCTCTTGGGCAGCCACTTCCTTAGCTCCCTCTGCCCCCACCTCTACAACCTCAGGTGCAGCAACAGCACACCACCAGCAATAGCTAATAGAACCCCATGCACCCCAGGCATCTCAGGTGCTACTCCAACGCCAGCCATCCTAATGCACTGACCATTTATCACATCAAGCAAGTAAGCAAGTAATCAACAACAGATTAAAAAGGAATGCAACATAAGGCAATTTTATCAAATTAGAGCAAACTGCAAATTATTTAACAAATCAACACTAGTCTTAGACATGTACACATACCATAATTAACATGAAAAATACCCACATTGGTCTCAGATATGTCCTACACTTATTACAGAACCAGCATGCACCACATGAGTTCCATATCCAGGGTCTACAGGCTGAATTTGTACAAGAATGGAGAGCATGAATTAAATCCTAGATGTTCCCCTAGCAGCCCACGTGGCACTACAAATGTCATCCCTCCTAGCAGACATCCCAGTGGAGTCATGTGATAGCAGGTCACCCACAAGTTGGGTTTCTTGCTCCTTAGGCGGGCTGCCTAGAAAGCCCTCTATTGACACTTCATAGCGCAATCACCAAAGACAGGGTGTTAGGCTATCTCTGATAACGGCGCCAGAAGTGCCTGAGGATAATTCGTATGTCTATTGGATTATTCCGCAAGCGCACAGAATATATCGCTGTAGCATTTCACCGAGGAGTATTCCAAGGTATCTTTATTTATTTTATCCCAAGGGAAAGCGATGGCTAGGAATGTTAATAAAAGAGAGATCCTCAAGTCTACTACAACTTAGCACCAACTAATGATAGGGGGTAATCAATATAGAGGAAAGATATTAACACAGAGGCAAGACAAGACATAGGATAACTAAAGATAACTAGTAGAGTATAGCTAGGTGGGAGGACAACGAGCGAGTTTAGGACTCCTATGACTCTTACTTTACTCCTATGAACTATCCTATCAAACAGACGAGATACACTAAGACTGCTACCTTACTCTTTGTGTGTAGGGGACAGACGAAACAATAGAGGGACAACACCTCTACCCGAAGCGACTGCACACTTACAGGAAGCCTACGCTTCAAGAACTTGTCTTACACACGTGGTGAGACACTAAGACCAGACAAGGCTGTCACCACTTGCTGGTGCCCACAAACAATCCGTGCGACAAGCAGTAATCAAAGGCAATATTTAGCCTAAGCGCCACACTTACACTAATTCTCACTACTCTAACTGGGTACCAAACAACTAGAGCACCCTATGACAGGCGATAAACTACACACACGAGTTGGTTACAGGATCACAATCTAGTGTATGCCGACTAAGTAATAAGATAACTCACAACAATACTATTACTAAAATAGTAATGCACTAAGTAAAGACTCAGTCAAGTAAAGCAAATATATTATATTGATAAAAGTAAAGTTTTACAGAAGGAAAGGTATAAGAGCTATACCAGACTCTCCAGAAGATGACTCCGGAGACCCCAAGCTTAGCTCGACTCGACTCTAACTCCCACACTAGACTAATACTACTACTAGGAGAGTGGAACTACTCTTCTTGACTCTTGCTTGCTTCCCTTGTTTCTTGTTTTTAAGAGGGTGGAGGCTGCCCCTATTTATAGAGGGAAATGGAGGGGTGCCACGTCAGCGATCCGTGTGCTCCATGCCTCTCCACCCTTCGATGAACCGCCCCAAAACTGACTCAAGATGGATGATCAGGATTAAGCCAGCTGCATGGAGGCATGCACAAGGTCGGTGGAGTCTGGCGATGGGCTGAAGCCACTAGAGGGGGGTTGGTAGACCCCCCTATGACAGGCTAGGCCCACCACCATGGTCCCCACTTGTCATACTGCATGGCCATATGCTGGTTTTGCTTCGTTCTTGTTGGTTCACGCCTTGATCCACATGCTTTGATCTTCCACCGTTGAATGAAAGCACAACTTTGATCCAAAGGTGGAAATGAGCTGGATGGAGTGTCACATGGATTGTGCCATGTCACCAGAGCCCTATGGGCCCCACATGTGGGTCGGCCGACCCCCATGTGGGTCCTCCAGGTGCTCCATTCTCTTCCAAATACTGTTTCCCGCAATCAAAAGCTAAGAGTACAAGTGAAACTAGTTATTGATAAAATATGCTCATGTCATGCTAATCTTCCATCAAAACCGAGGCCTATTGACAGTGTTTAAATGTGTAATTTTATAGCTTATTCACCGTCAACACCCTCCTATTTTGGGACAACCTCATCATTTCCAAACCCTAGGATCCAGTTATGCAAGATGCAACATGCGAACTAGCTTCATTTGTGTCTTGTATGTGTGGAAAGGTTTATTGTCTAAGATACGAAACCTTCCCTTCAGTGCATTAAAAGCTCTCTCCACAGACACCCAATGGATGCATGTAACACTCCTGTGTTACGAAACATTTAAAATTGAGCATGTCATCATGAGCATTGTACAACATGTATGAATTTTTGTCAAACTTGACCTGCATCAACTGAGAACGAGTTTACTTTTCTCTAAAGGCTTGTGCTTAGGGCAATAGAGTGGTTTCATTAGCAATTTAACTTTTAAAACCCCAAATCGGACTAAAAATCTAGTTTCAAAACTAAGTAGAATTGGGCTTTGGTCCCAAAAGCAAAGTTGTGGCTCTTATTTAATAGAGCAACTTTGGTATTCAAAGTTTTTCAAGTTTTCATTGGGAAATTCAAATTAAACTTGAATTACAATATTCAAATTTGAATTCAAAAATTATATGGAATCTGAAGATGGTCTTTAAACAAAAGTTGTAAAGCTCTCTGAGTTGAACAACTTTGATGTTCAAAGATTTTGAACTTGTTCAATAAAAATTTGAAATTTAAACTGAATTGAAAAAGGGTCATTTACCCCCTTTTCTATAATTTCAAAAATATTTGAAATCTAAAAATTCTTTAAATACGAAAGTTGTTTAGAATTTAATTTCCCACATATCTTATTTTGGGATATTTTTGACTTGTTACATAAAAACGAAAGTAATTTTAAAAAAACCAAAATCGGGTTAAAACCTAGCTACAGTGTCGCGAAGCAGAGCTCGCCACCGAGCTGCCTGCCTGCTTCGGCCGCCGCCTCCCTCGGCAACGCAGCGCGCGCGAGCACGTCACCAGGGTACGTGGCAGGGGCAGGGAGGCGTGGCACGCGCTCGGGAACGGACTTCTACCATACAAGCTTGCAGGCGAGCTCATCTTTTCCTTTTCGCCTGAATCGGCTCGTCGCCGGTGAGCTCGCTGCTCGTCCAAATCCGCTGTCCCCGTTCACCTTCATGTTGAGTCGAGCCTTCCAATAGGTTCACCATTCTCTTGTGAACTCGTAGAGCCGTTGACCACGTTGTCTTCGTCACCGGAGTCGTCATGCCCGGCCATCTTCTCGGGAGCCGGCCGAAACGCCGTCGAGCTCGACCTCGACGAAGCTAGCTCTAACCGGTGATGCTCGCTCCTTCTTAACTTTAGTTCTATGTTCTTTGTGGTCCTATGAAGCTCACGAGCTCGGTAGTTTCTTCCTTGGAGGGTTGCAGTCGCCGGAACGCCGCTGTCACCGCCGGAGCGTACCGCCGAACCCACCATTGACGTCGACAGAGCCGCTCCGCCCGTCTCCATCTTCAACTAACGTGAGCAGTAGGGTTTGGTGATCCTCCTGGTGCTTATTTAGTGGTCGGAGAGGTCGTTTGGTCGTTGGCGTGGCCTGAACGCGACTGCGCCACCGGCGACCGAGTTCGCCGGGCCGCCATGGCCGGCGGTAGCTCTGCTCTAGTGTCTTGAACGCGGGGTTTAGCTTCTAGATGTGTTCATTAGGTCGAATGGATCTCGTGGAAACGTTCGCCCTCGCCGGAGTTGTCGCCGCCGGCGAGTCCCGCGGCGGGCAGCCCCCCCCCCGGCGCGCCTCTGCTCTGTTTGAGCAGAGGGAAGGAGAAGCCCGAGTGGGCTCTGCTGGGCCTGGCCGAGCCGGCCCAGTACCCCCCTTCAAATGTTCTTTTCATTTTTTTATGAATTTTGGATGCTGAATTTTAGGAATTTTGAATGAATTAATCTATAGCTCCAAAAATTCTGAAATAAATTATGGAGTCTCTCTGAGTAATGTAGAATTTATGAAAAATATGAAAGTTGTATTTTGAGCACTTTCTGTAGATTGTAAAAATATATATTTTAATTAATAAATAACACTTCTATGATTTTTATAGCTCAAAATATAAATCCAAAAAATTATGAAATTAATTAGGTAGCTATTTTGACCAGTGAGCTACCTCCACAAAAATTTGTAGCTCAGTTGGATAAAGTTTTATTATTTGTGATTTATTCTTAATTAAGTAATTAAATTAAAATCATGATTAGTGTTAATCACTTTAGGATTTTTGTGTTACTTTGGCATTGTGTGAAGATTTAGGATCAGAAACCCTAATTGATCCTAAGCACTTTCGTTAGTGTTGAAAGTCATGTTAGTTGCGGCTTTCTATGACTTAAAAATAATTAATGAATTAATTATGCAACAATAACACTGTTAGGTGAGATCTTGATTCCAACTTTACCATGAAGGAAAGTTGTACTCAAGGTTATTAATTTAATACTTGTTTATTGTTAATCATAATATTTGCACCATCATTAAGCATGCATCATTATCACGTATAGTGACCGAAGGCGAGGAAGTAAAAGTCGAGCAAGTCACCGCTGACGAAGCCCCAGGAGTTTCCGGTGGTTTTGATATTTGCGGTTCTGATCCTGATCCGTCCCTCGCCGTGCAACAAGGCAAGCCCCGGTACATTAACCCCTCCTTGTGTCTTACAAATCTTTATCACCTTGAGTTAAATTACTGCATTAGGTTGATAGGAGTTAATTGTCACCTACTTGCTGCATTTACCTGCCTTGATATATTATCCGTGCAACCTGATTTAAAGGCAAATGTTTATAAAATGCTTAGCCATGCTTAATAGTTAAGCTTTTATAAAAAAAGATATTTTGTATGCTTTGGGTATACTACTATGAACTATTATAATTGTTTGACAGGGCAGTAGACTTGCATTGAGAAATGAGTCTCAATGTAGTGTCTTTGACTGTCTATTAAGAAAACGAAATGGAATCCATTAGGGACCATTCGTTGTCGGCCTGATGGATCGAGACTTTGCAACTTGCCACATACTACGGAAAAGCCTCTGACTCCGGTCGCTCCTCTTCTTGAACCGACAACCACGCACTGGGAGTGGAGAGATGGCGAGAGTAGCGTGTACCCTCGTGGCCGGCGTGCCTGGAGAGGAGAGGAGTACTATACTCTCGGGTGGCGCAGGACCGGTTCAAGTTTTGGAAAAGCCGTGGTAGGCGGGGTTGGTATATGCAAGCTTAAGTGCTACATATGCAGTGTGGATAGGGATCCCCAGCTGGGTACTTAATTGATTCGAATCGTCGTTACTCCTCGGTCAATGGAGACTTGATCCACTGACTTACAGCGAAGAGTGGTTCGGAACTAGGTAAATGTGAGAAAGGGAGTCGATGACGAGATAACTGAATGAAACAATCTAGCTTTGAGATTAAATGTTAAGCTGACTTAGAGAGCTTTTCTGCAAAACTCTTTGATTCTTGCTAAAGCCTCATCTTGATTCCCCTCAGCCTGCATTCCTAAGTCTTCTCCCCAATTTTTAGTCGGGTAAGTCTTGCGGAGTACCCCTTGTACTCAGGGTTTGTTAACCCCATGTTGCAGGCAATCAGCAACCCAAGGTCTGCGTTGGACCTTGCTGTATGACGGTGTTCGAGGAAGTGGTCCAAGAGGATAGTGATTGTGAGTGAGTATTTGATCCCTGGGCAGGGATGTTATGTAATATAAGTGTTGTATAAGCTACTTACCTACTGCCACTACTCATATTTTGGTTTGTAATAATCGCACTTAATGTATAATTAAGAACACGGGTTTGTAATCCTATGTAATATTTTAAGTCTTCCGCTCTTGTACTCCGAGTTGTAAAATTTATATGAAATGTTGTACTCTGCAATTTCTTCGCAATTAAGATCCTGTTCGGAGGAAACGGGTTTACTTGTAAACCCGGTAGCCCTTTTTAGGTTATACGGGTCACTTGCACGGCTGTCAGAGGTCTTTGGGACGACGACAGGTGCATGTGGGCCATATAGCTTAGGAGGTTCTGTCTCAGCTGGTACCTGGAGCTTAATTTGCAAAGACTTGTAGGGTCTTTTTGAAAAATTTCAAAATGATTTGGATCCATTATTAATTTGTAATTTGGTCCAAATTGCTTATTATCTTGTCTTAATCATTTTAATAAAGGCAAAAACTGATGAGTATTGGCATAGCAGGGAAATAGCATTTATGATATACTAGCCCTATGTTAAAAAGTTTATTATCAAGTCAAATTATTGTTTTGTTTGTGATTGTTTCGTAAGTACGTGCATGCATCATAATTGTTAACTTGATAATAATTACCTTCCTTCTTAAAGGGGTATGGGATTAGTAGAAACCAAACCTATTCTTGCTGACCTGTAATTTTGTTAAGCTAATCCTAACTCACCTTGTTCAGATGGCTCGTACCAAGCGTACCGCTCGTAAGATGGTTGGACCTCAAGGTGTGCCACATCATCAAATCGCACCAAGGGTCACTCCCAACAGCAGTCAAGCCAAGCTGTGGGCGGAGATTGAGAGGCTGCATGAGCGTCTTGATAGGGTGTTTGAAAACCGCTGTAGGGGCCAAATCGAGATGCGTCAACTGAAGACTCGTCTGCGGGAGGTGATGGCGAAACGTGAGCTTGCGGGACAGCAGGAGGACCGCGCTCTGACTCGAGTTCGCGAGTTAGAGGTTTATGCAAGAGACCTCGAGCGCCAGAATGAGGAGGTGCGTGAGGAGATGTACCGACTGTATCATCAGCTGCATCCTCACGACGCGTCTGATGAAGCGGACCAGGATGAAGAGGACGCGGAATCCAGCAAGGGCAGCAACGTGCCTGCATCCCCCAGCACTACCTAGGATAGCTTAAACCTCAGGTTGGATATGTAAAATAAGTATCTAAGCTAGACTAACCACTAAACTGTGTCGTGCTGAGAGCGCGACAAATTTTGGTATTGTAATCCGTAAAACGCTATGTACTGCTAAGCTTTGGTATAAGTATATGTGATTATGGCTTGCTTGTATATACAGATGCCGATGCGTACTCGCGCTTCTGATGAGGCTGGAACCTCTCATGGAGGTGATGAGCTTCCTAACCCGCCACCGATTCCACCAACATTAGCGGATGCTATCGCCGCACTGGCGAATGCTACTGCTCATCTGGTACAGAATCAAAATCAGAATAATCAGGGAAACCGTCGTGGGCGTAATAACCGGGACGAAACCACTTATGTGGATTTCACAGATACTCGTCCACCGGTTTTCACCAAAGCTGATGAGCCGTTGGAGGCTGACGATTGGCTCCGCACTATGGAGCAAAAGTTTAGTCTTATTCAGTGCACCGACTATCAGAAGCCTCTGTTCGCAGCACAACAGCTTCGGGGAGCTGCCAGCAGCTGGTGGGCGAACTTTGTTGTCGCCCAGCCAAAAGGTCACCGTGTGACATGGGCTGAGTTCCGTGAAGGTTTTCGTGCCCATTATATTCCTGCTGAAGTAATGAAGCTGAAGTTAGACGAGTTTCTAGCACTTCGTCAGAGGGAGGACACCGTGATGCAGTATGTGTCCAAATTCAACCACCTTTCTCAATATGCACCTGATCATGTGAGCACTGATCACAAAAAGAAAGACTGCTTTGAGAGGGGTTTGAACTCAAAAATTCAGAGAGCATTGACCTCCAACCCAGATGCTACTTATCATCAGGCGGTCAACATAGCAATAGCTTATGAAGCTAAGAATCTTGTTCATCAGGCGGAGAAACGAAAGACGAAGATTGTGTCGACCAGACCTTCTGGTGGTAAGAAGCGCCAGAAGATTGTGTTCCATCCTATTCAACACCAACGTACCCATTATCCACAGCCGCAATATCCACCTCGGCAACAGGTTTACATTCGCCCTGCTGCCGCATCGCAGAATATTAATAAGCCAAATACCACTCAGCCGAACGCCCCTGGTGTTCGTATCCAAGCTCCACCACCAAACTACAACGCTCCATGCTTTAACTGTGGAAAGCCCGGGCATTATTCTCGTGATTGCCCGTTTCCAAGACAGTATAATCAGAATGTTCCGAGGGTTGTTGGTGGTCAACAGCAGCAGCAGCAGAATCAGAACCGTAACAACTAGCAGAACCAGAAGGGTAAGGCCGTAAAGAAAGTTGGACAAGTCCACTATACTCAGGTCAATGAGATCCCGGAAGGAGAACCCGTCATGCTTGGTAGGTTTCCTGTTGCAAACCATCTTGCTGTTATGCTTTTTGATTCTGGTGCATCTCATACTTTTATCAATCGTACATTCGTCATTGAGCATGATATTCCAATTGGGGAAGCTAAGGAAAGTATTATAGTGCAGTCGCCTGGGGGACGACTGAGTACCAAGGAAATGGTATATCAAGTACCTATAGACTTGGGTGGTCATCTTTTCCCCACATCCATGATAGTGTTAAAGGATCAAGATATAGATGTGATCCTAGGTATGAATTGGATGTACCAGAGAGGAGCTATTATTGATACTTTGAATAGAACCATAAAGGTGAACTTACCTAATAGTACTTCTCAACTTCTAATCCAACTTCCAACACCTCAGAGGGCTGTTGAAAGAGTTAATGCCACCTCAGTGAAAGAAGTTCAGGACATTCCGGTAGTTTGTGAGTTTCCAGACGTGTTTCCTGAAGATCTGCTTGGATTACCTCCTGACCGGGATGTAGAGTTTACCATCGAGTTGAAGCCGAAAACAGCTCCAATTTTCCGAAGATCTTATAGAATGCCTCCAAATGAGTTGGCAGAACTGAAGATTCAGTTGCAAGAATTGCTTGATAAGGGATTTATCAGACCAAGCTCTTCTCCTTGGGGTTGTCCTGCTATTTTTGTAAAGAAGAAGGACAAAACTCTAAGGTTATGTGTTGACTATAGACCATTGAATGAAGTCACTATCAAGAACAAGTACCCTCTGCCTCGAATTGATCTTCTTTTTGATTAGCTTTCTGGAGCAAAAGTGTTTTCAAAGATTGACCTTCGCTCGGGTTATCATCAAATAAAGATTCGTCCCGAAGATATCCCTAAGACAGCTTTCACTACTCGTTATGGGTTATATGAGTATTTGGTCATGTCTTTCGGTCTGACCAATGCTCCTGCTCATTTCATGTATCTGATGAATTCTGTGTTCATGCCAGAGTTGGACAAGTTTGTAGTAGTGTTCATAGATGACATCTTGATATATTCAAGGAGTGAGGAGGAGCATGCGGAACATCTTCGCATTGTTCTAACTCGATTAAGGGAGCATAAGTTGTATGCCAAGTTTAGCAAGTGTGCATTTTGGTTGAAGGAAATTCAATTTCTGGGACACATTCTATCAGCTGAAGGCGTAGCTATCGATCCTAGCAAGGTTGAGGAAATCTTGAATTGGCAACCGCCGACCACTGTTCATCAAGTTAGAAGTTTCCTGGGAATGGCAGGATACTATCGTCGGTTCATCCCCAACTTCTCTAAGATAGCTAAGCCAATCACTGAGTTGCTTAAGAATGATGTGAAGTTCAAATGGTCAGCTGAATGTGAAGAAGCTTTCCAAACTCTAAAGAAACTCTTGACCACTGCTCCTGTCTTAGCTCAGCCTGACATCGAGAAGCCGTTCGATGTGTATTGCGATGCCTCAGGTATTGGTATTGGTTGCGTGCTGATGCAAGAAGGCCAAGTCATTGCATATGCATCTCATCAGCTGAAGCGACATGAAGAGCACTATCCAACTCATGATTTGGAATTAGCCGCTGTTGTTCACGCTCTAAAGATCTGGCGTCATTATTTGCTGGGCAACACTTGTCATATATACACAGATCACAAGAGTTTGAAGTATATTTTCACTCAATCTGAGTTAAATATGAGGCAAATAAGATGGCTTGAACTGATAAAAGACTATGATCTGGAAGTGCACTACCATCCGGGTAAGGCAAACGTGGTTGCCGATGCACTTAGTAGAAAGGCTCACTGCCATTGTCTGACAGTGAGGCCGTTAGACCTTTCTTTGTGTTTTGAGCTTGAAAAGTTAAACATTGAAATGGGTCAACGAGTTAGTTTAACCAACCTTAGTATTGAGTCGACTATCCGAGAAGAGATCATTGCTGCCCAGAAAAAGAATAAAGGTATTAAACACATCAAGGAAAAAGTTTTAGCTAGAAAAGCCGACTGCTTCTGAATTGATGATGATGGTGTCGTATGGTTCAAGAATCGCCTAGTAGTTCCAAAGGTTCCTGAGTTATGTCGAAAAATCCTTGATGAAGCGCACTTAACAAGGTTTTCTATTCATCCAGGAAGTAATAAGATGTATCAGGACCTGAAACAGAGATTCTGGTGGACCAAAATGAAGATCGAGATTGCCCAATATGTTGCCGAGTGTGACACCTGCCAGAGAGTAAAAGCAGTGCATATGAAATCAGCAGGTGAACTCAACCCACTGCCTATTACTAGAGGCAAGTGGGAGGACATTAGTATGGATTTTATAGTGGGTTTGCCCAAGACATCCCGAGGGTTTGATTCCATTTGGGTTATTGTAGATCGCCTCACTAAACAAGCCCACTTCCTACCTGTTAAGCTCGCGTACCCCGCGGCAAAGTATGCCAGCTTATACATTAATAACATTATGAAACTTCACGGAGTGCCAAAGACTATTGTATCTGACAGAGGTACACAGTTTGTTTCTAATTTTTGGAAATCTTTTCATGAGTCCTTGGGTACTAAGCTTTTGCACAGTACTGCTTATCATCCTCAGACTAGGGGTCAAACGAAGAGAGTCAATCAGATTCTCGAGGATATGTTGAGAGCTTGTGTTCTCAATTATTCGGCTAGTTGGGATGAATGCTTGCCCTTGATAGAATTTTCGTAAAATAATAGCTATCAGGAAAGCATCAAGATGGCACCATTCGAAGCGGTATATGGTCGCAGATGTCGAACTCCGTTGAATTGGTCCGAACCTGGGGAACGATGGTTCTTTGGAGTTGACATGGTTAAAGAAGCCGAAGAGAGAGTTCGAATTATTCGAGCTAATATGAAAGCGGCCCAATCTCGCCAAAAGAGTTATGCTGACAAAAGACGTCGACCTCTAACATTCGAAGTAGGAGAATATGTATATCTAAAAGTCTCACCTATGAAGGGAGTCAGTCGTTTTGGAGTTAAGGGAAAGTTATCCCCGCGCTAGATTGGCCCGTTCCAAATCGTACAGAGATGTGGACCTGTAGCGTATAAGCTAAAATTACCTGAGCAATTGTCAGAAGTTCACAATGTGTTTCATGTATCACAGTTGAAGAAATGTCTTCGAGTGCCTGATCGAATCATCGACCTGGAAGGGGTAGAACTTAAGTCAGACTTGACCTATCCAGAGTACCCGATTAGAGTCTTGGATCAAAGAGATCGAGTCACATGAAGGACGACCACGAGGTGGTATAAGGTTCAGTGGAGTCAGCACTCCGAAGAGGAGGCTACTTGGGAATCCGAGGATTTTCTATCTGAAAATTTTTCTGAGTTCTATGCTTCCCTGTAGTCTGATCTATTTCTTCTGTTTTGTAAAATACAATTTCCCCACCTGTTCCATAGTATAAAAAGAAGTGTGTTTGTGTGAGACGTTTTTCTTTTCCATTACTTAACCCAGGGTTTTTAGCGCACTAAATCTCGGGACGAGATTTCTTTAAGGGGGAAGGGCTGTAACACTCCTGTGTTACGGAACATTTAAAATTAAGCATGTCATCATGAGCATTGTACAACATGTATGAATTTTTGTCAAACTTGCAACTGAGAACGAGTTTACTTTTCTCTAAAGGCTTGTGCTTAGGGCAATAGAGTGGTTTCATTAGCAATTTAACTTTTAAAACCCCAAATCGGACTAAAAATTTAGTTTTAAAACTAAGTAGAATTGGGCTTTGGTCCCAAAAGCAAAGTTGGGGCTGCTATTTAATAGAGCAACTTTGGTATTCAAAGTTTTTCAAGTTTTCATTGGGAAATTCAAATTAAACTTGAATTACAATATTCAAATTTGAATTCAAAACTTCAATTCAAAAATTATATGGAATCTGAAGATGGTCTTTAAACAAAAGTTGTAAAGCTCTCTGAGTTGAACAACTTTGATGTTCAAAGATTTTGAACTTGTTCAATAAAAATTTTAAATTTAAACTAAATTGAAAAAGGGCCATTTACCCCCTTTTCTATAATTTCAAAAATATTTGAAATCTAAAAATGCTTTAAATACAAAAGTTGTTTAGAATTTAATTTCCCACATATCTTATTTTGGGATATTTTTGACTTGTTACATAAAAACGAAAGTAATTTTAAAAAAACCAAAATCGGGTTAAAACCTAGCTACAGTGTCGCGAAGCAGAGCTCGCCACCGAGCTGCCTGCCTGCTTCGGCCGCCGCCGCCCTCGGCAACGCAGCGCGCGCGAGCACGTCACCAGGGTACGTGGTAGGGGCAGGGAGGCGTGGCACGCGCTCGGGAACGGACTTCTACCATACAAGCTTGAAGGCGAGCTCATCTTTTCCTTTTCGCCTAAATCGGCTCGTCGCCGGCGAGCTCGCTGCTCGTCCAAATCCGTTGTCCCCGTTCACCTTCACGTCGAGTCGAGCCTTCCAATAGGTTCACCATTCTCTTGTGAACTCGTAGAGCCATTGACCACGTTGTCTTCGTCACCAGAGTCGTCGTGCCCGGCCATCTTCTCGGGAGCCGGCCGAAACGCCGTCGAGCTCGACCTCGACGAAGCTAGCTCTAACCGGTGATGCTCGCTCCTTCTTAACTTTAGTTCTATGTTCTTTGTGGTCCTGTGAAGCTCACGAGCTCGGTGGTTTCTTCCTTGGAGGGTTGCAGTCGCCGGAACGCCGCTGTCACCGCCGGAGCGTACCGCCGAACCCACCATTGACGTCGACAGAGCCGCTCCGCCCGTCTCCATCTTCAACTAACGTGAGCAGTAGGGTTTGGTGATCCTCCTGGTGCTTATTTAGTGGTCGGAGAGGTCGTTTGGTCTTTGGCGTGGCCTGAACGCGACTACGCCGCCGGCGATCGAGTTCGCCGGGCCACCATGGCCGGCGGTAGCTCTGCTCTAGTGTCTTGAACGCGGGGTTTAGCTTCTAGATGTGTTCATTAGGTCGAATGGATCTCGTGGAAACGTTCGCCCTTGCCGGAGTTGTCGCCGCCGGCGAGTCCCGCGGCGGGCAGCCCCCCCGGCGCGCCTCTGCTCTGTTCGCTCTGCTCTGTTTGAGCAGAGCGAAGGAGAAGCCCGAGTGGGCTCTGCTGGGCCTGGCCGAGCCGACCCAGTACCCCCCTTCAAATGTTCTTTTCATTTTTTTTATGAATTTTGGATGCTGAATTTTAGGAATTTTGAATGAATTAATCTATAGCTCCAAAAATTCTGAAATAAATTGTGGAGTCTCTCTGAGTAATGTAGAATTTATGAAAAATATGAAAGTTGTATTTTGAGCACTTTCTGTAGATTGTAAAAATGTATATTTTAATTAATAAATAACACTTCTATGATTTTTATAGCTCAAAATATAAATCCAAAAAATTGTGAAATTAATTAGGTAGCTATTTTGACCAGTGAGCTACCTCCATAAAAATTTGTAGCTCAGTTGGATAAAGTTTTATTATTTGTGATTTATTCTTAATTAAGTAATTAAATTAAAATGATGATTAGTGTTAATCACTTTAGGATTTTTGTGTTATTTTGGCATTGTGTGAAGACTTAGGATCAGAAACCCTAATTGATCCTAAGCACTTTCCTTAGTGTTGAAAGTCGTGTTAGTTGCGGCTTTCTATGACTTAAAAATAATTAATGAATTAATTATGCACCAATAACACTGTTAGGTGAGATCTTGATTCCAACTTTACCATGAAGGAAAGTTGTACTTAAGGTTATTAATTTAATACTTGTTTATTATTAATCATGATATTTGCACCATCATTAAGCATGCATCATTATCACGTATAGTGACCGAAGGCGAGGAAGTAAAAGTCGAGCAAGTCACCGCTGACGAAGCCCCAGGAGTTTCCGGTGGTTTTGATATTTGCGGTTCTGATCCTGATCCGTCCCTCGCCGTGCAACAAGGCAAGCCCCGGTGCATTAACCCCTCCTTGTGTCTTACAAATCTTTATCACCTTGAGTTAAATTACTGCATTAGGTTGACAGGAGTTGATTGTCACCTACTTGCTGCATTTACCTGCCTTGATATATTATCCGTGCAACCTGATTTAAAGGCAAATGTTTATAAAATGCTTAGCCATGCTTAATAGTTAAGCTTTTATAAAAAAAGATATTTTGTATGCTTTGGGTATACTACTATGAACTATTATAATTGTTTGACAGAGCAGTAGACTTGCATTGAGAAAGGAGTCTCAATGTAGTGTCTCTGACTGTCTATTGAGAAAACGAAATGGAATCCATTAGGGACCATTCGTTGTCGGCCTGATGGATCGAGACTTTGCAACTTGCCACATACTACGGAAAGCCTCTGACTCTGGTCGCTCCTCTTCTTGAACCGACAACCACGCACTGGGAGTGGAGAGATGGCGAGAGTAGCGTGTACCCTCGTGGCCGGCGTGCCTAGAGAGGAGAGGAGTACTGTACTCTCGGGTGGCGCAAGACCGGTTCAAGTTTTGGAAAAGCCGTGGTAGGCGGGGTTGGTATATGCAAGTTTAAGTGCTACATATGCTGTGTGGATAGGGATCCCCGGCTGGGTACTTAATCGATTCGAATCGTCGTTACTCCTCGGTCAATGGAGACTTGATCGACTGACTTACAGCGAAGAGTGGTTCGGAACTAGGTAAATGTGGGAAAGGGAGTCGATGACGAGATAACTGAATGAAACAATCTAGCTTTGAGATTAAATGTTAACCTGACTTAGAGAGCTTTTCTGCAAAACTCTTTGATTCTTGCTAAAGCCTCATCTTGATTCCCCTCAGCCTGCATTCCTAAGTCTTCTCCCTAATTTTTAGTCGGGTAAGTCTTGCAGAGTACCCCTTGTACTCAGGGTTTGTTAACTCCATGTTGCAGGCAATCAGCAACCCAAGGTCTGCGTTGGACCTTGCTGTATGACGGTGTTCGAGGAAGTGGTCCAAGAGGATAGTGATTGTGAGTGAGTATTTGATCCCTGGGCAGGGATGTTATGTAATATAAGTGTTGTATAAGCTACTTACCTACTGCCACTACTCATATTTTGGTTTGTAATAATCGCACTTAATGTATAATTAAGAACACGGGTTTGTAAACCTATGTAATATTTTAAGTCTTCCGCTCTTGTACTCCGAGTTGTAAAATTTATATGAAATGTTGTACTCTGCAATTTCTTCGCAATTAAGATCCTGTTTGGAGGAAACGGGTTTACTCGTAAACCCGGTAGCCCCTTTTAGGTTATACGGGTCACCTGCACGGCTGTCAGAGGTCTTTGGGATGACGACAGGTGCATGTGGGCCATATAGCTTAGGAGGTTCTGTCTCAATGCATGCCTTAGGTTGAACAGTTCTCGGCATTGGTTGAATAATTCCTGTTGCCATATTCAGACAAATGGTACCTGACCCCCCTATAGGGAGGGAGGAAGCCACTTTGGCAAGCATAGCTAGCATTTACCAAGTAAAACTTCCCTACGGGTGGACCAAAAGATTTAATACAATGAAGGTGTGTGACATGTTAATGGACAAAACCTTATGGTGTAATGAATTCAGTTACCTTCAAGCACTGTGAACCCATCATTCCTGTCAATTGCATCAGCCAGTATAAGTGCACCATGGGCAGAACCCTTCCAGCTAGCTAGTACATAACTGAACTTGAGATCAAAGTCCACTGCTTCCATCACATTCTGTGTGAGGTTGTTTTCCCTACCCTTGGAAGCCTGCTGCATGTGTCTAGGCACCCTTGCCAACACATGTGTGCCATCAATAGCACCAACACAGTCCTATAAATGGTGTAAGAATGGGATAAGTGCATAGAAGTAGAATAGGTTGAACCTATGGCAAATAAACAAGATTCACAAGTTCATGCATAAATAGGAACCATCTGTGGCTCCCCATCATTTTTGGATGTGTGGCAGTTTTAGGAGGCCTGATCATCTCCTCTCTAAGCTCACCAACTGCATACAATACCTGATGGAACACTCTACTAACTGTCTCAATGGACCTCTGAAAGCCCTTGTTTGGTTTTGGTAATTGATGAAACCTAGTTTGCTAATGTTTGCTCTAAGTGTTTCATGAGATTAATTAGCAAACAACAAGATGGAGCTAAGGATCGGGTCGGTGGAGGCCACAAGTGAAGGGCAATGACGGCGTCCATGCAAATGGTGTAAGTCCATCAACAAGAGGAGAAAGCCCTAATGACGGCATCCATGCAAATGGTACAAGTCCATCATCAAAAGGTGTCCACAAGCTTCATCAAGAGATGAGAAGAAAGATGGTGAAAAGCTAGGAGCTCAAGGCAAAGGTATAATCAATAGAAGCTCTTTTGCTTTTGGTGATCAAGATTCTATTGAGAGAGTGATCATATTTAGGATAGATAGCCGTACTAGTAAGAGGGGAGAAATCGTTTGTGAAATACGGTTATCAATGTGCAACTAGATGTTCATACTTATTGCATATGCATATAGATTCTAGTGACAATAACCAAAACCCGTGAGAAATTCTTTGAAAAAAGCTAACACATGTGCACTAAAGTGAGAGACACTTTGGGGTGTTAGCGCATTTAGAAACGGGGTGAAGTTTGAGTGGTAGAGTGGGGTTTGGGTTTTCTCTCCCTCCTGCTGAGCTTGCGAGGCAGGATTCAGCGCTTTTTGATGATATCTCAGTGTAGAAAAGTGCACCAGAAACTTACCGAAGTTGTCCGGTGGCTAACTCTTTGAGAAGGTGCAAAAACGTGTGCACCGGACGCTGGGAGCATCCAGTGGGGTAGCACTGGACGCGTCCGATGTGAACCCAGTGCTCTCGGGTCGTTTCAGTGAAGTTTTCATCGGACGCGCGAAACTTGTCATCGGACGCGCTGGGAACACTGTTCCAGCGTCCGGTGCCTCTGACGTGGCGAGCAGCAGTTGACCGTTGTAGCAGCGGATGCCGAGGAGCGTCCGATGACCCTGCACCGGACGCGTCCGGTGAGCATTTGAGCTCTCTGGATACTCTCTGCATGGACACCGGACAAGGGCGTTGGAGCGTCCGGTGTGAGCACGCGCAGCAGGCGAATTCAAACGGCTAGTACACGTGTTGCTAGGCGATACACCGGTCCGGTGTGAACTAACTGCGCGTCCGGTACCCCCGAAAATAGTGAGTAACGTTTGGATTTTGAGTGGAGGCTATAAGTAGTGGAGTGGCCGGGTTGTGCTCTCTCTCTTGGACATTTTCATTGACTCTACAAGCTAGTGAACCTCTCCACTCCTCTCTCAACATTCCACTTGATTGAGATCATCTTTTGGTGAGATTGGAGAGCATTTAGTGCATTGCATGATTGTGTTCATCTAGAGGCACTTGGTGAGTGTTTTTCGTAGCGGATTCTCTTGTTACTCTTGAAGTTTGTCGACTCCTAGACGGCTTGGAGCTGCGAGGATCGTTGAGGGGAGTTGGTGATTGTCTCCGCTTTCGATCGTTGAAGTGTAAGGGGTTCTTGAGCCTTCCCCGCGGGAGATCGCAATTGGGTACTCTAGTGGATTGTGCATAGCTTGTGGATCCCCATCTTGTGTTGGTTGTGCGGCACCCTTGAGAAGGGTTTGGCGTGTGATGCCAATTAGCGCGTGGACCTTCAAGTGGGTGTATCGCTACAATGAGGACGTAGCTTGCCGGCAAGCAAGTGAATCCTCGGTAAAAATCTTTGTGTCCATCTCTTTCCGAGGATTTCTTATGTATTGTGATTGATCATATTAGTATTCATCTCATCACTACACTGGCGGTATAAAATCACCTCTCTACCCTTTATTTTATTGCATTTACTTTTGTTTAGCTCTTTCTTGTAGTTGCTCACCTAGGAGTAAAGTAAAGTAGAGACTTAGCTTCTTGTGTGTGAAATTAGAGACAATAGTCTAGAATGGTTAGGTGGCTTGCATTTTTAGTATGCTAGCGCAAAATTCGCTTCGCCGTTTAATTGTCTAACCACTTTGTTTAAGTGTTGTTTGTAGAAGTTTTTATAGGCTATTCACCCCCTCTATCCATTTAGGACCTTTCAACCTCCTCTATGACTGGTAAATAACCCTGAACCTCTGGTTGTGACTCACCACATGGAGGAACATCACAACCTGTTCCTCAACCGAGCATCCACTAGTTTTTGGCACAAGCCCTCTACCTCTAAATAGGTTGCATAGAGCAAAAAAAGGAGCTCTAGTCATACGCAACATATAGTCAAGCACCCTACATTAGTGATGTTGATTATCATTTGGAGGGTACATAGTCTATGCTGCCGACCTAATGACCTAGGACCGTAAGGGTTGATAGGCTCAAATTGGACCCTAATTCTTCTCAGTCTAGAGGCCAAAAAAGTAAGCATAACCACAATGATGGTAGTTGCTTGGGTGGCCATCATCTCACGTTGTGCAGTTGGATCCATCTACATACAATCAACATTCAAACATACACTCAGTCCTAACAGACTCTGGTTGGCCTCAACATGAAAGTGCAATCTTAAAAACCGAGAAGAATAAGCACGCTTGCATACAAAGGATGCCTTTAGTGCACTGGACATAATCATCATGGACCCAAGAAACAGGATTTCATATTACAGTGGAGAGATCCATCATCGACCAAATCAAAATGTACCCAAAATGATCCATCGGAGTTTCAGGTGTCCATATCAACAAAAGTACCCACTTCAAGAACAACAATAACATATTCTAGCATTGCGCAGATCGAAATCGACATAGCGAAAAAGTAAACCCTATAATGCAATCAGAGGGGATCTGGGGGAGGGGGATTTCACCTTGGTGGAGTTTACGGTCGTAGGAAGAAGTTGAGGATGGAGAAGAAGAAAAGTCGCAGTGAAGACAAAGTAGATCTAGCACTAGGAGAAGTAGATCCACCAGCACCGAGCCTAGTCGCACCAACTAAGGAGGACGGAGAAGGAAGAAGACCACGTCGTCTGAGACCAGCAGGTGGCACAGAAGCACCGCAACGAAAGCAGATCCGGACTGCCTCGTCGGAGGAGAAGAGTGGATAGGAAACCAGTCGCCGCCACACACTACCACCACTCCAATACCACTAGTGACTCAACGCGAACGCAATGGAGAGTCAGACTAAAAAAACAAACCCTAGTAGCGTTCCTCGGGAGCCTGGAGAGTGAGCATGTTTGACGCGTGGAGAGCCGGGCCTTGACGTGGGCCAATGAAATTGAACATGGTCCCGTTTAGTTGGGAAAGTTTGGAAAAAAGTTTAGGTTTTGGTACTATAACACTTTCGTTTGTATTTGATAACTTTTGTCCAATCATGGACTAACTAGACTTAAAAAATTCGTCTTGACATGTACATGTAAATTATGCAATTAGTTATTTTTTACCTATATTTATTTAATACTCTATGTATACGTCTGAAGATTGGATATAATGGCGGATCGAAAAAAGCTTGGAAGAGTTTATGAACTAAACAGGAGCCACCCCTTGCCCTGTATCAAACGCGCCCTAAAATTGTGACGCACCCTAAAATTGTGATAAGATGGACAATTTGAAAGTTTTTGGGTAATCCGGCGGCGCCATGATCTTCATTTCCCGCTCGCTCTACGAAATTCGCGCATTGAGCATCTTCTTTTAACGGGACACCTACCAGAAACGGAAGAAATCCCCATAAGCCTCTCGCATCAGGTCAATCCAACATTCATTTTGAATCTGAGAGCCTCTACGACCTAGCTTCATCCTTCCCCTCCTCCGAGCTCGTCGTCGGTCACTTTGGATGGCGGCACCACCGGAGGGGAACGTCCGCTTCGGTGAGGGGAGGGTCGACCTGCTGGAGCCGCAGCCGCTGGCGGTCATAGCGCCGGAGTTCAAGGCCAAGCCCAAGAAGCGCAACCCGGCGCCCGGAGTCCGGGTTGTTGGTCGCCGGATCTACGATCCAGAGAATGGCAAGACCTGCCACCAGGTGAGCTAATCTGCCCGTCCTTCCTGTTCCCCTGCTTCTGTTTTATTCTCTTAGGTACGTAGATTTGACTCATTTTGCTCCTCTGTTGATCTGTTCTCTGCAGTGCCGCCAGAAGACAACGGACTTCGCAGCGGCGTGCAAGCAAGTCAAGGAGAAGGGTCCGTGCTCAATCAAGTACTGCCGCAAGTGCCTCCTTAACAGGTAAATAGCCATCCTCAATTTGTTCCCAGCAGGTGCAATTTTCTTTCTCAGCTTTAGGCCGTTCTGGTTTCCTTAGGTACGGTGAGAGTGCTGAGGAGGCGGCCGGCAAGGAGGACTGGATCTGCCCTAAGTGCAGGGGCATCTGTAACTGCAGCTTCTGTAGGTGAGCCGTGCATAGATGTTTTGGGGGTGCTAGTGCTCAGTTCAGTTGTCATGTGTGAATCATCTTCTTATTTGTCTTGTGGGTGTTTGGCCAGAAAGAAGAAAGGGGAGATGCCAACTGGGATAATGGCCCACATCGCCAAGGCTTCTGGGTGCACCTCTGTCCATGATCTCCTTGAAAAGGGGTCAGATGTGGTGGCTGCTGCGCAAGCGATACTCAAGGTGAATGGTAGTGACAAGGTATTGCTGTTTTACTCTCTAATTTTATGTTTTGCCTTACAATAATACATTCTTGTTGATATGCTTTGCTGACACACTGTTACAAACATGCAGCAGGGCACAAAGAGATCCCGAGTGACAGATGCTGCTGATGAGGTGGCCATGGAAAAGGATGTAAACATAGGCATTGATCTCAATACAGTTCCAGCAGATGAAGGGGATGAAAATATAGGTGTTGATCTCAATTCACTTGCTTCTGTTCATATCAAGAAACGGCAGAAGCTCAAGCACAGGGCAGAGAAGGATCCTGCTAATGAAACGCCACATGGTGGAGTCAATAGTGAACCACTGAAAATGAATGAGAACCCTGATTCTCTCAATAGTAACACTGTGCTACCCAGGGGTACCCCAATCACTAACATTGCAGGTGCACAGCTTGACGATGAGGATATTGGGGCTGCAATTCAGTTTCTGGAATTCTGCCGTGCATTTACAGAGGTAGTCAAAGGCAAGAAAGAATGAGCTTAATTTTATAAATATAATGGTGCATGCCTTGTTTTGTTGACACCTTGACTGTGTTCGGATATCTAAGAATTTGACTATTGCCATGATTTTGCATCTAATGAACTCTAGCTGCTTAGTAAGGGTCTGTTTGGTAGGGCTCTAGCTCCACCAAAAACAGCTCCAGCTATGGCTCCTCGGAAGAAGTGGCTTCTCTGAAGGAGCTGAAGCTATTCTGATAAACGTTGGGCAAAACACCTCCTGTTTTTGAATGGATGAATATGGCAAATGTCTACAGTACCCCCACTTATTATTTTACTATGGTGCAGATCTAGTTAAATCCAACCTAGAAAAATTGGTTTTACTATTTTTGATACTTCTGTGATTTATTACGTATTTTACAAGTACCGGGTGATTTGATCAATTTCAGTAGGAAGGCTAACAGTTGCTTTTGCATTGGGAAACCTACCTTTTCTCCTATCCTTGCTAGCAGATCCTCCTCTCCTCTAGGCGCTGACCCTTAGCCTAGGCTAGCCTAGGCGTTTAAGGGGTTTTGCCAATTTAGCAATGTATGTATGTATGACTAATAGAGACAGAGTAGATAAATACAGTATATAAAAGAGAAGACCATTAGGCATACCTTAGTGGCTTACTGGCTTAGGCTCAATAATCAATAAACAGCTTGTTCCTAGTTCATACAACATGGATTGCTGCTTGTAAATACTCAATAGACAGCAAGGAGTTCATAAAAAATATAGGAAATAGCTAGTTGACACTTATCTGAATGATTTCAGCCACCACCCATCCATGAACATAGCTTGTGGTGTTCTGGCCTTGCATTTCGTCGCATTCATTCCTTCATGGGCCACATGTTGCTTCAACCGATAAATCCCTCCTTGCATCACCTTGTCACAGAGTTTGCACATCACCTTGTCCTTGTTTGCAGGATCAACAAGAACCCCATATTCCCATCCGACATCATCTGAATTCCTTTTTAGGACATTCGTTCCCCTAGTTTCAGGTGCAGCCTCAGTTTTAGTTGTCGACATCCTACATTCAGTCAATCAGCTTACAGTCAATCAGTCTGTTTTCAGGACACTAGCTAAGCTATACATTCAGTCCTTCAGTCTACAAACTGCAGTCATTCAGTTTATCAACCAAAGATTCAGAGTTCAGGCAATCACAGTCACACAGTACATGCAACCAACAAAGGATTCACTGATTCAGTCTGTCAAATAACAGAGCAGAGGAGCAGGCTTCAGATTCATCACAACAACAGCAACAACAACAACAAAGCCTTTTAGTCCCAAGCAAGTTGGGGTAGGGTAGAGTTGAAACCCAACATGAGCCCCAAGTCACGATTCAAGCACATCAATAGCTGATTTCCAAGCATTTCTATCCAAATAAAGATCTCTATGCATATCCTAACATTTTAAATATCTTTTTATTGCCTTTCCCCATGTCTTTGGTCTTCCTCTCCCTCTCATCAAATTGATATCTCGACTTAGGTCTCCACAATGCACTGGAGGCTTCAAATTCATTGATTAGATAAAACAGAGCAGGCTAAGGATTCACTGATTCAGTATTTCAGTCAAATTACATAGGAGAAGAGCAGACTTTCATTCATTCAGACATAACAGAGGCTTCAGATTCAGTCATTTAGACAAATAACAGAGGAGAGGAGCAGGGGAGGACAGGACACAGTTACCTTGGGGATTGGCCGACGGGAGGAGCAGAGGACGGCAGGAGGATGATGTCCGGCGGGGAGGAGGGCGTCAGGCGGGGAGGAGGGAGTCCGGCAGGAAGGGGAGTGCTCGGTGGGGAAGATGGCTTGCGGCAGGAGGAGGGGAGCACCCACCACGAGGAGACCGCTCAGTGGAGAGGAGCGCAGATTCTAGGTGCGAAGTGTGTTCGTGCCTTTCCCTCGTCCCTCTTATCCTTCCCGCACGCTTCTTCTTTCCGTGCCACAATTTTCCGCGTGCTCACCCATGGAGGCACCATTTTTTGCGTGCTCGCCCGCAGAGGTGCGATTTTGCCCGTGGCTTCTGCCTCCGCGCAGCCTAGAGGGCCTGGCGCTGCCGATTCGGCGCTAAGGCGCTCCTCTATCTAGTGGTCCGCCTACCCTCGTAGGCTAGGCGGGAACCCCTCGCCTTGCGACTAATCGTGCCTAGGCATGCGCCTAGGGTCGCCTTTTTGAACTTTGAAGCAGAATCATAATTGAAATTAGAATTTGCTAAAAGTTTGAAATCCCAGCTACGCAAGGAGAAGTACTTGTGGGTGTTGGACTGAGCCATCTACAACTTGTTTGTGGGGACGCAAACCATTAAGGTAAAGGGATGTTCGGATTGGCATGTGATTATGAATCCTGTGGGTTGTGAGGCAAGATATGAGAGAAATATGAGCTTTTCTTGAATCTGATCTTAAGGAAGTAGGGGCAGATGCACTGATAGCGCAGTTGAGCACCTGAGGTGCGGAGCTCCCCACAAGGGTTCGATCCCTGGTGCTGTATGGTTGTGTGCCCACCTCCCTGGTTGAAACAGCACAGATGGTTCCACGACCGCCAAAGAAGCATGTGCGTGTGAGGTTCCTGCCTATTCTCTGGTTCGGTGGACCCCTTCTTGAAGACTAAAGTCAAGGGGACGTCTCTCCCCTTGATTTTTTTTAATGGAATAGGGAGGTCCTGCAGTTGGTCTAGCAACCGGTCATCTTGTTTTGTTGCTTGGAAACCTTGATTACATGACTCTAAATTTGGTTTTGAGTATCTCACGCATAGCTTGTTGAAGTGCAGTTATTACTTAAGGTGACTGCGCTTATTAGGCTTAAGTTGTGTCCAGAAGTGAGCAGCTCTCTTCATAGTTTACATGGCCATCATTGTTAAGTCCATATTAGAAGCTTAGCCCATGAAACATCAAACAGAGTGCAGATGGGTATTCTAGGTTTAATGGACACTCTCCCAAGGGAATGTGCCTCCAGGCACTTGCCCAACCTGGATGGAACTTGCACATATCTTGTAAGTTCTTGGAAGTGCCAATAATTTACTGTGTATGTTGTCTGCACTTTTTTTGTCTGACGCGGATCATTTTGGATACCCTGTTTTAGTTTGCTAATTAAGGAAAGGAACATAATTACCATCAGAGCATCACCAGTGTTTGAGTCAATTCATGGCCACAGTCTATTTTGAAATGTTTTTTTTTTTAATTTGCATTGTCTTACCATCAGATAAGTAGGACCACAGAAAGGAAATAAAAAAAGCAAACCTACCCAGTACCACAAAAAGGAATTTCAAAAAGGCAAAGGCAAACAACATCTTGATTCCTTCCTAGGATTGTGCCTTTCATTTTTTATGCCTCATGAATCGTAAAGAGGAGTTGACGCTTCTCTCTCCTGTGTTTTATTTGACTACTCCAGTGATTATGATTTGGTTCAAAGGTTCCATGCTCCCCATGCACTGGCCACTCGAGATGGCCTAATCTATAATTCTGTTTTGTTTGTAATGTGTGCTCGTTTGGAGATTGAGGGTGCACATAATTTAATGATACGGATACTAACTCTCCTGCATGTTCTAGAAAAAGTGCAAATTTAATGTTTTATTTTGAAAACAGGCATATGTTTGGCGAAACTGGGTGCATGTGAATAACTATATCTCCTGCATGTGTCTGTAGTTCTGCATGTTGTGTCTTTGTTCAAATTTCAAGTTACTATAGATATAGTTGTTCACAAAGATGTAATTTTCTTAAAGACATGGCATATCTTTTTATTTATTTGAAAATTGATAAACATCTATAAAAGACGATGAAAGTGCACTAGGACAAGGCATATATAGTGCACAATGAATGTAGAAAGTGCCATGTTATGTCAAGTGCATAATAATAGAATCTGATTTTAATGCTATGCCCTAGCATATGGTGCTCTAGCTTATGGTGGGGCGCCTATGGTGGGGCGCGTATGGTGCCTTGGCATAGCAGGTCCCAAGCCCTAGTAAAGGAGGAGGGTTGTGTTAGGCTTGGCGAGCCAATGTAAAAACCTAGCTACTCTTATGGAAATGAAACCCAAAAGATTTTCGTTGGGGCGTAACCCTCTTAGCGATGCGCCATGCCGGAACCCGGGTATGGTGTTAAATATGCAAGGGCTGGGTCGTCACCCCCGTGACGCGCCGTGTCGTGATCTGGGCGCGGTGTCAAGTAAGCAAAGATCGGGTCGTCGCATCCTTAGTGGCGCGCCACATCGGCGCCCGGGTGTGGTGAAAAATGAGCAAGGGTCTTCGCACTTCCCTCGACGGGTGCGAAGGGTAATGAAGTTAGCTGAGCCAACTAGGATTCGTCTAGGTAGTTGGAATGTAGGATCCCTAACGGGTAAGCTACGAGAGCTAGTTGATGCAGCAATTAGGAGGCTTGTAAATATCCTGTGCGTCCAAGAGACTAGATGGATGGGCCAGAAGGCGAAAGAGGTGGAGGGTACTGGCTTCAAGCTTTGGTACTCGGGCTTATCATCGGGTAGGAATGGTGTAGGCATCTTGATCGATAGAAGCCTAAAGGATGGAGTCGTGGAGGTTAGGAGGCAAGGCGATCGGATTATCCTAGTCCGGCTGATAGTTGGAGATTCGACTTTGAATGTGATCAGTGCCTATGCCCCTCAGGTAGGTCTTGGGGAGAGCACCAAGAAACAGTTTTGGGAAGACCTGGATAGCATGGTTAGTACCATGCCTATCAGCGAGAAACTCGTCATTGGAGGAGACCTCAACGGCCATGTGGGCATGACTAATGTAGGGTTCGAGCGAGTGCATGGGGGCTTTGGGTATGGTAGTAGGAACGAAGAGGGGGAGGATGTGTTGAACTTCGTGTTGGCCTACGACTTGGTGATAGCGAATACCTTCTTTAGGAAGAGGGAATCCCATCTAGTGACCTTCCATAGTGGACAACGCTCGAGCCAAATCGACTTTATCCTTGCAAGGAGGGAGGATAGGCGTGCTTGCTTAGATTGTAAGGTGATACCTGGGGAGTGTGTTGTCCCTCAACACAAGCTGGTGGTGGCGGACTTTCGGTTTCGGATACGGGTCCCCCGGGTCAAACGCGCCAAGATTGTGAGAACGAAGTGGTGGAAGCTTAGAGGGGAAGCGGCGCAAACGTTTAAGGAGAGGATGCTAGACGAGGGGCCCTGGGAAGAAGGAGAAGATGCAGACGACATGTGGCTAAAGATGGCAACATGTGTTTGGAAGGTGGCTTCAGAAGTGCTTGGCGTGAGCAAGGGGGGTAAACAAGAAGCAAAAGACACCTGGTGGTGGAATGACGAGGTGCAAAGGGCTATTAAGGAGAAGAAAGAGTGTTTCAAGCGCCTCCACCTGGACCACAGTACAGCCAACGTCGAGGGCTATAAAACAGTGAAGAGGGTTGCAAAGCGAGCTGTGAGTGTAGCAAAGGGGCAGGCTTTTGATGACCTTTATCAACGGCTAAGCACGAGGGAAGGGGAGAAGGACATTTATAGGATGGCTAGGATCCGAGAGAGGAAGACAAGGGACATCAACCAAATCAAATGCATCAAGGACGGGACAGATCGACTACTGGTGAAGGATGAGGAGATCAAGAACAGATGGCGAGAGTACTTCGACAAGTTGTTTAATGGGGAGAATGAGGGTCCTACCCTTGAGTTGGATGGCCCATTTGATGATACCAACAGACGCTTTGTGAGGAGATTTCAGGAAGCAGAGATCAAGGAGGCTTTGAAGAGGATGAAGGGAGGTAAAGCGATGGGCCCCGATGGTATCCCTATTGAGGTGTGGAGGTGCCTAGGTGCCAGAGCGACAGTATGGTTAACTAAGCTTTTTAACCTTATCTTTCGGTCCAACAAGATGCCCGAAGAATGGAGAAGCATATTAGTACCGATCTTCAAGAATAAGGGTGATGTTCAAAGTTGTACTAACTATCGTGGGATCAAGCTGATGAGCCATACGATGAAGCTCTGGGAAAGGGTTATCGAACATCGCTTAAGAAGAGTGACAAGTGTGACCCAAAACCAGTTTGGGTTCATGCCTGGAAGGTCGACCATGGAGGCGATTTTCTTAATACGTCAGTTGATGGAGAGATACAGGGAGCAGAAGAAGGACTTGCACTTGGTCTTTATTGACCTCGAGAAGGCGTATGACAAAGTACCAAGAAACGTCATGTGGTGGGCATTGGAAAAGCACAAGGCCCCAGCTAAGCACATTACCCTCATCAAGGATATGTACAAGGACGCGATGACGTGTGTACGAACATGTGATGGCGACACTAGTGACTTCCTAATTAAAGTAGGGCTACATCAGGGGTCAGCATTGAGCCCTTATCTATTTGCTTTGGTGATGGATGAGGTCACAAGGGACATACAAGGTGATATCCCTTGGTGTATGCTCTTCGCTGATGATGTGGTGCTAGTTGACGAGAGTAGGGCAGAGGTTGATAGTAAGTTAGAGTTGTGGAGGCACACATTAGAGTCGAAAGGATTCAGACTTAGTAGGACCAAGACCGAGTACATGATGTGTAGTTTCAGCGCGGCTAGACATGAGGATGGTGACGTTAGCCTCGATGGACAAGTGGTGGCCAAGAGGGATATCTTCCGGTATTTAGGATCGATGCTTCAAAAGGATGGCGACATTGATGAAGATGTTAGGCATAGAATTTCAGCCGGTTGGCTGAAATGGCGTCAAGCTTCTGGCGTCCTCTGCGACAAGAGGGTGCCACAAAAACTAAAAGGTAAGTTTTATAGGACAGCGATTCGCCTGGCGATGCTATACGGTGCTGAATGCTGGCCTACAAAAAGACATGTCCAACAACTGAGTGTAGCAGAGGTGCGTATGCTACGTTGGTTTTGTGGGCACACAAGAAGGGATAGAATCCGGAACGAGGACATTCGGGAGAGGGTCGGAGTGGCACCAATTGAGGAAAAACTGATTCAACATCGGTTGAGATGGTTTGGACATGTCCAACGAAGGCCTCCCGATGCGCCGGTGCGCAGCGGGGTTCTAAAGCGGGTCGACGATGTTAAGAGAGGTAGAGGTCGGCCTAAACTGACTTGGGACGAGTCGGTTAAGAGAGACCTTAAAGAGTGGAATATCTCCAAGGAATTAGCTATGGATAGCAGCGCCTGGAGGTTAGCAATCAGTGTGCCTGAACCGTGACCTTTGCTTCCTTTTCTGTTTATCCCTAACTCTACCTTTCGTCTTGTGTCCGTTTTGTGTTTCTCTAATCTTGGTCTCTTGTGGGTTTCATCTCTAGCCTACCCCAACTCGCTTGGGATAAAAGGCTTATGTTGTTGTTGTTGTTTGTATCGTTGACACATAATTGTTCACCTTTTGGATAACACAGAGCAGGGGAATGAATTTTATAAGAGAAAAAGGTATAGTGGCAAAGTTGTGGCTTCAACTTACTTGCCTATATGTTTAACATGTCTTCAGCATAAATGGTTAATGAAAAAAAGTAAGATATATTTTTTTTGTAAGTCATTCATCATTAGTCAATGAAGCTGAGGGACGGATGTTATGCTTGTTCATTCTTTTTGTTGTTTATGTTGATAGTTTGATGACACATTTTTATTAATGTTCTTTGTTGATAAAAGTACATTGCGTTATAACTTGTTCATCCAGATGAAAGAATTTGAGCTAAAAGAAGCCTAGAATTTGTCATATGAGGCTTAATATATGTCTCGCACTGATGAGTTGTTACATATCACTGTGGATTTAGCTGGCTACTTTACCTCTCCAATTGTGTCCAAACAGTATAACTGTTAGAGTAATAGGAATAGTACCACATTGTCTACTCACGTGTGGTGTTAGTCCTATGTACCCTATATAATTAGCCCATGAGGCCCAATGCAATACATGAACCAGTTCTATCTATTCTCTTACATGGTATCTAGCGGGTTACGATCCTGTGACCTCCGCTGTTGTCGCCGCCGCGCGCCCTGGGGAGAGATTGATCTCCGCTGGGGGCAGCGCCCTAGTAGGACGCGTGACTGATCCCTCCGATTCCCATCATCGTCAAGGCAGCAGGAAGCAGGGACCACTCGCGGGCGCTTTCATCCTCGTCGCCTCTCCCCACCTACTCCTGCAGCGCTGATGTTGCTGCTGCGCACGCATGGCTGCGAAAGAGGCCCGTGGGGCGCTGCGCCGTTGGCACCATGGGGTGACACCGGATGGCAGCGCACATCCCACCCTCGACACCCTCTCCACGCCGTCGCCGGGCTGCCCCCCTTCCTCCCTTAGCGCCTCCTTTGCTGCTGCGCGCGAGCGCGGCTCCTGAGGAGGCTGTTGGGAAAGTCGTCTTGCCACGCCGCTGGCACACCTCCCTGAGATTGTACCAGTAGGTTAAACTGCTGCTGTTGTGCTGTTTTTTTCTTTCTCCTGATCAGAGATTGGATTGCGTCGCCCTGCCGCTCCGTCGTTGCTCCATCGACGACCACCCCGAGGACGAGGTTGGCGATGCAGCCTCCCAGGCTGCAACGTTGCCGCTCGTGGTTGTGCCATCACCGTTGGTGCCATCTCTTCGTCACGCTGGCTCCCTGTCCGAGTTTGCGCCTATTGCCACTACCTCGTGGACACCGCCACTGGTGTTGCTGAAGATAGATGCCTGTGCATTTGTTGACACGTCCAAGCTGCACTGTCTACCTTCGCCGTCTGCTCATCGTCCTGGTGCGGTTATCGGCAAGAGCTGCTGATTACGTGTACCTGTCTGCCTTCGTTGACTTCGAACCCGCACCCTCCTCCCTGGCTAACCACGTCCACCTCGACCTCAGCTACCTCGGCACAAAGGGCTACCACCTTACATGAGGACTTATCGGCTTCTTCTCCAGCCACAATATGTGCGCTGCATCGACCGTTATGACTGCGGGGGGATGTTAGCTTGTTAGCTTCTTCTCCATTCTCACGGTCTGCGGCGCTCCTGTTGTGATTGCGGGGGGATGTTAGAGTAAATAGGAATAGTACCACATTGTCTACTTACGTTGGGTGTTAGTCCTATGTACCCTATATAATAAGCTATGAGGCCCAATGCAATACAACAACCAATTCTATTCTCTTAAAATAACAACCATTTAAGGCAAGCTGGTGACTATGAACCCTTGTCTATTATAGCAGTAGTATACTGCAATCTCTAGAACAAGAATAGTAGTGGAAATATTTTGGTAACTGTGACTTGTTACAGCATGAAAAGTTGTTCACTATCAATTAGAAGAACAGTGACTTCTTTGTTTCTTTCTTTTTTCTTTGAAAATTGATGTTATGAAAATGCTCTTTATCGCTGGAGTAATGCATAATACAGGCATTACAGGCATTGCAGTAATGAGTAATACAGGCATAATACATTAATCGCCTATTTGGTATATCAAGGCATTTTCACAAAAGCGCTAATTATTTTCTGCATATAGGCAATATGAAGAAATCAAAATTTATTATCATGGTGGAATGGAATCATGGCTAATAGAACAAAAGAACAAATACATCATACTAAAAGTGTTATAAGGTTCAAAAATGAATTAGGATTCTTAATGTAGTCTTCATAAATTGTCTGTTCTTTCCACTTAACATTTCAATTTCCCTAGCATGAACACTTACTTTCATGACACACTAAATTATGTAACAACATCGAAATGTTCTTTCACACAGATTTTTCAAATAAAGAAAGGGCAACCAGAAAGAATTCTTCAAGATTTAGTTGGAGGCCGTGAACTTCGGTTGGTATCCTCATTTGTTGCTGGGTTTCACATAAGTTTGTTATCTGTCATTCAAGAAGGAAAGGGGAAGAAGTAAGTACAATCCAAGTTGATAGCTCCTTGCAAAATTGTTTTAATGTAGTTATTAAAAATTAAAAATGTTTTTTTTTGTCTCCAGGCCTCTGGCTTATACAAGAGATGGAGATGCATGGGTAATTGATGTTGGCAAATATATAAGTGAATCAACAATTATATCAAAAGGGTTTCCTCTCAACTATATCAATCAAGGGATATCAGGATATAAAAACTTAAGCCCTTCTTGTAAGCTGCGTGTTCTGAATTTTCTTTGTGATGAGACCCTCTCTACTGAGTGAGTAATTCCTATTGCATTTAGTAAAAATTAATATACTTTTGTGACTCTCTTTGTTCATATATTTTTGTTTTAACCCTTATTGAGTAAGTAGTGCTTATTACATTTACTAAAATTAATTCACTTCATTGCCACTTTCGTTGTTTTATTTTCATTTTAGAAGGAATTTATTATTATTATTATTATTATTATTATTATTATTATTATTATTATTATTATTATTATTATTATTATTATTATTTGTTATGACCCGGATCCCCTACTCCAGGCGCTAACGCACAAGTGGCTAAACACATAGTAGGACTCGGTTGGCTTAGATGGGCTAACAGCCCAATTATCTTTATTTCCTATTTTATTAGGGTTTACTATTTTAGTAGGGAGACTATAAATACTTGTAAACACTATTGAAGGGAATTATGCCGGCTTCCTTTAGGGAGACCTAGCCACACCCCCTTCTCTCCTTGCGCCGAGATCACGGCGCCGGCTCGCCGCTGCCGCCTCCCTGGTCCTCGGCCTCGCATAACCCACAACTACAACCTCCGTAGTAACTCCGGTGGGAACCCTAGTCCTACCATTATTATTATTGTTATTATATTATTAATATTATCATTATGATTATTATTGTTTAGATTAGAACATAAAAAGTTTATATGACTGTCTGTTATATGTTCACATGAAATAAATTAAATTAATATGTGGTAGCACAAGTCTATAACATCACATATAAAAATAACGGTGGAAATATATTGTTATTCTATTATTAATGATTTACTAACTTTGTTTAGCAAGCTGAGGAACTGGATTGACATGCAAAATGACATAGCTGCTGAACCAGTGAATGCTGCTAGAGAAAAAGCTCGTGCTGCAAAAGAAATGGTATTCAGCTTAGCAAGCCTTCTCTTTTTAGGATCATGACCATAGAGCATTTTACAATACCTTGTGTTTTGTTTCTTAGGAAAAGGAGCTAAAGGAAAGGCTAAAGGACAACATGGATAAAACAATGCTGTCACCAAATGAAGCAGTGGCCTTTAACAGTGAAGAAAATAAGTATCTTATTTCCCAAATAAAGGAGGCACAGGAAGTCAAGCGTGCAGCCATCAATGGTCTGAACAATATGATTGGATATATCTACAACTTTCCACTTTAAATTTATTTTTAAAAAAACTTGACCTATGGGGGGTAAGACAGCCCTCAGGCATTGCATTAGGAAGACCTTCTCACGCAGGTCAAGAAAACCCCCGAATCCCTGCTCCACCCGTACACAGCGGCACCGTAGCCCATGTGAGACGATCACGACCGGGGCCGGGCCTTAGACCTGTGCTTTGTCCATGGGACAGACGAGGGGATTTTTTTTAACCCTAGCCTAAAATTCGCCCCAGCGGGGAGTTGAACCTAGGACCTGAGGAGTGCCTGCATTTTTCTTAGTTCTCTATTTGTTTGATTAGTGGCAACTTTTATTTTATGTGTTTTCACACCACATTTCCTTTTTTGTCTTGAACATGATGGAGAGCTGTGTATCATTGCATTAAAAGAAGAGAGTTACAACACAACCAAACACCCAAAAAAAAGATATTACATTCGCGCTCTACGAAGATTAGGAGGTAAAAAATGACCCGACTTAGTCTGGCTATCTAAGCTAGGGGCTGTGATAAAGGACAGCCCCATGGCTCCTGCGACAATCCATGCCTGATACTCCTCACTTAGCAAGAGCGAGTGCCGTGGGGATCCTTGGGCAACACTCTTAAAAACACACTCATTCCTGTGTTTTTAAATACTGCATGTGCTCGGGATGATAAGAGAGTTTAAACCTTTTTGAATAGGACCAGTCACAGCTGAACTAGCCCTGCACCACCAATCGTCAAAACACATCTCCATGGTCTAAGGTGAAAGGATAGTGAGGCCCACCCTTTGAAGTAATAAAAACCAAAATTGGTGGGCTAAAACATAAGTAACCAAGAGATGCTGGATGGTCCCTTGTTCTTGGTTGCAAATAGGGCATGATTCAGGATGAGGAAGGCCCCTCTGCGTTAACTGATCTGCTGTTCAGCAGCAATTATGAGCCACAAGCCAAAGTAAGAAGTGACATTTTGCGTGAACCCATGACTTCCAAATATGTTCCCAAGGACCAAAAGAGACAGCGCCTTGAAATAGAGATTTGTAAGCCAACTTATCTGTATATTGGACTGAACTTCGGAGACCCCACAAATGCTTGTCCATGACACCAGCTTGGAGCTGCACTCTAGAGTAAATGCCATAACTTCATGAAATCTCTACACCATCTATTCTTTGGCCTTTTGCATTAGCTGAATATTCAATAAATTTTATTTAATTATCTATACTTATTGTAGTGTCCATTAACAAAATTACGTGAGATCAGCACGTGCACCCACTGTTTGGATTGCCATTAGAATAGATAGAGCCCCTTGTATTTCGATGCCCCTTGTATTTCGATCACCCATAGGTGAAGCCGCAGAACTGCACCTGCACTCACACCCTTGGTTGGAATTTCTGCCTGTCTGCACCTGCTCCTGTGGGCGAAATTTTGTGCCTGTGGGATGGAATTTTGTACACCCATCAGGTGCGGCACCCAATAGTTGTGTTGAAGTACAAGTGATTTGGCCATCTTTCCATGTCGGTGTAAGCTTTTGGGTTGAACTGGGAACTAAATATATTAGAGCCAGAAGTCTCAGAGTTTGAATCCTGGTGGGCACAACTAAATAAAATAATTGCAGTTGACTCCTATTTCCACGATTGATGCATGAGGGAGTCTGCATGTGAGGGAGAATGTTGAAGTACAAGTGAATTGTTGACCTTTGGTCATCAGCTTAAGCTTTTGGATTGAACTAGTTGGTGCATGCAAATAGGTTGGATTGCCATCCCTATACCAAGGGTTATGGGCTTTCGTTAGATTTATGTTGTGCTAGGTGAGCAGATTTCACTACGCTTAATTCAAGCATCAAGTAACATGTAACATAACCATTTTCTTGACAACTTGTGCTCTTTGATGGGTTGCATGCTGGTTGAGGGGGACAAACATTACTAAAGTGGGGCTGTGGGCCATTAATGGTCATAGTTTGTCATGTGGAAAGGATATAAAACGTAATTAGTTTCAATTGGACCACCTATATTAACTAATTAACATGAAAAATGCCATAAGTAACAAACCTGAATGTATGTTGAAAAGAACTGATTTGAAGTTCATTTATTTGTTAACCCTCCAGTCGGATAAAGATGACAACTACCGGAGGGGCTCGTTTAATATTTGCATTATCTTTCTTTTCTGAATTTGGAGAGTATGATTTTAAATCGCCTACTGAATTATACCTTCTATAGTATGTCTTGCACTATAGGTAATTAATCAGAACTGAAGCAAGCATGGGGCACCCTTTTACTTGAGATCTCACTCTAGGAATTTAGTGAAAGTGTGCCATGTGATAATTTATGTTAGTCATAAGATGTGAATTTTGAGTAGTTTGATCTGTCTAGCATGTATTGCTTCATATTTTGTTGTAATCTTTCTTGAATTTGTTATTGTCTTTTTGCCTTGCTAGTTAGCATAAGGGTGTAGCTTAACTGGGAAGTTCATGTTTTCTCAATAGTAAATAGACTGTCGTGACTTGTGGAATTTTGAGCAAAATGTTTTTGAGCAGTACATCATTATTTTCTGCAGTATTTGCTTGTCTTATGCTGTTATCTGTAAACAAATTGAGCTAGTTGTTTAATATTAATTTTCATCTTTTGCTTCCCAGATATGGCAACTATGGAGAAGCAAGGAGGTCTTTGGACCAAGCCTCTGATGGTAGAGAAAGGGGTAGCATATTGGAAGCTAGATGGTTACTGTGATAACTCAGCAATATTGCTTCAAGGTTTTGTTTGAAGTCCTTATGCATAAGGTTTAATTTACTCTTCTATTCTCTGGAATGCTACATTGCTGATTCGTAATATCACGTTTGTGCCAGAGTATGGTGATGATGAGTTAATGGCAAATAAAGACAAATGGTTTATGTTTACTGAAGGCGAAGAGAAAGTAATTGAAGAACATGTAGCCACAAGGTAAGGAGTTTGTCTTGTCACATTTGGATGTATTTCTAACTTTCCAGTGATGGTGAACTTCTCTTTTGTTGCTAGTATATCATGAAAGTTATTTGATGGAAACCCGATCTGTATTTTCTTCTGCTGTCGATCCTCCAATTGTTGCTATCAAAATTCATTTTATGTGGACATGGAGTATGGTGTTTTCATAATTAGACAGTCTTGAAAGTAGCATCCTAGCAAATGTGGCACGCGATTCATTCCATTATACCTGAACTACTGTGATCATTTAAGTTCAACATGTAATAAATGATTAGAGTATTCTGGCAATCATTCCTTCTACAAATACCTTGCTTCCAGGGAGAACAAGTTCTTCGAGCTCTGTTGGAAAGAATTTGATTTTTTTTCTGGACTTTAGGTTGACAGAATAATCACTCCCTTTTGCAATACATTGAACTTTATGCCTTGACCTGTTTGGATAACTTCTGGGTTAAGAGCCAGTGCTTCAGGCTGGGCTTGATTGTCATTGTTGTGCTGCAATAAGTACTTGTTATTTTAGGTTTACACTTACCGCTAGAGCTGATTATCTGTATTGCAGTCATCTCCACAGTGCATGTGTTGGAAATGAAGGGGGCATAGTAAAACAGTAAGGATTGAGAGTGATGTGACTGATTCTGGAAATCAGACATCAATGTGGCTTGCGTCAAGGAGACCCCTCTCTCCAATGTTATTCATTCTCGTAGTGGATGTGCTCAATAGTTTATTCACCATGGCAGGAGATTTGGAGCTGCTACAACCGCTAGCGTGAGGAAATCCGGGTCAGCGCATATCTCTTAATGCTGCTGACATTATCCTGTTCATTCGGCCACAGGAGAATGAGATGAACCTCAATAAGAACCTCAATAAGAGCATTTTGGATATGTTTGGTGATGCATCAGGACTGCAAACAAATTTACAGAAAAGTTGTGTTATACCAATTTGGAGAGAGCCAGCACAATTGGAGATGGTTTCTGCGACAGATAGATTAGCTATTCCTCTGGCTAGCAATCCGGAACAGGTGCTGGACGACAGATAGATTAGCTAAAAGAGGTTTGCCCCACCCGAGCCGTTGTCCCTTGTGTGATCCGGAAGGTGAGACGGTTCAACACCTGCTTTCTACATGCGTTCTTGCTTGGGAATTCTGGTCACGGATCCTCACACGTCTGGGATTGCGCAACAGAACTCCCACAAGGTGAGAGAAGTCTTTGGCAGCTTGGTGGCAGAAAGCAATCAATAGAATCCCGAAGGATAAGAAGAGAGGGCTAAACACAATTATCATTCTAGGTTGCTGGACCCTTTGGAATCATCAAAACGCCTGCGTTTTTGAAGGATCTCGCCCCAGCATCACCAGGCTGCTCAAGGAGTTTAGAGAAGAGCATCATCTTTGGTGCCTAGCGGGAGCACGTGGTTTGTGCACTCTGGGGCTGGGTCACGTTGGTGAGTGTTAGATTGTCACATTATAGGCCATATGGGTCCGTTATATGTGGTGTGTGCCCAGCCTTAGGCTGCACGGCAGCCCCCCAGGGTTATGGTAGATGATCATTGAATTAGGCAAGGATCTCCATTGATTGGGTGTTTCTGTAAACCCTACACGATCCTTGCCTATATATTGTACACCCTTGTACCTCCATAATCAATCTACTAATTTTCCCGAGCCATATCTTCTTTCATGGTATCACGAGTCTAGGTATTCACCCTGATTCCACCTCCGCTGCCCTAGCGCGCCTCCTCTCTCGGCTGTGCTTGTCCCTCCCATCTGCGCCGGCCTCCCTTGCTGCGCCGCGATGCCTGGGACCCCTCCCCTCTCCCCTAAATCGACAGCTGTAGTCGCCGTTGCCAAGGCCGCCACCCCCACGGATGTCACCATCTCCAGCCTGGCCTCTGACGCCCAGGCTAAGGCAGCAGCTGCCGCCCTGGCCGCCGATACTGACATTGATATGTGCCTGCGCGCGGCCAATCAGAAGGCCGCGCGTGACGCTGCTCTCATGCGCGCTGTCGCTGCTGAGCAGGAAGCCTGGGCTGCCGCTTTGGAGCGCGAAGACGCCGCTCGTGCTCGCGACGCCCTTGCCTGCGTCGAGCAGGCACGCGCCGCTGATGGCGCCCCTGCAGATGACGATGATGAGGACGACCACTCCGATCATGCCTCCGACTACAAAGACAATGATGATCTGCATCGCAACCTCTTCCAGCACGAGGCTGCAGCCATCACCCATCTCCACTCCCAGGCTGTTGTTGTTTAGAACATCCGTAACCTCGTTACGGTTGTTCTCGACCTCAACAGCGACAACTTCAATTGGTGGCGCGATCAGTTCCTTCTCATCGTCGGGAAGTACTCTCTGCAGCGTCATGTCCTGCAGGATCTTCCAGCTGCGTTGTAGTCATTTATCCTCTGCACCATCTCCGACGACCTCACTGCGACGATCTCTGCGCGCAACTCCACGGCTCGTGACACTTGGCACGCCGTGGAGTCCCAGTTCTTCAACAACTGCGAGACTCGCATTCCTTGTTGTATGTCTTCCTCGGCTATTCCCTTCACCACAAGGGTTATCTTTGCCTTGATCTTCACAACAATCGGTCCATCATCTCGCGCCATGTGGTCTTTGAGGAATCTTCTTTTCCCTTTTCTGAGGATCCTTCTCCACCCACAGGTGCAGCATTCAACTTTTTGGAAGATACTTCTAACCCGGTGCCTGCTCACCTTGAGCTGTCGCCTCCTTTTTTCCTGCAGGAACTCTTGGCAACGCCGTCGCATCCCCACATGTGGCTCCTTCCATGCCACGCTCGGCTGCTTAAGCGCCAGCCCTATCACCGCTACCTGGTAGGCTCCCTGTTGGGCCACTTTGACCTTGTGCCCGCACCCACAGTCTCTCCTATGTCCTCGCCCAATTCGGCTGTGGGTGCACCACTTGGTACCATGGGCTCGTTTATCAGAGGCACCCGACACCATCTCCTCCTACGACTTTGACCTCCCTAGCAGTCCCTGCGGCGGGCGCTGGTTCTGCTCTGGCTGGGTCGACTTCAGCGCCTCCTCTGCACATTTGAAACTGGTTTATGAGAGATTCAGAAGCTCTTCTCTTTCCCCTATTGAAAATGGATATTCTACCAAAAACCAACTTGATCTATAAAATGCTCCCGCCTTTTTAATGGAAACAACTCTCCCCTCTCTTCATTTTTGAGGTTTTCAAACAAAATGTTTTCTAAAGGGAGACTCTTTCAAACCTATTTTAAAAATTTATTTACAACTAGTGCACTAGTGCATGTAGATTGTTGGTATTTTTTTGACGCACACAGATAAATCCGCAAGTGCACGGATACCCTTGTAGCTTTCACCCAACAACAACAACATTGGGTGTTCAAAGTTCAAACACACATTGAAAGCTGATGGTTCACTTGAGTGCTGTAAGGCCTGCTGGGTTCTTTGGGGTTTCACTTCGTGCCCTGGAGTTGATTTTGCCGAGACATTCAGTCCCGTCGTCAAGCTAGCCACTGTACGGACTGTTCTCTCAGTAGCTATCGCCCGCTCTTGGCTGATCCATTAGCTTGATGTCAAAAAATGCCTTCCTTCATGGGACTCTGTCCGAGACGGCTTATTGTGCTCAACCCTCTACATTTGAGGACTCATCTCATCTTGATTACGTCTGTCGGCTCAACAACTCTCTCTATGGGCTGAGATGCCTCGGGCAGGGTACAACAGGATTGCCTCCCACCTCCTGCATCTTGGCTTATTTTAGACCAAGTCAGACACATTCCTTTTGTCCATTGTCGTGAAGCAGGCATTGCCTACCTCCTGCTTTATGTCGATGACATTGTGCTGACTGCCGACCTCCTGCTTTATGGTGACCAGTTCTCGTGGTTCTCTTGTATATGTGCGCCTCCCATGCCAACCAATGCGATATATTCCACAAAACTCTTTCATCAAGGATCAAGTAGCATAAATTGTTCTTCTGCATGCATATTGTGTAATCGAAACACTGCACTCTTGCTGACGTGATATCATAAAACATAGGCTGATTTATAGAATATGCTGAAATGATCCTTGCAAATGAAAAATTGCTGTTTAAACTTGCGTTGCTTTTATCATTTGAAAATGTCTTACTGCTTTATTATTTTTGAGTTTTAATCATCTTTTACCATTTTGCTCGGTGGATAGCTTAAATAGTTTCATTGTGTTTCTCCACCTTAAGATTAATTTCTAGACATATTTTATTGTTACTCATCTGCAACCTGTTTATAACTGGTTATTGTAGGTCGAGGCATCATATGAGGAAGCGTATCTGAGTATAGTGTTCTACTGATTTGAGTCTCTGGGTTGTTGAGCTCACTGAAGGTATTTGTACTTCTGGTCCATCATACATACATAATGAATTGGTATCGTATATTCATGCCATAATATAAAAATAACATGAACTCTAATTCTAATCGATACTGGAACTCAACATAATTTATTGACCTTATTACCTCACTAAATGTCAAATTTTCTTGTTATCTGTCGAATAAATTAACTGGCACATTTGTAATTAGATTCCTTTTGGGTGAAGAGTTTGTGTGGCGTTTGTGTTTTGTATTATCATTTTTTTCTTCTTAATGCAATGATACACAACTCTCCTACGTATTCATTATTCAAGAAAAAACAAATTATTTTTCTGTATTTATGTCAATGGTAGGAGATACAGTGACAATGCTTTTTTTTTAGAACACGTAGGAGAGTTGCGTATCTTTGTGTTGAGAAAAAGAATTGTCCAATTACAGAATGGACACCATGTAAGAGAATAGAATTAGAGAAAATGCTCAATTTGTTCATTTGACAGTGTGCGGTACATATACACCAAGCAATCCTAGACTGCCTAGAAGCTGGGATCAGCTGTCGACGGAGTACATCACATGCAGCCGCTAATAGAAGGCGCACAAGCAAACGATCACTACTATCTGACCACTAACTGAAGGTTTGGTCTTACGCTATCTAGGAATAGGTTGCTGACACCCGCCCGCTGTTGAAGCATCGGGTTCACAAATGCACAAACTGTCCCTTAAGTCATTGGACAATGGTGTTGGGAGCCCTTTGGTCATAATGTCTGCAATTTGATGTCTCGTTGGTATTTGTACCACCTTGAATTGGCTGAGGGCTACCTTTTTGCACACGAAATGTATGTCAAGCTCAATGTGCTTTGTCCGCCGACGATGCACTCGGTTTTCAGATAGATAGACCGCGGAGACATTGTCGTATTAGATTACCGTGGCCTTGTTGGTGACGACATGGAGCTCGCGAAAGACGGAAGGAGGTTCCGGAGCCGCAACGTTTGCGACGGTACGGTACTTAGCCTCGGCGCTAGACCTTGACACTGTTTCCAACGCCTTAGGAAGCATCTTCACGACATGGGCTTCACTGCATCAGGCTCTCACATATCCCTGTTCATCTGCAAGCACCGCACGGAGGCGGCGTACATACTTGTGTTATTGTGTATGTTGACGGCATCATCCTTACTGCCTCGACATCATCTCTACTGTGCCACATTGTCGAACAGCTGTGCCATGCCTTCGCGATCAAGGACCTTGGGTGCCCTCAACTTCTTCCTCGGTGTACAGGTTCGTAGCGATGACACTGGTTTCTTCCTCAGCCAAGCCCAGCACACTGACGACATCCTAGAACGCGCCGACATGGTGAACTGCAACCATGGACCAGAGTGAGGAGCGTACTTGGCTAAGAAAGTAATTTACATACACTCATACGAAGGACCAGACCACCAAGATCAATACTAGGTCAAGGCACAGGGTTGACAGCCCCTTAGCCACAGTGAATTGCCGAACATGAGCTTCATCCTTTAAGGCTTGAACTGCAGCTTGCAGATTTGGCACCCACCCCTGGAAGACACAAGCGTTCCTATGTTTCCATAGGATCCAAGCCCCCAGTATGCAAAAAGATTAAATCCCTCCCTGTGTTGTTTCTGTAGCTTCCTCTCAGCTTTTTTCCACCAATCAGCAAAAGACACATTTCCTGTAGGTGTTAATCTTGTTATTTTTAGAGGCTGCAGAACAGCACACCAGAATTGTCTTGCAAAGACAAATAGTATGTGCTGGACTGTTTGTTCGTCCTGGTCACAGAGCAGGCAGCGCTCCGGATATGGAAGACCACTTTTTTGCAAACGATCTGCAGTCCAGCAGTGATTCCGAGTAGCTAGCCACACAATGGTCTTGCATTTCCCCTGCGCCCAAGACTTCCATAATCTCTTCCAAGGTTCAAAAGTGATGGAACTGACAAAATAGCTTCTGTAAGCTGATTTTGTAGAGAATAAACCTGAGGATTTGGATTCCAGTGATGAGTGTCTTTGGTGTCACTTAAGTTAAACATCAGAAACCATATCCCATAGCTCAAGATATTCAGGTAGGCCGAGCAACCCGAGTACATTTCTGATATCTGACACCCAAGTGAGATCCTGCAATGCCTCACTTACAGTTCTCCCCTTTCTGATATTTAAGGGAACACACTTTACGACATTTGGAGCTAGATTCTGCAGGCAGCAGTCATGCCTCCAGCGATCAGTCCAAAAGAGGGTGTTCCTTCCATTCCCCAGAGTGGATTCAATTGCTATTGCAAACATAGCAGGTGTGTTGGAGTAGACAGGGATTTGTAGACCAGCCCAAGGTCCGATCTGGTCTTGTCTTCTAGAGCCAAAGCCACCTCATTTGGAGCACCCAACCCATTATTTCAAGATTGTGAATACCCAGCCCTCCTTGATCATTAGGTCTCATGATCTTTTCCCGGGCCACTAAACAGTTTCCACCACTAGAGTTTTTCCTACCTGTCTACAGCAATCCTCTTCTGATTTTATCAACAGCCCACAAGAACCTCTTCTGATTTCCTCATTGCACTGTATGGGAATCACACAACTTTTCTGCAGGTTGATCTGCAAACCTGAAGCTTCCCCGAATAAATGCAAGATATTTTTTGTGAGCTGCAGGTCATGAGCATTCAGGGAGCAGGAGGTTAGAGAAGCTTTGAGAAGGATAAAAGTGGGTAAAGCGATGGACTCTAATGGTATTCCGATCAAAGTTTGGAGATGTTTTCGGGATTCAGCTACAGTATGGCTAACGAAGTTGTTTAACAAATCTATCAATCCAACAAGATGCCTGAGGAGTGGAGAAGAATCATATTGGTACAAATCTACAAGAATAAAGGGGACATACAAAGCTGCACTAATTATAGGGAATTAAGTTGATGAGCCACACGATGAAGCTGTGGGAGAGGGTTATCGAGCATCGACTGCGAGGGACGACGCGGGTATCTACGAACCAATTTGGTTTCATGCCTGGAAGGTCAACCATAGAAGCAATTTTCTTAATAAGACAGGTTATGGAGGGATTCAGGGAGCAGAAGAAGGACCTTCACATGTGTTAGAATAGGCGCCCTATGTGCTGGCCATGGGCCTGGCACCAATGCCTATTCAGCTGAGCTGGCTTAGCGAATTATGGCAGATGATTACGATTAGGCAAGGTCACAAGGATCACCATTGATTGGGTGTTTCTATAAACCCTTCGGATCCTTGCCTATATATTGTACCCTGTACACATATCAATCTATCAATCAATTTCTCAAGACCTATTCGTTCTCATGGTATTAGCTGCTAAGGTTTAGGTCTTCTCTTGCGCTACCCACCTCTGCTCGTAGGCCTCTGTTGTGCTGTGCTAGCGCGTCGGCTCCTCCCAGCCGTGCTGCGCATTAGGTCTACCACCCCTTGGCCTCCCCTAGGTCTGCGGACATCACCTCTGACGAGACCGCGGCTCGGCTCACCAAGGAGGAGGCGGACGCTGCAGCTGTCAAGGGCCTGGGTATCCAGGGATGGTGGCCCTTGGCTTCTTAGTTCATAGCTTGAGGAGGGTAATGGTGCCAGGGTTGTTCCTGGCAGCCGAACAGCAGGGAGGTGAGATTAGAGAGCAGCAGAGAGGAGAAGGTTAGAGCTAACTTCTTTCTTAATTCATTTCTCATGGTTCCATCGATACATATAGGAGCCTTGCTCCATTGATACTGCTGCTAGTCATAACTCTAGACAGCTAACAGACTCTGTAACTCCTACTTAATTGCCTTAATGACTTAGACCCCTTCAGCCACCTGGGCCTCGAGCTGCTCTTGGCCATGCATGGCCTGGGACGCCGTCCCAGCTGCTCCTCTTGTCCGAGGCCGGCGGCTGTAATGTCGGCCCCACATAACATCTCTCCCCCCGTGGAGAAGAAGCTTGTCCTCGAGCTGAAAGCTTGGATAGCGGTCTTGGAAGCTGTCGACGTCCTCCCAGGTAGCGGATGCAGCTGGCTCGCCTTGCCACTGCACCAGCACTTGGCGCACGCCTCTGGCCAGTCGGGTGCGCGAGGCGCGTTCAGGCACCAGCTGGGCTGCACCATGATGGATAGCTGGCAGGGCCGGTGGTGAGGAAGGTGGTGTGCCCACAAACTTCTTCAGGAGGCCGACGTGGAACACATCGTGCAGGCGTGCGCGAGGAGGCAGCTCGAGACGGTAGGCGACGTCGTTGATGATGGTGCTGATTTTGTACGGCCATAGAACCTGGGACGCGGCTTGCCTTTGGAGACTCCCTGGAGAGAGGCTGGAGCGCAGTGGCGAAGACGAAGCCACACCAAATCACCCACTGTGAAGCGGATGTCGCGGTGGCGCTTGTCGTAGACCTTGTACACGTCCTGGGCTTGTTCCAGCCAAGCACGGGCGTCCGCAGCAGCTCATCACGTTCAGCCATGCTCTTAGCTACTGTTGTAACACCCTGGCCCAGGGCTTAATAGGATTGATAGGATACTCATATCAACAAGTTGCAACTTCTTTTCCGAAAGCCCATCTCCAAAGAACTCTGAGGTTAAGCGAGCTTGGCCTGGAGCGATCTGCTGCCACCCTGGTTTCCCCCGGTTCATACGAACGGATGGATGCTGGTTCACGCCCGTAGACGATCTGGAACGGCGTGCACTTGAGAGCAGAGCTGACTGGAAAGCAGTGTTGTAGATGAACTCAGCCCATGGTAGCCATCGCAGCCATTGTCGGGGCCGATCTCCCATCAGGCAACGCAGGTACATGACAATGACCTTGTTGGCTGCCTCGGTCTGACCGTCCGACTGGGGGTGAAAAGCCGTCGTCATGTGGAGCTTGACACCTGTGAGGCGCATCAACTCTTTCCAGAAGGTGGAGGTAAACACCGGGTCCCTGTCCGAGACAATGGATTGCGGAATCCCGTGAAGGCGCACAATGTCGGAGAAGGCTTGAGCCACGGACTCAGCTGAATAAGGATGAGCCAAGGCGACGAAGTGACAGTACTTACTGAGGCGGTCCACTATGGTCAGAATCACAGATTTGCCGCCGACGCGCGGCAAAGCCTCGATGAAGTCCATCCCGATGTCCGACCAAACTGCCGTGGGCACCGTCAAGGGGAGGGGCAGTCCTGCCGGTTGAAGGTGTTCTGATTTGTACCTCTGGCAGGTGGTACAGGCGCGAACGAAATCCTGGACCACGGTGCGGAGGTTGGGAGAGTGGAAATCCCGGCGAAGACGGTGAAGTGTGCGCTGAACGCCCTCATGCCCGTCCTCATGGACAACAGTGATGATTTCTTGAAGAAGTGGGGCGCCCGGCGGGATGTAGAGGCGCCCTGGAAAGCCACTAGGCAGTCAATGACTGACCAGGGAGCCGCGCGCTGATTGGGAACAATTTCGGCCTTGAGCGCGACCAGCGCTGGTTCCTGATCGTTAGCCAGGCGAAGCCGTGCAATGAAGTCGAAGCGCGGCCCAGAGAGAGCGAGGACAGCAGCTTCCTCGGTGTTGGTGGCCACTCCCTGCCCCGAGATGATGTGCCCCAAGTAGGCAATGGAGTTGACTCCGAAAGCACACTTGGATCTTTTGACGAACAGCCGGTGTTGGTGGAGAACAGAGAGGACAGCACGCACATGGCGGAGGTGATCAGCAAAGGAGGCGCTGTAGATCAGTATGTCGTCGAAGAAGACGAGGACGAAGCGGCGTAGGAATGGGCGCAGAACATCGTGCATCAGCGCTTGGAAGGTTGCCGGGGCATTGCATAACCCGAACGGCATGACGAGGAACTCATAGAGCCCTTCATGTGTCTGGAACGCCGTCTTCTCCACGTCGGCTGGGTTCATGCGAACCTGATGGTAGCCCGAGCGGAGGTCGAGTTTGGTGAAGAAGTGGGCGCCGTGCAGCTCATCCAAGAGCTCGTCGACCAATGGCGTTGAGAGCCCTGTAGTCAATGTAGAATCGCCATGTCCTGTCGGCTTTCTTGACCAGCAAAACTAGGGACGAGAAGGCTGAGGTGCTGCGTTGGATGAGCACTTGGCTTAGCATGGAAATACATTGGCACTCCAATTCATCTTTGTGGGCAACCGGGTAGTGGTATGGCCGAACCGCCACCGGCTGGGACCCCGGGATGATGTTGATGCAGTGGTCCCGAGATCGTGGTGGAGGCATACCGGTCGGTTCAGCGAAGACAGAGGTGAACTCCTCCAGCAGGGTCGGCATGAGGTCGGTGGAGCTGCATGTCTGCAGGCCGGGGCTGGCTGGCCTGGCCATGCCCTTCCAGCACACCTGATGATCGTGGTGCCAGAAGAACATGGTGAGTGCCCCGAAGTCCCATAGGATCGGGCCTAGGGACGCTAGCCATTGCGTGCCCAGCACGACGTCGTATCCGGCCAGCGGCAGGGCGAAGAAATCAGTGGAGAAGGTGGCGCCCTTGATGGAGAAGGCGGCCCCCTGGTACACGCCAGGGCACGGCACGCGTTCGCCGTTGGCCACCGTGACTTTCATGCCCCCGTGCGGCTGGAGCTGGAGGGAAGTGCGGGCGGCTGCTTCCTCCGAGACGAAATTGTGGGTCGATCCCGAGTCCAGCAGGGCCAGCAAGGAAACCCCGCCCAAGAGGATGCGCACCTGCACCCGCCCAAGATATTTATGGGATACTTTTTTTGATAATATGTTTATTTGGAGTCTTAAATGTTGGCGCTATTTTCATCAACGTGGTCAATTTGAAATTAGTTTGACTATAACAATCTAGAATTGTATCCTTTCAAGAACAGAGGTTGTATTATTTAGATGTGGCATTAATCTCCAGGACCTGTCATGACTTGGTCCGTAGTTATTTGAATAGCTCTCCAACAAGCAAGGAAGCTATTTATCATCTATTAACTAAGCCTGGGCATTCGGGTTACCCGGAAAATTCGGGTCAGGTAATTCGGGTTTTTTAAAATTCGGGTTTTCAAAAATGATATCCGATATGTGTCCCAAAATAGTATTACCCGATTTTCCGGGTACCCGATTTTTCGGGTTCGGGTAATCCCAATATACCCGGAATTAGAGAACACATCAATTTTAACATAACCTTAACTACAAGGCAACTGGTTACTACTCAGTACTACTCGCTAGGGATCGCTGAAGCCTGAAGTAGTACTGGTCTTGCTCAATACAGCAAGACAACTGGTTACTACTCTGTAGTCAGTACTGCAAGGCCACGAAGGGACTCAAGTCACTGGTGGGCTGGCCGGCTAGGCCAGGCCATGTTCTTGCTCGCGTGAAGAACTGAAGTGAAGACACATATTGACAGATACACAATGAAAGGTTGGGAAGTTCGGCCTCAGTAAAATTCGGGTACCCAGGAGAATAACCCGAATTACCCAAAAAAAAAATCAGGTTTTCACAGTTTAGATCTGAATAAGTGACAGGGTTTTTCGAGTTCGAAAAATATTTCGGTTCCGGGTAATGGGTAACGGGTAATGTGCCGAGGCTTACTATTAACAAGCAATGTTTGCATTTAAAAAAGTAATCTTTCCTGCTTTTTACATGTTACTTAGCTTATTGAATAGCCAGAAAGACTTATAATTTAAAATGGAGTATAAAGAAAGGTAAAAAATATGATGAGAACTATTTTGCCTTTTTTTTCTTGTACAAATCCCACCTAATTGCATGTGCATAGGAAACGACTTTAGTGGCCATTATTCAGAGTTATAATCAATTTTTTTCAGTGTATATGAACCATTGGCTTGTTATGATTCTCATTAATTAATCTATTACAACTTTTTGTGTATACAAATGACATGCTTATGCTGAAAATTTTGCTCTTTTGTCGAAACTATTGATGTCTTTTGATAGGTGGGTGGGCAATGCCTTAGGTTGCCTTAGTTGAAGCTTGAAGCCTGGATCAAAAACCGATGGACTTGTGCTATAGAAAAAAAAAGTTGTACAGGTAGACAGGAGCCAAGCATTTGAAATCAAATTTACCATATTTTGGCAGGATGAGAACACAGGCAAGGTTCCTTGTGTAGTTTCTCAGGACCTATTTAGGCAAAAGTTTGCCGTGTGCTGCTTTACATTTTTATGCAGCATTGTACTTAAATTTGTTAAAATCACAAATGTTGTAGTTAGTATTTCTTTGGTAATCTGTAGAACAACTTAATGTCGATATGGATTTTTTTTTCTCTAATATGTTAGCTTGGCAGCTTCTTCTAGTACGGATGTTTTGACCTTATTCGAGACTTAATATATTTAGATCCATATGTATCAAGTTTGGATATTCAACAAATCATTTATTTTTTATGTTGGTAGTGAACTGTATCCTGTGTGTCATAGTTGACACTATCTGCATCGCTAAGGTTTGCTAGGGTTTTATACTCCCAACATACTCGTAAAGAAAATTGTTTAAGACAACAACATGGTATAATTTTGATTTCATATTTCTACAAAAATATTTTGTTAAAAAATGATATATTATATGTATATTTGTATGAGTATACTTCAAGACAATATATTTATATGGTCTGTATGAGTTATTCATGATTTATATTTTTAATGTTTGATCAAAATTTTATCTGAAATGACTTCTTTTTATGGGTATGGAGAGAGTACAAGACAAATTAGTTATGTTCTCACACGTTGAATGAGTTAAAGTGAACAGTTCTGAACGTGCAAACGCAAGGTCAGTAATTTTTCTGCGCTGCAGTCCTGTAACCTGCTAGCCATGAAGCTGGATTGGATATGGATTTCGATGATTCCATATTTCGTCTTATATAATTTTTTCTCTCTCATATCTCAGTAGATGAACCATGCCGGAGATATTGGATATTGATATCTATATTTGAGCGGGTTAACGAAAAGTAGTAAAAAGAGATGAATTGTGAGAGCTCAACAGCATCTCCAGCAATACTATCTACCTATTTATCCGTCTAGGTAGTCACCTATTTTTCTACTAATATTTTGCTCTTAACTTCAACAATACTACCTCAAAAAGGCTATCCAAACTTAAACAAGCAGAGAATGACACGTAGGTCCCACATGTCATCCTCTCTCGTGTTACTCTCGTCCGAGACGGGAGCAAACATGGAGCCCAAGAACAGCGCCCTCGCCAAGATCGTGTAGGGGGCAGGCCGCCGCATCGGCAAGCTTGTGCTAGGGGCAAGGCGAGCCCACATGGGGGAGGTCGTGCCACTGCCACAGCGAGCCGAGGTCCGCCATTGCCGCTCGGCGTGCGAGGTCCGCTCGGCCAGAAAGCTGCCGCCTCGTCCCTCTGCCGAGGAAGAGCACTGTGAAGGAGCCGCGCCATTGGGAAGAGCGCCGTCGGGTGAAAGTCCTTAGTTTGGTTTTGGCAATTGATGAAACCTAGTTACTAACCTACGTGCAAAGTGTGTAGCTAAAGAAAGGTTAGTAAGAGATGATGTGATGATCAAGTGGAGATCAAGTGAAGAAATGGTGAAAAGAAAGAAATAAGGGGCTAGAGGCAAAGGTAAAAGGATAGGGCTCTTTGTTTCGGTAATCAAGGCACTTAGCGAGTGCGATCACATTTATGATAGAAGGCCGGACTATTAAGAGTGAAATTACTTTGTGAACCCGGTCGACAAGTGCTCTAGGTTGCATTTAGATTGCATTCAATTGAAAACTAACCTAGAGAAACTAACTCTGCCTTGCAAACGTGCTTAAAACATGCTAACACACGTGCCTAAGAGTGTGAACACTTAATTGTTAGCCTATGAGAGCAATGGCAGTGAGAAAGACTTGCAAAAGCACTCAGAGGTGCACTGGACGCCGGACGCATCCGGTGTACATTTGATCTATCTGGAACCTCTCTGAGTAGACACCGGACGCTAGAACGGTAACTCCAGCGCGTCCGGTGACTTCAAATGTGCGTCCGATGCTAACTGCGCGAAGCTGACTCGGTGAACACATCGGACGCCCTAACTGTGGATGCATCCGGTGCCATTTTGAGCTCTCTGGATACCCTCTACATGGACACCGGACACAGGCGACGAAGCGTCTAGTGTGACGGCTCCGCGCCGGTGCGAGCGCGCGCAGCATTGAATTTTAAAAGGCTAGTACACGTGTCAATTGATGGTACACTGGACAATCACTGGACGCGTCCGGTGCGAACTTAAGGAGCGTCCGGTGTGCACGATTTCAGAACAAAAAGGCTAGATCTTTGAGCACGGTTATAAATAGGAGTGTGGCTGGCTTGGGGCATCTCTATTGCGCATTTTGATCTTTCTAAGCCTCTTGTGAGCAAAGCACACTCTCTCCAACTCTCTCCTCACGATTCAACTTGAGATTTTAATTGAGAGAGTGATTCAAGTGTAGTGATCATCATCCTACATCCTAGTGCACTTGGTGGCGGAGTAATTCTTGTTACTCTTGGTGATTGCCGTCACCTAGCCGGTTTGGAAGTGGAGAAGGTGTGGAGAAGCTTGGTGATTATGTTTGCTTACACCGGTGGATTGTGAGGGGTTCGTGCCTAACCCGAGCAGAGTGCTCAAAGGTAACTTAGTGGATTGCTCGTGTCATTGAGTTACTTCCTCCGTGGTAGGTCCTTGTGGCGCCTTGTGTAGGCTCAGTGTGTGATACCGATTAGCCACCGGACTACCGGTTGAAGTACACACAACGGGAACGTAGCGTGCCGGCAAGCACGTGAATCCCGGGGATAAATCTTGGAGTTCATATTGATTTTCTCACCTTCGAGTGAGTGATTGTGTTTATCCTGGTGATTGGCTTCATCTCATGGCAAAGGTATAACCTCCGAAGATCTTCTCTTTACTTTGTGCAAAGTAGTTAGTTCTCTAGCCTGTTTAGTCGTGTTTAGTTGTTTTGCTCTTACTAGTTAGCTTGTGTGGCTTAGTGCCTAGAGACACTAGACTTGTGTAGGTGGCTTGCTTAGATTAGTTGTTGCTCTAGCATTGCTTTTATAGCGTCTTGTGGTGCTAATCATTTGTTCTAGTACTTTGTAGAATTTTAATTTAGGTTATTCACCCCCTCTAGCCAACTCAGACCTTTCAAGTGGTATCGGAGCCGTGGTCATCGTTTAGTCAAGGCTTAACATCCTTCGGTGCATTGAAATAGCTCATATCATGTTCAATCATGTTGGGGGCAAACGACCTCACTTTGATGGCACAAGCTCATTTGATTATTGGAAGAGGAAGATGATGATGTATCTTGGCTCAATTCATGAGAAGGTGTGGGAGGTCACCGAAAAGGAGTACATTGTGCTTGATCCCGCAAGCCCCACACCTAGAGAGCAAGAGAACAACCAATGCAACACAATGGCACTCAACACCATATACATTGACATTGATTCAAAGGTGTTTGAGAAAATCAAAGATTTGGATAGAGCAAGTGAAGTGTGGACAAGACTAGAGCAAACCTATGAGGGCATTTCAACGGTAAAGAGTGCCAAGTTGTACATGCTCAAGGACAAGCTCACTAACTTCAAGATGGATGATGGAGAGAGCATTCTGGAGATGTTCTATAGGCTTCAAGTGTTCATCAATGGTCTCAAGGCCTTGGGTGAGAAAACAAGTGATGAGGACTTCTCCAATAAGTTTCTCATGTGCTTGCCGAAGAGGTTCAAGATTTTGAGGACTATCATCTTCCGGGGTGGCTTGAAGGGTGTCATTCCAAATGAAGTTCTTGGTGATGTGATGACCGAGGACCAATATAATGAGAAGAGTGATAGTGAGGAACTGAAGAAGGAGGATGACAAGAGCAAGAAGACCGTGGCATTCAAATCCACCACCTCTTCATCCAAGTACAAGGGCAAGGGCAAGAAAGTGCAATCAAGTGATGATGATGATGCATCTAGCCTTGATAGTGATGATGAGGCATTAGCTCTCTTTGTGTGCAAATTTAGAAGATTCATGAAGAAGAAGGGCTATATGGTGCTAGAAAACGAAGAGACAACTTCAAGGGCAAGGATGTTGTGAGAAAGTGCTACAATTGCAAGAGCCCGGATCATCTTGTGGCGGATTGTCCTCATGCTAGTGATGATGAAGATGATCACAAGAAGAGCAAGAAGGACAAGAAAGACAAGGTGGAAAAGAAAGAGAAGAAGAAGTTCAACTTCTCCAAGAAGAAGAAGGGTGGATCCTATGTGGTGACATGGGATAGTGATGCTTCCTCCGATGATGATGATTCTAGTGATGATGATGAGAGGAAGACATCCAAGAAGAAGGTCATGGCTTCCATTGCTATCAACAAGAGGCCTTCATTATTTGATTCATCATGCTTCATGGCTAAGTCCACTAATGTAAAATATGATGACTCAAGGGATGGATGATAAAAATGATAATGATAGTGATAGTGATGATGATGAACCTAGTGTAGCATAACTCATGGACCTGTTAGAGTAAGCCCAATATCTTATTAGCTCTAAGTCTAAGAAGTGCAAGGAATTGATCAAGAAGGTAAAAGATCTTGAGAAATCCCTTGATGAGCTAAATGTTTCTCATGAGTGTCTCAAAAAAGACCATGAGGATCTAAAATTAGCTCACACCAAGCTTGAGGAAGCTCACTCCTCACTCTTAGAACTAAGCAAGGTTGAGGATGTTGCTATAACATGTGATGTGGGTGTAACTTGTGACTAAATGAACGAATCAACTAATGAACCACTTGTTGCAACCACACCTAACAATACTAGCTCTTCATCATCATCCACCTCTACTTCTACCTTCACCACTAGTGTTGACCCAACACTAAAGGTTGAAAATGAGAAATTGAAGAAGGAGGTGGACAAGCTAACCCGTGCATTAGACAATGCCTATGGTGGGGATGCCCGCTTGCTACAATGTTTGGGTAGCCAAAGATATAGTAACTCTAAGGAGGGACTTGGCTATACTCCCAAGAAGGGCAAGGCGGCTTTTGTAACTCCAAAGCCTAGCTTTGTGAGGATCAATGGCCGGTTTTGCAACAAGTGCAAGCAAGTTGCGCATAATGAGGCAAATTGCATCACTAACAGCAACAAGAACAAGCAAATAAAATTTGCAAGTGCTAAATCAATTAGACTTGATTCTTGTTAAATGCTTACCAAGGGTGAGAAAGGTGTCAAAGTCAAATACATTGGTACATCTAAAGAGAGCCTAAGGTTGAAGGCTATTTGGGTACCAAAGGCTTTGGTTGCTAACCTCCGAGGACCCAAACAAGCATGGGTATCTAAAAGACATTGATTTGTTTTGTAGGTAAATTACAAAGCCGGAGGGAGGCATGAGGTTCTTGATAGTGGGTGTTCTCAACACATGACCGGTGATGCAATAATGTTCAACCAAATCAATTCTAGTGGCAATGCGTATGATAGTATCACATTTAGGGACAATAGCAAAGGAAAAGTGAGAGGGCTTGGTAAGATTGCAATATCCAATGACTTAAGCATTTCCAATGTGCTATTGGTAGATAGCTTGAACTTCAATCTATTGTCAGTTGCTCAATTGTGTGATCTCAGTTTCAAGCGCATATTTGGTGTTGATGATGTGGAAATCATTAGTGTAGATGGTTCTAACTTGATATTCAAAGTATTTAGATATGACAACCTCTACTTAGTGGATTTTGGTGCTAGAGAGTCACAATTGTCAATATGCTTACTCTCTGAGTCAAGTATGGGTTGGTTATGGCATAGAAGGCTTGGTCATGTTGGAATGAAACAATTGACCAAACTAGTGATGCATAACTTGGTTAGAGGCCTGAAAGATGTTGAATTTGAGAAGGACAAGTTATGTAGTGCATGTCAAGCTGGAAAATAAGTTGGCAACACCTATCCTAAGAAGAGCATGGTGAGCACTAGCAAACCATTTGAGTTATTGCACATGGATTTATTTGGACCAACCACCTATACAAGCATTGGGGCAACAAGTTTGGATTTGTGATAGTGGATGACTTCTCTAGGTATACTTGGGTGTTCTTTCTTATTGACAAGAGTGATGTGCATGCAATATTCAAGTCTTTTGTCAAGAGAATTTGCAATGAGTTTGAAACTACCATCAAAAGAGTGAGAAGTGACAATGGTATTGAGTTCAATAACACAAGAGTTGATGAGTTGTGTGATGAAATTGGGATCTAACATCAATTCTCGGCCAAGTACACACCTCAATCAAATGGGCTAGTTGAAAGGAGGAATAGGAGCCTCATTGATATGGCAAGATCTATGCTTAGTGAGTATGATGTGAGTCACTTATTTTGGGCCGAAGCAATCAATATGGCATGCTACTACTCCAATAGGCTCTATTGCCATTCTGTGTTAGAGATGACTCCATATGAGATCTTGAATGGAAGAAAGCCAAATATTACATACTTTTGGGTCTTTAGTTGCAAGTGCTATATATTAAAGAAGGGTGCTAGATTGAGCAAATTTGAGAAGAAATGTGATGAGGGATTCTTGCTTGGATATTCCACTACTAGCAAAGCTTATAGAGTTTGGAATTTGGGAAGTGGTCAACTTGAGGAAGTTGATGATGTTGAATTTTATGAAACCAATGGGTCACAAGATCAAGATGAGAATCTAGATGATGTGAGTGGACCTCAATTGGTAAAGGCTATGCAAGAGATGGACATTGATGACATGAGGCCAACTAGAAGATGACAAAGATCAAGTGCAAGTTTCATCCACTGATCAAGCTAGTGGTTCTCAAGTGCAAAATCAAGATCAAGCAAGTACTTCTCAAGTGAATCAATCCAATGCTCAACCAAGCTCAAACAATCAACCTCTTCAACCCATAAATGTTGCAAGAGATCATCCATTGGACCAAATTGTTGGTGACATTCAAAAGGGTGTGTAAATAAGATCAAGATTGGCATCATTTTTTCATTTGTATCACTTGAAGAGCCGGAGAATATTGAGAAGGCATTGGAAGATAGTGATTGGGTGAATGCTATGCATGAAGAGCTCAACAACTTTCAAAGAAATGAAGTTTGGGAATTGGCATAGAGACCAAAGAACTACAATGTCATTGGAACCAAATGGGTATTTAGAAACAAGCAAGATCAAGATGGTGTTGTTGTGAGGAACAAGGCAAAGTTAGTGGCACAAGGGTACACTCAAGTGGAAGGATTGGACTTTGGTGAAACTTATGCTCCGGTTGCAAGATTGGAAGCAATTAGGATCCTTCTAGCATATGCTTGTGCACGCAACATCAAACTCTACCAAATGAATGTGAAAAGTGCATTTCTCAATGGCTTCATCAATGAGCTAGTGTACATTGAACAACCACCCGGATTTGAAGATGAGAAGAAACCCAACCATGTGTACAAGCTAAGGAAGGCACTCTATGGTTTGAAACAAGCACCAAGAGCATAGTATGAGAGGCTAATGGATTTTCTCCTCTCTAAAGGGTTCAAGATGGGCAAGGTTGACACCATTCTCTTCACCAAGATTGTTGATGGTGATTTGATGATCATGCAAATATATGTGGATGACATTATCTTTGGATCAACAAGTCAAGTCTTGTGTGCGGAGTTTGAGAAGATGATGGAAAAAGAATTTGAAATGTCTATGATGGGTGAACTCACATACTTCCTTGGATTGCAAATCAAACAAATAAAGAATGACACATTCATTAGTTAAGGGAAGTACACTAGAGATATGATCAAGAAGTTTGGAATGCAAGATGCAAAATCAATTAGCACTCCCATGGGCACTAGTGGAAGCTTGGATGAGAATAAAAGTGGCAATATGGTTGATCAAAAGGCATATCGGTCTCTAATTGAAAGCTTACTCTATGTCACCGCATCAAGACCAGATGTCATGTTTAATGTATGCATGTGTGCTAGATATCAAGCATCTCCTAGAGAGAGTCATATGATGGCCACAAAGAGGATTTTGAGATATTTGAAGCACACTCAAAATGTTGGATTGTGGTATCCCAAGGGTGCAAAGTTTGAATTGATTGGATATGCCGATACGGACTATGCCGGTTGCAAGATCAATAGAAAGGGTACATCGGGCACATGTCAACTCTCGGGAAGATCTCTTGTCTCATGGTCATCCAAGAAGCAAAATAGTATATCACTCTCCACCGTCGAGGCCGAATACATTAGTGCGGGAGTTGTTGTGCTCAAATTTTGTGGATGAAGGCAACTTTGAGGGACTATGGAATCAACTTCAAGAAAGTGCCATTGTTTTGTGACAATGAGAGCGCCGTCAAGCTAACCAACAATCCGGTTCAACATTCTAGAACCAAGCATATTGATGTGAGGCACCACTTCAATCCGGATCATCAACAAAAGGGTGATATTGACATTCAAAGTATTGGAACCGATGATCAATTGGCCGATATACTCACCAAGCCACTAGATGAGAAGAGGTTTTGCAAGTAGATAAATGAATTGAATATTCTCGATTTCTCCAATATGAGTTGAGACCACCCCACACATATATGACATACCTCTACTCCGACAAAGCAAGGTCAAATTGTTTGACATGGCATTCGTACTTGCTAGGGACATGTTTAGAGCATATAGGCATACATTTGACATCTTAGGATCATTCAGGGAAATAATTTTTTTTGATGTATGCATGCTACCACTATTGCTTTTCTTGAACGTATGGACTAGTGGTAACATATGACATGTGTATATGCTTGATCCCCTAGTGTTCAATCTAGTTCATGAGCTCAAGGTGTATAACTTAACATGGGCAAGACAACCCCTAGTGGCGTGAAGAATTTTGTCCTTGGATCAAACTTAGTTATATATCCTAGGCGAGTGCACTAGATTGAGCCAAAGTGATATTTGAACTCTCTCTCCAAATCAAATGAACTTGACTTACTCTCTCCACTAAAATTAACCTTTTTGTGAAATTGTCGCCAAAGGGAGAGAGAAAGTTAAAAAAGAAAGAGAAAGCGCGATGAACCATCATTAGGCCGGTGATGGGAGAGCAATAGGCCAAAGAAAAGGGGTAATTAAAATTTTGAAGCACACAAGTAGGGGGAGCAAGCTCATATGAGAGTTGTTGCATTTGTTTGTGCATTAATCATATGTTTGCTCATTGCATTTGTATTTACTTTCAAATACATGCTTGTGTGGCGTATTGCTTGTAGTAGGACATGAATGATGATTTGAACTACTAGCATGTGTAGGGGGTAACAAGTTGGTCTTTTTCTTACAGGTGGTAACTAGAGTTTGTTTATAATGTGATCTCATGGTATGCTCTAGTGTTTGTGACCTTTTAGTTACTAAGGTTCTAAGGATGGTGTACATGGCAACTCCGATGGTATCACGCTTCAAAGATCCATTCTATACACCTTATCATCATTTTGGTAGAACTAATCTTCATGAAAATTCATATGTGCTAGCTTCAAATTCAAACTCGATGCACATATGGTAACACCCCTGGTGTTACGATAACTAAAACCGGCCATGTCATCATGATTGCATGTAAGTCATCCCGCATAAACTCATTGTTACTGTGCATCACTAAGATAAATTTTTATTTTAAAATGAGATTGTGCTTAGGTACCTTTGAGTAACTTTATGATTTAAATATTTATTCCTGTGTATGCCTTTAAATCCAAATAGAATATAAAAAGGAAGACAATTAAGAACCCTAATCGGACCCAAAACTCTAAATCAAAAACTAAATAGAATCAAAGGTTGAGCCTTAAACAACAGTTGTAAATCTTTAAAAGTTGAGCAACTTCTATTTTGGAAAATTTTGAAGTTATCAAAAAGAATTTCAAACAAAACCCTAACCTATGTTTTAAAGCTTAAATTTGAAATACAAATTCAAAACCTAAAAAGAATCTGATGATGGTCCCTTAACAAAAGTTTTAGTCCTTTCAAAATTGAACAACTTTCATTTTTGGAGATTTTGAAGTTGTGCAATAGAAATTCAAATTAATCTCAAATCAATGCTTTGAAATTCAAATTTGAAATGCTATTTCAAAAATTAATAAGAATCTGACAAAACTTGTTTAATGAAAGCTATAGGGCTTGTCAAGTAAAATCGCTTTTATTTTTGAAGATTTTTAAGTTATTGAGAAAAATTTTGAGAATTGAACTGGATTCAAAATGAAATTCAAATCCTCAATTTACCCCCTTTTTAATTATTCAAAATCTATTCAAATTTTGAAAATAGCCCAAAAACGAAAGTTGTTCAACATGAAATTTCCTACAATCCATATTTGGGTGATTTTTCTAGTCACTATGTAAAATAAAAAGTAATTGCACCAAAAATTGGAATAGGCTTGCAGTGTGCTACAGTACACCTAGGGGGGGGTCCGATTCCTGCCGCGCGTGCGCGCGCCGGCCGCCGGCGCTGCCCTGGCCCGGCCGGCCGTCTGTCGTCACCAGCGCTGCCGCGAGGTCGTTGGGGGCCCCGGCACCCCTCGCCCTTATCCACATCTTCCCCGTTCCTTATAAGCGACGGCCGTCCCTCCCTTCTCCATTTCCCCTCCCCATTGCCGCTGACGAGTACCGCTCGGTCTTTGGAAAAATTAGCCCTCACCAAGCTATTTCCGTCCAATTCCACGAGCCAGGGAAACCACCACATACTAGCGCACCTGTTGAATCCTTTTGTTCCGTTTGACATCGTCGAAATCGCCGGAGCGACGGTTTTCTTCTCTGCGGCCGGTTTCAGCGCCACCACGAGCACCTCGACGTGCCCAGTCTGCTCCGGTGAGCTTCGTCTAGTTTTGTTGCGCGTTTTGGCTTCTCCTTGGCTCCGCGATGCTCAAGCGTTAGACGGTTTTCGGTTTGGTGCACAGGACGCAGTGGAACGCCGCTCGCGGTCGTGTCCACGCCACCGTGAGCACGGTTGACGCCGACGAGGTAGCTCCAAGCCGTCTCTGCCCCAACCACCGCATGCATACGGCTCTTGGTGGGCTCCAGTTTCTACCCGAGCCAGTTATTTGAACTCTACCGCCGACGGGGCAGCCGGAGCGTCTCTCGCCGTCGTGCCGCACCTCGGCTAGCCGCCATGGCCGTGGCCAGAAGTGCTCTGAACCTTAACTCGCTTAGATGGTTGCCTAGATCAGTAAGTGATGTGGTTGATAAGGTGTTGGGCATGTTTTCACCACCGGAGACTCTGTCTCCGATGAGCTCCACCTCACCGGAGCGCGGCCGTGCCGCTGCGGTCGCGTGTGTGGACAACCCAAGCTCTGAGCTAGCTAACCAACTACCTTAGGAAGTACGCGAGTGAAAGCCCATGTTTGGTTTTGGGTAATTGATGAAACCTAGTTTGCTAACGATTGCTCTAAGTGTTTCATGAGAATTGATTAGCAAATGGCAAGATAGAGCAAAGGACCGGGTCGGTGGAGGTCACAAGTGAAGGGCAATGACGGCGTCCATGAAAATGGTGTAAGTCCATCAACAAAGGAGAAAGCCCTATTGACGGCATCCATGCAAATGGTATAAGTCCATCATCATAGGTGTTCACAAGGTCCATCAAGAGATGAGAAGGAAGTTGATAAGAAACCGGGAACTCAAGGCAAAGGTATAACCAATAGGAGCTCTTTTGGTTTTGGTGATCAAGACTCCATAGAGGGAGTGATCACATTTAGGATAGATAGCCGTACTATCAAGAGGGGCGAAATCGTTGATGAAATACGGTTATCAAGTGCCACTAGGTGTTCATGATCATTGCATATGCATATAGATGCTAGTGACACTAACTTGACCCGTGGAAAACTCTTTGAAAAAGGCTAACACACGTGCACCTAAGTAAGAGACACTTTGGAGTGTTAGTGACTTAAGAAACGGGGTGAAGTTCGAGGGTTAGAGAGGGTTTGGTCCTCTCTTCCTCGGCAGGATTCGGCGAATTTCGGAAAAGTTACAATAGAGAAACCAGCGTCGGACCGTATTGTCACAGAGCGTCGGACCATTAGCCTCAGTCCGACGGCTAACACTGCTGAGAGCGTCGGACGCTCAGTTTCGGAGCGTCGGACTATTGTCCGAAGCGTCCGACGGTGCAGAGCGACGAAGAGGTGACACGTGGAGAGCAGAGGAGCGTCGGACTCTCGGCGTTAGTCCGACGGTGGGCGTCGGACTAACGTCCGACGGTTTTCAGCGCTCGGGGAGCTCTCTGGAAACGTCGGACGCTGGCGAGTTTTAGTCCGACGGCCTGTTGTTTTAGAGTCCGACGGTGGATACGTGTAGTGCGTCGGACCGTGAGATTTGGTCCGACGGCCTACCGTCCGACGGTCGTTTTGGCGCGAGGAAATAGCCGTTGTGATCCAACGTTCGACTTCAAACGGCTAGTGACACGTGGCGTTCATCCGAGGCGTCGGACCGTGCGGATTAGTCCGACGCTCTGGCCGTCGGACAGTCCGACGGTACGCAGTGAACTCTAAACGGCTAGTTCTTTGTGTGTGGCTTATAAATAGCGACTTGGCCGGTTTGGGGAGGATCTCTTGGCACTCCTAAACATCATAACATACTTGTGAGCCTTCCCACTCCACTCTCACTCATCCTACTTGATTGTGTTCATCATTTGGTGAGTTTGGAGAGCATCAAGTGCATTGCATTGATTGAGATCATCTAGAGGCACTTGGTAGTGGTATTTCGCAGCGGTTTCTCTTGTTACTCTTGGAGTTTGCCGACTCCTAGACGGCTTGGAGCTGCGAGGATCGTTGAGGGGAGTTGGTGATTGTCTCCGCCTCCGATCAAGGTATTGTGAGGGGTTCTTGAGCCTATCCCCGCGGGAGATCGCGAAAGGCATCTTTAGTGGATTGCTCGTAGCTTGGTGGATCCCCATCTTGTGTTGGTTGTGCGGCACCCTTGAGAAGGGTTTGGCGTGTGATGCCAATTAGCGCGTGAACCTCCAAGTGGGTGTATCGCTACAACGAGGACTAGCTTGCCGGCAAGCAAGTGAACCTCGGTAAAAAATCTTGTGTCATCTCTCTACCGAGGATTTCCATTGAATTTGATTGATTGGTTATATTGGACTTCATATCTTCTCTACACCGGGGGTATTGAAATCACCTTCTCTCTTTACTTTTGTGTACTTATTCTCGTGTGTAGCTTGTTAGTTAGTTGCTCACTTAGGAGTAGTGTTTAGTAGTGACATAGCCTTTGAGAGTGAACTAGTGATCATTGTGTAGTATACTTGTCTAGTTGGCTTGCATAGTGTAGTTTAGAGCTAGTGCTTTGCAAAGCTTGCTATTGTTACTAATCGGCTTGTGAAGTGTTGTTTGTAGATTTTTATAGGCTATTCACCCCCCTAGCCATTTAGGACCTTTCAAGTGGTATCGGAGCCGAGGCACCGTTGATTTGAGGCTTAACAACCTACGGTGTAAAAATGGCTCAACTCAACATTCACATCAACAACACCAAGAAGCCACCCCAATTTGATGGCACAAATTATGCATATTGGAAGAGCAAGATGACCTCACACATCAAGTCAATCAATAGAGAGGTTTGGAAGGTTGTGGAAACAAAGATTGAGATTGCCAATGCGGCCAATCCCACAACCGCCGAAGAAAGATTGCTTCAACTCAATGACATTGCGGTTTGTGCTATTCATGAGGCCGTAGATGAAAAAGTGTTTGAGCAAATCAAGAACATTGAGAGTGCTCATGAAGCTTGGAAGAAGCTTGAGGAATCATATGAGGGCACCAAGGGTGTAAAGGCCGCCAAAGCATACATCTTGAAGGACAAGTTTGCAAGCTTCAAGATGAAGGATGATGAAACCGTGCCGGAGATGTTCCATAGATTGCAAGTCATTGTGAATGATCTCAAAGCCGTGGATGAAGAGGTGAAGGATAGTGACTTCTCCATGAAGTTCTTGAAGAGCTTGCCCAAGCGGTTTGCCACATTGATCACGGTCATGGTGAAGACAACATTGAGTGAATTGACTCCAAATCAAGTGCTAGCGGAGGTAATGACCGATGATGCTTATAGAGATGATGATGATAAAGAAGAGTTGATCAATAAGAAAAAGAAAGAAAAAGATGAAGACTCCAAAGATAAGAAGAAGAAGAGTGTGGCATTCAAAGCCACATCCTCATCAAAGGGCAAGAGCAAGGCCAAAGAAGAGTCAAGTGAAGATCCCTCTAGCACAAGTGAAAGTGATGAAGAAATGGCCCTTCTAGTAAGAAGATTTGGCAAGTTCATGAAGAAGAAGGGCTACCGGGCAAGAAGAAAGAAGAATACAAGAAGATTTGATGGCCCTAGAAGATGCTTCAATTGTGGAAGCAAAGATCACTTGGTAGCCGATTGCCCACACTCAAGTGAAGATGATCACAAGGGCAAAAAGAAGAACAAGCATGAGAAGAAGGAGAAGAAAGAGAAGAAGGAATCTTCATACAAGAAGAAGAAGAACTATTCTCATGTGGTGACATGGGATAGTGATGCCTCTTCAAGTGATGAAGAGAGTGATGATGATAAGAAGAGCAAGAGGAAGGCACATGCAAGCATTGCCATTCATGACAAGCCTTCCATCTTCGACACTCCTTCTTGCTTCATGGCTAAGGGCTCTAAGGTATCATCCGACACCGAATCTAGTGATGATGATAGTGATGATGACCTAACAAAAGAAGAATTAATTGAAATGCTTGATGATGCACGTATTCATTTTGATAAACTTAGAAAGGAATGCAAGGGCTTGCGCAAGGACAAACAATCCATTGAGCAAGAACTTGAGGAACTTAGAGCATCTTATGAGAGTCTAAAGGAAGACCATAAGAAGCTCCAAAAGGTTCACACTAAGCTTGATGAAGCTCATTCTTCTCTAGTTGAGCAAAATGAAGACTTGCAACAACAAGTGCAAAAGAAAGAAACTAAAACTTGCAACATAGGTGTAACATGTGACATATCTTGTGAACCTATTGTTGTTACCACTAACCCTTCTTGTAGCACTTCCACTACTACCTCACCCGCTAGTGACCCTTCACTAGTAGTTGAGAACAAGAACCTAAAGGAGGAGGTTAGAAAGCTCAATCACTCCTTAGCTAAGGCTTATGGTGGTGAGGACCGCTTGCTTATGTGCTTGGGTAGCCAAAGGGCATCTCTCCACAAAGAGGGATTGGGCTATACCCCCAAGAAAGGCAAAACCGCCTTTGCTCCTCACAAGACTTGTTTTGTGAAGATAAATGGCCGGTATTGCGCAAAATGCAAGCAAGTTGGTCACTTAGAGCAAGATTGCAAAAACAAGAAATCCAATGCTTATGTATCCTCAATTAAGTTTGATTCTTGCTATATTCTCACAAAGGGCTCAAACGGTGTGAAGGCTAAGTTTGTTGGTACATCCATGTTAGGTCCAAAGAAGAAGACCATTTGGGTACCAAAGAGCTTAGTCACTAACCTTCAAGGACCCAAGCAAGTTTGGGTACCTAAAAGGAATTGATCCCTTTTTTTTTAGGTCAATTACAAAGCCGGAGGGAGGCATTGGGTGCTTGATAGTGGATGCACTCAACATATGACGGGTGATTCTAGTATGTTTGGCTCTCTCAACACAAGTGCAAATAGTGGCTATGATGCAATCACATTTGGTGACAACAAGAAAGGGAAAGTGAGAGGACTTGGTAAAATTGCTATCTCCAATGATATGTCTATCTCAAATGTGTTGCTAGTTGAAAGCTTGAATTTCAATTTACTCTCGGTTGCACAACTTTGTGATCTTGGTTTCAAGTGCATATTTGGGGTTGATGATGTTGAAATTGTTAGTGTTGATGGGTCAAATTTGATATTCAAAGGATTTAGATATGACAACCTATATCTTGTGGATTTCAATGCTAGTGAAACTCAATTGTCAACTTGTTTGATCACTAAGTCAAGTTTGGGTTGGTTATGGCATAGAAGGCTTGGTCATGTTGGAATGAAACAATTGAACAAACTAGTGAAGCATGATCTAGTTAGAGGCTTGAAAGATGTCACTTTTGAGAAAGATAAGCTTTGTAGTTCATGTCAAGCCGGCAAACAAGTTGGAAATACACATCCTAAGAAGAGCATGATGAGTACTAGTAAAGCTTTTGAGCTCTTGCATATGGACTTGTTTGGACCAACCACATATACTAGCATTGGTGGGAGCAAGTATGGATTTGTGATTGTGGATGACTATACTAGATATACATGGGTATTCTTTCTTGTTGACAAGAGTGAAGTGTATGATATATTCAAGTCTTTTGTCAAGAGAAGCCAAAATGAGTTTGAAACAACCATCAAGAAAGTTAGAAGTGACAATGGTAGTGAATTCAAGAACACCAAGATTGATGAATTGTGTGATGAGTATGGCATTGGACATCAATTCTCACCCAAGTATACACCACAGTCAAATGGCATTGTTGAAAGAAAGAATAGAACCTTAATAGATATGGCAAGATCAATGCTAAGTGAATACAATGTTAGTCATTCTTTTTGGGCCGAAGCAATCAACACCGCTTGCTACTACATCAACCGCTTATATTGTCATGGTATGCTTGCAAAGACTCCTTATGAGCTATTGAATGGTAGAAAGCCCAACATTGCATATTTTCGGGTTTTTGGTTGCAAATGTTACATTCTCAAGAAAGGCACAAGATTGAGCAAGTTTGAAAAGAAATGTGATGAAGGCTTCTTACTTGGCTATTCAACCACAAGCAAGGCATATAGAGTTTGGAATTTGGCTAGTGGTACTCTTGAGGAGGTACATGATGTTGAATTTGATGAAACCCAAGGCTCTCAAGATGAAGTTGAAAATCTTAGTGACGTGAGAGAAAATGACTTGGCAAATGCAATGAAAAATATGGATATTGGTGATATTAGGCCAAGGCAAGTCAATGAAGATGAAGATGATGGTGCAATTCATACTAGTATGCAAGTTGAAAATGAAGCAAGTACAAGTGACTCACAAGATCAATCTCAAGTGCAAGATCAACAAGCTAGTTCATCTCAATCCAATGATCAAGTTCCTATTCTCCAACCGGTCTCTATTGCAAGGGATCATCCTTTGGATCAAATCATTGGTGGTATTCAAAGTGGAGTTCAAACTAGAGCAGGACTAGCTCAAATTTGTGAGCATTTCTCATTTGTGTCAACCATAGAGCCAACCAAGATTGAGGAAGCATTGCAAGATGTTGATTGGGTTAATGCTATGCATGAAGAGCTCAACAATTTCACAAGAAATCAAGTTTGGGAACTAGTGGAAAGACCAAAGAAACACAATGTGATAGGAACCAAATGGGTCTTTAGAAACAAGCAAGATCAAGATGGCATAGTAATAAGGAACAAAGCTAGATTGGTTGCACAAGGTTATACTCAAGTGGAAGGTCTTGATTTTGGAGAAACCTATGCACCGGTTGCTAGATTGGAGGCCATTAGAATCTTATTAGCCTATGCTTGTGCCCACAACATCAAGCTATATCAAATGGATGTCAAGAGTGCATTTCTAAATGGGTACATTAATGAGTTGGTTTATGTGGAACAACCTCCCGGATTTGAAGATGTGAAGAAACCCAACCATGTGTACAAGCTAAGAAAGGCATTGTATGGTTTGAAGCAAGCACCTAGAGCATGGTATGAGAGATTGAGAGATTTCTTGCTCTCAAAAGGGTTCAAAATGGGAAAGGTTGATACAACTCTCTTCACTAAGAAGCTTGGTAATGATTTATTTGTGTTGCAAATATATGTGGATGATATTATATTTGGATCAACAAATCAAGATTTTTGTGAAGAATTTGAAAATATGATGGCAAGTGAGTTTGAAATGTCCATGATTGGTGAGCTTAGCTACTTCCTTGGTCTTCAAGTTAAGCAAATGAAGAATGGTACATTTGTAAGTCAAGGAAAGTACATAAGGGACATGGTAAAGAAATTTGGATTAGAACATGCAAAGCCCATGAATACTCCTATGGCAACTAATGGGCATTTGGACTTGGATGATAGTGGCAAAATGGTAGATCAAAAGCTATATAGATCAATGATTGGAAGTCTCCTTTATGTGACCGCATCTCGACCGGATGTCATGTTTAGTGTGTGCATGTGTGCAAGATTTCAAGCCTCACCAAGAGAAAGTCATTTGAAAGCCGCAAAGAGAATATTGAGGTATTTGAAGGGCACACAAGATGTTGGGTTGTGGTATCCTAAGGGGTCCAATTTTGAGCTTATTGGATATTCGGACTCCGACTATGTCGGTTGCAAAGTGGATAGAAAGAGCACTAGTGGAACTTGTCAATTGCTTGGAAGGTCACTTGTATCATGGTCTTCAAAGAAGCAAAATAGTGTTGCTCTCTCAACGGCCGAAGCGGAGTACATTAGTGCCGGAAGTTGTTGTGCACAATTGCTTTGGATGAAGGCAACCTTGAGTGATTTTGGATTGAAATACAAGAAAGTGCCTCTGCTATGTGACAATGAGAGTGCTATCAAGCTAACCAACAACCCCGTGCAACATTCAAGAACAAAGCACATTGACATAAGGCATCACTTCATTAGAGATCACCAAATCAAAGGGGACATTGCAATTGAAAGTGTTGGCACCGAAGATCAATTAGCGGATATCTTTACCAAGCCACTTGATGAGTCAAGATTTTGCAAGTTGAGAAATGAGCTAAACATACTAGACTACTCCAACATGAAGTGAAAAGCATCCTACATTATATGACATGCCTCTCCTTCGACTAAAGCAAGGTAAAATTGGTTGACATGGCATTCATACTTTGATAAGGATTTGTCTAGTTCATGTAGACATGAAATGCATCTTATAGGCTCATTCATGAAAAATCAAATGCTTTCATGTATATATGGTATCACTTTTGTTCTTTATGCTTGTATGATCAAGTGGTAGCATATGACATATTGATGGGCTTGCAAACCTAGTGTTGAATCTAGAACATGAGCTCATGATGTGTAACTTAACATGGTCAAGATAACCCTACAAGTAAGGTGTGAAGAAGCTTGTCCTTGGATCAAACTTAGTTACATATTCTAGGCAAGTAATCTAGATTGAACCAATGTGAAAATGAACTAAACCCCATTTATTGACTTGATATTCACATAATTTGCACCATTTTTGGTGATTGTTGACAAAGGGGGAGAAGAAAGTCACAAAGATAAGAAAGGAAAGGGGTCAATTAAAAATTTGAAAGCACACAAGTAGGGGGAGCAAGCTCATTAATAAGTTGTTGCATTTGTGTATGCATTAACATATGAAATGTTGCATTGTCAAAACTTCAATTCCTATACTTGTTTGAATTGATGAAATGCTTAGAAATAGGATTTGAATGGTGATTTGACAAACTAGCATGCATAGGACTTATATGTCATACAAAGTACCTCTTTTACTTAAATGTTGATCTCACGAGGTATTTTGAGTTTGTGATGCATGACTAGTAAACAATGGTGCTAAGGATGGTATATTTCCGCAACTCCGATGGTATCACGCTTCAAAGGTCCATTCTATATACCTTAGCATCATTTGATAGTAGTAGCTCACCCAAACTTTCAAATTCATGCATATGTGAAAAATTGAACCAAACACAAGGAATCACATATGTAGGGGGAGCTAATACTACCAAAGTGCAAACTTGGTTTTCATTTCATATCTTTGTGAAGGTTGTCATCAATTACCAAAAAGGGGGAGATTGAAAGCCCATGTTTGGTTTTGGGTAATTGATGAAACCTAGTTTGCTAACGATTGCTCTAAGTGTTTCATGAGAATTGATTAGCAAATGGCAAGATAGAGCAAAGGACCGGGTCGGTGGAGGTCACAAGTGAAGGGCAATGACGGCGTCCATGAAAATGGTGTAAGTCCATCAACAAAGGAGAAAGCCCTATTGACGGCATCCATGCAAATGGTATAAGTCCATCATCATAGGTGTTCACAAGGTCCATCAAGAGATGAGAAGGAAGTTGATAAGAAACCGGGAGCTCAAGGCAAAGGTATAACCAATAGGAGCTCTTTTGGTTTTGGTGATCAAGACTCCATAGAGGGAGTGATCACATTTAGGATAGATAGCCGTACTATCAAGAGGGGCGAAATCGTTGATGAAATACGGTTATCAAGTGCCACTAGGTGTTCATGATCATTGCATATGCATATAGATGCTAGTGACACTAACTTGACCCGTGGAAAACTCTTTGAAAAAGGCTAACACACGTGCACCTAAGTAAGAGACACTTTGGAGTGTTAGTGACTTAAGAAACGGGGTGAAGTTCGAGGGTTAGAGAGGGTTTGGTCCTCTCTTCCTCGGCAGGATTCGGCGAATTTCGGAAAAGTTACAATAGAGAAACCAGCGTCGGACCGTATTGTCACAGAGCGTCGGACCATTAGCCTCAGTCCGACGGCTAACACTGCTGAGAGCGTCGGACGCTCAGTTTCGGAGCGTCGGACTATTGTCCGAAGCGTCCGACGGTGCAGAGCGACGAAGAGGTGACACGTGGAGAGCAGAGGAGCGTCGGACTCTCGGCGTTAGTCCGACGGTGGGCGTCGGACTAACGTCCGACGGTTTTCAGCGCTCGGGGAGCTCTCTGGAAACGTCGGACGCTGGCGAGTTTTAGTCCGACGGCCTGTTGTTTTAGAGTCCGACGGTGGATACGTGTAGTGCGTCGGACCGTGAGATTTGGTCCGACGGCCTACCGTCTGACGGTCGTTTTGGCGCGAGGATATAGCCGTTGTGATCCAACGTTCGACTTCAAACGGCTAGTGACACGTGGCGTTCATCCGAGGCGTCAGACCGTGCGGATTAGTCCGACGCTCTGGCCGTCGGACAGTCCGACGGTACGCAGTGAACTCTAAACGGCTAGTTCTTTGTGTGTGGCTTATAAATAGCGACTTGGCCGGTTTGGGGAGGATCTCTTGGCACTCCTAAACATCATAACATACTTGTGAGCCTTCCCACTCCACTCTCACTCATCCTACTTGATTGTGTTCATCATTTGGTGAGTTTGGAGAGCATCAAGTGCATTGCATTGATTGAGATCATCTAGAGGCACTTGGTAGTGGTATTTCGCAGCGGTTTCTCTTGTTACTCTTGGAGTTTGCCGACTCCTAGACGGCTTGGAGCTGCGAGGATCGTTGAGGGGAGTTGGTGATTGTCTCCGCCTCCGATCAAGGTATTGTGAGGGGTTCTTGAGCCTATCCCCGCGGGAGATCGCGAAAGGCATCTTTAGTGGATTGCTCGTAGCTTGGTGGATCCCCATCTTGTGTTGGTTGTGCGGCACCCTTGAGAAGGGTTTGGCGTGTGATGCCAATTAGCGCGTGAACCTCCAAGTGGGTGTATCGCTACAACGAGGACTAGCTTGCCGGCAAGCAAGTGAACCTCGGTAAAAAATCTTGTGTCATCTCTCTACCGAGGATTTCCATTGAATTTGATTGATTGGTTATATTGGACTTCATATCTTCTCTACACCGGGGGTATTGAAATCACCTTCTCTTTTTACTTTTGTGTACTTATTCTCGTGTGTAGCTTGTTAGTTAGTTGCTCACTTAGGAGTAGTGTTTAGTAGTGACATAGCCTTTGAGAGTGAACTAGTGATCATTGTGTAGTATACTTGTCTAGTTGGCTTGCATAGTGTAGTTTAGAGCTAGTGCTTTGCAAAGCTTGCTATTGTTACTAATCGGCTTGTGAAGTGTTGTTTGTAGATTTTTATAGGCTATTCACCCCCCCTCTAGCCATTTAGGACCTTTCAGCGAGGTCGCGGGCTACGCGGGGATGTGTTTTCCGTCCCGCATGAGGTCTCACCGGCGGCGTGTGCGACGGTCAACCGCCGCCGGTGAGTCGGTCAGCATGATGGAATATGAGGAGGACCTCGTGTTTAGAATTGAACAAGCTGCGGGGGGTTTTTGTGCAACGTCAAGACTCATATGAATAGTTGCATTTGGAGTGCGGGTTAAGCTTCCTATCTTCTAGGGGGCTTTTGGTAAGTTTGCCGAGGCACGGCTAGGGCAGGCCGAACGGGCCGGCCTGTGCTTAGCTGGGCCATCGCGGGCCGGTTTGGCTTTTGTGTTTTCTTTCGCGAATTAAAATGGTTTTCCAATTTACTGGTAGAGTATATAGTAAGCAACTTTGTAGATTTTGTATGAATAAATCTACAACACTAAAAGTTAAAAAAATTGTGTGAGTTCTCTGTAAGGACATAAACCTAGCAAAAATATTAAATAATGATTTCCTATAATTTCTGCAGCAACTAAAAATATGCCTCTAAAGTAATAATTGGGATTTCCAGTGATTTTCTAGGCAAAAATAAATATCCAAAAATCATGAAATTTGTTTTGTCACTATTTTAGGCTAAGAACCATCTACAGAAAAAGTTTGGGATCAAATAGAAATAGTTTACTAAATTATTATTTAATGCCCTACTAATCGATTAATAAAGTAAATAGGATACCCAATCCATTCAGAAATTTGTGTGACCTTTCGGTTATGTGTTGACCATGGATCATCATCTTACAAGTGGTGTTTGGCACTTAAAGTTATGTTTGAGCTCATAATTAAATTGCTAATTAAAAGACATTAATAATAGTTTATACAATTAATATCTGTCGTTAGCAATTAATGACTTGTTTAGTAGCAATTGAAGTAAGTGGATGTTGTTTTTAATAACTGTAAGAAAATCAACGAAATAATAGGATAACTTTGTTGACTTGCAACTTTACCGAGAAGAAAAGTTGTACTCAACTTTTTAAACTAAGTTTACTTTTTATTAATTCATACTTTAGTGCATTTCATGTATCATGGCATACATATCATCAGGTTAATTATGCATTATTGTTTCGTGTAGTGAACGCGCGGTAATTATTATCTGAAATGAGTCCCGAGTTAGGTCTTCACTCGGTGGACATGGGTCTTCTCGGTGATCAGTTTCAGGATTCGATCTACTTCAAGCAACAGGCAACCCCCGGTGCATTCAGCCCTTTCCTTGTGATTTATAAAATGTTTATAACTTGAGTTAATCTACTGCATTAGGTTTATAGGAGTTGATTGATAACCCAATTGATGCATTACCAACCTTGACACTGAAATATCCGGAAACCATTTTAAAATAAAATGTTTGGAAAATGCTTAGCTCTGCTTGAATAATTTAGATTTGCACAAATGCTGTTTTTGAGTTATTGTGATATACACTATTGATTACTTCATGAAAAAGGGAATTGGTAATGTTCTCGCTCGGTGGCCGTGCACCTGATCAGTACATCGTCACCGACGGGAAGGGATTTTCCATTCGGTGGGCCATATGATTGGGTTAGGGTCCTAACTTATCGTCGCCGACGGGAAAGGGATGTGAAAATCGGTTGGTCACTAGTGTACTTGGGTTAGAGTCCCAATGTATGGTCTCCAATGGAAAAAGAATTAGGGACCGTTCGTTGTCGGCCTGCTGTGATCGAGACTTTTTACAACTAGCCACATACTCCGGGAAGCCCTATCTCCGGTGGCTCTATTGCTTGAACCGACAACCACGCACTGGGAGTGGAGAGATGGCGAGAGTAGCGTGTTCCCTCGTGGCCGTCGTGCCTGGAGACGAGAGGAGTACTGTACTCTCGGGTGGCGCAGGTCCGGTTCAGGGATAGAAAAGCAGTGGTAGACAGGGTTGGCATATGCAAGGTTAGGTGCTACATATGCAGTGTGGATAGGGATCCCCAGCTAGGTACTTAATCGATTCGAATCGTCGTTGCTCCTCGGTTATGTAGACTTGATCCTCACAGCTACATCGAAAAGTGGTTCGGAAACTAGGATGTTTTTGAAAAATGAATAAATGACTGGAAAGGAAAGGATACATGAGAATTTATTACAATCTATCATATTATGAATACCAAGTCAGATCTTTTAAAATAAAATAAGCTTTCTCAAATAAAATTTGCTTTTCTTCAAAATATTCGATCCTTGCTTAAAGCCTTACCTTGACTCCTCTCAGCCTGCATTCCTGAGTCTCATCTTTTATTTCTGTAGTCGGGTAAGTCTTGCGGAGTACCCCAGTACTCAGGGTTTGTTAACCCCTATTGCAGGTGAGCCGACAGTACAGTTCTGCTTGTGACCGTGCCGGTCGACGGATCATGCATGGATGAAGATGTGTGTAACCCTTGGGCAGGGTGTTTAGTTGTATGGTGCTACGCCACTACGAAACTCTGGTTTGGGATAATGTAACTTATATTTGTAACCTATGTTTATGTAATACTTCCTCACCTTGTACTCTGATTCAAATTATTTGTGTAAACTGTTGTAATACTGCAATGCTTATAATGAGATCCTCGGGAAGTTAGGGTTTCCTAGGGAACTCGGCAGGCCACCTAGGTCAAGGGGAACTCGTGCAGACTGATCGTGGGTCCCTATGGACGATGATGGTGCATGTGGTCCCTATGATTAAAGCGGTTCTGTCACACATATGTTGGGGGAGCTAATACTTTGGCGGTCCTTATGGATCATTACTATGCCGCCAACTTAGACTAAAAAGAAGAAAGACAATCATATTCTAGCACATATGCCTTTACTACTAACAAGTTCCACTTGTACCCCTAGTATTCATGTTTTGCAGGTTTTATGGTGTAACAAGTGGAATTGCACAACACCATGGAGAAAGCGCAAAAGCCAAAGACATATTCAACAAATGCAAAAACAAGAATAATAATGAAGCCCACCTTCGATGCATACCTGGGCCTGATCGTAACCACGGGAGATGTCTAGGCCCAGGGTGGAACCGACCACACGAAGGCGGTGGCCAGATGGCCCCACCAGGGGGCGGCCGGTCCCGGGGGCGGCCGGTCCCCCAGTGGGTCCTCCCGGGCCCAGTCTTCGGAAGCGGTGCTCTAGGCGGTTCCCTAAAGGTGGTTTCACCTCCTACCAAACCTGGAATGCCCAAACCGTCCTATCTTAGCTATAAATAGATGGTGCTCCGCCCCTTCAAAAACACACATCATTTTGGAGTCATCTACGTCACACCTCTCACTTGTATCTTTAGAGTAGTACTAGTAGTTTGTGAGCAAGGCAAGAGCTATCAAGGAGAGCTTGTCTCCTTGGAAGAAAAGGATCATCTTGGTATGAATACAATTCGGTCTTCCTTCATGAGCAAGTTCTTATCTTATTTATATGATCATGCATATGAACTAGAGCAAAGTTATGATCTTGTTATGAGCATAATATATGGACTAGAATATAGTTTATGTGTCATGTTCTTGACTTTTTCATCATCGTTCTTCATTGTTCATCGAATTAGGATGAATAGAGGAAGAACTAGGAATGAGGTGATGGTTCGTCGTGCCTTCTTGGTTGCTCTTAACCTAGCCTGTCAATCCAAAGGGTTGGGGTCCGCGGAGGTTAGGAGTTGTTTCCAAGTACGTGAGCATGGTGCTCAGGTATGTGGAGATCGGCGAATATGTCGGTATCCCACGGGTAGAGGGGTAGGTGGGCAGGTGGTGACAGCCCTGTCCGTCCCTAGGACTCCCCCACGTTCGGATATTGAAGTAGGAGTTCCTAAAGTCTCTATGGGCTGGCAGACCAGCTGCGGGGATCTCCCTATCACCCCAGACTTAGTCCTGATACTAGACTTACTAATTAAATGTGTTGCTAGCAGTTCTTTGCATAATTATATATGACCAATGCCTGCTCAGTTAGTTATATTTTTTTATTCTTTATTTTCCCTTTTTATCCTTGAGTTTGACCCAGATGTGTGTCCACTATTTTGAAATCATGTTTTATTCCTGTTTACTCTATGCCTACCATTGCAGTCAATAAGTGATCATGTTTACACCACGCTTCATGCATATTGCCCTCCTACGGGAAATTATAAATACGACACCCTTGAATACTCACGGGTTGAAATGTTACAATGATAGTTCTGTGCGCTTGCAAAGTAATCTTATTTCTTACTGAGCTATCGATTGGCGTACCTAAGTACCATTACTTAAGGATTGTAATTCTTGTGCACCCCACGGCGCCGTGTCACAGTTTTGCATATCGTAAGTAATGACGGTTAGGTAGGCCAATCCGGCACTTCTAACTGCTATTATCAGACTGCATTACCTAGCTGGTGCCATTAAGGGGCAAGTGTTACCTTTCTGAAGTAATGGTGGTTGGGAATGTCAACTTACGTTTCTAGTATTATTATTAAGGACGGACTTATAGTCTATCTTTAGTAGTCATGCTAAGAAACGCCAACAAGCATTTCTGGCGCCATTACCGGGGATGGACTTTTAGTCTATCTTTTGTAACGACGTTAAGAAATGCCAACAACTACCAAAATAGAACTTGTGATGATTGCCCAAATCCTTTCATGATCTACTTATAGACAAGCATGATAAGTTCAAAATCTCAATGCATATTTCTTTTGTAAAAAGGGTTCTGATCAATTATCAAAAAGGGGGAGATTGAAAGTCCCTAGTTTGGTTTTGGCAATTGATGAAACCTAGTTACTAACCTACGTGCAAAGTGTGTGTAGCTAAACAAAGATTTGTAGGAGATGATGTGATGATGTGATGATCAGGTGGAGATCAAGTGTAGAAATGGTGAAAAGAAAGAAACAAGGGGCTAGAGGCAAAGGTAAAAGGATAGGGCTCTTTGTTTCGGTGATCAAGGCACTTAGCTAGTGTGATCACATTTATGATAGATGGCCGGACTATTAAGGGGGGAATTACTTCGTGAACCCGGTCGGCAAGTGCTCTAGGTTGCATTTTGATAGCATTCACTTGAAAACTTACCTAGAGAGACTAACTCCGCCTTGCAAACGTGCTTAAAACCTGCTAACACACGTGCCTAAGAGTGTGAAACACTTAGTTTAGCCTATGAGAGCAAGGGCCATGAGAAAGACTTGAAAAAGCATTCAGAGGTGCACCGGACGCGTCCGGTGTACTTTTGACCTTTCTGGAACCTCTCTTAGTAGACATCGGACGCTGGAACAGGAACTCCAGCACGCTCGGTGACTTCAAACGTGCGTCTGATGCTTACTGTGCGAAACTGACTCGGTGAACGCACCAGACGCCGAGGGCGTCCAGTGCCATTTTGAGCTCTCTAGATACTCTCTACATGGACACCGGACACGGGCGTCGAAGCGTCCGGTGTGATGGCTCCACATCCGGTGCGAGCCCATGCAGCATTGAATTTCAAACGGCTAGTACACGTGTCAATGGGCGGTACACCGGACAACCACCGGACACGTCCGGTGCGAACTTAAGGAGCGTCTGGTGTGCATGATTTTAGAACAAAACAGCTAGATCTTTGAGCATGGTTATAAATAGGAGTGTGGCTGGCTTGGGGCATCTCTCTTGCGCATTTTGATCTTCCTAAGCCTCTTGTGAGCCTAGCACACTCCCACCAACTCTCTCCTCTTGATTCAACTTGAGATTTTGATTTGGAGAGAGTGATTCAAGTGTAGTGATCATCATCTTACATCCTAGTGCACTTGGTGACTTGGTAGTAGAGTAATTCTTGTTACTCTTGGTGATTGCTGTCACCTAGCCGGTTTGGAGGTAGAGAAGGTGTGGAGAAGCTTGGTGATTGTGCTTGCTCACACTAGTGGATTGTGTGGGGTTCATGCCTATCCCGAGCGGAGTGCTTAAAGGTAACTTAGTGGATTGCTCGTGTCATTGAGTTACTTCCTCCGTGGTAGGTCCTTATGGCGCCTTGTATAGGATCGGTGTGTGATACCGACTAGCCACCAGACCACCGGTTGAAGTCAACACAACGGGGACGTAGCGTGCCGGCAAGCACGTGACCCAGGGATAAATCTTGGAGTTCATTTTGATTTCCTCACCTTCGAGTGAGTGATTGTGTTTATCCCAGTGATTGGCTTCATCTCTTTATTTTGTGCAAAGCAGTTAGCTCTCTAGCCTGTTTAGTCTTGTGGAGTTATTTTGCTCTTGCTAGTTAGCTTGTGTGGCTTAGTGCTTAGAGACACTAGACTTGTGTAGGTGGCTTGCTTAGATTAGTTGTTGCTCTAGCATTGCTTTTATAGCCTCTTGTGGTGCCAATCACTTGTTCTAGTACTTTGTAGAATTTTAATTTAGGCTATTCACCCCCTCTAGCCAACTCGGACCTTCAATCCGGGAGCCACCTAGGAGCAGCGCCGGTGAGGAGCCGTTGCCGCTAGTGATCCTGATCCAGGCACGCTAGCAGGGACGGCGACAGACGCGTGGAAGACGACCGCGCATGCCCGAGCAGAAATATAAGTTGTGGGAGGGGGAATTTGTTGGGCCTACAAATTTGGATAGCATGCTGGACTGAATTTTTTTTGCCTCCACTACCCAATTATAGGATAGGTAGTGGGTTTAAATAGCCTGCTGGAGATGCTCTTTGCATGCTACAACTGTCGTCTAGAGTAATGGTGTTGGTGACAAGCTTCCATCATGACTGATTGCTTGAGAGCATCTTCAAGAGTTCCTCAAATCAACTTGTCATCCCTCCTTTTTTGGCAAAATAAGAAAATACACCCTCCAACAGCTTGACAAACGAGGCTAGCATCTTTGGCAACTTGCTATCGGGTAGCCTTGTATGTGCATATATGCACGTGCCATGGTCGGAGGACGCAGCTCGCGCGACTACAGCAATACCGAGCGCTAGAACCAAAATCAAGGGCACGGGAAGGGAGAGGAGTATACCACAGGTCTGGTAAGGTGGTTTGCGGTGACCAAGAGAGCTCCAAGGGCTTGGCAATGAGTGGCGGTGCTTTGAAAAGGAGGAACTCGCCGGTGAGCTGGAAACCGAGAAACACATTACCAAAACGAGAATTGGAAGGGTTCCATGACTGCGGTACTCCCTGGCGAAGCTTCGAAGCCCTACCGTGGCGCTGATTATGGCTCAAATCAATGAAATCGAGCCCGGCAGTGGGCTCTAGAGGAGGATGAAGTTGCCGAATGGGAAAGGGAGGGGCTCGGAGCTTCTATCTCGCCTTTATAGGCCCATAGAGGAGGGGACAGGGGTTACGGGTGCTCCACTTACGCTGAGTGGACGGCGGAGTGGGCATTGAAGCATGGCTGTGGCCTTTACCGGCGAGTAGGAACGGCAACGGTGCGCCCCTCTGTCTGTAGGTAGGGGAAGAGCGCCCGGGCCACCGACATGTGGGGTCGGGCGGCAGAGAGAGAGGCGGGCCGGCGGCCTACCCACACCTGCGTGCACGCAGGCGAAAAAGAGGGAAAGGGGGACTTGGGCCACTGGGGTTTGGGCCAAAAGGAGAGGAAGAGAGAGGGAGGGGAAAGAAACCCTTTTTATTTTCTTTTTCCTGGTTTTCACAACTTGTACATTTTGAATTTGAATTTTTGAAATACTTTTCAACAACCTAACCTGCACTCAGGCAAAAAACAATATGCACCAGCATGAATGCATCAACTATATTTATAACCCATATATTATTTTATGAAAATATTATTTGCTTATTTATGCAAGAGAGAAAAATACAAGTAATTGTCCAATTTTGTTGTATTTTTCCAAAAATTGTTTTTTAGGGTGTTACAAACCTTACCCCATTAAGATGAATCTCGTCCTCGAGATTCGAGGGATTCAAAGAGTTGAGGATAAGCTGTTCTGAGATCTTTCTCTCTTTCACATGTGGCCTCATCCTCGAAGTGTCGATTCCACTGAACCTTACACATGTTTATGATCTTACTCTGAGTAATCCTCTCTGTTGTTTCCAAGACTCTGATAGGATATTCTGTATAGGTGAGATTTTCCTTAAGTTTCAATTCCTCCAAAGGAATTCCTTCTTCTGGCACTCGAAGACACTTTTTCTGTTGTGACACATGAAACACATCATGCACACCTGACAGACTTTCTGGCAATTCAAGCTGATATGCCACTTCTCTTCTTGATAAAACCTTAAAAGGTCCCACATACCTCAGTGATAGTTTTCCCTTAGCAACACATAGAAGTAGCTCAGTCACATCAAAAGAGTTATGCTGACAAGAGAAGACGACCAATTGAGTATCGTGTTGGTGATTATGTATACTTGAAAGTTTCACCAATGAAAGGTGTACAACATTTTAGAGTTAAACGAAAACTAGCACCAAGATATGTGGGACCATATAGGATTATTGGGAAATGTGGAAAGGTAGCTTGTAGAATACAACTACCTCCAGAGATGCAAGCTATCTTCAATGTCTTTCATGTTTCTTAGCTCAAGAAGTGTCTAAGAGTCCCCGAAGAACGAATAAGAATTGAAGATATAAAGTTGAAAACAGACTTGACCTACGAAGAGAAACCTATCCAAGTGATTGACACCAATGAGAGAGTGACCCGTAGCAAGATAATTAAGTTCTACAAAGTGGTTTGGAACAACCAAGGAGAAGAAGATGCTACGTGGGAAAGTGAAGATTATTTGAAGGAAGTCTACCCTACTGTCTATAAAACCTGGTATTTCCTCTATTCTCGAGGACGAGATTCTTTTAAGGGGGGTGGGACTGTAACACCCCAGTGTTAAGCTTTCTAAATCACTTGCATTACATTGCATTAGCATGTCATGAACATCATATCATCATTTCATGTGTATGAGTAAAGTGAATTTCCTATGCAATGTTAACTACCTCTTATATATATGTATGTGCATATAGGGTTATAATAGAGAATTGAAGCAAAAATGGTTTTCAACATTTTTTGAGTGTCAATTTGGAGTGATTTTGCTATTTCATTTAAAAAGTGCAATTTGAATTATTCAAATGGCTTTGGCACCTAAATAAATATGGTAGGGAATTTAATTTGCAACAAACTTTATTTTTGGTCCAGGTCATGAAAATGACTTTAACATGCTCATTTAAGGACGATTAGGGTTGGAAGCTAACCCTGATATTTCTGTTAAGTGCTGGATTTCTGTTTCAAAGTGCCTGTCTTTATTGAACTGTAATTCCCAAACCAGGCTGATCTGGCCCAAGGTGCCTTACTAGCATTTGAAGTACTCCTGTAGTACTTTAATTGGTATTAGAGAACCTTGCCCTGAAACTCAATGATTTAGGAGGAAATCACCACTGAAAAATTGAGTTTCAGGCGGTTGCTCGTGCACTGAACTGAGATGTATTCCTTTGAGGCCACGTGTCGAACACTTGGCGCAGTAGACGTGTCTTCACCGGAATTCAACACCACAGCGACCTCGTGTCAATTTTGGATGAGCTCCACCGCTTCCTTGGCCTTCCAGAGTCGTCGACGGACCCCCTGAGCTCATCCCATTCCATCCCTATCGTTCTCGTCCTCGTTATCGTCTTCCTCCGTCGTCTCCTTCCACAGACCGAGAATGCCATGGCGTCGCTGGCTGCGTTCATCGCGCCTGGCTAACCACCCTCCAATCCACTACGCCACTATCTCCTCTTTGACCCTCTCCACACCCCTGACATCTTTGTCAAAGAAACCGTGCAGTAGCGCCTTCGTTTTTCATTGTCGCCGTTGCCTGTGTGTCACCGGAGCTCCGCCGCGGGTGAGCCCAACGGGGCCAGGTTGCTCTAGTCTTCCTCCATGTGATCTGGTTCGCATCTCTAGCTACTTGTGGATCGAATTTGGTATCTCCGTGGATAGATTAGCGTTTAGTGATTCGAGCTCGTCGGAATATGAGCTTGCCGACGAGTGCACCGCCGCCGAGCCGCCATGGTTGGGGCTGGTCAAGTTGCCGACCGTTAGGGTTCGATTCCTCGAAACCCTAGGGCCCTTAGGTGTCTGTGAATCTTGTAGTGGAGCCGGTTTGGTTTATTTTGGTCGGAATCGACCGGCGTCGGGCCGCCGTACGCTGCCGTCCGCCATGGCCGCCGTCGTGCTTGCCTCTGTCTCACAGATGGGTGGGGTGAAAGGTGACGGCTCCCTCTGTCTCACAGATGGGTGGGGTCGAGTTGATCTGGGCCCCAACTGTCAGCCCCTGTGTTCGACCCCCGTGTGCAGATCTGTGTGAGTTTAGCAGTTAGGGTTCGGTTGATTTTGGAAAAATGTTTTCTATTTGATTTTCAGGATTTGGTTCATTTCTTGTAAAATTCGTAAGTAGGGATATACTTGTCCGAATGAAGTGAGACAAATTTTTTTAGCTTCCTGGTGACATGTACTATTCAGGAAAAAAAATATAAAACCCTACCATTTGTGTGATATTTCTGTGAGTTATAAATTGATTTGTAAATATGCATTTAGCTTTCAGAAATGCATAACTAATTCTAGGAATGTGCTAAAAATGTGATTCCACTTTTGTTAGCTTTCTATAGATGAGTACAATCTAGGAAAAATAGTGGTTAGGCATGTTTGCTATTTTGTAATAGAGTTGCTGTTCAAGCCCTATTTAGGGTTTGATTGCTTGGAAATTCATTAGAAAATAAATATAAGTTATCTGGGTATAAGTATTTTTCTGTGATATTTTCAGGTGAGGTGGAACAACAAAAAAATGTGAAATCTGTTGTTTGATACTTTTCACTGTAATAACTATTTTCCACTCAAATTCAGCCTGCTGTCTTGTTATTTTTGTGTAGGCTGTTTTGTATGGCCAAATGACCTGAAATTTGGATAGTGGGATCATGTAGACATGTTCTGTCTCCTGTATTTTCATGAGAATTTTCTGTAGCTTCGAACTGGTAGGTCCAGTTGTATGCTAATCAACTAATTGGTTAATTCGGCACTTGCTTGGATGGAATTTTTGTGAATTTGATGTGAATCCATTAGTGAAGGTGTTGTCTGTTAGGAGGAAGGGTTGAGTTCAGTCTGCTGGTTTTAGATGGTTAACTCTAAGGTATTCTGAGTACCTAAGACTAGCTTGTAAACCATGTATAAATTTATGTATGAATTAAGGATGAATGATAAGGGCTATTCTGGTCTGTGATGAGACTATGGAAGTCTCTCTACCGGAAAAGAAATATGCATGAAGTAAATAAAAGAGGGTAGTTTATACATGTATAATTGCATTCCATTGAAGCATACATATGCATCACATGTAATATTATTCCCATTGTTATTTCAAATGTTCATCACATATGCGTTCATACATGATCGTTTGAGGAAGTGACACTAACAGAAGTGAACCCGAACGAGGAGGAGATCCCTCAGGAGGTCCCAGCTGCCGAACCAGGAGCCGAGGATAACGCTGACTTGCCCGAGTGTCCTGATCATCAGCCCTCGACCTTTTTGAAAGGCAAGCCCCGATGCATTCTTACTTCCTATGTTTTCGAAATAAATTGACTTGAGTGTAGTGATTGTTGCATTACGTGTAGGAATTGCTTGTAAATGTAGCTGCATTATATTGGACAATAATCTAACCTTCACCTAAATAGGTTCAGGACCATATCTTCTGCTTAGCCTGGCTTAGAACCGGTAGATATGGTGATCCCGGTTACCAAGATAAGAAAGTGAGAAGCACGGTTGGCTATATTTGCTATCGTGAAATAACCACGTGAGCTGAGAGAGGAAATGAGTTTGGGCGGGATGATGGCTTGGACACAACGAGACATGGAGGTCTTGGTTGTGTGCCAATCACCGCCAAATGAATTAGAGATGTAACCCTGTTGGAGTTCAGTCGAGATTGAAAGACGCCATCACTTAGCTGGTCAGATAAGTCGTTCCGACCGTGAAGCCGTGTAGCTCTATTTGGGCTAGGAACTGGTTAGCTGGGTTTATATACTGGACCGTAGGGTTTTGGGAGCTAGATCGGACCATGGGGCAGGTGGATTCTTGAGCTTCCTGGCCACTAGTCAGTCCCCCAGTATATGGCTCTCCCAGACCCGCGTTGGTACCCGAATACTACCAAGGGTGACCTAAGGGACCCCGTATGTAGCGTCCCGCCTCTCCTAGGCCGGGCCCGCTTACATCTGATAGCTTAATTAGTATATAGAGTGCCCTCACAGACCAACACTGGTCTTTTCTGCGCACTTTGTCCTCACTCATGCGCACCCGGGAAGGATTTCCTAGTCGGTCACCCATCGCTCCAGGGTCAAGCTCGCTTAACCTCAGAGTTCTTTGCAGATTGGCTTCCAAAAAAGAAGTTGCAACTTGTTGGTATGAGTATCCTATCAATCCTGTTAAGCTCTAGGCCAGAGTGTTACATCCTCACCCCCTTAGGAGATCGACGTCCTCGTCGATCAACCCCAGGCCAGGAATATCCCCTCTTGGCCACATTCGTGTGTCCAGTGCCAGCGCATGTGCCATGCTGTGTGACCACTCCGGGTCCACACCAGCCATGCGTACCATGCCTGCGCAACTGCGACACACGTGCCCATGAAACCACGAGGGTCGGCTCTGATACCATTCTGTAGCGTCCCGCCTCTCCCAGGCCAGGCCCGCTTACATCTGACAGCTTAATTAGTATATAGGCTGCCCTCACAGACCAACACCGGTCTTTTTTGCGCACTTTGTCCTCACTCATGCGCACCCGGGAAGGACTTCCCGGTCGGTCACCCATCGCTCCAGGGTCAAGCTCGCTTAACCTCAGAGTTCTTTGCAGATATGCTTTCGAAAAAGAAGTTGCAACTTATTGGTATGAGTATCCTATCAATCATGTTAAGCCCTAGGCCAGAGTGTTACACCGTACAGGTCTGTCTGGGTATGTGATCGGCATTTGGCACCAGCTGGTTTGTAATCGATTCGAATCGCCATCTCTCCTAGATAGAGAGAAACTTGACTGATCTTCCTCATAGTAGAAATGGATAAGTTTGAACATGAACATGGTTATCCAAGTAAATACCAAACTGCTATGGTTCTATTATATTGTTTGCTTAGAATTAATCAAGTGCTTGAATTAGATCAGGTATTAAGTTAAAAACAAGGAATTATGACTACTAAAAGCTTGCTAGTAATCACCCGTGACATCTTAACCAAATAGCTTTTTACGCAAATGAGTCAGCCAACTCCACTAAAAAGCCTTGCATATTCCTTGAGAGTCTTTTATTTGGTAAGACCGGTAAGTCTTGTGGAGTACAATTGTGTACTCAGGGTTTATCCCAAATTATTGTAGATGGCCAAGTCTTTTATGGTTATTGCAAGAATTGCTTTACCCCCGCCGTGGACGAGGACTAAAGCATGGGCAACTCGTGTCTTCGTGTTTAATAGTTATCTTATCTAGCAGTTTGATCCTAGCATGGCACTGTATATTTAATGAGTATGGTTGTGTAAGACTTTGTTTTCGAAACTACTTTGCTTCCGCTAAGATTTGAAACTTATGATGTAGTATCTATCTGCGTACTCCGAACTTTGAAGCTATGTAATCTGGATGTAGGTTGTTGAACCCTGTACGATCTTGGTTGTGTTACCGTTTGATTTGAAATCCTTCGAGATATCACGGACTACCGGGTTTATATGGGCTCAAGTGTGGTTGTTTAGCTGTTTCGACGGCTATTGCCGTACTTGTGCTCTTATAAATTGGTTGGTTCTGTCACAGCTGATATCGGAGCAACGTTCAACATACATCATTCATATTAGTATATTTTAAAAATAAAAATATTTGATTTGCAAAACTAATTATCCATTATTAGCTAGTAGGTTTCAAAAGTGAGTTTTAAAAAGTTAAGTGTGTCATGGATCATACTTAGTGTAGCCCTAATAAAGGACTATAGGTGGCTTATTAAAGTACTAACTTGGGGGAAATTGCATCATGTTTTGTGAGTGCTTCTTGTCGTTGAGACGACTTGCCTTTGTTTCATTTTTTTTATCGACGCCCAGGTAAGGTGAAGACGGGCCAAATGTGCCACTTCGGATTGAGGTAAGGTGAGTTGTGAGAGCATGATCGAACAACCGTCGATCTAAGGGGAGTGCTTATTATTAATACTAAAGTAGGTACATGTGTCCAAAAGTGCTCGTGGGAGCATTTCTGGCAAAAAGTGCTTCTTATCGCTATGCATACATGTGGGATTGGGCTTGTTGGCGCAAAAAGTGGTTCCCTAAGCCCAACACACCAGCGAAGCCGGAAACGACCCTTGAGGCAGTAAAGCTCTCGCAGATCTAGCTAGCTTCGAACCCGGTCTGAGAGTGTCAGTAACACCCAAGCGTGCCAGTCAATTTGACCTGCAATTGACAAGGAAAAAGATAGTAATCAGTAATCACAGGGCGGAACTAACCGGTGTGTCCAGGTAGTTCCAACTGTATGGCTCGAAGAGCCGATGTAATGGGAGATCGACTAGAAAGCCGATTCCGTTGTGATATGAACCGATTGTAGCGAAACATGCATTATAACTCAAGTTAACCGATTCAGACATGAATTCAATGACATATACTTGCATTAGATGGAAATATGCTATAAAAGATGTAGTCACAGCAAGCTGACATGATCATAAGATGTCTCAATGTAAAACAAGATGAAATCGGCTATTTCAGCCGATTTAGTGTATACGAGTAACATACAAGCCTATAAAGCAAACAATATTTCAACTCTCCGGCTAATAGATCTAAATCACAATCTTGCAACAGTGGAGATCGAACGGATCGAGGCAGTCATGATGAAGTTGCAACTTAGATCCGTTAACCTTTGAATCTAGACAAAGTTTATTCTATTACTTGAGTGCGACCCGTATCTAATCTAGATCCAAAATACAACCGGTTGGTGCAAAGCATTCTATCTTATCAATATAAAACGAATGACAAACATAATTCGTTGAACATATAAATCTATTAGATATAAGCCAACGCATATGGATCAAGACGGGCAAATTGATGATTGCTTTAAATAATAAACAATAAACATAAGCAACATCGGCAACTTAATGAATCTAGCTAAACTGCCAAATTTAACTAGAGCCGATAACTAATCCATGCATGCAAACTGTCTTAGTCTATAGCCTGTCCACCGGATGACGTTAACTAATAGATTAATCCAGCAAACAAACACGAATTGATAACTAATCCGCGCGTGAAAACCGTCCTAATCTGCATCTCGTCCACCGGATGGCGGTTAACACAGATTGATCGGGTAAACCAGCATGAATCATCCTTGACTCACTGTGCTTCCCACGTCCACCGGATGACGCCAAAGAAACAGAGCTTAGCAAGGACCCTGATCCGCCATACTTCCGCGTCCACCGGATGACGCTAAAAAGACATAGTTTAACAGGGGGTTGACGATGCTTACAAGCAAGCCTGCGTCCACCGGATAACACCCAGCCTGGATGAAGTAACTCGCCGGACTCGACTGACTCTAGGGTTTGGTGGCCGGAGCCAAAAGTTGTGTTGTATTGATTGTTGTTGTTTTTACAATGGCTGAGGGCTTATATTTATACCCTGAGCATAGATAGAGTCCTAGTCGAATCACAACTCATCAATAGATAAGGAAACTAACAAACTATGGCGCTTGAGGCGAGCAGCACAAGGGATGATGGTATGAAAGCCAGAAAGGAAGTATGTGTTGATTCAGGCATTGCTTGAGAGATGGTTAAACCGAGGGGGGAGTGGTTGATTCTTTCCTTTCTTCTTTCGATTTCCTCCGCAAAGATGATATCAGATTTCAAGGTGAAAAACCGGAGCCCTCCCTTAAAGAAAAAGTACCAACAGTTAGGCATTTACCAGATGCACTGGCACATAGCTAGTCAGGTCAGCAAAGCACTGTACCATGAATCAAAGTCCGCCCATCCACGAGAGTAGTATAGGTCACGATATTGGGTTCATGACCCCTATAAATCATTTGTTGCCTCCTGTTCCTTCCCCAGTTTACCCATATAGCACAGGCCATTAATCAGTGTGTATGTAACAATATTAGGCACAACACCTATTGAAAGCATTTGTTCAAAAAAACCAAAAGCTTTACCAATTGAGCCCTCTTTACAAAGACCATCCATAACTGTGTTGTATGAGATTAGTCAGGTTGAAACTCACCAGACTCTCTACACATTTTATGAAGCAACTCAAGGGCAAAGCTAGTCTTTCCCGCGGAGCAAATACCCTTAATAAGAGTTTGATAGGAGATCAGATTAGTAAGGGAATTCTAAGGGGTATCTTTATTATGCGCTTGAGTGGTACTTGTTTGAGGTCAAAACAGATTAGGTAGGATTTGTAAGGTTTGTTGCAAAATGCCTTCTTAAAAGCTTCTAGTCATGAATGAACTTTAGATCTCTATCTATCTTAGTTTAATAGGATCTGGGCACCTCCTCGCTCGAAAAATATTATTCCCCCTCAGGGATGCAAGCACCTTCTCGTTATCTCTATCCTCGGCAACTACCTTCTCGTTGAAAGTCTGGTACTCGTCCCTCCCGATGCGTTCCGCCCGAAGGAAGAAGTGATCAGTGATTCGAACAGTCAGTTGCTTTTTTGGAGGAATTTCCTGCTCAACATCTCTAGCATCACGAGTGGAACGAGAAAGTTCAACGACCCAGTGAACGGAAGGATGATTAGAGCCAGAGACCGAGTGGAACGAGCCAGCTGGTATTTACCCAGGTTGTCCAGAAGTTGCATCTTGCCTATTTGAATTAGCTCCTGGGGGGAGGGTAGGCCGAAGGACTCTATAAGGTGAGACCGAGTGAATAAGGGTTGTTTCCCTATAAGGTTAACCCGCAGAATGGCCATCCTATTTTGGAGTTACCAAGAGTTCTTTCGTTGATAGAGTATTCTCAAACGGTGAACATAGGGAGGTATTTTTTCCAGAAAGTTATCAAGTTATAGTGGAATTACCAACCGGACTGGCTTTCTCCAAGAGAGGGTTTTGTCTTTTCCCTTTCATAACGGACTCCGATCGTGATCGCATCTTGGCGGTGCAGACTCTAGATGACGTCACCAATACCGACGCAGCACGCCTTCTGTCACCTTCGCCCGATAACCGATTCACCGTTCAATCGGCTATTCTCCTTCCTTCTGCTGGACGGAATCTGCTTCCGAGATCGGCTATCTTCCTTCGGTATCGGCTATCGGCTACCAGCCTAAAATTCGGTGTTAACACATGCCCCCCAATTTTGGAATAAACTGGTTTATTCCGAAATTAGCGCTTGAGCCTTCAAATAGCCAAACCGCAGCTTCCTTCTCGGCACTTCAAACTTTCGCACCAAAACGAAACCCTAAACCGTCGCAACTTCTGCCACGGGTTTCAATCCGCCGCCGTCAGCTTCGATTCGTCGCCGTCAAATCACCCCCGAGCTAATGGCGACTCCTTCCGAGGTCCCTGAGGTATCAATTTCATCGATCCGCCCCCCTGATTTGTGAATCCCTTTTCAACCTCACTGAGTACGAGTTTCAAATCCAGGTGCTGAGAAATGATATTCTGATTCCACTGAAGGACATCCCCAACACCTATTATCTGGGCCCGATGGGCGATCCAATCCCCAAAGACTTCATCATTCAAGAAACCAACCAGCTCCCATTCCGAAGCTCCATGATGGGTGCCTCCTCTTGGGCAAAATCTTTCAGAAACTGGTCAAGTGTACCTGCTGGGTGGAGGAACTAGTTCCGTTGCGTCGTGGCGAAGAAGCGCGCTGACTGGGAGATGCACCATCTAAGCCAATGTCTTGATCTATCATTATCAGAGATGACAAGGAATGAGCCGCTCTTGATCGCTGCCAGTCATTTTTGGTCCAACTCCTTGAATGCTTTCGTGTTCAGAGACGGTCCAAAAACCATCACCCTGGGCGATATCCATATGCTCACCGGGCTTCAGATTACTGGATCATATGATTTCTGGGATCTTTGCTCCAGTGGCAAGAAGGACCCCTATTTCCCGAAGCTGGACACATACAAAGGATGGAGTGGTTATATTCAACACCACCAGAAAAGCTCCCCCTCTGTCAGCGAGAAAGAACATGTTGCATTCTTGACCATGTGGCTTGAAAGGTTCGTGTTCTGTGGCGCCACTGCCAGGCCAGCATATCTGTTAACACTGAATTTTGGGCTGGTAGCCGATAGCCGATGCCATAAGCCGATAGCCGATACCGAAGGAAGATAGCCGATCTCGGAAGCAGATTCCGTCCAGCAGAAGGAAGGAGAATAGCCGATTGAACGGTGAATCGGTTATCGGGCGAAGGTGACAGAAGGCGTGCAGCGTCGGTATTGGTGACGTCATCTAGAGTCTGCACCGCCAGGATGCGATCACGATCGGAGTCCGTTATGAAAGGGAAGATGTGACTCCAAGTTACCTTAGATATAGGATAGTTTGTTAGTTTCCTTATCTATTGATGAGTTGTGATTCGACTAGGACTCTATCTACGCTCAGGGTATAAATATAAGCCCTCAGTCATTGTAGAACAACAACATCAATACAACACAACTTTCGGCTCCGGCCAACAAACCCTAGAGTCAGTCGTCCGGCGAGTTACTTCATCCAGGCTGGGTGTCATCCGGTGGACGCAGGTTTGCTTGTAAGTATCGTCAACCCCCTGTTAAACTATGTCTTTTTAGCGTCATCCGGTGGACGTGGAAGCATGGCGGACCAGGGTCCTTGCTAAGCTCTATTTCTTTGGCGTCATCCGGTGGACGTGGGAAGCACAGTGAGTCAAGGATGATTCACGCTGGTTTACCCGATCAATCTGTGTTAACCGTCATCCGGTGGACGAGATGCAGATTAGGACGGTTTTCACGCGCGGATTAGTTATCGATTCGTGTTTGTTTGCTTGATTAATCTATTAGTTAATGTCATCTGGTGGACAGGCTATAGATTGAGACAGTTTGCATGCATGGATTAGTTATCGGCTCAAGTTAAATTTGGCAGTTTAGCTAGATTCATTAAGTTACCGATGTTGCTTATGTTTATTGTTTATTATTTAAAGCAATCATCAATTTGCCCGTCTCGATCCATATGCGTCGGCTTATATCTAATAGATCCATATGTTCAACGAATTAAGTTTACCATTTGTTTTATATTGGCAAGATAGAATGCTTTGCACCAGCCGGTTGTATTTTGGATCTAGATTAGATACGGGTCGCACTCAAGTAATAAAATAAACTTTGTCTAGATTCAAAGGTTAACGGATTTAAGTTGCAACTTCATCATGACTGCCTCGATCCGCTCGATCTCCACTGTTGCAAGATTGTGATTTAGATCTATTAGCCGGAGAGTTGAAACATTGTTTGCTTTATAGGCTTGTATGTTGCTCGTATACACTAAATCGGCTAAAATAGCCGATTTCTTCTTGTTTTACATTGAGACATCTTATGATCATGTTAGCTTGCTGTGACTACATCTTTTATAATATACTTCCGTCTAATGCAAGTATATATCATTGAATTCATGTCTGAATCGGTTAACTTGAGTTATAATGCATGTTTCGCTACAATCGGTTCATAACATGACGGAATCGGTTTTCTAGTCGATCTCCCATTACATCGGCTCTTCGAGCCATACAATTGGAACTACCTGGACATACTGGTTAGTTCCGCCCTGTGATTTCTGATTACGTCTTGTTTCCTTGTCAATTGCAGGTCAAATTGACTGGCACGCTTGGGTGTTACTGACACTCTCAGACCGGGTCCGAAGCTAGCTGGATCTGCGAGAGCTTTACTGCCTCAAGGGTCGTTTCCGGCTTCGCTGGTGTGTTGGGCTTAGGGAACCACTTTTTGCGCCAACACACTTTTCCGTCATCCCTGGAGGGGCCGTCCGCCGCAGCCTTTCCTTTTGCCATGGTCTTCAATGAAATGTCCCACTGGGCGTGGCAAAAAGTGGTTCCCTAAGCCCAACACACCAGCGAAGCCGGAAACGACCCTTGAGGCAGTAAAGCTCTCACAGATCCAGCTAGCTTCGGACCCGGTCTGAGAGTGTCAGTAACACCCAAGCGTGCCAGTCAATTTGACCTGCAATTGACAAGGAAACAAGACGTAATCAGTAATCACAGGGCGGAACTAACCGGTATGTCCAGGTAGTTCCAATTGTATGGCTCGAAGAGCCGATGTAATGGGAGATCGACTAGAAAACCGATTCCGTCATGTTATGAACCGATTGTAGCGAAACATGCATTATAACTCAAGTTAACCGATTCAGACATGAATTCAATGATATATACTTGCATTAGACGGAAGTATATTATAAAAGATGTAGTCACAGCAAGCTAACATGATCATAAGATGTCTCAATGTAAAACAAGAAGAAATCGGCTATTTCAGCCGATTTAGTGTATACGAGCAACATACAAGCCTATAAAGCAAACAATGTTTCAACTCTCTGGCTAATAGATCTAAATCACAATCTTGCAACAGTGGAGATCGAGCGGATCGAGGCAGTCATGATGAAGTTGCAACTTAAATCCGTTAACCTTTGAATCTAGACAAAGTTTATTTTATTACTTGAGTGCGACCCGTATCTAATCTAGATCCAAAATACAACCGGCTGGTGCAAAGCATTCTATCTTGCCAATATAAAACAAATGGCAAACATAATTCGTTGAACATATGGATCTATTAGATATAAGCCAACGCATATGGATCGAGACGGGCAAATTGAGGATTGCTTTAAATAATAAACAATAAACATAAGCAACATCGGTAACTTAATGAATCTAACTAAACTGCCAAATTTAACTAGAGCCGATAACTAATCCATGCATGCAAACTGTCTCAATCTATAGCCTGTCCACCGGATGACATTAACTAATAGATTAATCAAGCAAACAAACACGAATCGATAACTAATCCGCGCGTGAAAGCCGTCCTAATCTGCATCTCGTCCACCGGATGACGGTTAACACAGATTGATCGGGTAAACCAGCGTGAATCATCCATGACTCACTGTGCTTCCCACGTCCACCGGATGACGCCAAAGAAACAGAGCTTAGCAAGGACCCTAGTCCGCCATGCTTCCACGTCCACCGGATGACGCTAAAAAGACATAGTTTAACAGGGGGGTTGACGATACTTACAAGCAAACCTGCGTCCACCGGATGACACCCAGCCTGGATGAAGTAACTCGCCGGACTCGACTGACTCTAGGGTTTATTGGCCGGAGCCGAAAGTTGTGTTGTATTGATGTTGTTGTTTTACAATGGCTGAGGGCTTATATTTATACCCTGAGCGTAGATAGAGTCCTAGTCGAATCACAACTCATCAACAGATAAGGAAACTAACAAACTATCCTATATCTAAGGTAACTTGGAGTCACATCTTCCCTTTCATAACGGACTCCGATCGTGATCGCATCCTGGCGGTGCAGACTCTAGATGACATCACCAATACCGATGCTGCACGCCTTCTGTCACCTTCGCCCGATAACCGATTCACCGTTCAATCGGCTATTCTCCTTCCTTCTGCTGGACGGAATCTGCTTCCGAGATCGGCTATCTTCCTTCGGTATCGGCTATCGCCTTCTGGCATCGGCTATCGGCTACCAGCTCAAAATTCGGTGTTAACAATATCCTTATCGGGTCTTAGCAGAGAAACTGTCTCAAGGGCACTCCGTCCCCCAAGGCAAACTCTTGTTGGGTGCAGCATACAGGCTTATGAGCCGGGTATTCAGTTCCTTGATCATAGGTGAAGAAGTGCAATGCATAACAGGCCCTTGGTGGCTAGTACAGCTATGGCTCAACCTGTACCTGCATAAGCTGGTAAGGACGCAACTCCAAGGCCTCAACTTTCCATCCACCGAGTATTCAGAGGAGGAAGACCCAAAAACCAGAGGCTGTCAAAGTTTTGGTGAAGCTGCCTCTACCATAACCATCTCAACCTCAAAGGGCAATATGCTGGAAACATTATACAGGGGCTTGGGACCAAATGTTACTACCTGGTTCCCTTATGAAGATGAAGATGAATTTCCAGCACCCTCTAGCTTCAAATTCAACAATGGGTGTTCTGATGACGAGGCTATCAGTATCTTGAACACAATCATCAAACCCTGTGCCTTGCCAGCAGACTTCAAGCACCTTCGGAGCGCAAGCGGCAAGGCAACTAGCTATCCTTCTTATGAATTCTATCATCCAAACATAGCAGCAAGACAGCTAGGTTTCGGCCAATTGCCCACTCGGCTCCCTTTTTTGAATACATTGAAGCCCAGGGAAAACATTACAGAGCACCTTCAGGCTGTCAGAATTTTTCAACTCGGAGCAAACCTGCCCACATTCTCGCCGAAGCCGTGGAATCAAATCTGCATCGTTCATCAGAGTTTTGACGGTTGGTGGCAATAATGGCATGCTCACTTGTTCTGCCAAACCATCCATGACAAATGCAGAGCCCTGGATCCAAACTTCCAATCTCCCCGAGCAGTAAGTGTTCTCAGCCGATTCCAATAAAAACGGCTTTATTCAAACATGTTAATTTCTCGCAGGACCCATCATCCAATCCACCAGAGCGAGTGGAATACTATCCACCTTGTCCAACAGCAAGACTAGGCTCCCGAGCGCCAACGCTGAGACAACTAATGGCAGGCCCTGCTGTACTGACCTCCCCTTCTGCTTCAAAACGACCAGCTGCATCTCAGCTCCAAAAGCAAACTCCCAAGAAACGCCGATCGATAAGAAAAATTCAGGTACCTAGTAGCATTTTTCCTTTACTTCAATACGCCCCGACTCTTAAATTGGCTTTCTACCAGGTGAACCCCCAACCAACTCAAGGTACCTTGGGAGAGAAACAGGCCGAAGAACCACCAGAATCTACCGGCCATGAGGAATCAACTGCTCAAGAAGAAGGGATCCGGGAAGAAGGAGCAAAAACTCAGGTACTACTCACTGGGCTCTTCTTTCTTAAATGTCCTAATTGACCAAATCTTCTTTTCAAAAATACAGCCGAACAGCCCTTCCGAAGAAATTTGGGCGAACCTTGAAGAAGAGGAGTTGCCCCCTGAGAGGAATCTAGGTAACCCCAATTCAGCTGTTAGCAATTATCTTTGCTTCCATACTGTTCTTACTTCTGGTTTGCAGAAACCCAACTACCTGAGGCAGTGACAACCGAGGATCCGCATGCCGCAAAAGATACAACCGCTTTAGTTGAACAAACAGCATCGGCATCAATTCTACAACCTTCAGGCCTCATTCAGGTATCCCATCTCTGCCAGAAAACAATTAATCTATATTGTACCCTTTTTTGATGAAAGAATGCATATACTGTAGGCACTGAAGCCCTTGTCTCCCAGCTTTCCATTCGACATAGAAGAGTTCTGTGATAAAGATGAACTGGCCTCCTCCTCCGTGAGACTTTCAGAGCCAGATTTCAACAATCGGCTAAGTGCACTGTTACCCCATCTAGAGGGTGATCTGGTCGCTCTGGCCTCGAATTCTGATATGATTGATCAAATAATGGAACTCGTCCAGCAGCAACCCAATCTGTCAGCCTTGAAGTCCCTGCAAAGACTTGACGATCTTAAAGTGACAGCATCAGGGATCATCACTGCTCACAAGAACCTGACAGAGCTTGAACAGTTAAGGAGCAACAAATCGATCAACAGACAAGAGGCCACCGGATTAACCGACCGAGCCAGGTTGCTCAAATCCTCCATCAACACGGCCAAAACAGAATTGGAGACATTGAAAACAAGACGAGACCAGCTGAGAAAAGAATTGGAAGCAGTTGGGTCGGCTATCAGTGAGCGCGAAATCACCATCTCCACCAGCACGATCGAGCTCTCCCAGAAAAAGAAAGAAATCAGCAGCTTGATCGTTGCAGACAGAAAGTCATGCCAACGCCTAAACTTGCTACAGTTCACTGAAAACCGAGATCAACAACTGCTGTAGGCTGGCCACACGCTCCGTGCTGAATTAGTAGAACTGATTCGATCCTTATTACCTTTGTAATATAATGGGTATACTGCTTGGCATGTGCTGTTCACCCTGAATGTGACAACTTAGCCTGATCTGTATTTCGATTTTACACCTTAATACCGGCTTTGTCTTGTTTCGCACTGACTCTGTTTAGCCTGATATACTTCTGTATGCGAATCGGTTTTCGAACTGCTTTGTACCTTAGAATCAATCACATAACCTAACCCGTTCTGCATACGAATCGGCTTTCGGGCGTACTTCTTAGTATCGGCTTTGTTCGGCTTTCCTTTGGAACTAACCCCCTCAGCCAGATCCATCACGAATCGGCTTGTGGGTGCTCACGATAGGATCGGCTAAAACAGCCTGACCCAAAAAACCGATCGGCGTGCGACCATTGATGGCGGCGCTTCGTCTCCCCGATTCGGCAACTGTTCCGGATTCAAGAAACGTGAATTAACTGCAACCTAAAATCCGCCGTGCCGCCTCGCCTTCCGAGGAGGAACCGTCTCAATACCCTCATCTTTATAAATACACACTCGGCCTGGACAAGCAACCACAACATCGAAGCCTTCGCTCTCCCGGCCTTCTCTCCTCAGACCAGAGAAAACAAAATCCCCCAAATCCATGGCTAGCGATGGAAACCACGGCAAGCAGCCGGCCTCAAGTTCCGCCGAAGGTGACAACTTCACCCAGAGCCTACGAGCCGTGGGTGAACGGAGGCATCGCCTGCAAGCCTGGTTAGGGTAAGGCTGCTGCTCACTTCTTCATAGATCGACCTGATCTAATCTGACCATTACCGTCCTGCGCAGCGATGCGGGCACTACCAGCGTCGGAGGTTCGGGAACCGGTGCCGGGCCGTCTCAAGCCGTCCCTGCAGCCGCTGGAGCCACCCCTGGCTCGGATGCCGCTGCTGACCCGCATCACGGCTGTCGTCGCTGGGTGACGCCCCGGCAGTTAGCCATCTACAGCAGGTAAATCAGTTTGTGCCCAAGACATTGGTTTTCTTTCGACTCTGACACATCTGCTTCTTTGTCAACCTTCAGTCAGGCCCGCGTGATTCCTTTCCCACTGGGAGCACCGATTGGCGTGGACACTCGGCCTCTCAGAACTGCGCCTCCTTAGGAACCCCCTCAAAATCCAGCCCCGAGCACTGCATCAGAATCGGGGTCTTCTGACGGGTCCTACACCGCCGCCGACGGTCGCCGATTCCATCACCAGATGGTGGAGTACCGTAACCTCTACTCAGAGGCTACGAAGGAGAATGGCCGGCTGCAGGGCGTCACCAAAGCCCAAGCCGCTGCCCTTACGGCCGCCGAAATCGAGATGGCCTGGGTGCAAGCCCAACTCGCCGAATCGGACGCTGCAGTGGCCGGTAACAACTTGAATTGTGACATGCCAACAATCACCTTCATGCTGACACTTCTTTCTTTTGCAGTCCTGACTGTGCGGCTTGAAGAATTACGTGTGGCCGCCGAGGCCGCTGCCAATGCCGTTAATGCGCATGGCAACACGCAGGCAGAACGGCTCCTGGATGTTCATCACCGCGTCTCCCAGGTGGCCATGGCAGGCGTTCGTCACGGCACCACTGGGGCTCTCACAGCCGCGCGACTCCGCTCCGGCATTGCTCTGGAAACCGTCGAGCCTGGGTTCTCGGAGGGCCAAAACATGGAGGAGGCCAGCGCCCAACTGGCGAACTTCTTCCCTCATGCCGACGAGGTCGTGGCTGTCACCGACGCCCAGGACATTATAGATAAAGCCACGCATGATTAGGATGTAATAGGGCTCCTGTAGGCACAATCAGAAATAAAACTTCCTTCAAAAGCATCAATCTAAATTCCATATGTGCTCGGATACATATATGTATTTTTCTAGAATTTTTTCTTTTTTTTTTGCTAAGGGCGACTCGTTACTACGATGTCGGCCATTTTTGTCCTGAAGGCTACCCGCTTACACGGCATCGGTTGTTAGAGCCAGATTCACATGAATCGGCTATTATCCCCCAACTGGGATGCTAGGGTAGTATTTCCTTAGATGCTTCCCATTGATGGCTCTGGCGAGTCTCTGCCCTTCCAAGTCTTCAAGGATATAAGCATTACCCGGAGAGCATTCCACCAGGCGATACGGGCCTTCCCAGTTTGGCGACCATTTACCGAATCGGCTATGTTTGGTACCAATAGATATAATGACTTTCCACACTAGCTCTGATTCGGTGAAGCTCTATTTAAATCCTTGAAATCAATACAGACTCGCAATTTACCATTTTTCTTATACACAGGGACGATGTTCGATATCCACTCGGCATATCGGCAAGCTCGAATGAACTTGGCTTCTAACAGCCTCGTGATTTTGGCCTTAATGTCAGGTAGAGCATCCTCTCTAAAACGACGTGGAGGCTGCTTGTGTGGCCGAAACCCTGGCTTGATAGATAGCCTATGCTCAACAATAGATTTGTCCAATCCTGGCATTTCATAATATTCCCAGGCGAAACAATCTTTGTACTCTTTCAATAGTTGAACCAGCTCCTGCCTAAACTCTGGGTCTAAATTGGCGGCAATAAACGTCGGCCTTGGTCTGTCGCCGGGTCCAACATCCACTTCTTCGAGCTTGTTGGCCGACGTGAATCCTTGCCCCAACTTACCCTCTGTGCCGTCGATCGGATTCTCCATTTAATAAAAAGACTCAGAGCCGATTGCCCCGATCGGCTGTTGACTCTCATCACTGACCTTGATGGAGCCTCCTTCCCAAGTCTTGCCAGAGAAACAATCATGATCCCTAGCTTCCCAATATGTGGCATCTGCCGTCGCCACGCTGACCGAGTCGTCGGCCGGGATCACTTCGACCTCATCGCCATGCCACTGAATGAGGCACTGATGCATGGTTGATGGCACGCAGCAGTTGGCATGAATCCAGTCGCGTCCGAGTAGCAAGCTGTAGGCACCTTTACTGTCGATCATGAAAAAGGTGGTAAGCAGTGTCTTCTTCGCCACTGTTAGCTCGACGTTGATTGCCCCCCGAGTGTTGGAAGAATTGCCCCCGAAATCCTTGAGCATCAGATCAGTTTCTATTAGATCATCGGGACCCTTGCCTAGCTTGCGAAATGTAGTGCAGGGCATGAGATTGACAGTGGCACCACCGTCCACCAACATCTTCGTCATGGGCATGCCGTCGACATAACCTTTGAGATAGAGGGCCTTCAAATGTCGATTCTTGGCTGGCTTATCAAAAGTAGCTTGCTGTGCGAGCACTAACTTGGCCACTCTGTCTTCTGATCCTGAATCATCTGAGTCAGACTCGGTATCATACTTCTTGGCTCTGAACTCTGCAGGCAGCACGAACACCATCTGTGCATCGGCTATAGCCTTTCCATTATTTTGTGGAGGCTTCTCGCGCCATACCTGTTTGGCACGTCCCTCAGCTTGGAGCTCTCTGTTTCTGAGCCGCTGCACCCGGTGCCTTTGGCTCCTAGTTAGATCCCCTGGGCACCACTGATTCTCTTGCCAAACCGGCTGTCGGCGTTCAACTACCGCTTCATCAAGCCGATCGTGCGAGTCCCTTTTTTCACGCCGATCCCGCGGGCTGTGGGTGCTCCCCAGCCTCTGATGCACAGACCGGCGGTTGACCTGGGACTGCCTGTACTCTCGGTACTGATCGCTGCATTCTGGGCAGTTGCGCAGTGTTGGCAGTCTCTGGCCTTGATTCCAACAATGTCGGAAGAATGGGCAATGCCAATGATCCTCCTCACCTCCCCGGTGGCGGGTCATTTCTTCATGATAGCGCGCCTCTTCTTCTTCGCGGAGCCACCTGCGGTACTCCTCTTCTTCGCGCTGCAGCCGCCTCTGATGATCTTTCTCTTTCTGTCGCCGCCACTTGTTTAGAAGTTGCTGGTGTGTGGGCCTCCTGCTCTTGGTGCCACTGGATTCTCCCTGCTCCGGCTGCCTCTGATCCTGTTCCCTCCTTCCTTTGATCAGCGCCAGCTCCTTAGCTGTGATTTGTGCATTGGTATCAACTGAGGAGTTCTTCCTGGCCCGTTCGGAGGTTAATACCTTTACTTTAGTCAGAGGATTCGCGATCTGGACCATGTTCTGCCCTTTCAGGAATGGGAATTTGTCGATCTTCATCTTCCCCTTGGGAGGAGCCTCAAATTTCAACAAACCGCGCCTAATAGCATTCTGGATTGCTGCTTTGAAATTGCGGCAATTGTTTGTGGAGTGTGAGGTGAGGCCGTGGTACTGGCAGAACGGTTTTCCCTGCAAATCTTCAGGAGATGGCTTGACGTAATCAGCTGGGAAGGTGATGTGGCCTGCACTGACTAATAGGTCGAAGAGTTTATCCAGTTTGCGCGTGTCAAAGTCATATTGATCTTCCGCGCTCCAATCCTTCGGTACGGGCATGGGCTTTGTTCCCCATTTAAGCTCAACAGCAGCCACTTCTTCATTCTCTCCATCCTCTGAGTTGGAATCACAGATGTAGGCCTGCTTGTATTTTGATTCCTTCTTGAAACTCTGGGCCTGCTGTTCTAATGTGGCCACCCTCTGCATCACCTCGCTGATGCTGTTGAAGTTGGTGCCCACAAGCTTCTCTTGGACGTGTGGGAGCAACCCACTGACCACTATCTTGGCGAGCTGCTTGTCGTTCAGGTTCAAAGAGTAACACATGTTCCTGGTCTCCCTGAACCGCTTGATGAAAGCCGATCCAAGTTCATTCGGCTTTTGGCGCATGTTGGTGAGATCTGTGATGTCTTTCTCCCCAGTGCCGGAGAAGAAGTAATTATGGAATTTAGTCTCCAGATCTTCCCAGCCTTGAATCGAGCCAGGCTCCATAGATGCAAACCAGCTAAACGCCGACCCTGTCAATGATAGCGGAAAGAGCCGGACCCTGTGAGCTACCTCATACGAAGCTTCGCCGAGCTGGGTCAGGTAACGGCTGATGTGCTCCATGGTGGTGATGTCGTCCTGCCCACTGAACATGGAGAAGTCAGGTAAGCGATACCTGGGCGGCAATGTCACTCGGTCGTACCACTCTGGGTAAGGGCGCCTGTATTTGATTCCAGTTCCGGTCTTCGGCTGTAAATCGAACGTATCATGAAGCATGGCACTCATCTGCTCCAGCAGCTGATTGTTGGGTGTCTGGGCGTACCCCGGATGCAGCGCTGCCTGAAGGTCTTGATATGTGATCCCCTCATGGTATCCAGGAGTTGGGTTGGCCACGTCTGCCGCCGGCGTATTTCCAGCTGTCGGGTTCACTGCTGATGAGTTCATTGAGTTCACCGACTGTCCAGTGGCCTGCATGAAAGCGGCGAGCTCCTCCGGAGTATGATCTTTGTATAATCTTGGAGAAGCTACTATTTTTTGAGCCGAACCGGCCGCAGTGGCACCCTGCCCTGGCGTTTTCGGCTGGCTCGGCTCTTGCGGTGAGGAATTGGAGGTCCCTTGCCGCTGCTTTTGGATCTGCATCCTCTGCGGGTATGTTGAAGTAAACCGGACCCAGAGACTCCCAATCCTGCCGTTTGAGAACAGTCTTCATGATGTTATAGAATGTCTGCAGGAAGGATTTATGGTGATGGCCGACTGCTGAATAGGCGGCCTCCCAGGTCACTTCTTCCAGCATCTGCTTGAGGTCGGCCTTGTACTCCTCTTCAGATTTATCAGAATGGCCGTCCATGATCCATCTCGGGAATGCATTCTTCTTTACTACAGAGCCATCACGCTGCTTGCTGAATGAAAGCAGGCAGGCATCAGCGAATTCTTCAACAATCTTGTTCAGCACTACCGCGTCCTCCTCACTGAGGTCTTCGACCCTGACCCTGAGGACACCGTCATCCCTAGAGGGGCCGTCCGCCGCAGCCTTTTCTTTTGCCATGGTCTTCAATGAAAAGTCCCACCAGGCGTGCCAAAAAGTGTGTTGGCGCAAAAAGTGGTTCCCTAAGCTCAACACACCAGCGAAGCCGGAAATGACCCTTGAGGCAGTAAAGCTCTCGCAGATCCAGCTAGCTTCGAACCCGGTCTGAGAGTGTCAGTAACACCCAAGCGTGCCAGTCAATTTGACCTGCAATTGATAAGGAAAAAGATAGTAATCAGTAATCACAGGGCGGAACTAACCGGTGTGTCCAGGTAGTTCCAACTGTATGGCTCGAAGAGCCGATGTAATGGGAGATCGACTAGAAAGCCGATTCCGTTATGATATGAACTGATTGTAGCGAAACATGCATTATAACTCAAGTTAACCGATTCAGACATGAATTCAATGACATATACTTGCATTAGACGGAAATATGCTATAAAATATGTAGTCACAGCAAGCTGACATGATCATAAGATGTCTTAATGTAAAACAAGATGAAATCGGCTATTTCAGCCGATTTAGTGTATATGAGTAACATACAAGCCTATAAAGCAAACAATGTTTCAACTCTCCGGCTAATAGATCTAAATCACAATCTTGTAACAGTGGAGATCGAGCGGATCGAGGCAGTCATGATGAAGTTGCAACTTAGATCCGTTAACCTTTGAATCTAGACAAAGTTTATTCTATTACTTGAGTGCGACCCGTATCTAATCTAGATCCAAAATACAACCGGTTGGTGCAAAGCATTCTATCTTATCAATATAAAACGAATGACAAACATAATTCGTTGAACATATAGATCTATTAGATATAAGCCGACGCATATGGATCAAGACGGGCAAATTGATGATTGCTTTAAATAATAAACAATAAACATAAGCAACATCGGTAACTTAATGAATCTAGCTAAACTGCCAAATTTAACTAGAGCCGATAACTAATCCATGCATGCAAACTGTCTTAGTTTATAGCCTATCCACCGGATGACATTAACTAATAGATTAATCCAGCAAACAAACACGAATTGATAACTAATCCGCGCGTGAAAACCGTCCTAATCTGCATCTCGTCCACCGGATGACGGTTAACACAGATTGATCGGGTAAACCAGCGTGAATCATCCTTGACTCACTGTGCTTCCCACATCCACCGGATGACGCCAAAGAAACAGAGCTTAGCAAGGACCCTGGTTCGCCATACTTTCGTGTCCACCGGATGACGCTAAAAAGACATAGTTTAGCAGGGGGTTGACGATACTTACAAGCAAGCCTGCGTCGACCGGATGACACCCAGCCTGGATGAAGTAACTCGCCGGACTCGACTGACTCTAGGGTTTGGTGGCCGAAGCCGAAAGTTGTGTTGTATTGATTGTTGTTGTTTTTACAATGGCTGAGGGCTTATATTTATACCCTGAGCGTAGATAGAGTCCTAGTCGAATCACAACTCATCAATAGATAAGGAAACTAACAAACTATCCTATATCTAAGGTAACTTGGAGTCACATCTTACCTTTCATAACGGACTCCAATCGTGATCGCATCTTGGCTGTGCAGACTCTAGATGACGTCACCAATACCGACGCTGCACGCCTTCTGTCACCTTCGCCCAATAACCGATTCACCGTTCAATCGGCTATTCTCCTTCCTTCTGCTGGACGGAATCTGCTTCCGAGATCGGCTATCTTCCTTCGGTATCGGCTATCGGCTACCAGCCCAAAATTCGGTGTTAACAGGGCTGAAATGAATCTTCTGCAGGTACGCTAACTACATGTAGTACGATGTAGTTACGTATATGAGAGCGACTATATGCCACTGCTTAGTACAGTAGTATGGTTAAGTGTGAGGACATATGGAACGTTCATGCATCATGGCCATTCATGTTCTGTTCTTATCTGAATTCTTCACACAAGAATAATTAAAATGAAATGTTAATGGGAATAAGTCTTGTCTGCAACTATTCTCATATCTCCCTCAAAATTTTCCCACAGATGGCTCCACCGACTCACAACCTTAGGTTTTTGGATCAATTTGGGACACCCACTCTACTATGGAGGACGCTGGAATCTGTCGGATATGCTGAGCCACCACACTACTACTGGGAGAAAGTTGGAAGTGGAGTGGAAGTGTTTTCCAAGGTTTGGGTTCATATACCAGCTATCTGTGGAGCTGTATCTTGGCTTGGTTGGAAGGTCAACGTTGAAGCCTGGTCTCCATGGGATGGTGCACAACGGGCAGCTTTCGAGGTGTTAATGTCCTTATGCAAGCGATTTAGTGCCGACATCAAGGTTGGTCCTATGAATGTGTTCCCCAAGCTTGATATGGAGAACGCAACCTGTGATCAGGAGAATAGTGATCATTTAGTGAGGGGTCAGGATGAAGAAATGCACAACAAGGATCCAGCCATGAGCGCGATGTTTGCGATATTGAAGATGTATTACAATCAACAGGAAGGTTGGGACTTCATGTTGAGGAGTCTTCGTGATTCAATTGCTGAGCAGCATGCACTAGTAACTCAGATCGAGCAGCATTTCGAAGCCGCAAGGAAAGCTTGTCATGATGCTAGGGATATGCTGGATGCTCTTCTGGCATGTTGCGGAGAATTGCGGGATAACGTAGTTGAGCGAGATCAAGCTCTTCGTCAAGTCAATGTTCTAGGTCAACAGAGAGATGAGTTAGTGCATCAGTTAGGTGTCATGAACACACACCTTGCTCATCAATGGGATGACTTTGCTCTCCAGATGCAGCACACCAATCAGCAAATCGTGGAGCTGCAGAACGAAGTTCATCATTTGAACAACCTGGTTGCCCCTATTCATCTCCCAGGTGCAGCTGAAATTGATCCTCTGGTGCTAGAAGATGACAATGATCCTGCCTCCGATGATGAAGAGGAAAATCCCGAAATTAACGATAGTGATGATGGGAATTGTAGTGCGTCTGTGATCAATAGCGATCACGATGACTAGTGGTTCCTAGTAGTTTCTCGGAAGTTAGACATGTGTAATATTTTTGTAAAAATTCCCTCTACGAAGTTCGGGCCATGTGATGTGTAGTTCTAAATAATGTATAGACTGTATGGCCACTTTCAAAGCTGTGGTTCATTGTAAGACGTAGTTGAATGCCAGTACCGTGATTTGTAATGGCTACTAAGTAGTTTCCTTACTTTTAACATGGTTGTGTTGTGGAGTTGAATTTTTGTGCCCTTGTTATTTTTATGCTTACTCTTTTTGTATCATGTAATACTTTGGCATGAATTTCACTTTTTCCGCAACAACAAAATCATTAATCCTCTCTCATTTTTATGAAAATTTTCGCAGATGCCGGTCAGTACTCGTTCTCATGGGTCCGGTAGTGGTAGCAAGAATGACAATGAGAATGAAGATTTGCCACCGCCACCACCATTCACCCCTGAGCAGATGTTTGCGCAGTTCATTGGGACTCAGTGCAATCTGGAGGCTGTTCTACGTGAAATGGCAGCCAACAATGTTCGTGGTGGAGATCGTCATCGTGGCAATGATAAGAACCAGTTCAGCACCTACAAGGACTTCATGGACACCAAGCCACCCATCTTTAAGGAAGCCGCTGAGCCACTGCAAGCTGATGAATGGCTTCACGCCATAGAGCAGAAGTTCTCAGTGTTAAGGCTGAATGATACTTTAAAAGTGAATTATGCTGCTCTCCAGTTTCAGGGACCAGCGGGAATTTGGTGGTCGCACTACAAGGCTACCATTCCGGCAGGTACTGAGATCACTTGGGATCGATTCAAGACTGCTTTCCGGGGTCATTATATTCCTCCGGGTCTGATGAGGATGAAGGCATATGAGTTTATGCAGCTGACTATGGGTACCAAGAGCCTGACTGAGTACCTTCATGCCTTCAACAATCTGGCAAGGTATGCCCCTAGCTATGTGGATACTGATGAAAAGAAGATTGAGAGTTTCAACAGAGGACTGAGCAATAAGCTGATGAAGAACCTGGCAAACTCCACGAGAACTACATTCAATGACTTTATTAGTGATGCCCTAACTCAAGAGCACCAGAATAACCTGCACACAATTGCTAATGGTCATAAGAGGCCATTTGAAGGAGGTTCGTCTCAGCCAAGGACTCCTCCTGTAAATCGTCCTGCTTATCGTTCCCCTGTGCCAGGATCCCGATACAGGCCTCCAACCAAGAAGTTCAATGTGAGTCAGCCACAAAATAAGTACCGTAGGGCTTTCACGATACCTATTCCAAAGGGTAATGTAAATCCAGGGAATCCCACGAATGTCAAGATGCCAACTAGCAGTGGACCTTGTTTCAACTGTGGCAAGACTAGACACTTTGCCAAAAATTGTCCATATCCAAAGAAGCAGGCAGCAAGGCCATGTTCATTTCACTGAAATAGAAGAAATTCCAGAAGGAGAGCCTATGACAGCGGGTATGTTTCTCGTTAACCAAAGCCCCACAGTTGTTTTGTTTGATTCTGGATCATCTCATTCATTCATAAGTCAAGCATTTGCACAACAGCATGCTTATGCAATAACAGAATTGAATTATGGATTCCGTATAAGCTCAGCAGGAGCTAATATTTCTACTAGGCAAATGGTTCAAGGAGTGACCATTAATATTAAGGAAGGGAATTTTAGAACTAGTCTAATAGTTTTGCCTGGTTTGGGAGTAGATGTGATTTTAAGAATGAGCTGGATGAAGCATTGGGGTGCAAACCACAATATTGTTAACCGAACCATTTCTCTGAAAGAACCTCAAGGTAGTGGGTCTTTTCAAGTAAGCTTACCGAGAAGTGGTGATCTTTATGGATTGTCCTTTGCTACTGGGGCAATAAATATAGCTGACATCCCTGTAGTATGTGAGTTTCCTGATGTCTTTTCTGATGATCTGCCGGGACTGCCCCCTGACGGAAAAGTTGAGTTTGCTATAGAGTTGATACTAGGTACCGCACCAATCTCAAGACGAATGCCACCAAGTGAACTAGCTGAGCTTAAGAAGCAAATTGAGGAACTATTGGATAAAGGGTTTATTCGTCCTAGTTCGTCTCCGTGGGGTTGTCCATCTTTGTTTGTGATAAAAAAGACAACACATTGAGGATGTGTGTAGATTATAGACCTTTGAATGCCGTGACCATTAAAAATAAGTATCCTTAGCCTCGGATTGATAACTGGTCTGATCAGTTGTCTAAGGCTAAGGTGTTCTCCAAGATTGATTTAAGGTCAGGATATCATCAAATTAAGATTCGTCCTCAGGATATACCAAAGACTGATTTTTCTACCAGGTACGTGTTGTACGAGTATCTTTTTTTTTTGAGAGAAAAACCATGGGGGAGTTCCCCACGGTAAGGCCAAAAAATTTCATTAACAAAATTAAAAAGTACAAGTTTAGAGGGTATCCTTACCTACAAGAGGGGAACAAAAAGGAATAACTAAACTGAGAAGGATGAAGCTATACAGGAGAAGGGGAAAGAGAACTCTATATGGAAGGGGAAGGAAAAGCGCTACAAGGTCTCCAGCCAGACAAGAACTAATCTTCGGTCTTCATCTTGCATTCTATGTGATTGTAAGGCCACTTCTTCTTTAAAGTTGTTCAGCCATCTTGCAAAGGTGGCTGGAATTCCATAAAAATGAGTCGGTTTCAAATTTTCCAAAGCTCCCAGATAGCAATAAGAGAAACTTCTGTGAAATATGGGGACTCTGCTTGCTGTCTTGTCCTCAATATCCTTGCATAGATACCATTGTCAAGAGACCACACAATTCCTAGTTTGTTCCAACATCTTTGAGCAAAATCACATTGGAAAAATAGATGATCACTTGTCTCTTCTACTCCATTTATGCACATCACACAGAAACAGTTTGGCTGCACATTAAAGTGTCTTTTGATGAGCATACTTCTAGTGTTTAGCCTAGTCCATTAGAATCAGCCAGGCAAAAAATTTGATTCTTGGTATCACTTTTGATTTCCAGATTATTGTAAAGCTTTTCGGGGCTGGGATTGATATGAAAGCCAACTTGTACAGTTTAGACGCCGAATATTTGCTATTCCCCCAACAAAAAACTCTTTGATCAATGTCATTGTTTAAGCTGTAGTTTTGAACCAGCGCCCTGAGTTCCTCCAACTCCTGAGCAGCCACTTGGGGAATAGGAATGTGAAAGAGATCAACAATACATGCAGCTTCATTTACCTCTCTGATAGATACCTTAGGATTTATGGCAAACTGGGCAATGTTTGGAAACATTTCTTCTTTACTCTCTCCAGCCCAATTATCTTTCCAAAACATAATAGAGGATCCATCCCCAAGATGACAAGTGGTAATGGCACCATATAGGTCTTTTAGCTTAAAGATGTCCTTCGACCAGAAGGATCCCAGGTCCCTTTGTGCATGTGGGACTTTCCCCTCATAATACTTGAACCACAAGAGCTGGACCCATGGTATGTTAGCTTTGGTGTAGAATTTATGGATTTGTTTCATTAGTAGAGCCTCATTTTGTAGCAGCAGGTTTTTAATTCCTAGACCTCCTTTCTTCTTGGGCCTTTGGGTGAGGGGCCAGGCCACCAGATTTCCACCTCTCTTTTTTTCTGAGTTCCCTCTCCACAAGCATTAGTATCTTGTTATGTCCTTCGGCCTAACAAATGCTCTTGCATACTTTATGTACCTGATGAATTCAGTCTTTATGCCTGAGTTGGACAACTTCGTAGTGGTTTTCATTGATGATATACTGATATATTCAGAAAATGAGCAAGATCATGCTGAGCACTTAAGAATAGTTTTAACCAGACTCAGAGATCATAAGCTATATGCCAAGTTTAGCAAATGCGAATTTTGGTTAAACAAAGTGCCATTCCTTGGTCATATCCTATCCGATGAAGGAATATCTGTAGATCCATCCAAAGTGCAACAAGTGTTGGATTGGAAAGCACCAATTTTAGTCACAGAAGTTAGGAGTTTCTTAGGGTTAGCAGGATATTATCGTCGATTTATTCCTGATTTCTCTAAGATAGCTGACCCTATGACTAAGTTGTTGCATAAAGATAAGAAGTTTGAATGGACGCCAGCTTGTGAAACGACCTCGATTTCCACGAAGGGAAATCCACAGGCTCGAATTGTAATTCAACAGATTGCTTGGGACAATCCATGAAATTACCCATATCTCAGTTGACACCAGGATCCATACAACGATAATTAAGTCTTACATAAACATTTATTACATCGCCACACTGGCGGAATCAACAATCAGAGAAGCTTTAGAAGATGCGGAAGCGATTCATCCTTCACGGCCAACTTGAGTGTAGCACGTGACCCTATTCCTCGTCAGCATCTCCCTCGAAGTCGTATTCATTCTCGTCACCTGACAGCAAATTTATCAGTACGATTTGTACTGGCCACGGAGCCCACCTATGCAGCATTTGCTTTGTGGAAAGTGGATGCAAGGCTATACAAGCAGACCTATAGGCTGAGGTTTTCCTATGCAGCTGTAATCAATGTTTAATTAGTCAAGTTTTATCACCAGTTAACACCATCATCCCTTTTCCCATCACCACACCTCACATACCCACACCTCGCTCTCATTCGACAGGCCCAACTCCCTCTCGGGCCTATCTCAGCGGCACACTACCACAACGGGTACACTGCCGGAAAAATGTCATCCAGGGGGAGAAGAGAACACTCACTACACTAGTAGAAGCTTCACAGGAAAGGTCCATAGCCAACAGGTTGGCATATGTATCGATCGATCAACCGTACACTCTGCAGAGGTTTCACTACTCACAAGATTAGCCATCATAGGTGTTGCGCAAACACCTAGGCAGAATTCCGGGTGCTTGCTTGCCTAGGTCGATGCCACCCTACCACTCAGCCCTGGGATATTCCGGATCCTACACCGTTATGCTGAGACTGGGAGACACAGTACCGGGCCCATCCAGTGGTACTGTGCATCTAGAACGGAACGGGAACCCATCGACCGTCTCCGCCCACCCTTATCACCTTTCAACCTAGCAGTAGTGGCACCGTCCTACCAAGTAGTCCAGCCGTCTCCCGCCCATCAGAAGCGAGTGAGTAGAAAAGGATTCCCATGAACCTGAAACTAGTCCATCCTAGGTTTGACCAAGCAGGCATCTCCACTTAGGGGATACTCTCCCCGTGCCATCACAGCACCTCCGTCCACGGGCTTCAAACCACCAAGGCTATCCCACCCGGAACCTCCTCAACAACTTTACCCGCCACAGGTATCTCGCTTGGGGATGCCCAGGTTGCACCCCCGGCACGACTTGCCCCATGGGCTCGTCTCACATCCCACTTGGTCGACATCAACCCTTACCACGCACCCAAGACGCACGCAGCACTCTCTCCCAGTGGTTATAATCGGTTATACACCGTCCCAATTCCACCACATAGCATATAGCAAGTAGAAAGTAGTGGAAGAGTAACAGTAAATTAAGCAGCAGCTAACCTAACAGTGGATAGCAGGGTAAAGTCTTATCAAGGCAGGGAATTCAAATATACTACCATGCAACCAATCCATACATAATCATAAAGCAATAGCAACAATGTCATTTGCAATGCGTAATTAGGATCTAAAGATTTGGTGGGACGTGGCACCTTCGTAGTCGTCTCCTAGCTCTTGGAAGTACTCGTGGTCGTCTTCCTTAGTCAGATCCTCCTCCGGCTCTGAAATCGAACACGAAATAGTCGCGTCAGCGACTCCTATAGAGTATTTCAGAAAAATCCAATAAAACAAAGAGCCAAATGCACTCAAACATAGTCTTAGATTGTAGATCTCATTTTCCTGAGAATTTTGATATATGGTGCGCAATTTTTGGTCATCGTATGAATAAGTTATGAATTTCCGAAGATTATCCTATTTTCTGAAAATGAGAAAACTGTTTGGTTAATAGGGGCAGCTCGGGATTGGTCCACGTGGCGCGCGGGTCCAGTAGTGCGGCAAGTGGCGCCTCAACAGAACACAGACCCGATGGTCGCCCACCAGGTGTTCGATGCTGGTTCCCAGAGAGTTGCCGGAGTTGGCGTAGCTCGGCGTGGCTCGGCGGTGGTCGGTGGTAGCTCGGCTGTGGTTGGGGGTATCTCGGCGGAGCTCGGCGGTGGTCGGGGGTAGCTCGGCGGGGCTCGGCATAGTTCGGCGTACCTCGGCGGGGCTCGGGCGAATCGGAAATTCGCGGCGCCGAGGGTGCCGCTCTCCCGAGCTCTCCCGGGGAGGCTCGGGCGAATCGGAGATTTGGTGCGCCCGAGGGTGCCGTTCTCCCGAGGTCTCCCGCGGAGGCTCGGGCGAATCGGAAATTCACGGCGCCGAGGGTGCCGCTCTCCCGAGCTCTCCCGGGGAGGCTCGGGCGAATCGGAGATTTGGTGCGCCCGAGGGTGCCGTTCTCCCGAGGTCTCCCGCGGAGGCTCGGGCGAATCGGACATTTGGGCGCCGAGGGTGCCGTTCTCCCGAGGTCTCCTGCGGAGGCTCGGGCGAATCGGACATTTGGGCGCCGAGGGTGCTGTTCTCCCGAGGTCTCCTGCGGAGGCTCGGGCGAATCGGACATTTGGGCGCCGAGGGGGCTGCTTTCCCGAGCTCTCCCGGTGAGGCTCGGGCGAATCGGAAATTTGGTGCTAGCAGGGTTCCAGGGCGTCTGTTCAAGGCGGCGGTGTTTCTCCGGTGTGGCGGACGGTGACAGGGCGGCGATGGCCATATTTCGGCAAGACAGGGCTCGGCTATCTAGCGGCGGTGCCGAGGCAGACTTGGCGAACCTCGGCGGCCTTTCTTCGCAGCGCGAGGCGTCCGGGGGTACTCGGAACGGATTTAGGCGAGGCGGAACCTGTCGGCGGCGATGTCGTCGCGACGGTGAGGTTCCGGCGGGGCTAAGGAGGTCTTCTAGGAGATGTATACGCGTCCAGGGTCCAAGGCGATGGTATACCAACTACCAATTTTGGCTACCGAGCTTTCCAAGGTGCTCGGTTGTGGCGGCGGCGTGTCGCCGATGACGGCGGAAAGCGGCATCGCGGCTACGACCAAGTATTGGTTCAATCGAATGCGGTCTTGTCAAATTGGTGAGGCCAGAGAGGCATACAACACTCTGGTGGCGAACTTAGCCATGGCATGACCTTCTTTTGGCTACGGCTCGCGGCGGCGCTCCGGTAAGGTCGCGGCGCACGCGGCCAAGGCGATTCAGGCTTCCTCTAGCGCTTAGATCCGCGTAGCTAGCTCAAGGCGGTCGTGGCGGTGCTCCACGATGTTCTAACCTGTACGGGTGCTAGTCGGATTGCTCGGAACGGGTGATTCGGCGTCGGAACGCGTCGGTGGTGAGCGCGCTCCGCCGAGAACGCGTCGTGCTGCGTTCTCGGTCTAGCAAGCTTGTAGTCCGGGGGTTTTGGCCGGTCAAATGAGTGCATGGTGCAGGTGATCTTCCCGAGCCGGTAAGGGCTCGTGCCTACGCGTCCCGAGGGTGGAACGCCATGGCAAAAGCAGGGCAAGGTTCGGACATGGCGTGCGGTGGCTCACCGTGGTGTCGGTGAAGCTAGGATGGCGGTGCAGTGGCGAGTCGGAGCCGTGCAGAGCGATCGCAGTGCCGTGCCGCTCCTCGTCCGCAGCTCGGGCTTCTCCTCCGTGTCCGGCTCCGGCGTGCTCCGCGGCGGCGGCGCTCCGGCAGCTTCTCCTCCTCTGCTCCGCCCTTCTCCTACGCTCTCTCTCTCGGTTTGGTGCGGTGTGCCGGTCTGTGCTGCAGTGGCGGCGAGGGGAAATGAGGGTAGGGCTTCGGGGTGCTCCAATTTATAGGCGAGCTTGGCCAGCTCCAATTGCGTACGGTCCTGATTGCGCTCGACCGATCGAAGGGCCGTGGCTCGAGTGGATCTAGGGCTCCGGATGGGCGCGGGTTCGCTTGGCGGCCAAGAAAGGAGGGGACAGGAGGGGGACAGCGGGGTCAGGGCTCTGCCATGCGGTCGGCTGTGGGACCGGGGTCACGCCATTCGCGTGACACCCCCGGCAGGCGCGTCGCCTTCGTGAGGAAGAAGAACAGTGGGGGGCTGAGAGCGGCTGACAGGCGGAACCGGGTTGGCAGCGAGCGCGAGCGCGAGCGCGTGTGTGCTGGTCGTGCGCGTGAGCTGCCGAGCCGCGACGTGGGCCGCGCGCGGTGAGATGAGGAGAGGAAGGTCGGGCGGGCTCGGGCTGGCTTAACGACCCGGCTGGCCGAATGGCTGGCCTAATTCTCTTTTTCCTTTTCTATTTTCAGTTTAGTGTATATATACATATATTGCCCATTTTAATTTATTGAGTAAATACAAACATAAATTGCAATAAATCCCAAATGTGATGCATAAGTTATTATTCTATGTGATTGGAATTAAAATGCAAACTACACTCCTTTATTTACCAATTTCATAATGAAACCTATATGCTTGCACAAGAAAAATGGGTTTTCTCAATAAATAAATGAAAAATTTTAATTGGTTGGGATTTTTAGATTGTGTGGATTTTTAGGGTTGTTACAGCTTGTGAGACTGCTTTCCGCACATTACAGAATTTGCTTACCACCGTTCCTGTTCTAGCACAGCTAAATATTGAGAAGCCTTTTGATGTCTTTTGTGATGCCTCTGGTACTGGTTTAGGGTGTGTCCTAATGCAAGAAGGCCGTGTAATTGCTTATGCTTCAAGGCAACTTAGAAAGCATGAAGAGAATTATCCTACACATGACTTAGAGTTAGCCGCAATAGTACATGCTTTGAAGATATGGAGGCACTATCTCATGGGAAATAAATGTCACATTTATACTGATCATAAGGGTCTCCAATATATCTTTACACAGCCAGAGCTAAATATGAGGCAGCGCAGATGGTTAAAGCTAATCAAGGATTATGATTTGGAAGTACATTATCATCCAGGAAAAGCCAATGAGTGGCTGATGCGCTAAGTTGCAAGTCTCATAATCTGTTAGTGCAACCTTTGTTAGAAGATGGATTTAACCTATTACATCCAGTTGTGTTGCATAACATCACTATTAGCTGTACTTTGGAGAATAAGATCATTGAAGCTCAGAAAACCGATCCTGGAGTGTTCCATATCAAACGTAAGATGAAAGAATAAGAGCTTCAACATTTCCGTGTTGATGAAAAAGGAATTCTGTGGTTCAAAGATCGTTTGGTAGTACCAAAGGATCAGGAACATAGAAACCAAATCATGGATGAAGCAAATTGTTCTCCTTTATCTATTCATCTTGGAAGTAGCAAGATGTACCATGATCTGAAACCTCGGTTTTGGTGGACAAAGAAGAAGGAAATTGCGGCCTATGTGGCTAGATGTGATGCATGTTGTCGAGTAAAGGCCATCCGTATGAAGCCCGCAGGCTTGCTACAACCTTTGTCTGTTCCAGGTTGGAAATGGGAAGAAATTAGTATGGATTTCATCGTGGGTCTTCCTACAACTCAAAATGGATATGATTCAATCTGGGTAATTGTAGACCGATTGACTAAGTCTGCTCACTTCATACCTGTGAAAATCACTTACCCACCGCACAAGTGTGCTGAAATTTACTATGCTCAGATATTACGGCTAGATGGAGTGCCTAGGACTATCATTTCCGATAGAGGACCTCAATTTACCGCTCGTTTCTGGGAGCATTTGCATAAGCAAATGGGTACTAAGTTAGTCCGAAGTACTGCTTATCATCCTCAAACCTCTGGGCAAACAGAAAGAGTTAATCAAATCTTAGAAGATATGCTTAGAGCTTGTGTCATATCTTCCAAAGGTTCTTGGGAAACTTGGGAAAAGTGGTTACCATTGGCTGAATTCTCATACAATAATAGTTACCAAGAAAGCATTAAAATGGCACCGTTTGAAGCATTATATGGAAGGAAATATAGGACACCTTTAAATTGGGTTGAAGTAGGAGAAAGAAGATACTATGGTATTGATTTTGTGAAGGAAGCTGAGAAAAGTAAGAATTATTCAGCAACACATAGAAGTAGCTCAGTCACGTCAAAAGAGTTATGCTGACAAGAGAAGACGACCAATTGAGTATCGTGTTGGTGATTATGTATACTGAATTTTTTTTGCCTCCACTACCCAAATATAGGATAGGTAGTGGGTTTAGATAGCCTGCTCGAGATGCTCTTTGCGTGCTGCAACTGTCGTCTAGAGTAATGGTGTCAGTGACCTGCTTCCATCATGACTGATTGCTCGAGAGCATCTTCAAGAGTTCCTTAAATCAACTTGTCATCCCTTCTTTTTGGCAAAATAAGAAAATACACCCTCCAACAACTTGACAAACGAGGCTAGCATCTTTGGCAACTTGCTATCGGGCGGCCTCGTACGCGCATATGCACGCGCCACGGCTGGAGGACGCGGCTCGCGCGGCTACAGCAATACTGAGCGCTAGAACCAAAATCAAGGGCACGAGAAGGGAGAGGAGTATACTGCAGGTCTGGTAAGGTGGTTTGCGGTGACCAAGAGGGCTCCAAGGGCTTGGCGATGAGCAACGGTGCTCTGAAATGGAAGAACTCGTCGGTGAACTCGCCGGTACTCCCTGGCGAAGCTTCGAAGCCCTACCGTGGCGCTGATTACAGCTCCAATCGATGAAATCGAGCCCAGCAGTGGGCTCTAGAGGAGGATGAAGTCGCCGAATGGGAAAGGGAGGGGCTCGAAGCTTCTATCTCACCTTTATAGGCCCATAGAGGAGGGGAGAGGGGTTACGGGTGCTCCACTTACGCTGAGTGGACGGCGGAATGGGCATTGAAGCATGGCTGCGGCCTTTACCGGCGAGAAGGAACGGCAACGGCGCCCCTCTGTCTGGAGGTAGGGGAGAGCCCCCGGGCCACCGACATGTGGGGCTGGGCGGCAGAGAGAGAGGCGGGCCGGCGGCCTACCCACACCAGCGTGCACGCAGGCGAAAAAGAGGGAAAGGGGGACTTGGGCCGCTGGGGTTTGGGCCGAAAGGAGAGGAAGAGAGAGGGAGGGGAAAGAAACCCTTTTTATTTTCTTTTTCCTGGTTTTCACAACTTCTACATTTTGAATTTGAAATTTTGAAATACTTTTCAAACAACCTAACCTGCACTCAGGCAAAAAAAAAACAATATGCACCAGCATGAATGCATCAACTATATTTATAACCCATATATTATTTTATGAAAATATTATTTGCTTATTTATGCAAGAGAAAAATATATGTAATTGTCCAATCTAGTTGTATTTTTCCCAAAATTGTTTTTTAGGGTGTTACAAACCTTACCCTGTTAAGATGAATCTCGTCCTCGAGATTCGAGGGATTCAAAGAGTTGAGGATAAGTTGTTCTGAGATCTTTCTCTCTTTCCCATGTGGCCTCATCCTCGAAGTGTCGATTCCACTGAACCTTACACATGTTTATGATCTTACTGTGAGTGATCCTCTCTGTTGTTTCCAAGACTCTGATAGGATATTCTGTATAGGTGAGATTTTCCTTAAGTTTCAATTCCTCCAAAGGAATTCCTTCTTCTGGCACTCGAAGACACTTTTTCTATTGTGACACATGAAACACATCATGCACACCTGACAGACTTTCTAGCAATTCAAGCTGATATGCCACTTCTCCTCTTCTTGATAAAACCTTAAAAGGTCCACATACCTCGATGATAGTTTTCCCTTAGAAACACATAGAAGTAGCTCAGTCACGTCAAAAGAGTTATGCTGACAAGAGAAGACGACCAATTGAGTATCGTGTTGGTGATTATGTATACTTGAAAGTTTCACCAATGAAAGGTGTACAACGTTTTGGAGTTAAGCGAAAACTAGCACCAAGATATGTGGGACCATATAGGATTATTGGGAAATGTGGAAAGGTAGCTTATAGAATACAACTACCTCTAGAGATGCACGCTATCTTCAATGTCTTTCATGTTTCTCAGCTCAAGAAGTGTCTAAGAGTCCCCGAAGAACGAATAAGAATTGAAGATATAAAGTTGAAAACAGACTTGACCTACGAAGAGAAACCTATCCGAGTGATTGACACCAATGAGGGAGTGACCCGTAGCAAGATAATTAAGTTCTACAAAGTGGTTTGGAAAAACCAAGGAGAAGAAGATGCTACGTGGGAAAGAGAAGATTATTTGAAGGAAGTCTACCCTACTTTCTATAAAACCTGGTATTTCCTCTAATCTCGAGGACGAGATTCTTTTAAGGGGGGAGGGGCTGTAACACCCCAGTGTTAAGCTTTCTAAATCACTTGCATTACATTGCATTAGCATGTCATGAACATCATATCATCATTTCATGTGTATGAGTAAAGTGAATTTCCTATGTAATGTTAACTACCTCTTATATATATATGTATGTGCATATAGGGTTATAATAGAGAATTGAAGAAAAAATGGTTTTCAACACTTTTTGAGTGTCAATTCTAGTTTAGAATGTTTAATCAAACACTTTTCAGGTTGGGAGTACCTTGTGATTGGGTCATTAGTTTGGGTTTGCTCTAGGGTTTAACCTAGGGTCCTTTGGAGTGATTTTACTATTTCATTTAAAAAGTGCAATTTGAATTATTCAAATGGCTTTGGCACCTAAATAAAGATGGTAGGGAATTTAATTTGCAGCAAACTTTATTTTTGGTCCAAGTCATGAAAATGACTTTAACATGCTCATTTAAGGACCACAAGGCAGATTAGGGTTGGAAGCTAACCCTGAAATTTCTGTTAAGTGCTGGATTTCAGTTTCAAAATGCCTGTCTTTATTGAACTGTAATTCGCAGACCAGGCTGATCTGGCCCGAGGTGCCTTACTAGCATTTGAAGTACTCCTGTAGTACTTTAAATGGTATTAGAGAACCTTGCCCTGAAACTCAATGGTTTAGGAGGAAGTCACCACTGAAAAATCGAGTTTCAGGCGGTTGCTCGTGCACTAAACTGAGTTGTATTCCTTTGAGGCCACGTGTCGAACACCCGGCGCAGTAGACGTGTCTTCACCGGAATTCAACACAGCCGCGACCTCGTGTCGATTTTGGATGAGCTCCACCGCTTCCCTAGCCTTCCAGAGTCGACGATGGACCCCCTGAGCTCATCCCATTCCATCCCTATCGTTCTCGTCATCGTTATCGTCTTCCTTCGTCGTCTCCTTCCACGAACCGAGAACGCCATGGCATCGCCGGCCGTGTTCGTCACGCCTGGCCAACCACCCTCCAATCCACTGCGCCACTATCTCCTCCTTGAACCTCTCCACACCCCTGACATCTTTGTCAAAGAAACCGTGCAGTAGCGCCTTCGTTTTTCATCGTCGCTGTTGCCTATGTGTCACCGGAGCTCCGCCGCGGGTGAGCCCAACGGGGCCAGGTCACTGTAGTCTTCCTCTTTGTGATCTGGTTCGCGTCTCTAGCTACTTGAGGATCGAATTTGGTATCTCCGTTGATAGATTAGCGTTTAGTGATTCGAGCTCATCGGAACATGAGCTTGCCGATGAGCGCACCGCCGCTGAGCCACCATGGTTGGGGCTGGTCAAGTTGCCAACCATTAGGGTTCTATTCCTCGAAACCCTAGGGCCCGTAGGTGATTGTGAATCTTGTAGTGGAGCCGGTTTGGTTTATTTTGGTAGGAATCGACCGGCGTCAGGCCGCCGTACGCCGCCGTCCGCCATGGCCACCGTCGAGCTTGGTCCGGCATGCCACTGGCTCAACTACCTAGCTCATTCGATGCGTTTAGGTCTCAGGAGCACACGGGCGTTGCCCGTTTGGCCGGAGACCATGCCGACAGCGAGATATCGCTGGTCAAAGGTGACGGCTCCCTCTGTCTCACAAATGGGTGGGGTCGAGTTGACCCGGGGCCCCAACTGTCGGCCCCTGTGTTCGACCCCCATGTGCAGACCTGTGTGAATTTAGCAGTTAGGGTTCGGTTGATTTTGGAAAAATGTTTTCTATTTGATTTTCAGGATTTGGTTCAGTTCTTGTAAAATTCATAAGTAGGGTTATGCTTGTCCAAATGAAGTGAGACAAATTTTGTTAGCTTCCTGGTGACATGTACTATTCAGGAAAAAAATATAAAACCCTACCATTTGTGTGATATTTCTGTGAGTTATAAATTGATTTGTAAATCTGCATTTTGCTTCAGAAATGCATAACTAATTCTAGGAATGTGCTAAAAATGTGATTCTACTTTTGTTAGCTTTTTATGGATGAGTAGAATCTGGGAAAAATAGTGGTTAGGCATGTTTGCTGTTTTGTAATGGAGTTGCTGTTCAAGCCCTATTTAGGGTTTGATTGCTTGGAAATTCTTTAGAAAATAAATATAAGTTATCTGGGTATGAATATTTTTCTGTGATGTTTTCAAGTGAGATGGAACAACAAAAAAATGTGAAATCTATTGTTTGGTACTTTTCACTGTAATAACTATTTTCCACTCAAATTCAGCCTGCTGTCTTGTTATTTTTGTGTAGGCTGTTCTGTATGCCCAAATGACCTGAAATTTTGACAGTGAGATCATGTAGGCATGTTCTGTCTCCTGTATTTTTGTGAGAATTTTCTGTAGCTTCAAACTGGTAGGTCCAGTTGTATGCTAATCTACTAATTGGTTAATTCAGCACTTGCTTGGATGGAATTTATGTGAATTTGATGTCAATCCATTAGTGAAGGTGTTGTCTGTTAGGAGGAAGGGTTGAGTTCAGTTTGCTGGTTTTAGATGGTTAACCCTAAGATATTCCGAGTACCTAAGACTATCTTGTAAACCATGTATAAGTTTATGTATGAATTAAGGATGAATGATAAGGGCCATTCCGGTCTGTGATGAGACTATGGAAGTCTCTCTACCAGAAAAGAAATATGCATGAAGTAAATAAAAGAGGGTAGTTTATACATGTATAATTGCATTCCATTGAAGCACACATATGCATCACATGTAATATTATTCCCATTGTTATTTCAAATGTTCATCACATATGCACGCATGCAGGATTGTTGGAGGAAGTGACACTAACAGAAGTGAACCCGACCGAGGAGGAGATCCCTCAGGAGGTCCCAGCTGCCGAACCAGGAGCCGAGGATAACGCTGACTTGCCCGAGTGTCCTGACCATCAGCCCTCGACCTTTCTGAAAGGCAAGCCCCTGTGCATTCTTACTTCCTATGTTTTCGAAATGAATTGAATTGAGTGTAGTGATTGCTGCATTACGTGTAGGAATTGCTTTAAAACGTAGTTGCATTATTTTGGACAATAATCTAACCTTCACCTAAATAGGTTCAGGGCCGTATCTTCTACTTAGCCTTTCTTAGAACCGGTAGATATGGTGATCCCGGTCACCAAGATAAGAATGTGAGAAGCACGGTTGACTATATTTGCTATCGTGAAATAACCATGTGAGCTGAGGGAGGAAATGAGTTTGGGCGGGATGATGGTTTGGACACAACAAGACATGGAGGTCTTGGTTGTGTGCCAATCACCACCAAATGAATTAGGGATGTAACCCTGTTGGAGTTCAGTCGAGATTGAAAGATGCCATCACTTAGCCGGCCGGATAAGTCATTCCGACCGCGAAGCCGAGTAGCTCTATTTGGCCCGGGAACTGTTTAACTGGGTTCATATACTGGACCACGTAGGGTTTTGGGAGCTAGATCGGAGCATGGGCAGGTGGATTCCTGAGCTTCCTGGCAACTAGTCAGTCCCCCAGTATATGGCTCCCCCAGACCCACGGTTGGTACCCAAATAGTACCAAGGGTGACCTAAGGGACCCTGTACAGGTTTGTCTGGGTTTATGATCGGCATTTGGCACCAGCTGGTTTGTAATCGATTCGAATCGCCATCTCTCCTGGATAGTGAGAAACTTGACTGATCTTCCCTCATGATAGAAATGGATAAGTTTGAACATGAACATGGTTATCCAAGTAAATACCAAACTGCTATGGTTCTATTATATTGTTTGCTTAGAATTAATCAAGTGCTTGAATTAGATCAGGTATTAAGTGAAAAGCAAGGAATTATGACTACTAAAAGCTTGCTAGTAATCACCTATGACATCTTAACCAAATAGCTTTTTACGCAAATGAGTCAGCCAACTCCACTAAAAAGCCTTGCATATTCCTTGAGAGTCTTTTATTTGGTAAGACGGGTAAGTCTTGCGGAGTACGATCGTGTACTCAGGGTTTATCCCAAATTTTTGCAGATGGCCAGGTCTTTTATGGTTATTGCAAGAATTGCTTTACCCCCGCCGTGGACGAGGACTAAAGCATGGGCAGCTCGTGTCTTCGTGTTTAATAATTATCTTATGTAGCAGTTTGATCCTAGCATGGCACTGTATATTTAATAAGTATGGTTGTGTAAGACTTTGTTTTCGAAACTACTTTGCTTCCGCTAAGGTTTGAAACTTATGATGTAATATCTATCTATGTACTCCAAACTTTGAATCTATGTAATATGGATGTATGTTGTTGAACCCTGTACGATCTTGGTTGTGTTACCGTTTGATTTGAAATCCTTCAAGATTTCACGGACTACCGGGTTTATATGGGCTCAAGTGTGGTTGTTTAGCTGTTTCGACGGCTATCGCCGTACTTGTGCTCTTATAAATTGGTCGGTTCTGTCACATAGGCAGTCCTCGAAGCCTATCCAAACTCCTACCTATGAGCTACGCCCGTGTCTGATTGAAATGGTCCAAAGCCAATCCTTTTCAGGAGAGGGAGATGATAATCCTCATCTTCACCTACGAGAGTTCGATCAAACCTGTGACTGCCTCCGTATAGAGGGCATGTCTGATGAAACCCTAAGGTGGAAGCTTTTTCCTTTCTCTTTTAGAGAGAGAGCTAAAATCTAGTATGATCGAATCGTAGAGAAAGAAGGAGGAGATTGGGGAAAACTTCGCTCAGACTTTTGTCTCGAATTCTACCCCCTTTCAAAAAATTGTCAACCTCAGAACGAAGATCCTATCTTTCAAACAGAAAGATAATGAATCTTTGGCCACATCCTAGGAGTGTTTAAACGAACTCATAAAATGTGGACCAGACCTACCATTCCAGACCCGATTCTCATTCAACACTTTTTTGTGGGTCTGAGAAGAAAATCCAAGAAGCATCTCAACTACTCGTCGGGAGGATCTTTTGCTCATGTTTCAGATTTTGAAGCACGAAAGATCCTAGACAATATCCTAGATAACCAACCCGAGGAGAAGTTAGAAGAAGAGCTTAGGGTAGCTGAGCTTGAACCAGAACCTTTACCTTCAACATCCCAACCCTCAGCTATCCCGATTTCCCACCTTATGGAAAAGGAGGATACTTTATACTAGATATAGAAGATGATCTTTCCTTTGATTTTGGAAACACCTCTCACTTCCATATGATTAAGAAGCCTCAGGAGCCCAAGAGACCATCTTTAGAACCTTTAGAACCTCCTGAAGTAGCCTTCTGTAGAAAGACCACAAGAGAGCTCATAGCCATAATATGCAATGATTGGCTAGAAGAATCAGAGGTTTCCTCTGATGTGATCCGATTGGATTCACCTTCTGTCTTAATCAAATGCCAAATGCATAAAGGCCCTTTTGAAGCTTTCTACAATCTAGTTGTTCATGTTAATACTATATCTGCATCATTTGCTCAAGATTTTTCAATAGACATGCCACTAACCCCAACAACAAAGCACTTGAAAAGTTCTTCCGAGCACATTATTCTAAGTTTAGGCATTTTATATGTACTCCCTATCTGGGTAAACGACACCATGCTCTATCTAAGTTTTTATATCTTTGATGTCATGGAGTTTGACCTGTTGATAGGCCAACCAATTGGAAGACTTATTCAAGAAGGACAAACATGGACAATCAGTGTTCAATTAGGACCAAACTTTAGATTCCCTTTGTCCATTACCTGTTCCTTAAATGCTAGATTGAGCCATGTTCTGAGCCTAATCCAATTAGTGAGATCACGGTGGCAGCCCTTGATTTTCTGAGAGAATCCCATCTTGAAGAAGATGAGGAGTTCTTCATCGAGGAAGAAGCCAAAAATCCAGAACCTTTACCCCTTGATGAATTCCTAGTGCTACCTAAACCTCCTATTGAGCTCAAACCATTGCTAGCCGGCTTTAGATATGCTTTCCTAGATGGAGATATGCAATCTCCAGTGATCATAAGTGATAAACTCTCCCAAGTAGAGAGCATTCACTTGATCACTGTCTTGGAAAAGCATCGATCAGCTTTTGACTATTCACTGCAAGATCTGAAAGGAATTAGTCCTGTTCTTTGCACCCATCGCATTTCAACTGATCCTAGTATCATACCATCTAGAGAGCCACAGTGTAGGCTCAACAATGCGATGAGAGAGGTTGTGAAGAAAGAGGTCTTGCACGCCGGGATTATTTATCCTGTGCCGCATAGTGAGTGGGTAAGCCCAGTCCAAGTTGTGCCTAAAAAGGGAGGCATGACGGTTGTCAAGAATGTCAAGAATGAGTTAATCCCCTAGTGAACCATCACTGGATGGCGGATGTGCATAGATTATAGAAAACTCAACAAGGCAACAAGGAAAGATCACTTCCCTTTGCCCTTCATCGATGAAATGTTAGAGCGATTGGCAAACCACTCTTTCTTTTGCTTCCTCGATGGATATTTTGGATATCATCAAATTCCTATCCACCCTGATGATCAAAGCAAAACCATGTTTACCTATCCTTATGGAACCTATGCCTACCGCAGGATGTCCTTTGGATTGTGTAATGCACCAGCTTCTTTTCAAAGATGCATGATGTCTATCTCTTTTCTGATATTATTGAAGAAATCATGGAAGTTTTCAAGGATAACTTTTCTGCTTATGGAAAACTTTTGATGATTGTCCTAAAAACTTAGACAAGGTTTTGCAAAGATGTGAAGAAAAGCACTTAGTCCTTAATTGGGAAAAATGTCATTTTATGGTTAGAGAAGAAATAGTGCTAGGACACCTAGTGTATGAAAGAGGGATAGAGGTAGACAGAGCTAAAATTAAGGTAATTGAACAACTACCTCCTCCTATTAATGTTAAAGGGATTAGAAGTTTTCTTGGTCATGCTGGCTTTTATAGACGCTTTATTCAAAACTTTTCACATATTGCTAGACCTCTTACAAACTTGCTAGCTAAGGATGCTCCCTTTGAGTTTGATGATGCTTGTATAAAATCTTTCAACACCCTTAAGCAAGCACTCATCTCTACACCAATCATTCAACCCCCTGATTAGTCTTTCCCTTTTGAAATTACGTGTGATGCTAGTGATTATGCTGTGGGGGCAGTTTTGGGACAAACTTAAGATAAAAAGCATCATGCTATTGCCTATGCTAGTAAAACTCTGATAGGAGCACAACTTAATTATGCAATAACTGAAAAAGAACTCCTGGCTGTTGTTTTTGCTATTGACAAGTTTAGATCTTACTTAGTTGGAGCTAAGGTGATTGTTTACACTAATCATGCTGTTTTAAAATACTTGCTCACTAAGAAAGATGCTAAACCTAGATTGATAAGATGGATTTTGCTACTCTAAGAATTTGATCTAGAAATAAAAGATAAAAGGGAGTAGAAAATTCTGTAGCAGATCACTTGTCTAGAATGCATTTTGAGAATATGCAGGAAATGCCCATCAACGACTCGATGAGGGACGAGATGCTCTATCAGATCACCCGATCCAACCCATGGTATGCGAATATTGTGAATTTTATGGTTGCATGATATATACCACTAGGGAAGGACAAAAGAAAGCTCATCTACGAGAGTCAACAACATATCTAGGACCCACCATACCTCTTCAGGATATGTTCTGATGGACTACTCCGAAGATGTTTACCAGCGGAAGAGGGGATCAAGATCATTGAAAGATGCCACTCATCACCAAATGGAGGACATTATGGCGCATTTCGCACACATGCAAAGATTTGGCATAGTGGATTCTTTTGGCCCACCATGTATGATGACATGAAAAGCTTTATCCGGAGATGTGGGGCATGCCAATGACATGGAAACATCAATTCAAGAGATGCCATGCCCCTCGTCAACAACCTCCAAGTAGAGCTCTTCGATGTCTGAGGAATAGACTACATGGGACCATTTCCAAAGTCAAAGCAGTGTGAGTATATTTTGGTGGTAGTAGACTACATCTCAAAATGGGTAGAAGCTATGCCATGCAAAGCTGCAGATTCCAGAAGCTCAAAGAGAATGTTTGAAGAAATAATATTTCTAAGATTTGGTACTCCAAGGATGGTAATTAGTGACGAAGGATCCCACTTCATCGACAAGAGATTCCAACTATATTTAGCAAAAACAGGGGTCCATCACAACATTGCCACTCCATATCATCCTCAGATAAGTGGGCAAGCAGAGACATCAAACAAGCAGATGAAGAATATTCTGTAGAAGACGGTCAATGAAATGGGAACAGCATGGAAGGACAGACTACCAGAAGCACTATGGGCTTATAGAACAGCCTACAAGACACCAATTGGAATGTCACCATACCAGCTTGTTTATGGAAAGACCTGTCACTTGCCAGTAGAGCTTGAGTTCAAGGCTCACTGGGCAATCAAGAAATGGAATATGGATTTGGATGCTGCAGGAATAAAAAGGAAGATGCAACTCTCTGAACTAGGCGAATGGCGTGAAAAAGCATATCACAACTCCAAGATCTACAAAGAGAGAACCAAGAGATGGCATGACAAAAGGTTGAAGAAGAAGGACTTCGCACCCGGAGATCAGGTATTACTTTTTAATTCCAGGGTGAAGTTACTCAGTCATGGAAAGCTACAAAACAAATAGGAAGGACCATTCAAGGTGATCAATACTTCGTCTCATGGAGCGGTCACACTTCAAACCGACGAAGGTACGTTATTCAAGATAAATGGTCACCGCCTCAAACTCTTTCTACAACCAATTAAAGGCCCATAGGAAATAGATATTATTGAATTTATTAATTTACCAAGTGTATTAGGGCCTAATCCTTCCTTTTGCCTTCCCGCACGGGAAAGTCCGAATTTTGGAAACTAAATATCGCGAAAAATCTGCACGAAGGGACCGGAGGCGAATGGACACAGGGGTGGATCACCTGACCTCACCATTAGGTCGGCCGATCCCCCTAGGACTCCATTCGCCACCGCCTTGTTGTGACGTGATCCTTCGGGTCTCTTCTCGCATATTTTCCATCTTTCGTTTTTGTTAAGTCATCCGCCGCCGCCGTAAGCTTGTAGGAAGGATTTCGAGGCCCTAGCGCCCACCGAACAACTATATAACCAGCCCCTGCTAGCCTCCCATCTCATCTCATCCAACCCGTCCTCTTCCTCGTGCCTACGAGCTCTCCTCCAAGACTCCCATGGCTGACAAAAAGATCATCCCCTATGGGATGGATCCAAGCAAGGTTCCCGCCGACGACTCTCAAGCCATCATCCCTACTAGAACTCCCTGGCCTCTCGCCATTGCTCTGCCCAATCAGCCTCGCAAGCATGAGCAATCCTTTTGTGCTTGTACAAGATCAACCCTTCCATCACAGCCGGAGACCCTCTACCTGAAGGACGCACCACGGAAGGAACCGATCGTCAAGCTGCCAAAGGATGTCAAGCTCCTGCCACCGAAGCCAAACGAGACACTGACGAGGGTGAAGCTCGATAGGGATGGCCATGTCTCATGTGCCAAGTACTCCACTCGCCCAACCTTCAATGGAGTCCACGCCGAGCCATCCAAGGTGAAGTTCATGCCACCCAAGGAAGCACCATGTGGAGAGCAACCTCCATGGAAGCGTTCCAAGGTCACCACGGCAGAGCTTCAGCAGCAGATGGCCCAGATGAGACATGAGATGGAGATCATGAAGAAACAGGATAGGCTCCTTGTTAGAACTATAGCTGATACCAATCTTAGGATCAATCTGAAGGACAGGAAGCAAAAGGAGTTAGGGATTAAATTTGAGCTTTTCTCCCAGACCAATTCTAGGAAGTATTAGAGTTATGTATCCATAGGGCACCCCTTAGTTCGTTTAGTTCACTTTAGCTCGATTAGTTCGTTTTAGTTTGCTTAGTTCGTTTTAGTTTGAAAGTCTTGTGTAATAAAAGTGCCCTATCAATAAAAGTAAGTTTGAGTCAATATTATCTTGCTTGGATATATTTGTGCTTGTCTCCACTTTGTTATGCATAAAGGAAAAGAGGAAACAAGTGTAGGGGAGGAGCACGTGATAGAACGACGAACACCGAAGACGAAAGTACACCAAAACAGAAGCTTCCGACGCACAGATCACACACGACGAGACGGGGCACGAACGGCCACCAGGAGGGGTCGGCCGACCCCTGCCCTAGGTCGCCCGACCTGCCTAAGCACTGCCTCGCCGTGAGCTTCGTCCACGGTCAGGTACACACCCTGAACTTCCTATTTTCTCGTACGCTGCTCGCTATTTGGCATTGAATCGAAAATCTTATGGTGAAGCAACTTTAAAACATAAAAGGATTAACTTGAGTAGTCTTGACTTAAGGATGGACACACATAACACTTTTCCTGGAAGTCTTGCTACTGTTGGGAACTTAAAATAGGGACCCCATGTTGCTTAAGTTGTTGCGGAATACGAGATAATAAGAATAATGAAAGCTTGACTCTTGATATCTAGTTGTTGGAGAATTTTGTTTGCAAAACTTAAAACCAATAGCTATGCTTCTCCTTTGTAGTAAAAGCATTTACCTACCAGAGCCAAAAATAGGATAGAATCAACCTTCCACATTTATACTTGCTATTGCTTTGAGTTTTGTCAAACCGAGTGACCCTTGTTGAGAAATCTATCATGCTCCCAAGATCAAGATCATGTAGACTCCACATTTATCTACTATTCCTACACTGGGACTATGCAACAACATGCCTTTCCACCCAAAAATGTTTCACTCCAATGTTGGAGGACAAAAAGAAGTTAGGAATAAATGCTCCAAAGTTCTTGTTATCGTCTCTCAAAAGTATGCAGAGAAGAGGCATGTGGCTATGCAAAAGTGAGAGAAGAGAGAAAACAATGGGTACAAAGATGCCTGCCTGAGAGGTAACAATGGACAAGTGTCTAGAAGGCCAAAACAATGGGTACTCAGATGCCCGCCTGAAAGAAAAAAGAAGAAGAAAAGAAAGATAGCCCATGTTGTCCTGCAGAAGAGAGAGAAAATTCTCAAAAGGAGCATAGTAGAATTAGGTTAGCCACCATATATTCCACACACATGCACATCTTGATCTAAGAGTACGACATCTTTCTCCTTGGATCCTTGTTTTGACTTTACAATATATGCAATACGAGTATGTTTTCACTTTATCCCTACCTCAGCTCCACATAAGCTTTAGAAGTAGGCAACAGAGAAAGCAACATCATCTATGCCTTGGTAAGGATCAGCACCACCACATATGAGTGACATGAGAGTACTACAAAGAAGGAGATGGTAAGCTATGCTTTATTTTTAAAAATATTCAAAAACCTCCAACTACTTGATTGATAGAAGGAGGTGATCAGTTTCTAGCTGTTCTATTCTTCAACCGCTCAAAGTTTCATGGTAGACACAATGAATCCCGCAATGTAGGTATGACTAGGAATGGTGAAATGATGATGTATAGTCCTAAAGTTAAAATTGCTTAAATCCATCCTTTACTCGGGACGAGTAAAGATCTAGTGTGGGGGAGCTTGTTGACGGTAGTCATTGTATGATTTTACACGTCAACCAATCATGAAAAAGGATATAAATCAAAGCCAACAACTAGAATAGGGTTTAAACTGATAGAATTCCAAGAGTTTTGGTAAATCTGTGTTTTCCAGGGACTATACAGGAAAAGAACCAAAGAGGACCAACACCGCAGAGAAAATATCGATTTACGCCACGGCAGGAGATCAAGAATATTTTAGAGAACACCAGAGACACGCCTGCTGAAGCGGGGCCCACAAGTCAGAGAGGGAGGGTCGGCCAACCCTCTGACTAGGTCGGCCGACCTGTCTGAGGTCCCGTTCTGCCTCCGCTTCAACGTGGACTCATATCCCGAAATTTCACGCAATCTACACTGTCCGTCGAATTCGGTTTGATCCAAGGGCTATGGTTCATCCCACCGGCCTATATAAGGACCCCCAGACCCCCAGGGTTTCAGATGATCTAGAGAGAAATCAATCCAGGGTTTCAGAATTTCACTGACATATCTCAAATAGAGCAGAAACCCAAGATAGGATCTAGAGCCAAGTATCAAGTAGAATGTAATACCCCGGGTATTACGGCTAATTAATTATGACATGTCATCATGTTTATTATTAAGCATTTGCATTTGATTGTGCTTAGGGTCCTTAGAGTGGTTCATTGACAAATGCCTTGGATGTTGTGATTGAATTATCATTTGAGAATTTAAAATAAATCAAAAAGGAAAAATTCAAATTGAGCCCTAATCGGACCCTGAAACCCTAAACCAAAATCCACTTGGAATTTGGTGATGGTCCCTTAATAGAAGTTGTAGACCTTTTTATATAGAACAACTTTTATTTTGGGTGTTTTTGAAGTTCTTTAATAGAAATTCAAATTAAACCCTAATTACCACTTTAAAATTCAAACTTTGAAATGCTAATTTAAAAACTATAGGGAATCTGACCAAACTTATTTAATGAAAGTTGTAAAGCTCCTCAAATAGGACAACTTTTATTTTTGAAGATTTTAAAGTTATTGTGAAAAATCTAGAGAATTTAATGGGATTAGAAATGGATTTCAAAAAGCGAATTTACCCCCCTTTTGAATAGTTTCAAAATTATTCAAAATTTGGAGTTGATCCCAAAACCAATGTTGTTCAGAATTTCGAACACCATAACTTTTATGTTTACACCTTTCCAAGTTGGCACACAAAATTTCGTGAAATTGGTCAAAAACCGGTTGAATGGCATTCAAACGAGCTAGAGTACTCTGCCTCTGCTCTCTGTTCGCGCACAGTCGCGACCGCCGCCGTGTCGGGCGCGCGCGCCGCCGTCCGTGCCGGCCGGGATCATGTCCCCGGTGCCGTTTCCCGTGCAGGAGATCGCGCGCCGCCCTATGCCGCTTCTGTCCCTCCCTCTGGCCGGCTTAAAGGGCGACGACACCCTCCCCCGTGCCCTCATCCTTTCCTGACCACCGCCGCACCCGCCTTGGCTTCGAGCCAAAAATTGGCCGTACTCCGACCTCCTCATCCAAATTCCGCTCGTCTCTATCCTCACTGGATTCTTGAACACAACTTGTGCCTCTGTGGTTCAGCTTCCGTGCGTCGAGGGCCCCGGAACGCACGCCGTCGTCTTCGGGCCCGGCAGAGCACCGCCGTAGCCACCTCTCTCGCGTTGAGCTCGCTGTGGTGAGCCTCTCTACCTTAGACCTCCCGTTTGTGACTCTCTGAGTCATACCTTAGCTCATGCTCGCAGCGGTGTCCCATTTTGTCCCCTAGGATCATCGGAACGCGACTTCGTCGTCGAGGCCGAGCCGTTGCACGCCGTCGCCGTCGTCAAGCTCGTCGCTCCGCTCCATCTCAGCCTCGGCCAGCCGTTGGTCTAGAGCCGTGGTGAGCTCCTAGTCCTTCCCTGTTTCTTTTTATTCAATTCCACCGCACTCTCGCGGCCGGAACGGGGTAGCCGCGCCGCCGCGTCCGCCATGGACGAGCTCGAGCTCGTCGGAGGCGCGTAGCTCCCGGGCTTAACGTGCTAGGTTGTCTGCTTGGTCTTAGGGTTCGCTGGGGTGCGCTCGGTTTCGCCCCGAGGGTCGTTGGCGGCGTGCTCCGCGGCGTGCCGACGTGCGCGCGTGTGCGCGTGGGTGCGCGAGTGGGCGCCGGCCGTTGTAGGAGGAGGAACTGACAGGCGGGACCCGCCTGTCAGCGCCTCGACTGGGCACCTGGACGCGGGCCGGTGCGGGAGCGGCCGAGTGGGCCGGCCTGCCTGACTTGGGCCGTCCCGGGCCAAAAGGCGTTTTCCATTTTTCCCGTGGAATTTCAATTGGATTTCTATTTTAAATTACTATGAATAGTTCCTGTGTTTGTTATTTTTGTAATATTATTTCTGTTGGTCTAAAAATCATGAAAATAATTGTGGGTACTCTCTGGAGCATGTAGTATTTTATAAAAATATTAGATATAGGGTTTGGACATTGTCTGTGGGAACTAAAAATCGGCATATTAATTAGTAAATGTAACTTTGAGCAATTTTAATAAATTCCAGAATTATCCAAAAATCACAAAAATTTATTTGATACTATTTTAGGGTAAGATCTATCTGTTGGGTAAGTTTGAGCTCATTTGGAAACTGTCAGGACACTTGTTTATTAGTTGTAGGGTATTTGATTAGCAGAATTAATCTAAGCAAATAATCCCTGTTGTTTGGTGTGATTTTGGATTGATTGGCTTCAAGGGTCTTTCACCATAGTGATCCTTGACAGAAGTATTAGGGTCGCATGCTGGTTGTAGTAAAGCTGTGCAGCGGCTTTCTGTGACCGTTAAAAAGGTCAATAAAACAAAAGTAGGAAACATTACTTTTACCTTCCGTAGATCGTTTACAACTTTACCGTGAAGGAAAGTTGTACTCAAGGTATTAATGGTTTACTTTCAAGCATTTCATTTGTTGCCCTCATGCCATGCTAAGCATACATCATTGCATACGTGTAGTGCCCGTTCCCGAGGAGGTCCAGGTCGAGACTACTACTGAGGAGGCCACTCCAGAAGTCATCCAAGGATTCGACATCTGCGGGACTGATCCCGACCCGACACTGTACACGATTCAAGGCAAGCCCCAGTGCATTCAGCCCCGCCTTGTGTTTTATAAAATTATTTATCACTTGAGTCTATTATTGCATTAGATTGTTAGGAGTTGTTTGCTCCTATATTGATGCATTACCTGCCTTGATACATAATATCCCGGAAACCTGTTTAAAAATAAAAATGTTCGAAAATGCTTAGCCCTGCTTAATCAATTTAGATTTGCGTAAAAAGGCTATTTTAATGTGACAATTATGAATCATGAGAAAATGAAAAAGGGGTATGAGTCCGTTCGGAAATTGTGTACTTGGGTAGCAGCCCCGATGCACCGTATCCGTCAGAAAGGGGTTTTCCGTTTGTTGGTTGTGAACTTGGGATTAGAGTCCCAATGCTTGACCACCTGCGGAAAAGGGATTTGAAAACCATTGGGACACTTGTACTTGGGTTAGAGTCCCAATGCAATGTCGCCGGCGGAAAAAGAATTAGGGACCGTTCGTTGTAGGCCTGCTGTGATCGAGACTTTGCAACTAGCCACATACTACGGAAAGCTCTGACTCCGGTGGCTCTACTACTTGAACCGACAACCACGCACTGGGAGTGGAGAGATGGCGAGAGCAGCGTGTACCCTCGTGGCCGGCGTGCCTGGAGAGGCGAGGAGTACTGTGTTCTCGGGTGGCGCAGGACCGGTTCAGGGGTAGAAAAATCGTGGTAGCCGGAGTTGGTATATGCAAGCTTAAGTGCTACATATGCAGTGTGGATAGGGATCCCCAGCTGGGTACTAATCGATTCGAATCGTCATTGCTCCTCGGATATGGAGACTTGATCCTTTGACCTACAATTGAAAAGTGGTTCGAAACTAGGTGTTTTTGAGAATGAGTAAGAATTTGAAGTTATGATGATATATGAAAAGGAAGATGAAATTATGGCTATGATTAAAATAAGACTGAGTTAAAATATTGAAATTGGGAAGTAATGCTTTTCTGCGAAACTTTGGACTCTTGCTCAAGCCTTACCTTGACTCCCCTCAGCCTGGATTCCTGAGTCTCATTCCTTTTTCTTAGTCGGGTAAGTCTTGCGGAGTACCCCAGTACTCAGGGTTTGTTAACCCCATGTTGCAGGGACGCACAGCCGGAGGTTTGTTTCACCCCCTGCTGTGTAACAGTGGTACAGGAGGGATGTGAGGAGGAGTAATGACGAACCCGTGGGCAGGGTTCTTACCGTTAAATACTTAATATTGTTGTATCGTCTTTCTACTGCTACTTATTTTATTTATGGTCTGTAATATTCGCACTTCAATCGTATTTGGACAAACGGTTTGTAATCTAAGTACCTTATAACCTTTCCGCATTTTAACTCTAATGTAATTTGTTATGAAATGTTGTAATTCTGTAATGACTTCGCAATGAGATCCTGTCGGAGGAAAACGGGCGCTAATGTAGCCTGGCAGAACCTTCTAGATCTTTTGGGACACGGGCCCGGCTGTCAGAGGTCACTAGTGACGATGACAGGCGCCTGTGGGCCATGGGATTTAGCCGGTTCTGTCACAGCTGGTATCAGAGCATTCCATTGCTAAATCATTACCGTATTACTTTGCAAAACTTCAAAGTGTTTTGGATCATAAACTTTAAATTAATATTTTGGTCCAAATTGCTCATTCTTATCTAAATCTGTATTATAGTTATGGTAGCCAGTGGAATAGTACTATTACTAGCCCTATGTTAAAGAAATTAAATGTGCAATTATTCATTTTTGGCATTGATTTAGAAAGTTCGTAAGTACGATTCATGCATCATGATTGGTTCACATTATAAATAACTTCCTCCTTAAAACGGGTTATGGGTTAGGATTTATCAAACCTATTCTTGCTAGCCTGTATTATATCCTCACTAATCCCAACTTATCTTCTCGAGCATGGCACGCTGCAAGCAGACTTCGCGCAAGATGACGGGACCTAGGGGTGTGCCGCGCCACCAGCTGGCGCCGCGCGACAGGGAGGCCTCTAGCAGTCGTCGCCCCCGCCGCAGCCGCGCTGAGCTACAGGAGGAGATAGAGAGGATGAGGGAGGAGATGAGGAGGATGGTGGAGGACTTCGCCACCGCTCGTCGGGAGCACTACCAGGACGTAGCGACGATCGACCGACTACGGACTTCTGTGGCTCGCCTGATCGAGCAGAGGGATGCCACTTGGGCGCGTGAGGACGCGACCAGGGCAAGACTGCACAAGCTGGAGATCTACGTAGAGCAGATCGAGGACTACAACGACACATTGCACGAGGAGGTGCATAGGCTCAACAATGAGCTTAACCCGATCCTGCAGCCACGTGTTGAGGACCCCGAGGATGGGGTGGTTGTTGATCCTGAGGATCAGGACATGGAGGACGTGGACGAGGAGATTGAGCCACTCCAGGTGATCGTCGAGGAGGACGCCGACGAGGACGTCGAGGAGGGCGTCGAGGAGCACATGGCGGAGATCGACGAGGACGGTGTCGTCTCTGACGGGACCGTGGGAGACGACGTCTAGATTAGCTATAGGACTAGAGATATCCGTATTTGCACTCTTTAGGGCATTGTAATATCAGTAGTGCCATGAAAACCTTAGTATGGTTTGAGAACTTTATCGAGTGTTGGATGTGTACTCTACCTATCGTATTGTATGGTGTGTATTGTATTAAGACCTGATTAAGTAATCTGAGACTCAGTTTGGTTTAATTATGCACAGATGCCAGTTAACACCCGCTCAACTGGTGTTGGTACTTCCGAGGACGGGGCCATTCCGCAAGCACCGCCAATTCCACCTACCTTGGCTAATGCCATTGCTGCCCTAGCTAATGCTACGGCATTGCTTGCACAAAATCGGGATGATCGTGTTGGGCGTCATGGCCGCCCCCATGATGAGGAAACAACTTATGTGGACTTCACAGACACCCGTCCACCGGTGTTTACCCAAGCGGATGAGCCACTGGAAGCAGACGACTGGCTCCGTATCATGCAGCAGAAATTTGGATTGATTCGCTGCACGGAAACCCAGAAGTCGTTGTTTGCAGCACAGCAACTCCGAGGTCCCGCAAGCGCTTGGTTTGCAAACCTCCAGTCAGCACAGCCGGTGGGGCATCAACTTACTTGGGCCGAGTTTCGTGAGGCATTTCGTGCACATTACATCCCTGCAGGGGTGATGAAGATGAAATTGGATAAATTCTTGGCACTGCAACAAAAGGAGTCTACAGTCATGCAGTATGTCAGTCAGTTCAATCACCTGTCGCAGTATGCCCCTGAGCATACTAACACCGATCAGAAGAAGAAGGACTGTTTTGTCAGGGGTTTGAACTTCAAGATTCAGCGAAGCCTGTCTAACAATCTCAACTGCACTTATCATGAGGCTATCAACAGTGCCATAGCTTTTGAAGAAAGTGATCGCAAGCACCAAGAAGAGAAGAAAAAGAAGAAGTCTGGGTCAGCTGGATCTTCTGGCCATCAAAAGCGCCAGAAAATCATATACCATCCCACTCATCACACACGTCCCCAGTATCCTCATCAGCAGGTCGTAGTTCGAACTGCTGCTACTTCTCACACTTCTAACCAACAAAGCACCACCCAGCCGAATGCCCCTGGCGTTCGCGTAACCACTCCTCAAGCAACTTACAACTAGCCTTGCTACAATTGTGGCAAGATGGGACATTGGTCCCGCAACTGCCCATTTCCCAAACAATACAATCAGAATGCACAGAAGGCTCTTGGTGGACAGCAGCAGACTCAGCACCGTGGTCACCAACAGCAGGCCCAGAAGGGAAAGGTTGTGAGAAAAGCAGGACAGGTCTGCTACACGCAAGTTGGAGACATTCCTGAAGGTGAACCCGTCATGCTGGGTAGGTTCCCTGTCGCAAATCATCCTGCTATCATGCTTTTCGATTTCGGTGCATCGCATTCATTCATCAATCGTACATTTGTTGTCAAGCATGAAATTCCGATTGGGCAGATAGCGGAAAGTTTTCTTATACAGTCGCCCAGAGGGCGCATTAGTACTAAAGAGATAGTACATCGGGTGCCCATAGAACTTGGCGGGCATATATTCCCGACCTCGATGATAGTGTTGAAGGATCAAGATATAGATGTGATATTAGGCATGAATTGGATGTATCAGCACAGAGCTCTCATAGACGTGCTGAATAGAACCATCAGAGTAAACTTGCCTAATAGCCAAACTCAACTTCTTATCCAACTTCCCATACCTCAAAGAGCAGTTGGTAGGGTATGTGCAACCACAGTTAAAGAGGTGCGGAACATTCCGGTAGTCTGTGAATTTCCGGATGTATTCCCTGACGAATTGCCTGGCTTACCCCCTGACCGTGATGTAGAATTTGCCATTGAGCTGAAGCCTGGAACAGCACCTATTTCCCGTAGAGCATATAGAATGCCACCGAAGGAGTTGGCAGAGTTGAAAGTTCAGTTGCAGGATCTGTTGGATAAGGGTTTCATCAGGCCTAGTTCATCCCCTTGGGGTTGTCCTGCTATTTTTGTTAAAAAGAAGGACAGCTCCCTCAGACTCTGTGTCGATTACCGTCCCCTCAATGAGGTCACTATCAAAAATAAGTACCCTTTACCTCGCATAGATCTACTCTTTGACCAGCTTGCGGGGGCCAAGGTGTTCTCAAAAATTGACCTCAGATCGGGGTACCACCAAATAAAGATCCGTCCAGAAGATATTCCCAAAACAGCCTTCACTACCAGATATGGTCTTTACGAGTATCTGGTTATGTCTTTCGGCCTGACCAATGCCCCTGCCTATTTCATGTACCTTATGAATTCCGTCTTCATGCCCGAACTCGACAAGTTTGTAGTCGTGTTCATCGACGACATACTGGTCTACTCCAAAAACCCGGAAGAGCATGCCAAACACCTTCGTGTAGTCCTAACTCGGTTGCGAGAACATCAACTGTATGCCAAGTTTAGCAAGTGCGAGTTTTGGTTGGACAGAGTTCCGTTTCTTGGGCATATTCTGTCGGCTGAAGGTGTATCGGTTGACCCAAGCAAAGTGGAAGAGATCTTGAATTGGAAACCGCCAACCACAGTACATCAAGTCCGTAGTTTTATGGGAATAGCAGGATATTACCGCCGTTTTATTCCGGATTTTTCCAAAATATTTAAGCCTATTACCAACTTATTGAAAAACGAGGTCAAGTTTGCCTGGTCACCTGAGTGTGAGCAAGCATTTCAGACTTTGAAAAAGTTGTTAACCACTGCCCCAGTCCTAGCTCAACCGGACATTGAAAAGCCATTCGACGTATACTGCGACGCTTTGGGAACCGGCCTGGGTTGTGTTTTGATGCAAGAAGGCCGAGTCATTGCTTATGCGTCACGACAGCTTAAGTGTCATGAAGAAAATTATCCCACTCATGATCTAGAATTGGCAGCTGTGGTCCATGCACTGAAAATTTGGCGTCATTATTTGCTTGGTAGTACTTGCAAGATTTACACTGATCACAAGAGCCTGAAATATATATTTACCCAAGAAGAGTTGAACATGAGACAACGAAGATGGCTCGAGTTGATCAAGGATTATGACATTGAAGTGCATTATCACCCTGGTAAAGCAAATGTGGTTGCCGATGCGCTCAGTCGCAAGATTCATTGCAGTTGTTTGGCAGTAAAGCCCCGAGACCTTTCTTTATGCTATGAACTAGAGAAGTTGGGGGTAAAAATAGTTGAACAGGGTAGTTTGAATCATGTTAGTATTGAGACCACCATCCGTGATGAGATAATCACAGCTCAGAAAGGAAGCAAAGGCATCAAGCATATTAAGGAGAAAGTCCAAGCTGGTACTGTAGATTGCTTCAGGATTGACGAAGAAGGGGTCGTATGGTTCAAGGGGCGGCTAGTAGTTCCAAAGGTACCCGAGTTGCGACAAAAGATTTTGGATGAAGCACATTTGACTAGGTTCTCCATCCACCCTGGGAGCAATAAAATGTACCAGGATTTGAGGCAAAGGTTCTGGTGGACCAAAATGAAAATAGAGATCGCTCGATATGTAGCGAAGTGTGACACTTGTCAGAAGGTGAAAGCTGTACACATGAAGCCCGGTGGAGAACTACAACCACTGCCTGTTCCTACGTGGAAATGGGAGGACATTAGCATGGATTTTATCATAGGTCTACCAAAAACACCTAGGGGTTTTGACTCAGTTTGGGTTGTGGTTGATCGCCTCACTAAGCAAGCCCACTTCATCCCTGTCAAGACTATTTACACTACAGTGAACTATGCAAAGCTGTACATCCAGAATTTGATGAAGCTTCATGGTGTGCCTAAGACCGTTGTCTCGGATCGAGGTTCTCAATTCATTTCCAACTTTTGGAGAGCTTTCCATAAGTCACTAGGAACAAAGCTTCTACATAGCACAGCATACCATCCGCAGACTGACGGACAGACCGAGAGAGTCAACCAGGTGTTGGAGGACATGTTGAGAGCATGTGCACTCAATTACACTGAATCTTGGGATGAGTGTTTGGCACTGGCAGAATTTTCGTACAATAACAGCTACCAAGAAAGCATTAAAATGGCACCGTTTGAGGCGGTATATGGTCGTAGGTGTCGAACACCCCTGAATTGGTCTGAGCCTGGGGAGAGATGGTACTTCGGCGTTGACTTGGTGGAAGAGACTGAAGCAAAGGTTCGGCAAATACAAGATAACCTGATGGTTGCACAGTCGCGACAGAAGAGCTACGCCGATCAAAGGCGTCGTCCCTTGGTGTTTAAGACAGGAGATTATGTCTATCTCAAAGTCTCACCCATGAAGGGAATTAATTGATTTGGAGTTAAAGGCAAATTAGCTCCTCGATACATTGGACCATTTCAAATCATAGCTCGTCATGGGAAAGTAGCTTATAAGTTGAAGCTGCCAGATCATCTCTCAGCCGTACACAACGTTTTTCATGTATCACAACTCAAAAAGTGCCTTCGGGTGCCAGATCAAGTCGTGGATATTGAGGGAATAGAACTCCAACCCGACCTAACGTACTCTGAGTATCCTATCCAAGTCTTGGATCAGAAGGATCGCGTCACTCGGAGAACCACTACAAGATGGTACAAGATTCAATGGAGCGAACATTCCGAGGATGAAGCCACCTGGGAGTCTGAAGACTATCTCGCCGAAAACTTCCCCGAGTTCTTTGCTACATTGTAAATGTAAAGTTTCTGGTTATAGTCGGTATAAACTTCCCTTATTATCTTATGGTAGAAACTAGAGTAGGTTTACTTGAGACATTTTCTTTTCCATTACTTAACCCTAAGGTTTATCGTCTATCAAATCTCGGGACGAGATTTATTTAAGGGGAAAGGGCTGTAATACCCCGTGTATTACGGCTAATTAATTATGACATGTCATCATGTTTATTATTAAGCATTTGCATTTTATTGTGCTTAGGGTCCTTAGAGTGGTTCATTGACAAATGCCTTGGATGTTGTGATTGAATTATCATTTGAGAATTTAAAATAAATCAAAAAGGAAAAATTCAAATTGAGCCCTAATCGGATCCTGAAACCCTAAACCAAAATCCACTTGGAATTTGGTAATGGTCCCTTAATAGAAGTTGTAGATCTTTTTATATAGAACAACTTTTATTTTGGGTGTTTTTGAAGTTCTTTAATAGAAATTCAAATTAAACCCTAATTACCACTTTAAAATTCAAACTTTGAAATGCTAATTTAAAAACTATAGGGAATCTGACCAAACTTATTTAATGAAAGTTGTAAAGCTCCTCAAATAGGACAACTTTTATTTTTGAAGATTTTAAAGTTATTGTGAAAAATCTAGAGAATTTGATGGGATTAGAAATGGATTTCAAAAAGCGAATTTAGCCCCTTTTGAATAGTTTCAAAATTATTCAAAATTTGGAGTTGATCCCAAAACCAATGTTGTTCAGAATTTCGAACACCATAACTTTTATGTTTACACCTTTCCAAGTTGCCACACAAAATTTCGTGAAATTGGTCAAAAACCGGTTGAATGGCATTCAAACGAGCTACAGTACTCTGCCTCTGCTCTCTGTTCGCGCATAGTCGCGACCGCCGCCGTGTCGGGCGCGCGCGCCGCCGTCCGTGCCGGCCGGGATCGTGTCCCCGGTGCCGTTTCCCGTGCAGGAGATCGTGCGCCGCCCTATGCCGCTTCTGTCCCTCCCTCTGGCCGGCTTAAAGGGCGACGACACCCTCCCCCGTGCCCTCATCCTTTCCCGACCACCGCCGCACTGTAATACCCTGGGTATTACGGAATAAATAACCTGCCATGTCATCATAATTAACTTAATTAATTTGCATATGATTGTGCTTAGGGACCTAGAGTGGCTTGGATTGATAAAGTATTGGATTGAAAATTTAAAATCCTAATTGCGTATTTGAAATAACCCTAGATTTAGCCCCAAAACCCTAATTCAAAATCTAGAAGGAATCTAGGGGTGATCCTTTAATGAAAGTTGTAGATCTAATTAAATGTGACAACTTTTATTTTTGGAGATTTTGAAGTTCTGTTATGAAAATTTGAATTTAACTCAAAACAGTGAATAAAAAAATTGAATTTGAAATGCCATTTTCAAAAATTAATTGGAATCTGACAAAACTTCCTTAATGAAAGTTGTAAAGGTCTCTGAGGGGAACAACTTCTATTTTAGCCATTTTTCAAGTTCTTGAGAAAAATCAAAAGTAATTTCTAGATTTTAGTTTGAAATTCAAAAGCCCATTTCACCCCCTTTTCCATAATTTTCAAATTTGGCCGAATTTGGGGTAGATCCAAAAATCAAAAATGTTCAGCAGGAAAAATGCTACAACTTTGGTATTTGTGGTTTTTAATTTTTATACACAAATTTGGGAGATATTTGTACAAAAGACAAAAGTGGGGAAAGTGGAGCTACAGTAGCCGGGGATGGGCTTCGTCCTCCCTCCCCTGTTCGCACGCCGCCGGCGTGGCCGAGTGACGCCGGCCCGTCCTTGCGCGTTCCTGCTCCCACGATGGCAACGTTGACTCGCGGGCTTCTCCTTCTCCCTCTCCCTCTCGTCCTCTGCCCTATAAATACGACGAGCGGGCCGCTTTCTCCTTTTCCCGTTTCCCGGCTCGCCGGAGTTCGCTCGGTTCGCCGGCAAAATTCGCCCACACCGCACCACCATCACTCTTTCCATCTCGTGAGCATCTAGCCAACTCTCTTGCGCACCTCCCGAGCCCACTGGTGGAAGCTGTAGTGGCTCGAGGGTGCCGGTGTACTCGTCGCCGTCGCTGCGGGTGCCCGGAGCGCCGCCGCGAGCCGCGTGCGGTGTCGAGGCCGATTAGGTGAGTTCTGGGGATCCTTAGCTTGTGTCCGAGGCTCCATGTAGCCTGTAGTTTCTCATGCTTGCGACCGTATGCTCTGTGGTGGTCCAGTGTCGCCGGAACGGGGGAGTTACCGTCGGAGCACGCCGCCGCCGTTGCGGTCACCGTCAAGCTCGTCCCTTCGGGCCACCTCTGCCTTCACCACCTTGTCACCGAGACCCGTGGTGAGCTGATGACTCTCCCCAACCCCTCTGTTATTACCTCGCGGGTCCGGCGTGGGCGGCGTAGATCCGCCGGGCTGCGCGTCCGCCATGGGCGAGCTTCGGCTCGTCGTAGGCGATTAGGGTGGGAGCTGAGCATGCCTGGGTGTTCCCTTAGCTCTAGGGCGTGGACTGACGCGGTCAGTTTCGCTGTGGAAGTCACCGGCGGCGATACCCGTGGCGGACCGCCGCGCGCCGGTGCATGCGCGAGTTGGCGGGAGGTAGGAGGAGGAGCTGACAGGCGGGGCCCGCCTGTCAGCGCCTCAGCTCGCGCGGGCGCGGGCCGCGTGCGCGCGGGAGACGACGCGCGTGATAGTGGGCCGGCCCAGTTCGGGTGCGGGCGCGGGCAGCGCGGCGGGGGGGCGAGTGGACGGGCCGAGTCGGTTGTGTGGGCCGCCTCGGGCCGGTTTCGCTTTTCCCATTTTCCAGCGATTTTCAATAGCCTTTTTCAAATTTATTTCTATGAATAGTGCTGATGTTTGTCAATTTCATAGGAATTAATCTGTGGCCTGAAAAATCATGAAAAATTTTGTGGTGGCTCTCTGTGATGTATAGAATTTAATAAAAATATCATATGTTCAGTTTAGACCTTTTCTGTTAGGGGTAAAAATCAGCCAAATAAATGGATAATGCAACTTTGTTGATTTTTAATAAATTATAGGTAACTCCAAAAATCATGAAATTAATTGTGGCCTCTGTTTAATGATGAAATCTAGCTGTTGGTGAAATTTGGTCACAATTGGAGTTAGTTTGGTCAGTTAGTAAATATATGTGAAATTAGGAAAAATAAATAAAATGAGTGGAAGAAATGGATTTAGGGTTTTGTGTGGATTTTGGATTGATTGAAGCTCAAGGATCCACCCCTATATGATCCTTGGCAATAAAAGATGTTAGTGTAAGGTCAAAGTCGTAAAAGTCGTGCAACGGCTTTCCATGACTGCTAAATCATCTCTTTAATAATTGCTGTATAATTTTTGATCTCCGTTTACAACTTTTCCGTGAAGGAAAGTTGTACTCAAGATGTTAATCATTGATTATTGCATTCCTATAAAGACTGTTGCATCATGTTAAGCATGCATCATTGCACCCGTGTAGTGACCGGGAGCGAGGAAGTGAAAGTCGAGGCCACTGCTGAGGAGACAGCTCCGGAGGAGATCCAGGGTTTCGACATCTGCGGGACCGATCCCAACCCGACCCTCTTCTCACTCCAAGGCAAGCCCCGGTGCATTAACCCTCTGTTGTGAAATTCTTTATAATTCGAGTCAATCTATTGCATTAAGTTGATAGGAGTTGATTGTTACCTATCCAGATGCATTGTCCCAAATAATTATCCTGAAACCTGATTTAAATGAAATGGTTTAAACAAAAATGCTTAGGCATGCTTAATAAAAATTAGAATTTTATAAAAAAAAAACTATTTTCTGTGCTATGAATGTATACATACTTTATGATTAGTGGAGAACTTGTGATCCGTTGGTCGATGTGTATTTGCGTTAGAGTCCCAATGCACGATCACCTTCGGAATAGTTCAAAGCTGGTCGATATCACTGTAAGGTGTTTCGCTCGGCTGACGTGCTCGTGGGACGGCGTTTCCCATGACTTCTCACCGGCAGACACGGTTTTCAAAACTATAGGGACCGTTCGTTGTAGGCGTGCTGGATCGAGATGAACAGCCTAGCCACATACCTTTGTGGAAAGCCTAGAGTCAGGTGGCTCTATTGCTGGAACCGACAACCACGCACTGGGAGTGGAGAGATGGCGGGAGTAGCTTGTACCCACGTGGCCGTCGTGCCTGGAGACGAGTGGAGTACTGTGCTCCCGGGTGGCGCAGGACCGGTTCCGGGATAGAAAGACCTAGATGATAGGTTGGTATATGTATGCCGGCGTGCTGCATATGCAGTGTGGTTAGAATCCCCAGCTGGGTATACTTTCTGGATTCGAATCGACGTGCTCCTCGGTCAATGGAGACTCAATCCACTTCCCTACCCCGAAAAGTGGTTCTCAACTAGGTGTTTTCTGAATAAAGGAAGTAAGTGGAAAAATGACGATCTATGAGTTTGAATATTGGAACTATAGATATATGATGATGATAATGATGAAATAAAATTGGATAGTGATACTTTTCTGCAAATCTTTTACCTCCTGCTAGCCTCACCTATGACCCTGCATTCCTGAGTCTCATCTTACACCTTTAGTCGGGTAAGTCTTGCGGAGTACCCCTAGTACTCAGGGTTTGTTAACCCTTGCTGCAGGAGATCCGCCTTCAGATGTCTGTTTTGCTCCGTGCTGTATGACCATCATCCAGGAGGGTAGCGAGGAAGAGTGAAGTGGAACCCGTGGGCAGGGTTCGAGATACCTCATGTATAATGTTGTATAATTATTCAACTGCTACTGCCACTACTTATGGATTGTAATAATCGTACTGGAACTCTATTTGGACAACTGGTTTGTAACATAAAGTTATGTAATATTCCGCTCCTGTACTCTGATGTATTTTGCTGTGAAATGTTGTAATCTTGTAATGTATTCGCAATGTGATCCTGCGGAAGAAATTGGGCGCTGATGTAGCCCGACAGATCGGTCTAGGTTATATGGAACATGGGCCCGGCTGTCGGAGTCATTAATGATAATGACAGTCGCCTGTGGGCCATGTAATTTAGGCGGTTCTGTTACAGTTGGTACCAGAGCATTACATTGCCAATCATTACGGATTACCTTTCGAAAACTTCAAAATGTTTTGGATCATAAAACTTAATATTATTTTGGGTCCAAATTGCTTCTGTTCTTATCTTATTCCGTAGTCTTAAGTGATTTATATTTAATATCATGTGGCTATGGTAGCATGTGGAATAATATTATTATTATTAGCCCTATGTTGAAAAGTTTACTTACTTTTGTATGTGTTTACTTGCATGATTTAAATTCGTAAGTACGTGCATGCATCATGTTCATCACATAATAATAACTTCCTCCTTAAAAGTGGGTATTTGGGATAAGTTACCAAACCTGTTCTTGCTAACTTGTATATCTTATAAAATCCACTTACCTTCTCCAGATGGCTCGTTGCAAGCTCACTGCCAGGAAAATGACGGGACCACGTGGCGTTCCGCGCCACCAGCTGGCGCCACGTACCGGGGAGGGCGAGGCTTCTGGGGGTCGCCCACCCTGTCGCAGCAGTGAGGAGTTGGAGGCTGAGGTCGGGAGACTTCAGAGGCTAGTGAGTCAGTGGGAGGAGGACTACCGTGTGGCTCGCCTCAATCACTATCGTGATGTGAGGACCAACCGAGACTTGCGTCGGGAGATTGACCGCCTGACGAAGCAGCGGGACGAGGCTTGGGATCGCGAGGGAGCGATCATGGACAGGATGTTGCGGGCAGAGCAGCGCACCGCGCAGCTGGAGGAAGACAACATCACCTTGCACGAGGAGGTGCACCAGCTCAATGATCAGCTCTACCCTATTCCGGTACCTGAGGAGGAGGACCCGGAGCTTGGAGTTGTCCTTGGTGAGGAGGACATGGAGGAGACTGACGAGGAGATCGAGCCTATCGAGGTCGAGGAGGCAAGCTCCGAGGAGAGTGACGAGGACTTTGAGGAGGACTTCGTGGACAGTGACGCTTCCTACGCGTCTGCAGTCGACGAGGACTAGACTAGTGTAGGCCTAGGGCTGTCAGCTAGTTGCCTTTCCTAGTTTGTAAAATAGGTGCTTGCTAGAAAAACCTTAGTATGGGGCGTGACTCTTGCTTGGGTGCGAGTCTTGTAATATTAATAATGTAAGAATTGTGTGTGCTTCTATGCTCTGCTTATGTAATATAAGTCCTTAGTGGTTGCTTGTTAACAGATGGGAGATCACTCTGGTCATGGGACTGGCGCTCCTCCACCGCCACCACTTCCAACCACTCTGGCAGAGGCCATCACTGCTTTGACGAACGTGGCAACCCTGCTAGCTCAGAGTCAGCAAGATCGTGGTGGACGTCGTGGTCGCCGCGACAATGAGGAAACCACCTATGTTGACTTCACCGACACCCGTCCGCCTGTGTTCACCAAGGCAGATGAACCTCTGGAGGCAGACGATTGGCTTCGTACCATGGAACAGAAGTTCAGCTTGATCCACTGTACAGAGGTACAGAAACCTCTGTTCGCAGCGCAACAACTCCGTGGTCCAGCAACGACCTGGTATGCCAACCTGTTGGCAGCACAGACTGAAGGACACCAGCTCACCTGGCAGGAGTTCCGCGAGGCGTTCCGTGCTCATTATATCCCCGCGGGTGTGATGAGGCTGAAGTTGGATCAATTCCTGTCACTGAAGCAGAACGAGTCAACTGTCACTCAGTACCTGGGACAGTTTAACCATCTGGCACAGTATGCACCCGAGCACACCAACACCGATGAGAAGAAGAAGGCCTGTTTCATCAGGGGGCTGAATTACAAGATTCAGCGCAGTTTGTCCAACAACCTCAAATGTACTTTCCATGAAGCGGTTGACTGTGCATTGGCTTTTGAAGAAAGCAACCGTCAGCTCCAGGAGGAGAAGAAAAAGAATAAGAGGCCTGCATTTTCTGGTGGTCAGAAGCGCCAGAAATTTATCTACCACCCCACTCACCAAAATCGTCCATCTTATCCTCAACAGCAGGTGGTTGTGCGCACCGCCGCCACCTCCCACACCTCAAATCAACAAAATGCCACTCAGCCGAATGCCCCTGGCGTTCGTATTAATACCCCTCAAACCACCTACAATCATCCTTGCTACAACTGTGGTAAGATGGGGCACTGGGCACGCAACTGCCCTTTCCCAAAGAGGTACAATCAGAATGCACCTGGTGGTCAGCAGCAGCAACATCAGCAGCAGCAGCAGAGTCAGCACCGTGGTCATCAACATCATGCTCAGAAGGGCAAAGTTGTCAAGAAAGCAGGTCAGGTCTATTACACTCAAGTTGATGATATCCCTGCGGGAGAGCCCGTCATGATGGGTAGGTTCCCTGTTGCCAATCATCCTGCACTTACGCTTTTCGATTCTGGTGCATCGCATTCATTCATAAATCGTACCTTTGTCGTCAAGCATGAAATTCCAATTTGGGAAATAAAGGAAGATTTCCTTATACACTCGCCCGGGGGCGTATGTCTACTAAAGAGGTAGTTCAGGGAGTGCCTATAGAGTTGGGAGGGCATAAATTCCCTACGACTATGATAGTGCTAAAGAATCAAGATATTGACGTGATATTAGGTATGAATTGGATGTACCAGCATAATGCTCTCATTGATGTGCTGAATAGAACTATAAGAGTGAACATACCTAATAGTCAAACTCAACTTCTTATCCAACTTCCACTACCTATGAGAAAGGTGGAGAAAACCGTGCAAAGGTTGTGTGCTACCTCAGTGGAAGAAGTGATGAAGATTCCTGTGGTATGTGAATTCCCAGACGTGTTTCCTGATGAGTTGCCCGGTTTGCCACCTGATCGAGATGTGGAATTTGCCATTGAGCTAAAGCCTGGAACAGCTCCTATCTCTCGTAGAGCTTATAGGATGCCTCCCAAGGAATTGGCAGAGCTTAAAATTCAGTTGCAAGAGCTGCTTGATAAGGGTTTTATCCGCCCTAGTTCATCTCCTTGGGGTTGTCCTGCCATTTTTGTTAAAAAGAAGGACCAATCTCTTCGACTCTGTATCGACTATCGTCCACTCAACGAGGTGACTGTCAAAAACAAATATCCGTTGCCTCGTATTGACCTACTCTTTGACCAACTGGCTGGAGCTAGGGTGTTTTCTAAGATCGACCTTAGGTCCGGCTACCACCAAATCAAAATCCGTCCTGAAGACATTCCAAAAACGGCTTTCACTACCAGATATGGCCTATATGAATATCTAGTCATGTCTTTTGGCCTAACCAACGCACCTGCCTACTTCATGTATCTCATGAACTCCGTCTTCATGCCCGAGCTCGACAAATTTGTTGTCGTGTTCATCGATGATATCCTTGTCTATTCCAAAACACCCGAAGAACATGCCAACCACCTTCGCATTGTCCTAACTCGTTTGAGAGAGCACCAGCTTTATGCAAAGTTTAGCAAGTGTGAATTCTGGTTGAACAAAGTTCCTTTTCTCGGACATATTCTCTCAGCTGAAGGAGTATCTGTCGATCCGAGTAAGGTGGAGGAAATTTTAAATTGGAAGCCACCAACCACTGTTCATCAGGTCCGTAGTTTTATGGGCATGGCGGGATATTACCGCCGTTTCATCCCAGATTTCTCAAGAATAGCCAAACCAATCACCAATTTGTTGAAACATCAAGTCAAGTTTGTGTGGTCGTCAGAATGTGAGGCAGCGTTTCAAACCTTGAAGAAGTGTTTGACTACTGCACCAGTCCTAGCTCAGCCAGATATTGAAAAGCCATTTGATGTGTATTGTGATGCATCCGGTACTGGTCTCGGCTGTGTTTTGATGCAAGAGGGCAGAGTTATTGCTTATGCTTCACGACAACTCCGACCTCATGAAGAAAATTATCCTACTCATGACTTAGAATTGGCAGCTGTGGTTCATGCCTTGAAAATCTGGCGCCACTATTTGCTAGGCAGCACCTGCAATGTGTATACAGATCACAAAAGCCTGAAGTACATCTTTACACAAGAAGAACTGAACATGAGGCAGCGAAGATGGCTTGAGTTGATCAAAGATTATGATATTGAAGTGCATTATCACCCTGGCAAAGCTAACGTGGTTGCTGACGCACTCAGTCGGAAGGCTCACTGCAACTGTCTGACTGTGAAGCCTTATAGTCTGTCGTTGTGCGGTGAGTTGGAAAAGTTGGGCATAGAAATAGTTCCACGGGGCAGTCTGGCAAACATCAGTATTGAAACTTCTATCCGTGATGAGATCGTGGTTGCTCAAAAGGGAAGCAAGGGCATCAAGCATATCAAAGAAAAAGTCCAGGCAGGAAAGGCAGGTTGTTTCAGAATTGATGATGAGGGCGTCGTATGGTTCGAGAATCGTTTGGTAGTTCCAAAAGTTCCGGAGCTACGTCGCAAAATTCTTGATGAAGCTCATCTGACCAGATACTCTATCCACCCAGGAAGCAATAAGATGTACCAGGATTTGAAACAGAAATTCTGGTGGACCAAGATGAAGATAGAAATTGCGCAGTACGTGACGAGATGTGACACATGTCAGAAGGTCAAGGCTGTGCACATGAAGCCTGGTGGAGAGCTACAACCCTTGCCTGTTCCCGCGTGGAAATGGGAAGATATTAGCATGGATTTCGTTGTGGGATTGCCCAAAACATCAAGCGGTTATGATTCCATTTGGGTAATCGTCGACCGCCTCACTAAGCAAGCTCACTTCTTGCCAGTCAAGCTCAAATACACGGCAGCGACTTATGCAAATCTCTACATAGAGCATATGATGAAGCTCCATGGAGTGCCGAAGACCATTGTTTCCGATCGAGGCACTCAGTTCATATCCAAGTTTTGGAGATCCTTCCATGAATCATTGGGCACAAAACTTCTGTATAGTACGGCTTATCATCCGCAGACTGACGGGCAGACAGAGAGAGTCAACCAAGTGCTTGAAGATATGTTGAGAGCCTGTGCATTGAATTACCCTGACAAGTGGGACAAGTGTTTGGCGTTAGCTGAATTCTCGTACAACAACAGCTATCAAGAAAGCATCAAGATGGCTCCGTTCGAGGCAGTATACGGCCGCAGATGTCGTACTCCATTGAATTGGTCCGAGCCCGGTGAAAGATGGTTTTATGGAGTCGACTTGGTCAATGAAGCCGAAGAGAAGGTTCGATTAATACAAGAGAATCTGAGAGTGGCTCAGTCTCGACAGAAAAGCTATGCCGATCAGCGGCGTAGACCATTAACATTCAAGGTTGGAGATTATGTGTACTTGAAGGTTTCGCCCATGAAAGGGGTCAACCGTTTTGGGGTCAAAGGCAAGTTAGCCCCGCGCTACATTGGACCATTCGTAATCACCGAGCGTGTGGGAAAAGTTGCCTACCGGTTGCAGTTGCCAGATCATCTGTCAGAAGTGCACAATGTGTTTCATGTATCTCAGCTAAAGAAATGTCTGCGAGTTCCCGACCAAGTGACCGATGTGGAAGGTGTGGCACTGGAACCCGAATTGACATACTCAGAATATCCAGTACGGGTTTTGGACATAAAGGACCGTGTCACTCGAAGGACCACAACTAGATGGTACAAGATTCAATGGAGTCAACATTCCGAAGACGAAGCCACCTGGGAATCTGAGGACTACCTGGCGGAGAATTTTCCGGAATTCTTTGCCACCCTGTAACTGTAATAGTCTGACAAGTACTCCCAGTGTTAAAAACCCTCCTACTTATTTTGTGAGCTAGTGCAAGCATAGTTTACCTTATGTATTTTCTTTTCCATTACTTTGTTTCAATGTCTGGTTTAGCAATCTCGGGACGAGATTTCTTTTAGGGGGGAAGGCTGTAATACCCTGGGTATTACGGAATAAATAACCTGCCATGTCATCATAATTAACTTAATTAATTTGCATATGATTGTGCTTAGGGACCTAGAGTGGCTTGGATTGATAAAGTATTGGATTGAAAATTTAAAATCCTAATTGCGTATTTGAAATAACCCTAGATTTAGCCCCAAAACCCTAATTCAAAATCTAGAAGGAATCTAGGGGTGATCCTTTAATGAAAGTTGTAGATCTAATTAAATGTGACAACTTTTATTTTTGGAGATTTTGAAGTTCTGTTATGAAAATTTGAATTTAACTCAAAACAGTGAATAAAAAAATTGAATTTGAAATGCCATTTCAAAAATTAATTGGAATCTGACAAAACTTCCTTAATGAAAGTTGTAAAGCTCTCTGAGGGGAACAACTTCTATTTTAGCCATTTTTCAAGTTCTTGAGAAAAATCAAAAGTAATTTCTAGATTTTAGTTTGAAATTCAAAAGCCCATTTCACCCCCTTTTCCATAATTTTCAAATTTGGCCGAATTTGGGGTAGATCCACAAATCAAAAATGTTCAGCAGGAAAAATGCTACAACTTTGGTATTTGTGGTTTTTAATTTTTATACACAAATTTGGGAGATATTTGTACAAAAGACAAAAGTGGGGAAAGTGGAGCTACAGTAGCCGGGGATGGGCTTCGTCCTCCCTCCCCTGTTCGCACGCCGCCGGCGTGGCCGAGTGACGCCGGCCCGTCCTTGCGCGTTCCTGCTCCCACGATGGCAACGTTGACTCGCGGGCTTCTCCTTCTCCCTCTCCCTCTCGTCCTCTGCCCTATAAATACGACGAGCGGGCCGCTTTCTCCTTTTCCCGTTTCCCGGCTCGCCGGAGTTCGCTCGGTTCGCCGGCAAAATTCGCCCACACCGCACCACCATCACTCTTTCCATCTCGTGAGCATCTAGCCAACTCTCTTGCGCACCTCCCGAGCCCACTGGTGGAAGCTGTAGTGGCTCGAGGGTGCCGGTGTACTCGTCGCCGTCGCTGCGGGTGCCCGGAGCGCCGCCGCGAGCCGCGTGCGGTGTCGAGGCCGATTAGGTGAGTTCTGGGGATCCTTAGCTTGTGTCCGAGGCTCCATGTAGCCTGTAGTTTCTCATGCTTGCGACCGTATGCTCTGTGGTGGTCCAGTGTCGCCGGAACGGGGGAGTTACCGTCGGAGCACGCCGCCGCCGTTGCGGTCACCGTCAAGCTCGTCCCTTCGGGCCACCTCTGCCTTCACCACCTTGTCACCGAGACCCGTGGTGAGCTGATGACTCTCCCCAACCCCTCTGTTATTACCTCGCGGGTCCGGCGTGGGCGGCGTAGATCCGCCGGGCTGCGCGTCCGCCATGGGCGAGCTTCGGCTCGTCGTAGGCGATTAGGGTGGGAGCTGAGCATGCCTGGGTGTTCCCTTAGCTCTAGGGCGTGGACTGACGCGGTCAGTTTCGCTGTGGAAGTCACCGGCGGCGATACCCGTGGCGGACCGCCGCGCGCCGGTGCATGCGCGAGTTGGCGGGAGGTAGGAGGAGGAGCTGACAGGCGGGGCCCGCCTGTCAGCGCCTCAGCTCGCGCGGGCGCGGGCCGCGTGCGCGCGGGAGACGACGCGCGTGATAGTGGGCCGGCCCAGTTCGGGTGCGGGCGCGGGCAGCGCGGCGGGGGGGCGAGTGGACGGGCCGAGTCGGTTGTGTGGGCTGCCTCGGGCCGGTTTCGCTTTTCCCATTTTCCAGCGATTTTCAATAGCCTTTTTCAAATTTATTTCTATGAATAGTGCTGATGTTTGTCAATTTCATAGGAATTAATCTGTGGCCTGAAAAATCATGAAAAATTTTGTGGTGGCTCTCTGTGATGTATAGAATTTAATAAAAATATCATATGTTCAGTTTAGACCTTTTCTGTTAGGGGTAAAAATCAGCCAAATAAATGGATAATGCAACTTTGTTGATTTTTAATAAATTATAGGTAACTCTAAAAATCATGAAATTAATTGTGGCCCTGTTTAATGATGAAATCTAGCTGTTGGTGAAATTTGGTCACAATTGGAGTTAGTTTGGTCAGTTAGTAAATATATGTGAAATTAGGAAAAATAAATAAAATGAGTGGAAGAAATGGATTTAGGGTTTTGTGTGGATTTTGGATTGATTGAAGCTCAAGGATCCACCCCTATATGATCCTTGGCAATAAAAGATGTTAGTGTAAGGTCAAAGTCGTAAAAGTCGTGCAACGGCTTTCCATGACTGCTAAACCATCTTTTTAATAATTGCTGTATAATTTTTGATCTCCGTTTACAACTTTTCCGTGAAGGAAAGTTGTACTCAAGATGTTAATCATTGATTATTGCATTCCTATAAAGACTGTTGCATCATGTTAAGCATGCATCATTGCACTCGTGTAGTGACCGGGAGCGAGGAAGTGAAAGTCGAGGCCACTGCTGAGGAGACAGCTCCGGAGGTGATCCAGGGTTTCGACATCTGCGGGACCGATCCCAACCCGACCCTCTTCTCACTCCAAGGCAAGCCCCGGTGCATTAACCCTCTGTTGTGAAATTCTTTATAATTCGAGTCAATCTATTGCATTAAGTTGATAGGAGTTGATTGTTACCTATCCAGATGCATTGTCCCAAATAATTATCCTGAAACCTGATTTAAATGAAATGGTTTAAACAAAAATGCTTAGGCATGCTTAATAAAAATTAGAATTTTATAAAAAAAAAACTATTTTCTGTGCTATGAATGTATACATACTTTATGATTAGTGGAGAACTTGTGATCCGTTGGTCGATGTGTATTTGCGTTAGAGTCCCAATGCACGATCACCTTCGGAATAGTTCAAAGCTGGTCGATATCACTGTAAGGTGTTTCGCTCGGCTGACGTGCTCGTGGGACGGCGTTTCCCATGACTTCTCACCGGCAGACACGGTTTTCAAAACTATAGGGACCGTTCGTTGTAGGCGTGCTGGATCGAGATGAACAGCCTAGCCACATACCTTTGTGGAAAGCCTAGAGTCAGGTGGCTCTATTGCTGGAACCGACAACCACGCACTGGGAGTGGAGAGATGGCGGGAGTAGCTTGTACCCACGTGGCCGTCGTGCCTGGAGACGAGTGGAGTACTGTGCTCCCGGGTGGCGCAGGACCGATTCCGGGATAGAAAGACCTAGATGATAGGTTGGTATATGTATGCCGGCGTGCTGCATATGCAGTGTGGTTAGAATCCCCAGCTGGGTATACTTTCTGGATTCGAATCGACGTGCTCCTCGGTCAATGGAGACTCAATCCACTTCCCTACCCCGAAAAGTGGTTCTCAACTAGGTGTTTTCTGAATAAAGGAAGTAAGTGGAAAAATGACGATCTATGAGTTTGAATATTGGAACTATAGATATATGATGATGATAATGATGAAATAAAATTGGATAGTGATACTTTTCTGCAAATCTTTTACCTCCTGCTAGCCTCACCTATGACCCTGCATTCCTGAGTCTCATCTTACACCTTTAGTCGGGTAAGTCTTGCGGAGTACCCCTAGTACTCAGGGTTTGTTAACCCTTGCTGCAGGAGATCCGCCTTCAGATGTCTGTTTTGCTCCGTGCTGTATGACCATCATCTAGGAGGGTAGCGAGGAAGAGTGAAGTGGAACCTGTGGGCAGGGTTCGAGATACCTCATGTATAATGTTGTATAATTATTCAACTGCTACTGCCACTACTTATGGATTGTAATAATCGTACTGGAACTCTATTTGGACAACTGGTTTGTAACATAAAGTTATGTAATATTCCGCTCCTGTACTCTGATGTATTTTGCTGTGAAATGTTGTAATCTTGTAATGTATTCGCAATGTGATCCTGCGGAAGAAATTGGGCGCTGATGTAGCCCGACAGATCGGTCTAGGTTATATGGAACATGGGCCCGGCTGTCGGAGTCATTAATGATAATGACAGTCGCCTGTGGGCCATGTAATTTAGGCGGTTCTGTTACACGCACCCGCCTCGGCTTCGAGCCAAAAATTGGCCGCACTCCAACCTCCTCATCCAAATTCCGCTCGTCTCTATCCTCACTGGATTCTTGAACACAACTTGTGCCTCTGTGGTTCATCTTCCGTGCGTCGAGGGCCCCGGAACGAACGCCGTCGTCTTCGGGCCCGGCAGAGCACCGCCGTAGCCACCTCTCTCGCGTTGAGCTCACTGTGGTGAGCCTCTCTACCTTAGACCTCCCGTTTGCGACTCTCTGAGTCATACCTTAGCTCATGCTCGCAGTGGTGTTCCATTTTGTCCCCTAGGATCATCGGAACGCGACTTCGTCGTCGAGGCCGAGCCGTTGCACGCCGTCGCCGTCGTCAAGCTCATCGCTCCGCTCCATCTCAGCCTCGGCCAGCCGTCGGTCTAGAGCCGTGGTGAGCTCCTAGTCCTTCCCTCTTTCTTTTTATTCAATTCCACTGCACTCTCGCGGCCGGAACGGGGTAGCCGCGCCGCCGCGTCCGCCATGGACGAGCTCGAGCTCGTCGGAGGCGCGTAGCTCCCGGGCTTAACGTGCTAGGTTGTCTGCTGGGTCTTAGGGTTTGCTGGGGTGCGCTCGGTTTCGCCCCGGGGGTCGTCGGCGGCGTGCTCCGCGGCGAGCCGACGTGCGCGCATGTGCGCGTGGGTGCGCGAGTGGGCGCCGGCCGTTGTAGGAGGAGGAACTGACAGGCGGGACCCGCCTGTCAGCGCCTCGACTGGGCACCTGGACGCGGGCCGGTGCAGGAGCGGCCGAGTGGGCCGGCCTGCCTGACTTGGGCCGTCCCGGGCCAAAAGGCGTTTTCCATTTTTCCCGTGGAATTTCAATTGGATTTCTATTTTAAATTACTATGAATAGTTCCTATGTTTGTTATTTTTGTAATATTATTTCTGTTGGTCTAAAAATCATGAAAATAATTGTGGGTACTCTCTAGAGCATGTAGTATTTTATAAAAATATTAGATATAGGGTTTGGACATTGTCTGTGGGAACTAAAAATCAGCATATTAATTAGTAAATGTAACTTTGAGCAATTTTAATAAATTCCAGAATTATCCAAAAATCATAAAAATTTATTTGGTACTATTTTAGGGTAAGATCTATCTGTTGGGTAAGTTTGAGCTCATTTGCAAACTGTCAGGACACTTGTTTATTAGTTGTGGGGTATTTGATTAGTAGAATTAATCTAAGCAAATAATCCCTGTTGTTTGGTGTGATTTTGGATTGATTGGCTTCAAGGGTCTTTCACCATAGTGATCCTTGATAGAAGTATTAGGGTCGCATGCTGGTTGTAGTAAAGCTGTGCAGCGGCTTTCTGTGACTGTTAAAAAGGTCAATAAAACAAAAGTAGGAAACATTACTTTTACCTTCCGTAGATCGTTTACAACTTTACCGTGAAGGAAAGTTGTACTCAAGGTATTAATGGTTTACTTTCGAGCATTTCATTTGTTGCCCTCATGCCATGCTAAGCATACATCATTGCATACGTGTAGTGCCCGTTCCCGAGGAGGTCCAGGTCGAAACTACTACTGAGGAGGCCACTCCAGAAGTCATCCAAGGATTCGACATATGCGGGACTGATCCCAACCCGACGCTGTACACGATTCAAGGCAAGCCCCGGTGCATTCAGCCCCGCCTTGTGTTTTATAAAATTATTTATCACTTGAGTCTATTATTGCATTAGGTTGTTAGGAGTTGTTTGTCTCCTATATTGATGCATTACCTGCCTTGATACATAATATCCCGGAAACCTGTTTAAAAATAAAAATGTTCGAAAATGCTTAGCCCTGCTTAATCAATTTAGATTTGCGTAAAAAGGCTATTTTAATGTGACAATTATGAATCATGAGAAAAGGAAAAAGGGGTATGAGTCCGTTCGGAAATTGTGTACTTGGGTAGCAGCCCCGATGCACCGTATCCGTCGGAAAGGGGTTTTCCGTTTGTTGGTTGTGAACATGGGATTAGAGTCCCAATGCTTGACCACCGGCGGAAAAGGGATTTGAAAACCGTTGGGACACTTGTACTTGGGTTAGAGTCCCAATGCAATGTCGCCGGCGGAAAAAGAATTAGGGACCGTTCGTTGTAGGCCTGCTGTGATCGAGACTTTGCAACTAGCCACATACTACGGAAAGCTCTGACTCCGGTGGCTCTACTACTTGAACCGACAACCACGCACTGGGAGTGGAGAGATGGCGAGAGCAGCGTGTACCCTCGTGGCCGGCGTGCCTGGAGAGGAGAGGAGTACTGTGTTCTCGGGTGGCGCAGGACCGGTTCAGGGGTAGAAAAATCGTGGTAGCCAGAGTTGGTATATGCAAGCTTAAGTGCTACATATGCAGTGTGGATAGGGATCCCCAGCTGGGTACTAATCGATTTGAATCGTCGTTGCTCCTCGGATATGGAGACTTGATCCTTTGACCTACAATTGAAAAGTGGTTCGAAAGTAGGTGTTTTTGAGAATGAGTAAGAATTTGAAGTTATGATGATATATGAAAAGGAAGATGGAATTATGGCTATGATTAAAATAAGACTGAGTTAAAATATTGAAATTGGGTAGTAATGCTTTTCTGCGAAACTTTGGACTCTTGCTCAAGCCTTACCTTGACTCCCCTCAGCCTGCATTCCTGAGTCTCGTTCCTTTTTCTTAGTCGGGTAAGTCTTGCGGAGTACCCCAGTACTCAGGGTTTGTTAACCCCATGTTGCAGGGATGCAGCAGCCGGAGGTTTGTTTCGCCCCCTGCTGTGTAACAGTGGTACAGGAGGGATGTGAGGAGGAGTAATGACGAACCCATGGGCAGGGTTCTTACCGTTAAATACTTAATATTGTTGTATCGTCTTTCCACTGCTACTTATTTTATTTATGGTCTGTAATATTCGCACTTCAATCGTATTTGGACAAACGGTTTGTAATCTAAGTACCTTATAACCTTTCCGCATTTTAACTCTGATGTAATTTGTTATGAAATGTTGTAATTCTGTAATGACTTCACAATGAGATCCTGTCGGAGGAAAACGGGCGCTAATGTAGCCCGGCAGAACCTTCTAGATCTTTTGGGACACGGGCCCGGCTGTCAGAGGTCACTAGTGACGATGACAGGCGCCTGTGGGCCATGGGATTTAGCCGGTTCTGTCACATAGAAGATTAGCCTTGTAGTCTCTCCAGATTAGGGCTATTCTTGTTCTAGAAGTGGTGTGGTAGTAGAGCTGGAGATAGTTGGAGGAGTTGCCGGCCTGTCGGTGACTGCTCTACGACTTGTACCCGCGGATTCAAGTCCTTCTAAGGGACTTGTTTCTGAAGATTTCTTCAGAGTTCAACTTCTAATCCAAGTGAGTAATGTTGCAATTATTGTTCTTGAGGCTTACGATTCTTTTGAGTGCTTTAGTCTTGGTAGCTCCTTGATTGAAGTAGTTATTTATAGTTTAAGCGTGGGGCTTAGATTATATTTACTCGTAAATGCCCTATACTGTCCGGATCGGTGGTAGATCGTGAGGGTGACCTAGCCTTGTTGAGTCTTACAGTCCACCTCCCGTCAGTAGGACTGTAGGTTTCCATTACTAAGGAATTTACCCTTTGTTGGTGTATTCCTATAGTAATACCCGTTTCAGAACAATCATATCATATCTTGTGAGGATTAGAACTAGAAGCCTTAGCAATCTCCTATATCACCTATTTTCTCTGTCCTTGATAGCAGCTCAGGGGTTAAGTCTAGATTCTAGTCATCCCATTTTCCCTGTGGTAAAATATAAATAACGATACCTGGAATACTCCCGGGTGAGGTGCTACATCAGTATCTGTCCACTTGCAGATAATCCTAGTGTTTATTTGTTTGAGTTATCTTATACCAACAGCCGTCAAGGTCGGCTCTGATACCAATTTGTAACACCCGGATTTTTGAAGAAATTAGAACAAGAGTATATGTGGACACAGGAAGTCCAAAACCACATATACCAAAAATGGTTTATCATTATGCACGAACAACGATTAAGTACTTATTACATCATAGGTGTTCACATCATAGCCAATGACTTTATTTACGGTGGATACGATATCAGAAAACTCTCTAAGTCAACAAGGACACCAACTAGGGGCACGCCATCTTTAGAAGTCCTGGATATCCTCTGGGAACTCATCGGACTCTCCATCATCTGGTACCTATCCAGGATTTTTGATGATTTGGTAAACAACGACAAGCGTCAGCTTGCCACGCTCAGCAAGTATATAATGGGGGATGCAAGGCTCAAAAGGCCAGACTTTGCTTAGCTGTAGTTAGGTTTTAGTTGGTCAAGTTTTATTGATAACCTGAATAAATAATTTAGTGAATAGCCCAACCCAAGTGATAGTTAAAATCATTAATCAAAATTGAACATCTCCAAGTTCTCCAAGTTCTCCAAATAATAGGTTGAACAAAAAGGATCCAGGTCGCTCATGTCCGTGAGCATGACTGATATATCAGATGGAATTAACTTTGCAGAGTTTGTACAACTTTAGCCATGAGCCGTGAATTCCCATATGCCTGGGGCCCATCGACCCACGAACATTGCTAAGGTGAGCTTGTAGGAAAACACTACAAAGCCTTTCACTAGTCACTCTAGCAAGTTAGTAGACGTGAGGTTTCAGCGTCTAGGCGAATGGAGGCCCCCATTCAAGATTGGCACACCAGTGACTGTAGCCCAGCACACATCTTGACTTGCTCGGAACCCATTCTGCAACCTAGTCCCCCCTCTTGTGCCTTTTGGTAACTACTAACAAGCTAGAGAAGATCTAGTTACTCATCTAAGATCACAGCCATGTGATCCTCAAGGTTGTACAGAAAATCCTGGGTGACTGCTTTAAGTGAAACCGTTATGGAGAGTGACTAGAGCTCAAAAGATTCTTTGCTCTAGTCTCCTAAACCATGTTGCTAAAAAGGCACTTTTTATCTGCATAGAGTAATTATTCAATATTAGCATAAGCCTTTGTTGAGCGAAGCATAACATAAGATTCTAATGCATCCCCCATAGGTGACACGGTATAAAGTACAAGTAGTCCTAGGTAAAACTTAAGGTTTATCAATTAGGACTCATGCATATGAATTTTAAATGGTTGCATTGTTGATAGGTAACAAGGAGACCATATATACACTTGCCTTGGTACTCCGCATGATCATGGAACTGCTCACAATCGTTCTCCTCATAGAACTCAGCCTCTAAAACCACGAGCATCACAAAACAAGGACCATACCAATCATTACATGCATAGAAACATAGAAATCACTATTAGAACATTACACCATGCATCAAAAGATATAAATAAATAGATAAAACTATTCTACTTGACTCTACGAGAACATGGATACGTGGATCACTAAAAACGGAGTTGAAACGTAAAAGATATGAACAAAACAAGTTCAGGGGCTATTTTGTATATAAAATAGTGATGCAAAAGCCCTTTTTAAATAAACCAACACTTCTAACGTAATTAAACCTATAACAGAGGGGTTTATGAGAAAAAACACAAGCTATGGACCTCGGGTATGAAAACGAGAGGGTCCAGGGGTCAAACTTCTAAACACATGACCCAAAACCAATTACTTTTGAACTGAAACAGACTGCGGGTTAATTCCTGAGAAACAGGAGGACTCAAATGTAAAAGGGGCTTGGCGAGTCACGGTTGAACGCACCGCCAGCTGACTGGACGCCATGCGGCACCACGAGATTGGCATGGTCCACCACACGGGCCGTGGACCCGCCTGTGTGGCGTGCTGGACAGAGTCCACAGGTCCACCATGGACCGATTATGAAACCGAATCGGTACCTTCTAATCTGGGGCATCCAAACAAGATCCAACAGCCAGAGAAGGTTGGAGGAGGTGCTCGCCGTGCAGAGAGCCGTCCGCGGTGGTGCCATGGACGCTGGCGACAAGAGCTCGACGGAAACGAGCAATCTAGTGCTTTGGTGATCCAAACTCAAAACCGCCTACAACAAAACGAAGCACGCGTGCCCACAAAACCAAAAGAGGGACTCATGTGTGTGAGGGCTCGCTAGAGCACCCCGCTCCACGGCGCCATGGTTGGAGGACCTGGCTTGCGCGGCTACAGCAATACCGAGTGCTAGAACCAAAATCAAGGGCACGGGAAGGGAGAGGAGTATACCGCGGGTCTAGTGAGGTGGTTTGCGTTGACCAAGAAAGCTCCGAGGGCTTGGCGATGAGCGGCAGCGCCTTGCAAAGGAGGAACTCACCGGTGAGCTCGAAACCAAGAAACACATGACCAAAATGAGAATTGGAAGGGTTCCGCGGCTCCAGTACTCCCTGGCGAAGCTCTGAAGCCCTACCATGGCGTTGATTGCGGCTCCAATCGATGAAATTGAGCCCGACAGTGGGCTTTAGAGGAGGATGAAGTTGCCAAACAGGAAAGGGAGGGGCTCGGAGCTTCTGTCTCGCCTTTATAGGCCCATAGAGGAGGGGCGAGGGGTTATGGGTGCTCTACTTACGCTGAGTGGATGGCAGAGTGGGCATTGAAGCATGGCTACGACCTTTACCGGGGAGTAGGAGCGGCAACGACGCGTCCCTCTGGCTGGAGGTAGGGAAAGAGCCCTTGGGCCACTGACACGTGGGGTCGAGCAAGAGAGAGAGAGAGAGGCGGGGCGCAACAGCTGCGCAGGCACGGGCCGAGTTGGGCCGGTGGCCTGCCCACACCAGTGCGCACGCGGGCAAAAAAGAGGGAAAGGGGGACTTGGGCCGCTGGGGTTTGGGCCGAAAGGAGAGGAAGAGTGAGAGAGGGGAAAGGAACCCTTTTTGTTTTCTTTTTCCTGGTTTTCACAACTTGCACATTTTGCATTTCAATTTTTGAAATACTTCTCAAAAAAACTAACCTGCACTCAGGCAAAAAACAATATGCACCAGCATGAATGCATCAACTATATTTATAACCCATATATTATATTATGAAAATATTATTTGTCTATTTATGCAAGAGAGAAAAATTCATGTAATTGTCCAATTTAGTTGTATTTTTCCAAAAATTGATTTTTAGGGAGTTACACTTCATCTATGAAAGAGAAGGAAATGGGGAAGAAAGCTAGGAGCTCAAGGAAAAGGTATACTTCATAGGAGCTCATTCGCTTTTGGTGATCAAAACTCTTTAGAGAGAGTGATCACAATTAGGATAGACAGTCGTACTATCAAGAGGGGAAAACTCGTTTAAGAAATGCGGTTGTCAAAGTGCCACTAGATGCTCACATTTGTTGCATATGCATGTAGATGTTAGTGACTACTAACAAAATCCATGGGAAACTATTTGGAAAATACTAACACACATGCACTAAGGTGTCGTACAACTTTGGAGTGTTAGCACATTTGAAAACGTGGTGAAGTTTGAGGGGTAGAGAGGGTTTGGGTGATGTCTCTGTAAAGAAACTGTCACACCCAATTTTAAGGATAAAATTGAATGCATAAACTTATGTGCGCCCAGGGATCAGTCACACACATAAGCCAACAAATTGCAAAAATTGTATTATAACCAATGTTTATTACATCACGAATAATATATCAAAGTCATTACACAGTGGAAAATAAAGATAACTCTCGCGGCAGCTCCATAGCACAGGGACGTCGACTGGCGGAGCACAAGTCTAGTAGTCCTCTGGGTACTCCCCGATAGTATCACCATCTGTTACCCATCCGGGATTTTTATCCAAGTATGAAAAATAAACAAGCGTAAGTACATGTCGTACTCAATGTTGACGGTGGATAACGTCAACTTTTATTAGAACTTTAGACATGAAAGGACACATAAATACACACTAGTCTAGGGATTTAACTGATAATTTCCATGAGTTTTGCATGTTCTGTATTTTCCAGGGACTATTCCAGAAAAGCATAAAAGACACGAAACATAACCGCCAAGGAAACATCATCACGAAGACCATGAAAGAGTCTGGAACACACCCGAGCAATCGGGGCCCGAGACCCCACAAAGTAGGGCCGGCCGGCTCTAGGGTGGGGCCGGCCGGCGCCCCCCTCTAGGGTTTCGGCCCCTCTTCTGGAGTCTTCCTCCGCCGCCTCTTAGGAGTCATATTGGCCCTTTGTTGAAGTCGGTTTGATCCTAAGGCGCATGTTCATCCCACAGGGCTATAAATAAAGAGGCAGACCCCCCTGAAGGCAATCCCTATTCCTGAGCTTCCATTCAATATCTCCAGTTAGGGTTAGACGTAGCAATTAGGAGAGACTAGTTCTTCTAGATCTAGTCTTGTCTAGAGAAGTAGAGAGATAGAGTAGAGGAGTAGAGTTTTGGAGGAGTTCTGGCCTGTTGGTGCTTCTTCGAGCTGTATTCTTATGGATTCAGCTTCCTCGCCCGGAGCTGCGTTCTGAGGTACTTTTATATTCAACTTCTAATTCAAGTAAGCATTTGTTCTTATTTGTTCTTAAGTTTGCAACTCATATTGAGTACTTTGATCTTGGTAATTGCTTGATTGAAGTAGTATTTCGTAGTGTAGACGTGGTGCCTAGGCTAGGTTTACTTGTGAATGTCCCCTGATTGGTCAGATAGTGGTAGATCGCGTAGATGACAGCTGCGTTGAGTCCTCTGTAGTCTACTTCCCGTTGATAGGATCGATAGGTGTATAAGTGTCTGGTAGGAGGGAACTCTGATTTCACCTCTTATAAATGTCACTGCTCAGTTGGAACGATATTATTCAATGTTTACCGGTTGTTGGAACTAGATAGTCATTAGCTATTCCTCTTTCTTTATATTATCTAGCCTAATTGTAGGGTTAAGTTCATCGGTTTGGTCATTATCACCTACTATTCCTTGTGGATTCGATATTTAAAACCTCCAGGTGAAATGTGATGGCGGTATATTATCTATGCGCTTGCGGATAATCTGAATACAATCTTATTTAAGTAGAGTGCAGTTAATTTAGACCAACAAGCATTTCTGGCGCCATTGCCGGGGAACGGTTTGCTGATTTTGACTGAGTTTAGCTTAATCTTGTATTATACTTTTATCTTTTCTATTTTATCCCTACCTTTTCATCATTTTATGTTCATCCTTATGGATGCTTTAAATTCCACGCCAATATATCTATTTGGCATGCGCAAAAGCTTCGGGCCACCAAAATCTGTAGAGCCTATCATAACACCTGGCTATGAGCTGCGCCCATGTCTAATTAATATGATTTGGGATAAACCCTTCTCAGGAGAAGGTAATAAAAATCCATACTTACACCTACGAGAATTCAAGCAGACTTGTGCATGCTTGCACATTGTTGGCATGTCTGATAAAACTTTAAGATGGAAGCTTTTTCCGTTCTCTTTGACCGGAAGAGCTAAACGTTGGTATAAACGAGCTGTAGAAAGTATGCAAGTTGATTGGGAAACTTTATGCTCTGAATTTTGTTTATATTTCTTTTCCATCCATAGAGTAGTGAATCTTCGAAAAGATGTTCTAACTTTTAGGCAACTAGAACAAGAATCTCTTAGTACATCATGGGATCGTTCTAATGAACTTGTTACATCTGGCCCTGACCTTGGTTTTCCAGACCCTGTGCTTATTCAACATTTCTATTTGGGTCTTACCAAGAATTCTAGGGAATCCTTTGATTTATCCTCTAGAGGAGCCTTTCCTTATTTGCCTATAAGTAAAGCAAGAGCAATGATTAACAAGGTTGCTGAAGCCAATTATGAACTCCCCGAGAAAGAGAAGGAATCACACCCCGAACAATAAGAGGAAGTTTTGGTAGCTAAAGCACAACCACTCCAATCCCAAGATTTAGCTGTCAATCCTAAACCATCGAAATCCCACTTTGATGATTTAGACTTCCAATTAGCTAAGATGCTCATAAATCAATGTAAATCAGATCTTCTTAGAAGAGCATCTTGGAAAAAAATGTCGTCAACTTGCTTTCCCCCATGAAAAACATTGGGAAGAATGTAAGGATGGCATGTCTAGTGATGACATAGAAGGAGAGCCAGGCCACTTAGAAATTAATTCAATCTTCTCCCCTTCTATGCCCACATTAAATGTCTCATCTGAACCCATCTCTAAACCCATCCTTGACCCCGATGATCCTTCTTCTGCTCTCTCTCCTAAATCTCATAATGACCCTAAGATCCCATTAAGACATCCCAAGAATAGGAGTCATGAAGATTTTTGGAATGACCAAGAAGAGCTACGACAATGGCAGGAATGCATAGAACATACTAGAAATACATACGCTATTGTCAATGAATGGATAGAAGAGGACGAAGCCTTAGTACTAGCATCTAAACGTGGTCTAGATTCAAATAGTGAGCTTAAATCAATTTCTGTAGTAAACATGACTCATCCAAGTTTAGAGAAAGCCTTAGATGAGACCAAACTTAGAGACACCAATCCATGGCAAATCCTAGAAAATAAAATATCCAGTGATTGTCATAGGCATGAAATAATAGAGACAAACTTGTTGCCTATAGACATCGATGAAGAAACACCCTTGGAGTTTGAAAATGAAGAACATATCGATGAGCATGGGAATTATTTCAATAACACCTCATCGAATTCATGCTCATATGAGAAATCTCTTGGATCAATTGGTCTCTCTAACATTATCACACACGAGATCTTCAACCCCCTCATTCTACCTGTTCATAAATTTTTCGAAAGGGTGGTTGTAGATGCATATATTTATCATAAATATTGTAGATCTCGTTGTAATCTTGATATAGGTGCACAAAGACTGGTGTTCTAGAGGAAACCACCCCATTAACTTAATGTACAATAATTAGAAGGTTTCCCAAGAATAACTTTGTGTCCGAAAATAACCACTCTTGAAAGAATGAATTGCGCTTGCACCTTTAATTTTACTATAATGCCCTTGTGAATTGAGCATAGAATATTCCCTCGGGTATTTTTGTCACTAACCATTTCAGGTTTAAAGTAGAAGAGTAACAACGCAAGGTATGTCCAACTAATCATCATGGAACATTAATCCATCCAAACTTAACTTTGCTTTGCAAAATTCAAGCTTGGGGGAATGGGCTTATTTAGAGAATCTTATGTTGCTAATATTGGTTGTCTCTACCCTTTTAATCCATGTTCAAATTGTTAATTAATAATCATGCTCTTTCATCTCTGTTTGAATAACGCTCTATAATACTTTCACGCTACCTTTATTTGCTATTGTATATGTTTAGGCTTTGAAGTACTTTCATACATCTCTTAAATGAGGCACGGTGCTTAGTTTAGGAGTGGAGATCTTATTTTCAAAAGGCTTTTTGAATTAAGCGTGGTGCTTAGGTTAAAATGCCTTCCTAAGTCAAATTAGACGTGGTGTCTAGTTTGATTTTTGAGCCGCTCGTATGCTGTAGTAGACATTGGATATTTTGTTGGACTAATCCCTGTAGGAAACTTTCACAATTAATCTGGGTAAGTCATGAGGTGAATTCAAATCAGTGATAAGACGGGGCACAAGCTGAATTTCAATAACTTTGCAGAGGAAGACACAGCTCATTCATTATGGATGGAAGAACTGTGAGTATTAATGATTCATTCACTTTATCTTCTGCTGCAAGTTACTTGAACTCAAGCCATGCCGGTATAGAACATGATCTATGCTAACATAATATCAACCCTATCTTCTTAGTAGCATAGATGGAACATGATTTTGGACAAACAACCTATGTTTCGAAATTGTACATTCCTTCGGGTATATGTTGTCCACTAATCTGTTGCAGGCATAATAATGAATGGAGTGACAAGGTGTCATAAGATCAAAGAAGCAATAGATGGCAAAAAGGGTGAGCAACAAAGGAGACAAGATGCTCATGAACAACTCATGATGCAAGGGAAGGAATGGACCACCAATCATCTACCCTTCATTACTTAGTGCCATCACGCTCTAGTAATGAAGGTAATATCTTAAGGTAAGTGGTTATTATTTTTCTCTCGATATTGGTAGGCACATAAATGAAGATGCAAACATGTTAGAGTTACGCTTTAATTGATTAACCTAATTAACTCAACATGCTTTGTCCTTTAAGATAGTTAATGACACCATTCTTTTGATCTCAGTCTTAACCAAATGTGCTAAAACATTGTATTCTATCTTTGGAAGATGATAGTCATACTCATGTGAAAATTTATATATTATATAGAGATAGACAACCCTTCCATTGGTTAAGCAATTTAAATCATTTCTGCCATATGAGCTTAAATGCAACATAAATGCTTAATCTTCTGATCTTACCACTCATGTCATAAGTAAACAAATTATGCAACACGAATTTTGTCTAATTCAATGTGCCTAAGGATAGAATAAATAAAGAGATAGATTTGGTTCTGTTGGTGTTTTTCCACCAGCAGGGCCCATGAACTTGATCTCTACCTTGGTTTTGCAAACAGGACAACACTTCGACCAAAGTTTGTTAATTCCCAAAATTTCACAAGTGAAAGTTCTGTGAACATGCATGCTGAGCAAGATGCTGCCAGCTTCAACTATTAATGCTCTACTCCAACCTGCTGGCCAAACAAAGGATAAAAGTGACATCATCATCACCAGAGGTACAACCATTAAGACCTCCATCTCTAAGACGGAGAGATACACAAGAGTGGAAGAAAAAGTCCTAATGGTAGATTTTAAATCCCACACCTTTGCCATAAGGTAATATGGTAGTTATCTAAATAATTAGTATTCATAATTTACATTAGTAATTTTACTTTATCATATTCATCTTTATGCATATCAAAAGAAAAAGAAAAATCTATATTGCCTTATTTATTGCATCACAAAATATTAAAGCCCCACGTGAATAAACTTATGGTAACCCTGCAGGAGTATTTACTGTGGTGGCATAAAAAAATGATAATAGCATCTGTATTTACTTTCTTGCATTATGAAAACCTAAGCCCCATGAGAATAAATATTCTCAGTGATAGCATAAAAATAAAATATACATCATGCATACATATTACTTTTCTGCATAAGAAAATCTAAAAATCCTAAAAAGAATCTTACTAGAACCTATCAATTTAAAATCAACTCAAAAGAATAATCTATTACTTATTGGCTGATCGCTAACCTCTTATTAAATTCGAGCCTCGAGTTTCAGTTTTCTTTTTGGAGTATAATTCTGCAGAAATGACACTATGACTGAGGAGTGAGTCCATCAGTGGAACCCACTAGGACTGTCGCTGACAAGCTTGCTCTAAAAGATCATCAACACCAAGTATTGCAAACATCTAGCTTGGGGAGGAGCATCCCCTAGTTATTAGGTAATTATACCTATGCGATTATCGAGTCTGTTTTATAAAGTCATAAAATACCAAAAATATGTGAGCACATGAAGGTTCACAATAGTATCATAAGAATATCTAAAAATACCAAAAAAATGTGGGCACATGAAGGTCCACACTTTTTAGAAAAAAACCAAAAATATGTGGGCACATGAAGGTCTACACTCTTAGAGAAGTTTCCTAATTGGGTAAAGAAGCTTAAACTTCTGCTGGAAACATAAAATCAATCACCTAACATGGAGTGGTACTAAACCTAACCCCTCTCTATGAGATTTGGTATTTTTGTTGGCAATTGTGTTTCACAGGAAAATACAACATCAAAGAGCTAGTCAGCCCGACACCTCTACGCTGTCGATACACCTGCTCCCAGAAGGATCACTCAATTTGCAATATCAAAGACCCTGTCAAACGCCAAGCTTGGGGGAGGGCACCCTCCATTTAAAATCTAGCTAAGTATAAGTTTCCCACCTTATTATTATTGTACCTTATTGCATTTCGCGTGAGTTAGCTAGTAAGATAAAATTTGAAAATCAAATAAATACTTAGCTATATATTAGAGTGGTCTTAGAGTGTGTCTATAGTCAGTCTAGGCTAGAGTGAAATAAAAACTGGAGAACATTAAAATTTTATCTTGGAGATGATGAATAGTTGCTCTGCCGTAATTCCTTTCAAGTGCCTAGTTTTCAACCTTAAATTCTCCCGCGTTTTGTATACTACTGTTTTGTCTTAAGAATTTACTCTGAACCTGAAACTTGTGGAGGCATATAGTTAAGCTATGTCTAGGTGATTGATTGATATGATACATGAAGGTTGAGCTGCTATTTATCTTATTCCTAGCAATACTAAGTTCTGGAGATTTATTTTAAATTTAAAATCTTACATGATGAGCTCTTGTATGACAAAGTGTGAATTCCTACCAAAGCCATATATGATACATTTAGAGATATGAAAACCTTTGCACATTTATGCTGCTTGCTTTGCACTGAGTTTAGTCAACCTTTGTTGTATACCTTACGAGAGTCTTGTCATGCTTTTAAAATCCAGATCACTTACACACTCCACCCACATATGCATTACTCCTATCCTAGGAGTAAGCGCAATCATTTTTCACTCTCATCCAGATCCACCTTAAAAATCTTTTTCTCCTGCACTGGGAGTAAACACCCAAAAATATACCCTATAACAGCCCCTGTTTAATTGCTCTAAGTTCTTATCATTATCTCTCCAATTATTTATATTCAAAGGATGCATGTGGCTATGCAAAAGTATTTAAAAAAAGGGAGTAAAAGATGGACAAGTGTCCCAACAGTTAAAACAACGGGTACTTAGATGCCCGCCTCCCTATGAAAAAAAGAGAGAGAAAGAAAAGAGGAAAAAGAGAATAAAAGATAGCCCACGTTTCCTACGAAAGTTCTAAGTTCCAAAAAGGAGAGTGAATCATTTTCCAAGAGCAAAAGTAGAATTAGAATTAGCCACATTATATACACCTATCCACCATATTCCATACACATGCACATCTTGGTTTGATTGTATGACTTGACTCTCTGTGGATCCATTGTTTGACTTTACAATATATGAATTGCAAGTATGCTCATCCTTGTTATTGCCACTCCTATAAGCTCTACTATAATCCTTAGCTGTAGGAAGGCATAATAACATCATTAATGGCTCAGTGAGATCCATAAATACCACATATATTAAGAGACTTGAGGGTGTCATACAATTAAGCTCTGAGTTTTATTTCGAAAGCTTGCAAAACTCCGAAATGTTGGTACTGTGAAGAATTTGAGACATAGTGCTTGACTTGATTGTTTTATCTTTTGATTGCTCAAGACTTATGCGAGGGTTGTAAAGCTCCATAGTTAATGGTAAAATGGGTAAGTTTGAAAGTTAGAGCAGTTTTGTCTAATCCGGAGGAGAATTTCTGTTTGAAAGCATGTGTACTTGGAAAGTATGAAAGCATTGTAGCAACTCCTGATCCAAATACTTTGGTAAATTACGCTTAGTTTGTTTGCCAAGAGACTGGCAAACAGGTAAGCTTGGGGGTGTTGTTGATAGGGATAACGTCAACTTTTACTAGAACTTTAGACATGAAAGGACACATGAATACAAATAGTCTAGGGTTTTAACTGACAATTTCCACGAGTTTTGCATGTTCTGTATTTTCCAGGGACTATTCCAGAAAAGCATAAAAGAAGGGTTAAAGAGCATAAAAGACACGAAACTTAACTGCCAATGAAACATCATCACGAAGACCCTGGAAGAGTCTGAAACACACCCGAGCAACCGGGGCCCGACACCCCACAAAGTGGGGCCGGCCGGCCCTAGGGTGTGGCCAGCCAGCGCCCCCTCTCTAGGGTTTTGGCCCCCGCTTCTGGAGTCTTCTTCCGCCGCCTCTTAGGAGTCATCTCGGCCCTTTGTTAAAGTCGGTTTGATCCTACGGCGCACGTTCATCCCACCGGGCTATAAATAAAGGAGTAGACCCCAATGAAGGCAATCCCTATTCCTAAGCTTCAATTTAATATCTCCAGTTAGGGTTAGATGTTGTAATTAGTGGAGACTAGTTCTTCTAGATCTAGTCTTGTCTAGAGAAGTAGAGAGATAGAGTAGAGGAGTAGAGTTTTGGAGGAATTTCGGCCTGTCGGCGCTTCTTCATAGCTGTATTTTTCTGGATTCAGCTTCCTCGCCCAGAGCTGCATTCTGAGGTACTTTTGAATTCAACTTCTAATTCAAGTAAGCATTTGTTCTTATTTGTTCTTAAGTTTGCAACTCATATTGAGTACTTTGATCATGGTAATTGCTTGGTTGAAGTAGTATTTCGTAGTGTAGGCGTGGTGCCTAGGCTAGGTTTACTTGTGAATGTCCCCTGTTTGGCCGGATAGTGGTAGATCACGTAGGTGACAGCTGCATTGAGTCCTCTGTAGTCCACTTCCCGTTGATAGGATCGATAGGTGTATAAGTGTCTTGTAGGAGGGAACTCTGATTTCGCCTCTTATTCATGTCGCTGCCCAGTTGGAACAATATTATTCAAAGTTTACCGGTTGTTGGAACTAGATAGCCATTAGCTATTCCTCTTTCTTGATATTATCTAGCCTGATTGTAGGGTTAAGTTCATCGGCTTGGTCAGTATCACCTACTATTCCTTGTGGATTCGATATTTAAAACCTCCAGGTGAAATGTGACGGCGGTATATTATCTGTGCGCTTGCGGATAATCTGAATACAATCCTATTTAAGTAGAGTGCGGTTAATTTATACCAACAAGCATTTCTGGCGCCATTGCCGGGGAACGGTTTGCTGATTTTGACTGAGTTTAGTTTAATCTTGTATTATACTTTTATGTTTTCTATTTTATCCCTACCTTTTCATCATTTTATGTTCATCCTTATAGATGCTTAAAATTCCACGCCTGTCTATCTATTTGGTATGCGCAAAGCTTCGGGCCACCAAAATCTATAGAGCCTATCATAACACCTGGCTATGAGCTGCGTCCATGTCGAATTAATATGATTCTGATAAACCCTTCTCAGGAGAAGGTAACAAAAATCCATACTTACACCTACGAGAATTCAAGCAGACCTGTGCATGCTTGCACATTGCTGGCATGTCTGATAAAACTTTAAGATGGAAGCCTGTTCCGTTCTCTTTTACCGGAAGATCTAAACGTTGGTAGAAACGAGCCGTAGAAACTATGCAAGGGAATTGGGGAACTTTATGCTCTGAATTTTGTTTATATTTCTTACCCATCCGTAGAGTAGTTAACCTTCAAAAAGAGGTTCTAACTTTTAGGCAACTAGAACAAGAATCTCTTAGTACATCATGGGATTGTTCTAATGAACTTGTTACATCTGGCCCTGACCTTGGTTTTCCAGACCCTGTGCTTATTCAACATTTCTATTTGGGTCTTACCAAGAATTCTAGGGAATCCTTTGATTTATCCTCTAGAGGAGCCTTTCCTTATTTGCCTATAAGTAAAGCAAGAGCAATGATTAACAAGGCTTCTCAAGCCAATTATGAACTCCCCGAGGAAGAGAAGGAATCACGCTCCGAACAAGAAGAGGAAGTTTTGGTAGCTAAAACACAACCACTCCAATCCCAAGATTTAGCTGTCAATCCTAAACCATCGAAACCCCACTTTGATGATTTAGACTTCCAATTAGCTAAGATGTTCATAAATCAATGTAAATCAGATCTTCTTAGAAGAGCATCTTGGAAAAAAATGTCGTCAACTTGCTTTCCCCCCTGAAAAACATTGGGAAGAATGCAAGGATGGCATGTCTACTGATGCCATAGAAGGAGAGCCATGCCATTTAGAAATTAATTCAATCTTCTCCCCTTCTATGCCCACATTAAATGTCTCATCTGAACCCATCTCTAAACCATCCTTAACCCCGATGATCCTTCTTCTGCTCTCTCTCCTAAATCTCATAATGACCCTAGGATCCCATTAAGACATCCCAAGAATAGGAGTCATGAAGATTTTTGGAATGACCAAGAAGAGCTACGACAATGGCAGGAATGCAAGAACATACTAGAAATATATACGCTATTGTCAAAGAATGGATGGAAGAGGACGAAGCCTTAGTACTAGCATCTAAACTTGGTCTAGATTCAAATGGTGAGCTTAAATCAATTTTTGTAGTAAACATGACTCATCCAAGTTTAGAGAAAGCCTTAGACGAGACCAAACTTAGAGATACCAATCCATGGGAAATCCTAGAGAATAAAATATCCAATGAATGTCATAGGCATGAAATAATAGAGACAAACTTGTTGCCTATAGACATCCATGAAGAAACACCCTTGGAGTTTGAAAAGGGAGAACATATCGATGAGCATGGGAATTATTTCATTAACACCTCATCGAATTCATGATCATGTGAGAAATCTCTTGGATCAATTGGTCTCTCTAACATTATCACACACGAGATCTTCAACCCCCTCATTCTACCTGTTCATAAATTTTTTGAAAGGGTGGTTGTAGATGCATATATTTATCATAAATATTGTACATCTCGTTGTAATCTTGATATAGGTGCACAAAGACTGGTGTTCTAGAGGAAACCACCCCATGAACTTGAAGTACAATAATTAGAAGGTTTCCCAAGAATAACTTTGTGTCCGAAAACAACCACTCTTGAAAAAATGAATTGAGCTTGCACCTTTAATTTTACTATAATGCCCTTGTGAATTGAGCATAGAATATTCCCTCTGGTATTTTTGTCACTAACCATTTCAGGTTTAAATTAGAAGAGTAACAACGCAAGGTATGTCCAACCAATCATCATGGAACATTAATCCATCCAAACTTAACTTTGCTTTGCAAAATTCAAGCTTGGGGAAATAGGCTTATTAAGAGAATCTTATGTTGCTAATATTGGTTGTCTCTACCCTTTTAATCCATGTTCAAATTGTTAATTAATAATCATGCTCTTTCATCTCTGTTTGAATAACGCTCTATAATACTTTCACGCTACCTTTATTTGCTATTGTATATGTTTAGGCTTTGAAGTACTTTCATACATCTCTTAAATGAGGCACGGTGCTTAGGTTAGGAGTGGAGATCTTATTTTCAAAAGGCTTTTTGAATTAAGCGTGGTGCTTAGGTTAAAATGCCTTCCTAAGTCAAATTAGACGTGGTGTCTAGGTTGATTTTTGAGCCGCTCGCATGCTGTAGTAGACATTGGATATTTTGTTGGACTAACCCCTATAGGAAATTTTCACAACTAATCTGGGTAAGTCATGTGGTGAATTCAAATCGGCGATAAGATAGGGCACATGCTGAACTTTAATAACTTTGCAGAGGGAGACACAGCTCATTCATTATGGATGGAAGAACTGTGAGTATTAATGATTCGTTCACTTTATCTTCTGCAGCAAGTTACTTGAACTCAAGCCATGCCGGTATAGAACATGATCTATGCTAACATAATATCAACCCTATCTTCTTAGTAGCATAGATGGAACATGATTCTGGACAAACAACCTATGTTTCAAAATTGTTCATTCCTTCGGGTACATGTTGTCCACTAATCTGTTGCAGGCATAATAATGATTGGAGTGACAAGGTGTCGTAAGATCAAAGAAGCAATAGATGGCAAAAAGGGTGAGCAACAAAGGAGACAAGTTGCTCATGAACAACTCAAGATGCAAGAGAAGGAATGGACCACCAGTCATCTGCCCTTCAATACTTGCCATCACGCTCTAATAATGAAAGTAATATCTTAAGGTAAGTGGTTATTATTTTTCTCTTGATCTTGGTATGCACATAAATAAAGATGCAAACATGTTAGAGTTACACTTTAATTGATTAACCTAATTAACTCAACATGCTTTGTCCTTTAAGATTGTTCATGACACCATTCTTTTGATCTCAGTCTTAACCAAATGTGCTAAAACATTGTATTCTATCTTTGGAAGATGATAGTCATACTCTTGTGACAATTTATGTATTATATAGAGATAGACAACCCTTCCATTGGTTAAGCAATTTAAATCTTTTCTGCCATATGAACTTGAATGCAACATAAATGCTTAATCTTCTGATGTTACCACTCGTGTCTTAAGTAAACAAATTATGCAACACTAATTTTGTCTTATTCAATGTGCCTAAGGATAGAATAAATAAAGAGATAGATTCGGTTCTGTTGGTTGTTTTCCACCAGCAGGGCCCATGAACTTGATCTCTACCTTGGTTTTGCAAACAGGACAACACTTCGACCAAAGTTTGTTATTTCCCAAAATTTCACAAGTGAAAGTTCTGTGAACATGCACGCTGAGTAAGATGCTGCCAGCTTCAACTATTAATGCTCTACTCCAACCTGCTGGCCAAACAAAGGATAAAAGTGACATCATCATCACCAGAGGTACAACCATTAAGACCTCAATCTCTAAGATGGAGAGATACATAAGAGTGGAAGAAAAAGTCCTACCGGTAGACTTTAAATCCCGCACCTTTGCCATATGGTAATATGGTAGTTATCTAATTAATTAGTATTCATAATTTACATTAGTAATTTTACTTTATCATATTCATCTTTATGCATATCAAAAGAAAAAGAAAAATCTTTATTGTCTTATTTACTGCATCACAAAATATTAAAGCCCCACGTGAATAAACTTATGGTAACCCTGTATGAGTATTTACTGTGGTGGCATAAAAAAATGATAATAGCATCTGTATTTACTTTCTTGCATTATGAAAATCCTAATCTCCATGAGAATGAATATTCTCAGTGATAGCATAAAAATAAAATATACATCATGCATACATATTTACTTTTCTGCATTAGAAAATCAGAAAATCCTAAAAAGAATCCTGCTAGAACCTATCAATTTAAAATCAACTCAAAAGAATAATCAATTACTTATTGGCTGATCACTAACCTCTTATTAAATTCGAGCCTCGAGTTTTGGTTTTCTTGTTGGAGTATAATTTTGCAGGAATGACACTATGACTGAGGAGTGAGTCCATCAGTGGAGCCCACTAGGACTGTTGCTGACAAACTTGCTCTAAAAGATCATCAACACCAAGTATTGCAAACATCTAGCTTGGGGAGGAGCATCCCCTAGTTATCAGGTAACTATACCTATGCGATTATCGAGTCTGTTTTATAAAGTCATAAAATACCAAAAATATGTGAGCTAATGAAGGTTCACAATAGTATCATAGGAATATCTAAAAATACCAAAAATATATGGGCACATGAAGGTCCACACTTTTTAGAAAAAACCAAAAATATGTGGGCACTACACTCTTAGAGAAGTTTCCTAATTGGGTAAAGAAGCTTAAACTTCTGTTGGAAACATAAAATCAATCACTTACCATGGAGTGGTACTAAACCTAACCCCTCTTCATGAGATTTGATATTTTTGTTGGCAATTGAGTTTCACAGGAAAATACAAGATCAAAAAGCTAGTCAACCCGACACCTCTACGCTGTCGATACACCTGCTCCTAGAAGGATCACTCAATTTGCAACATCAAAGACCCTGTCAAACGTCAATCTTGGGGGAGGGCACCCTCCATTTAAAATCCAGCTAAGTATAAGTTTCCCACCTTATTATTATTGTACCATATTGCTTTTTCGCGTGAGTTAGCTAGTAAGATAAAATTTGAAAATCAAATAAATACTTAGCTATATATTAGAGTGGTCTTAGAGTGTGTCTATAGTCAGTCTAGGCTAGAGCCAAATAAAAACCGGAGAACATTAAAATTTTATCTTGGAGATGATGAATAGTTGCTCTGCCGTAATTTCTTTCAAGTGCCTAGTTTTCAACCTTAAATTCTCCCGAGTTTTGGATACTACTGGTTTGTCTTAAGAATTTAGTCTGAACCTGAAACTTGTGGAGGCATATGCTTAAGCTAAGTCTAGGCGATTGATTGATATGAAACATCAAGGTTGAGCTGCTATTTATCTTATTCCTAGCAATACTAAGTTCTGGAGATTTATTATAAATTTAAAATCTTACATGATGAGCTCTTGTATGACAAAGTGTGAATTCCTACCAAATCCATATATGATACATTTAGCGATAGAAAAACCTATGCACATTTATGCTGCTTGCGTTGCACTGAGTTTAGTCAACCTTTGTTGTATACCTTATGAGAGTCTTGTCATGCTTTTAAAATCAAGATCACTTACACACTCCACCCACATATGCATTACTCCTACCCTGAGAGTAAGCGCAATCATTTTCCACTTTCATCCAGATCCACCTTAAAAATGTTTTTCTCCTGCACTGGGAGTAAACACCCAAAAATATACCCTATAACAGCCCCTTTAATTGCTCTAAGTTCTTATCATTATCTCTCCAATTATTTATATTCAAAGGATACATGTGGCTATGCAAAAGTATTGAAAAAAAGGGAGTAAAAGATGGACAAGTGGCCCAACAATTAAAACAATGGGTACTTAGATGCCCGCCTCCCTATGAAAAAAAGAGAGAGAAAGAAAAGAGGAAAAAGAGAATAAAAGATAGCCCATGTTTCCTACGAAAGTTCTAAGTTCTAAAAAGGAGAGTGAATCATTTTCCAAGAGCAAAAGTAGAATTAGGATTAGCCACCTTATATACACCTATCCACCATATTCCATACACATGCACATCTTGGTTTGATTGTATGACTTGACTCTCTGTGGATCCATTGTTTGACTTGACAATATATGAATTGCAAGTATGCTCATCCTTGTTATTGCCACTCCTATAAGCTCGACTATAATCCGTAGTTGTAGGAAGGCATAATAACATCATTAATGCCTCAGTGAGATCCATAAATACCACATATATTAAGAGACTTGAGGGTGTCATACAATTAAGCTCTGAGTTTTATTTCAAAAACTTGCAAAACTCCGGAATGTGGGTACTGTGAAGAATTTGAGACATAGTGCTTAACTTTATTGTTTTATCTTTTGATTGCTCAAGACTTATGCGAGGGTTGTAAAGCTCCATAGTTAAAGGTAAAATGGGTAAGTTTGAAAGTTAGAGCAGTTTTGTCTAATCCGGAGGAGAATTTCTATTTGAAAGCATGTGTACTTGGAAAGTATGAAAGCATTGTAGCAACTCCTAATCCAAATACTTTGATAAATTAGGCTTAGTTTGTTTGCCAAGGGACTGGCAAACAGGTAAGCTTGGGGGTGTTGTTGACGGTGGATAATGTCAACTTTTATTAGAACTTCAGACATGAAAGGACACATAAATACACACTAGTCTAGGGTTTTAACTGACAGTTTCCACGAGTTTTGCTTGTTATGTATTTTCCAGGGACTATTCCAGAAAAGCATAAAAGAAGGGTTAAAGAGCATAAAAGACACGAAACTTAACCGCTAAGGAAACATCATCACGAAGACCCTGGAAGAGTCTGGAACACACCCGAGCAACCGGGGCCCGAGACCCCACAAAGTTGGGCCGGCCAGCCCTTGGGTGGGGCTGGCCAGCGCCCCCTCTAGGGTTTCGGCCCCCGCTTCTGGAGTCTTCTTCCGCTGCCTCTTAGGAGTCATCTCGGCCCTTTGTTGAAGTCGGTTTGATCCTATGGCGCACGTTCATCCCACCGGGCTATAAATAAAGGGGCAGACCCCCCTGAAGGCAATCCCTATTCCTGAGCTTCAATTCAATATCTCCAGTTAGGGTTAGATGTCGCAATTAGGAGAGACTAGTTCTTCTAGATCTAGTCTTCGTAGCTGTATTTGTCTGGATTCAGCTCCCTCGCCCGGAGCTGCGTTCTGAGGTACTTTTGTATTCTACTTCTAATTCAAGTAAGCATTTGTTCTTATTCGTTCTTAAGTTTGTAACTCATATTGAGTACTTTGATCTTGGTAATTGCTTGATTGAAGTAGTATTTCGTAGTGTAGGCGTGGTGCCTAGGCTAGGTTTACTTGTGAATGTCCCCTAATTGCCCGGATAGTGGTAGATCGCGTAGGTGACAGCTGCGTTGAGTCCTCTATAGTCCACTTCCCATTGATAGGATCGATAGGTGTATAAGTGTCTGGTAGGAGGGAATATTGATTTCGCCTCTTATTCATGTCACTGCCCAGTTAGAACGATATTATTCAAAGTGTACCGGTTGTTGGAACTAGATAGTCATTAGCTATTCCTCTTTCTTGATATTATCTCACCTAATTGTGGGGTTAAGTTCATCGACTTGGTCATTATCACCTACGGTTCCTTGTGGATTCGATATTTAAAACCTCCGGATGAAATGTGACAGCGGTATATTATCTGTGCGCTTGCGGATAATCTGAATACAATCTTATTTAGGTAGAGTGTAGTTAATTTATACCAACACTCAACAAGACTAGCATGGGTTCTTGAGGCTCAAGAGGATGACACAGGTTGAACAGCAGTTTGCTTTTAATTAATCATCTTTTATGCAATTGGATATCAACAAGTTGAATAAGCCCATAGTTCATGATCATGAGTAAACATAATTAATGAATAGCTACAATAAATTAACAACAAGTCAACATTACCCCAAAAGTAACTATTGCATAAGACGTCCAAGGCCGCTCATGACCGTGAGCTTGGCTAGTATACCAGTTTTACACTCTGCAGAGGTTGTGCACTTTCACTATGAGCCGTGATTTCCATTTGCTCGGGTTAATTACACCCATAACACTACCAAGGTGAGTGTGCAGGGTTTCACTATGAAGTCTTTCAAAGTACTCCGTCTAACAAGTTAGCGCCGCTAGGGACCCGGCAAGCAAATGTAGGACCCCCTTCGTCATGGCACAAGGTTACACAGGTTATACACACTCGGACAGAAGCCGCACTATACCCGAGTCGTCAGGCCCTATCACGCTTTTCAGTAACCTCTAACAAGCTAGAAAAAGTGCCCATACCTGACTAAAACCAGAGCCATGTAGCCCTAATAGTTGCACGGTAAGTCCCGGTGTCATACTTACAGATCATTACCAAAGGTGAAGGATTTAGAGCATCACAAGTTCCATGTTGCTAAAAGGCATCTTTTAAGCTTATTGCATATTCAGTTAATCAAGTTTACATGATCATGATTCCCACAGCGTGCTAGCATCAATTACCCAATGCATAAACCCATACGTGACAAGGAACGAGATAACAACACTAGGTAACATCTATGGTTAACAAGGTAGACACATACATATGTAATTAATTATTCGGTGAATAGGACAACAAGGATGATCCATGCTAATACTTGCCTTGATCAGCAAACTCCTGGTGATCCGGGTCTTCAAAGTACTGATCTTGATCACTAACGTAATGTCACCGTCTATACTGGATTCATCACATCAACACACACACATCTAGGGCAATCATGCATAGCAAACAAGACTATTGATTAGAACAGTACACCAACAAAGAAAAAACAAATCAAAAAGTTTATAAAACTGATCTACACGTCGCTACGATCACATCGATATAAAGTTTGCACAAATCAGACTTAAAACGGAAAAGATATGAATTAAACAGGATTTACTACAGAATAATAATAGATTAAATATAATGTCGAAATTTAAATGTGAATAATGTAACACCCAGGTGTTAGTCACGAGCTAACCAGCGAGTGTGGACCTAACCAAGTTATTTCAATCAATGATCCTAATCACTATTTCATATTCATATCATCTACCATGATCATTGGAAATGGTTCATAAAGATCCGAATTGAGAATTCACATGGAATGACAAGTTATTCACTTAATTGGATTTATGGATTAAGTGAAGATAAGCATGCAAAGTCAACCAAACCTTGCAACCTTGCCCAAACAACTCTACTTGAACTCTACAACAAAAGTCATGAAGGTTTCATGTTGAGAAAATGTCAAGAAAATACCTTAATTGGCCTAAATATCCAAATTGAGCTCTCTAATGATCTTACCTTGACCCAAGTGGAAATATTATTTTGGAGCAAGAAATGAAGTTTGACCCAAAATAAAAGTTACAGATATTTTGGAGTAGAACAAATGTTATTTTTGGACCAAGTCATGATTCAAACCCTAAGTGCCTCAAAAAGTGAACACAAGACAGAAGAAAAATATAATTTCAGCACTTAGAATAAATTCAAAATCTGAAAATGGTGTTGATTTCATGGCTTTCCCGTGTTCTCCAAATTTTGTTAAGTAACTTGAGTTGGACCAAAAATAGAAGTTGTTACAAACTCTTAGAGGCACAACATATTCAAATTTGAGGTCAATCCGACTTCGTTTGACAAGGTTTGCCACTCGATCTTCGATCATAATTAAGCCTCTGACAGCAACAAATTAGGGATTATTTATCTCCCTAACCAGCGAGCAAATGGCTGAGCAGCCTTAATGAAAGTCGTAGAGTGTTCAAAGATGAACAAACTTCGTAATTGGCCCTTTGCCTAATTCGGCCCAAAAGCAGCCCAAACCGGCGTCTCAAACTCGCACCGACAACACCCGCCACGTGCTCGTCAAAATGCTGCAACGGAGGACACTTGGCAGCGCTGCTCTGGAGCTCCTGCTCCATTGCCGGCCACCACCACCTCTCCCCCTTCCGTGCTCCAGCTCCAAAAGGCGAGCACCAGAGTGCCTCGCTCAATCCCCTCTCACTCCCGCTCTCCTTCCTCGCTTTCCTCGCTCTCAGGCGCCGAGCGCACGCAAGTGCAGAGCGCCGCCGCCATTGCCGGCCGGGCGAAGCTCGAGCCGCCGTCGTTCCTCGTCTTCCGGTCACCCTATGGCTAAACAGAGTGGAGCACCTCGTTCCTAGCTTCACGCCGCCTCCCCAGCGCTCCTCCCTCGGCTCCGCCGCGCCCCGCAGCGCCGCGGCCGCTTGCTGCTGCTCGCCGGGCCACCGGGCGCCGTGGCCAGGCCGCCACGGGCCACGCCGCGTCAAGCCGCGGGCACCGGTGGGCGCGCCTAGGGCTGGGCTAGGTCCGGCCACGGGCTGCCGCCGTCGGCCGCCGGCTAGCCGGAGCTGGCCGAGCCACCCGAGCTTTCGCCCTGCTCTGTGTGCGTTCAGCCAGAGGAGGAAGAAGACCTCTCTGTATCCCTTCTTGAGTGTATGACAAGTGGGACCCGCGTGGTCAAATGAGCACCAAATCTTCATATTCTTGCAAATCTTTAAAAATTCATATCTCCAATTTGGTAGCTCGAAAAATTGTGAAACAAGTTTTGTTAGTTTTCTTATTAAGTTGTCTGCATGTTAGATCCAGTAAATATGCTATGTTATTTGTGTATTTGTGCTGTAGAAATTATTTTGCAAAAGTGGTTTTTAGGATTGATTAACTTGCTTTTGGCCATATTTTGAGAAATAGAAGTCCAACATGTATGATTCCAATTTTGTTAGTCTTCTAATGACATGCACTAGCTCATAAAAATATAAAACATATATGTTGTTTACTGTTTTATTGGTGTTTCACATTAATCTTTTTAAATAGGAAATAAATGGTTGAATTGCTTGTTATTTTTGTATCTGAAGTTATATTGCTCCAAATGGCATGAAAATTTAATTGTAGACTCTCTGTATGATGTGTAATGCATGGTTAAAATTTCATGATTTATGGTGCATGTATGAATGAGTTGTTGATTTATCTTCTTTGGTGCATATTAAGTAGATTTAAATACATTATAAATAATATATTGTGGTAAAAATGGAAAATGGTGTTCCACTACCTTTGTATGATATTGTGCTAACCTGAGAAAACATAATATGGCCATGTTGTTGCAGAAAGTATTGAGTTTCACATTTATCTTACTCTCCAATGAATTGTTGCATTATAAATTTGTTTATTTTGTGGTAATTAAATTATAACACCTGAGCATGTGAAATTTGTACCTTGGTCATTATTTGTAATCACCTAGCTCTCATAAAAGTTTGGGACTCATTTGAGATGTTTACCATATAACTTAAATAATTAAATAATGGGTTTTTATGTAATAATAAGTGAATAATTAAAGACAAATGAATGCCTATATGTTTCTTGTGATTCCTTAACATGCTTTGGTCTGAGATGAGTCTTGTATGACCATGTAATCATGTTTGGAGCTATCTAAATAGCTCATTCCTATGTGTGCTTAAGTGATAAATAAGGGAAAACATGTTTTGCTTATATGCTGAAAATGGCTGCAGGCATAGTCCCTGTTGTTATGATGATTTACCTAGGAAAATGATGTTGCATGAGAATGTGTTCTATACAAAAGTTGTAGCTAACTTCATTGTATAGCTTGTCCTAAAGTTTCATGGTCATAGGCCTGATAGTTTAGGAGTTATGGCTTTTGGAAGTCCGCTATCAGGTTTTGCCAATTTTCTGTCTAGATCTGATTGATTGCATTATTTGACTGAGTTATGCTTTGAATCACTTCTTAGTGATAATAGATCAGTTGTAGTATATTTCTATGTCTTTCCAAATTGTCTATTATCATCCCTTTTGGTGGTCTAAATCTCTAGTTATGATTGTTTGAGTTGGAAGGACAGAACATGTCTAAATCTGGACAGAGCCGTCTTCTTTGTGTTGTTTGACCTTTATATGAATTAAATCATCTGAAGAGGATAATACCAAAGTTGTAGACAATTTCAATAGCTTTTCAGAAAGGCTTAGATCACCCTAGTTGGATGTATATAGCTTCAGTTATGGTTAAATCTTGTGCTTGCTGTCCTGCTGCCCTTAAAATGTCTATGTGAGATTATGATTGCTTCCATGTTGCTTTGCTTGGTGTGTTTGTTATCTCATGGTTCAGTAAGTGTAGATTAACATGCCTTGTATTACTTCCTTTTATTCATACATGTGCATTGTGCATCTCATTTAGGTACGCTAGATGATGAACACGTGGAGTGAAGGACATGATGATGGAACTAACCACAAGACGGTGTGGTGGACTAATCAAGTGCTTGGATGGGAGATGCTCATCGAGCGAGTGTCATCTAACAAACACTGACTTAGTGTTGAACCCCAGGCAAGCCCCGGAGCATCCCTAAGCCTCCACCTATCTCTTTTTATAAATGCACCGGTCTTTATTAAATCGTATGTTTGTGCATTTAAGTATAGGAGTTGGTTTGAAACCGTTACTGCATATCTACCTTGTCTACTATATATATGTGAACCTGATACTATTACTAGACAGGTGACCGATCTTATGCTTAGCCCTGCTTAGACCGGTAGAAGTCGGGTGATTTCCTGTCATCCGCGAGAAAGTCGGGTGATTTCCTGTCATCCGCGAGTGTAGGTGCTGACGGACGAGATCCACATGGTTGGCTATATGTGTCACCATGCCACAATGAAATAATGAGAGAATCAAGGCTAGGTAGCGGGGAGCTGCATGACATGGGTCATGTTGACTTCGGTGCTGCTTGCGGCCGACTAGGACTGAGGCCACCAGACATCAGTTGAGATTGAAGGACGTCGTCACATAGCTGGCCAGATAAGTCGTTCTGACCGCGAAGCCGAGTATTTCTTTCTGAGCCGGGAATTGGTGCGACTAGGCAGACATATTCTGGAGGTAGGAAGTATGTGCGGAGACACCATCTTACCAAGGGCAGGTCAGGGACCTGATGCATCCTGGAAGTGGGTTGGTCTCTGAGAATATGGTCCCCGCCAAGCCCGCGACATATTGTGACTCAGAAAGATTTAACGGTGGCCCAAGAAGCCAGTGGCTCGGCTGACAGGGTTTGTGATTGGCATATTTGCCAGCTGGTACAATCGATTCGAATCGCCATCTCTCCTGGTTAGTGAGAAACTGAACTGATCTTCTGGTGAGGTAGAGGTTAACCACTTGAACATAATGATTATGGTGAGATGAGGTTGATATCTGTGGATATCGGAAATCATATGGTTTTATTGATTGCTATAATATCAAGTGATTGTTTAGTATAGCAGCAAACCTTAGCTTAATAGCTTAACTGAAATCGAAGCTGAACAATATCTAAAATTGATAAGTTGAGGAACTACTGTAGTAATGCTTTTTGTGCAAAAATGTTGCTATCCTCTGAGCTCCACCAAATAAGCCCTGCATATCCTTGAGAGTCTTTTTATTTACTTCCTGTCGGGTAAGTCTAGCTGAGTACAATTGAGTACTCAGGGTTTTATTCCCAATGTTGCAGGAGGAATGCTTGGTTGACTAAAGAGTTACTTCTATCCTTCGGGAGAGGAAGACTAGACCTTGGGCAAGGTCATGTTATCTATCTTACCTTTGTTGCTGTGACTGGTCGACACTTGGCACTGTATTATGAAATTAAGCTTATGTAAATTGATTTCGTTTCCGCTATTGAACTTTTATGTAAAAGTTTATCTTGTACTCTGATGTATTTGAAATATGTGCGAATCTATGTATCATGTGTATGTGTACTGCTGAGTTTCTGCGATCCTTGGGGTATGTACTGTGTAAAAGTTTGAAATCCTTCGAGATTTCACGGACTACCGGGTTTATATTGGCTCAAGTGTGGCTCGATAGCTGGGAAAACAGCTGTCGCTGTACTTGTACTCGTATAAATTGGTCGGTTCTGTTACAGTTGGTACCAGAGCAAAAATTCAGCATGTACCGTCACATGAGTATTTAAAAATAAAAAGTTTTGAGTTTGCAAAACTAATTACCAACTTATAGCTATATATATAGGTGTTTTAAACAAATGGTTTATACAAACTAAGTGTGCCAAGGACCAAGTCTTATAGCCCATATTAGGATTATTAGGTGGCTTATTTAAGTGCTAATTTGGGGAAATTGCATCATGTTTCTATTTGCGGTTCATTTGGTTTTATCGTGCGGATAATTATGAACTGTCGGTTTCTTATTGCTTCTTATGGGCCAATGTGCCACGTCGAATGAGGTAAGGTGAGATGTGAGTGTACGATCGAACAACCGTCGATCTATGGTGAGTGTTTATGGTTACTGAAGTGAGTACATGTGATTCATATGTGTACTTATGGAAGTTTTATGGAGTAATTACTGTCTTGGGGTCGCAAGTGCTCATGGGAGCATTTCCGGCAAAAAGTGCTTCTTATTGCAATGCATACATGTGGGGTTGGGCTGAAATGAATCTTCTGCAGGAACGCTAACCTCGAATGCGTATATGGTAGTTAGCGACTAGCTATATACCGAGAGAGTACGTAGGTTATGCCACCGACTTAGAACGTATTTGCCATGTTATATAGGCAACTAAGTGAGAACGAATAGGACGAGCATGCATCATGATTGTTGCATCATGTGATTGTTGCTTGTTGCATAAGTATGCTTCTTCTCACCCTTGTTCTACGTTGTCTGAATAGCCTTATTAAATTTACAACTTGTGTTGCCTCTCTTCCTTGCTTGTTTTGAAATCATAAGAGTTGCTAAACCTTTAAGTAGCCTCTATAAGTATTTCTCAATCATAAATCTTGTCAGAAGCTAAACCAATTCTGCCTGTAGGCTTTTCATTTGGCACGATAGACCCACCTGAGTTTTCTCTTAATGCTAGCCTATGGTTGTCATATGTTCTTGTTCAAGATTTATGAAACCATGCCTGCATTTTATTTCATCTAAAGCCTTATCCAAATCCTATCTGGAGTGTCTCCTCTACTCTTTATAGATACCATGATAATTGCTTGATCTTTCATAAATTAGATTTTGTAACCTTTTCTTTGGAAATCAGGTTATGCCCAATCAATCACATACAGATGATTTTGTCCAATCTGTTCCTTGTTTCCAGCAGTCATCTCCACATCTAGAGAATGTTCAGATTTCAGTCAACAAAGCCTGCCTACATCATGTTCATTGGAAGTCTTTGCCCAAATCCTTGATTTGAACATTTTCTCAGCTTACCCAGAAGTTTTCTTGTAATCTTTTCATTATGGATCATGTTATGGTTTTATCAATTCAATCTCACAAATCATGCATTGAATCTGTCCCATGATCAAGTTGTTTTCCCAATCTCTCTAAAGGCCTAGCAATGTTGATCATTAAGAGTCTCCTAGTACTAATTAATGGTACACAAGCTCACGCCATTGGATGGTCTGAAGGTTTCTTGATAGATGCGAGATGCATGTGGAATTATAGAATATCATGTTAGTTATTCTTGGTAGCTAACCTATAATTCTCTTATGCCATGTTTCTATCTAGACCCTCTCCTTGTTACTCACTTGAAGGAAACCATCTTGTGTGAGTTAAATCTCTCCTTCCCCATTTTCCTTGTATTCTTTCAGTATGAATCATGATGTTTGTCAGCTCAACCTATGATTGTTGTATATAGTTGGTTCATGAGACATCTGGTTGTCTATGGTTATCTTCTTCTCAAGATGCTTGTCAATCTTTGTCTCATGATTTTCCCTCCTATCTAATCTCTTGTAAATCATGGGTCGGGTAATCTCCATACTAGACACATGGAAACCGCGTGGGACTGAAGCAAAGCCTCATGTACTGTTATTTTGGCAACTAATCTGTCTTCTAACTCATGTTTTCATTGCCAAATCATGCTCTTGTTGTCTATTAACCCTATAATTGATTGTAGTAGCTTACCTTCCCTCTGCGAAATGTCATCCTTGCACAAATCTATCCTTGCCACGCATGATTTTCTCATTGGTTGTATGTTCATTTATGTTGTTATGATCCGTGATCGATGATACTACGACGAAACCGAGGACATCCTGTGGATCGCAACCACTAGGCTGTGTTGCTCGGCACGTGCGAATATCGAGATCTCTGGTCATGATACATTGCAGAACTACACCGATGCGTAATATCTCGTATCTCCCAATCTATCCATGTTTCTTAAGATTTCTCGTTGGTCATGTTTGATAGTGGTTTTATGATTATTGACTGATGGTGCCATGACGAAACCGAGAACCTTTTTGTGGGGACGCCCAATAAAGTAGTGCTTCTCGGCACACGTTGGTATCCCGGCCTCTAATCGTAACCCATTATGAAACAATACCAATGTGTTATTTTCTTTGGATTTTCCCAAATATATCTTTGAAGGTGCCTCCAAATCAAATTGATCCATCCCTATGTTTCGTAATCTATCTTGCAAAGTCTTTACCGACTCGATCCTCCAATGTTTTATCAGAAGGTACGTATGTTGGATCAAGTACAGTAGAGCTTCCTTCTGAAGTCACAAAGAGAATGATCGTTGAAGAGCAAGTCACTGACATCAACATTGACATACTACAAGATATGGTAAACAAAGAATCTGACATGATCTACTAGGACATATCAACAAGCACCTGCCATTATTGTGGGATCAAAAGAGCACACGAACTTTAAAGTTATCTGCAAAGTATCAGTCAGGCAATAGTTAGCAGATGTGATATGTTTTCTAATAGGTTATTTGCAAGTCCACTAGCTTCTATCCAAGTTCAATACCTATTTGCATGAAGATCATACAGTCAAAATAAATCTTCTCATGTGTTGCTTCATGTCTGCTGACCGTGATGGTGACCTTGTGCATGTATATCATCTGCAACCATTTGCTACAGAAGCTGAAGATGTAGAGCCTTTTTAGGGACAACTAACTAGTTACCCCAGTGTGAAGAATAGTCTGCAGCTAAGCAATGAAGTATACTCGGTTCTAGTGAGAAGCAACAGCAAGACCATTCCATTATCACTTTTCTGCTCAATGAAATAGTTTCCTCTGCTGATGAAATGCAGAAATTTGTTCACTCGCTCTCTCATGTGAGCATTGTAGTTTCCAATTGGATCAGTCTGTCTGACATGAATAAATGGATACATAAAATAGTTGAATAGATCTCTATCAAGAAGTGTTGTTCCATGCTAACAAGTATGTCCCGTGGGTATAGAGAAGTAATTAACCCCGTTTTTGAAGGCCATATCTCATAGAACAATGCTATACCAGAAAACCTATAAGCTAATTGGTACTGTTTGTGGCACCCTTACTTCCGAGGCCTTGCTATAATGAAGCCAATTCCATCTTTGTCAATCACTCAGATAGTGCAAACTATGGTTTCAGCCTAGTGAAGAGCTACAAAAGACACCCCAACAGATGAAGTAAATAGCATAGTACATCTTGGTGCAATCAGGTGCCCTGTTTGATACTCTATGGTATGGACAACAAAAAGGACATTAAAAAAAAAATTAATTAGTTCCTTATTCTTGATCGGTCAAGGAGTTCTACCCACTCAACTCATGGAAGTGTGAAGTGAAGATAAGTTGAATTATGTCAAACAACATATTTCAGATTTCTATTTGGAAACCCTCTGATCTCGGATTGCTGATGCAAAAATAAGAAAGTTTACCCAATGTCAAAAGTAGTTCAACAAGTTGGTTTTGTTAATTCATGGTTGTATCATGAAGAAAGTTGTACTCAAGTTGTTGGTAGAGGACTGCTTCTCAAAACTTTGTGAGTAAACACTCTACACAACCAACCTTATTAAACTTGCCAATCCGCTTCAATCTTATTTATTCTCGGCTGCAAATGAGAATACATAAGTTTGGGATTGCTCATCGGTTTTCCTCGTGTACAAAAAGGTTTTTGATTCTATGCAGGAATTTGTGATTTGTCTCATCAACCTGCACAATTCATGTCTGTCTAGACTAACCATCATGCAAATGTGTATGCCAAGTTGCATATTGCACAAACTTTTGCTACTGCACGGTGTACCCCAAACCATTGTCTCGGATCATGAACTATAGTTTTCAGCTCATTTTGGAAGCATTTACAAGAATCACCTTACTCGAGTAAATGCCTGCCAGAATCTTGTGCCTTGGAAGAGAATAGAGTGTAACCATATGCATCTGTATGCCTACAGTTGTCACTTGTTGTCCTCTGTGCCTTTCATCACGGAGTGACAGAAAACTTTGTTTACATAATGAAACTAATCCAGAGTTCGTCCTATCTTCAGCATAGCATACCTCAGGCCAATCAGGAAAGAATTGATCAAATCTTGAAATACATATTGAGAGCATATGTGTTTTGTTTTCAAGGATCTTGTTAGAAATGGCGACTGCTATCATTGTTTTTCTTACAACAACAGTTATAAAGAGGTTACCTCAGGCTCTACCCAAATGACTGTTGCTACATAGACACGAGGGTTCCCTTATTGATAGACATCAAAAGCACTGAGCCGACAGAGTCAGCTATCGCATTCATCGTTCACTCAACAAACTCAAATAATACAGTGTTGCCATCAGAAAGAGAACTGTACACATGGAACATTATGTAGCTTTCCATCAGACGCCAATTGCTTTGTCTGTAGCCGACATGAACCTTGTATGTTGGTTAGGCAATTTTCTCAGCCTCAGCAAATGTCTGCCTCTTCTATGATCTCACCCCATATGAAAATAGTGGTGTATGCTATATCCACTAGAGAATAAGATGTTTTGAAAACTACTCTTTGACGCTCCAATTCACACCCTGCATGTTGAAAGTGCTAATTGGGATGAGTTGTCTTGAAATCCTCCCAAATTAATTGGCAGTGTTATCTTGAATTCATCCCAAAGTAACAATGCTTCATAGAAGTCAATGAAGAAAATTCTTCAACCAGGAGTTAACTTCTAAGAATTCTTGAATGATTGGAAAGTTGTCCTATCCATAATGATCCCTCTTGCATTTGCATCCAAGTAAATGGGAGTACATGATCTCTCGGACTAACAACTGAACCAACCTTTATCGTCCGCACTTTATTGTGGGCCATGAGGTGATAACTCCTGCCTACCAGTGTTATGGAATTTTTACGTAGCCTTAGCCTGTACTAGCACCACCTTGAACGGGTTACATTCTTTTCTGCCCTTGAGAGCTCTTACGTTCCGAATCTCGGGACGAGATTCCTTTAAGGGGGGAAGGCTGTAACACCCAGGTGTTAGTCACGAGCTAACCAGCGAGTGTGGACCTAACCAAGTTATTTCAATCAATGATCCTAATCACTATTTCATATTCATATCATCTACCATGATCATTGGAAATGGTTCATAAAGATCCGAATTGAGAATTCACATGGAATGACAAGTTATTCACTTAATTGGATTTATGGATTAAGTGAAGATAAGCATGCAAAGTCAACCAAACCTTGCAACCTTGCCCAAACAACTCTACTTGAACTCTACAACAAAAGTCATGAAGGTTTCATGTTGAGAAAATGTCAAGAAAATACCTTAATTGGCCTAAATATCCAAATTGAGCTCTCTAATGATCTTACCTTGACCCAAGTGGAAATATTATTTTGGAGCAAGAAATGAAGTTTGACCCAAAATAAAAGTTACAGATATTTTGGAGTAGAACAAATGTTATTTTTGGACCAAGTCATGATTCAAACCCTAAGTGCCTCAAAAAGTGAACACAAGACAGAAGAAAAATATAATTTCAGCACTTAGAATAAATTCAAAATCTGAAAATGGTGTTGATTTCATGGCTTTCCCGTGTTCTCCAAATTTTGTTAAGTAACTTGAGTTGGACCAAAAATAGAAGTTGTTACAAACTCTTAGAGGCACAACATATTCAAATTTGAGGTCAATCCGACTTCGTTTGACAAGGTTTGCCACTCGATCTTCGATCATAATTAAGCCTCTGACAGCAACAAATTAGGGATTATTTATCTCCCTAACCAGCGAGCAAATGGCTGAGCAGCCTTAATGAAAGTCGTAGAGTGTTCAAAGATGAACAAACTTCGTAATTGGCCCTTTGCCTAATTCGGCCCAAAAGCAGCCCAAACCGGCGTCTCAAACTCGCACCGACAACACCCGCCACGTGCTCGTCAAAATGCTGCAACGGAGGACACTTGGCAGCGCTGCTCTGGAGCTCCTGCTCCATTGCCGGCCACCACCACCTCTCCCCCTTCCGTGCTCCAGCTCCAAAAGGCGAGCACCAGAGTGCCTCGCTCAATCCCCTCTCACTCCCGCTCTCCTTCCTCGCTTTCCTCGCTCTCAGGCGCCGAGCGCACGCAAGTGCAGAGCGCCGCCGCCATTGCCGGCCGGGCGAAGCTCGAGCCGCCGTCGTTCCTCGTCTTCCGGTCACCCTATGGCTAAACAGAGTGGAGCACCTCGTTCCTAGCTTCACGCCGCCTCCCCAGCGCTCCTCCCTCGGCTCCGCCGCGCCCCGCAGCGCCGCGGCCGCTTGCTGCTGCTCGCCGGGCCACCGGGCGCCGTGGCCAGGCCGCCACGGGCCACGCCGCGTCAAGCCGCGGGCACCGGTGGGCGCGCCTAGGGCTGGGCTAGGTCCGGCCACGGGCTGCCGCCGTCGGCCGCCGGCTAGCCGGAGCTGGCCGAGCCACCCGAGCTTTCGCCCTGCTCTGTGTGCGTTCAGCCAGAGGAGGAAGAAGACCTCTCTGTATCCCTTCTTGAGTGTATGACAAGTGGGACCCGCGTGGTCAAATGAGCACCAAATCTTCATATTCTTGCAAATCTTTAAAAATTCATATCTCCAATTTGGTAGCTCGAAAAATTGTGAAACAAGTTTTGTTAGTTTTCTTATTAAGTTGTCTGCATGTTAGATCCAGTAAATATGCTATGTTATTTGTGTATTTGTGCTGTAGAAATTATTTTGCAAAAGTGGTTTTTAGGATTGATTAACTTGCTTTTGGCCATATTTTGAGAAATAGAAGTCCAACATGTATGATTCCAATTTTGTTAGTCTTCTAATGACATGCACTAGCTCATAAAAATATAAAACATATATGTTGTTTACTGTTTTATTGGTGTTTCACATTAATCTTTTTAAATAGGAAATAAATGGTTGAATTGCTTGTTATTTTTGTATCTGAAGTTATATTGCTCCAAATGGCATGAAAATTTAATTGTAGACTCTCTGTATGATGTGTAATGCATGGTTAAAATTTCATGATTTATGGTGCATGTATGAATGAGTTGTTGATTTATCTTCTTTGGTGCATATTAAGTAGATTTAAATACATTATAAATAATATATTGTGGTAAAAATGGAAAATGGTGTTCCACTACCTTTGTATGATATTGTGCTAACCTGAGAAAACATAATATGGCCATGTTGTTGCAGAAAGTATTGAGTTTCACATTTATCTTACTCTCCAATGAATTGTTGCATTATAAATTTGTTTATTTTGTGGTAATTAAATTATAACACCTGAGCATGTGAAATTTGTACCTTGGTCATTATTTGTAATCACCTAGCTCTCATAAAAGTTTGGGACTCATTTGAGATGTTTACCATATAACTTAAATAATTAAATAATGGGTTTTTATGTAATAATAAGTGAATAATTAAAGACAAATGAATGCCTATATGTTTCTTGTGATTCCTTAACATGCTTTGGTCTGAGATGAGTCTTGTATGACCATGTAATCATGTTTGGAGCTATCTAAATAGCTCATTCCTATGTGTGCTTAAGTGATAAATAAGGGAAAACATGTTTTGCTTATATGCTGAAAATGGCTGCAGGCATAGTCCCTGTTGTTATGATGATTTACCTAGGAAAATGATGTTGCATGAGAATGTGTTCTATACAAAAGTTGTAGCTAACTTCATTGTATAGCTTGTCCTAAAGTTTCATGGTCATAGGCCTGATAGTTTAGGAGTTATGGCTTTTGGAAGTCCGCTATCAGGTTTTGCCAATTTTCTGTCTAGATCTGATTGATTGCATTATTTGACTGAGTTATGCTTTGAATCACTTCTTAGTGATAATAGATCAGTTGTAGTATATTTCTATGTCTTTCCAAATTGTCTATTATCATCCCTTTTGGTGGTCTAAATCTCTAGTTATGATTGTTTGAGTTGGAAGGACAGAACATGTCTAAATCTGGACAGAGCCGTCTTCTTTGTGTTGTTTGACCTTTATATGAATTAAATCATCTGAAGAGGATAATACCAAAGTTGTAGACAATTTCAATAGCTTTTCAGAAAGGCTTAGATCACCCTAGTTGGATGTATATAGCTTCAGTTATGGTTAAATCTTGTGCTTGCTGTCCTGCTGCCCTTAAAATGTCTATGTGAGATTATGATTGCTTCCATGTTGCTTTGCTTGGTGTGTTTGTTATCTCATGGTTCAGTAAGTGTAGATTAACATGCCTTGTATTACTTCCTTTTATTCATACATGTGCATTGTGCATCTCATTTAGGTACGCTAGATGATGAACACGTGGAGTGAAGGACATGATGATGGAACTAACCACAAGACGGTGTGGTGGACTAATCAAGTGCTTGGATGGGAGATGCTCATCGAGCGAGTGTCATCTAACAAACACTGACTTAGTGTTGAACCCCAGGCAAGCCCCGGAGCATCCCTAAGCCTCCACCTATCTCTTTTTATAAATGCACCGGTCTTTATTAAATCGTATGTTTGTGCATTTAAGTATAGGAGTTGGTTTGAAACCGTTACTGCATATCTACCTTGTCTACTATATATATGTGAACCTGATACTATTACTAGACAGGTGACCGATCTTATGCTTAGCCCTGCTTAGACCGGTAGAAGTCGGGTGATTTCCTGTCATCCGCGAGAAAGTCGGGTGATTTCCTGTCATCCGCGAGTGTAGGTGCTGACGGACGAGATCCACATGGTTGGCTATATGTGTCACCATGCCACAATGAAATAATGAGAGAATCAAGGCTAGGTAGCGGGGAGCTGCATGACATGGGTCATGTTGACTTCGGTGCTGCTTGCGGCCGACTAGGACTGAGGCCACCAGACATCAGTTGAGATTGAAGGACGTCGTCACATAGCTGGCCAGATAAGTCGTTCTGACCGCGAAGCCGAGTATTTCTTTCTGAGCCGGGAATTGGTGCGACTAGGCAGACATATTCTGGAGGTAGGAAGTATGTGCGGAGACACCATCTTACCAAGGGCAGGTCAGGGACCTGATGCATCCTGGAAGTGGGTTGGTCTCTGAGAATATGGTCCCCGCCAAGCCCGCGACATATTGTGACTCAGAAAGATTTAACGGTGGCCCAAGAAGCCAGTGGCTCGGCTGACAGGGTTTGTGATTGGCATATTTGCCAGCTGGTACAATCGATTCGAATCGCCATCTCTCCTGGTTAGTGAGAAACTGAACTGATCTTCTGGTGAGGTAGAGGTTAACCACTTGAACATAATGATTATGGTGAGATGAGGTTGATATCTGTGGATATCGGAAATCATATGGTTTTATTGATTGCTATAATATCAAGTGATTGTTTAGTATAGCAGCAAACCTTAGCTTAATAGCTTAACTGAAATCGAAGCTGAACAATATCTAAAATTGATAAGTTGAGGAACTACTGTAGTAATGCTTTTTGTGCAAAAATGTTGCTATCCTCTGAGCTCCACCAAATAAGCCCTGCATATCCTTGAGAGTCTTTTTATTTACTTCCTGTCGGGTAAGTCTAGCTGAGTACAATTGAGTACTCAGGGTTTTATTCCCAATGTTGCAGGAGGAATGCTTGGTTGACTAAAGAGTTACTTCTATCCTTCGGGAGAGGAAGACTAGACCTTGGGCAAGGTCATGTTATCTATCTTACCTTTGTTGCTGTGACTGGTCGACACTTGGCACTGTATTATGAAATTAAGCTTATGTAAATTGATTTCGTTTCCGCTATTGAACTTTTATGTAAAAGTTTATCTTGTACTCTGATGTATTTGAAATATGTGCGAATCTATGTATCATGTGTATGTGTACTGCTGAGTTTCTGCGATCCTTGGGGTATGTACTGTGTAAAAGTTTGAAATCCTTCGAGATTTCACGGACTACCGGGTTTATATTGGCTCAAGTGTGGCTCGATAGCTGGGAAAACAGCTGTCGCTGTACTTGTACTCGTATAAATTGGTCGGTTCTGTTACAAATAATATATGAAATAGTGGTACCATCAGATAGATCTTCAAATTATGAATCTAATGAAATTTGAATCATTCAAAACAGAGCTAAAACGCGTAAAATATGATTAAAACAGTCACAATGGCATATCTGTAAATAGCAGAAAACAGCCTTTTGATTATACCGAGACAAAATATGCTTTTTAAAGCAGAAAGTGTCAATTAGAGAATACGCCAAGGGACTGCGGGTAGGAACATTAAAACTATAGGGGCCTTTTCGCAAAAGAAACCGGCGAACCGGTATGGGCCACTGAGGGCCGTCGGATTTTAAATGGATGGATCGGATTAGATGGGAACGAGGCAGGGTGGCGCTCCGGCCTGGAACAGGATAGGCGCGGTGGCACCATTGCCGGAGACAGGCAGTGTTCCTCGGAATCAACCTACAGGCCACCATAGGACTCGGGAAGAGGTCCAGGAGAGAGAGGGAGAACATGTGGGCTCACCTAGCGTACTGAGGAGGACGGAAATCGGCTCAGGACGGTTCGCGACCGGCAGAGGCAGACGACGGGTACCTGTGACAACGGCGGAGGTGTGTTAGGGAGCGAAACAAGGGAAAAGGTGGCTCGGGGCCTCGGGAGATGAATACGAAGCTGTGTGAATGTCTTACGGCGGGAAAAACACGACGTGCTCGCCGAATTGCGATCGGCGGCGGAAAGCTCCAAGGTGGCCACTCTGTGTGCTGCATGGGCAAGGGGAGGCGCTGCTACTAGGGTTGGGTGGTGGCGGTAGGGGTCCGTCTGGGCTTATATAGTTCTGAGGCATGATGAGCAGGGAGGTTGGATTCGCCTAGAATTTAGGAGATTGAAACGGAATTCGTGCGAGCGACGAACTCAGCGCGTCCGTTTTCCTACGTGCCGAGGAGAGCAGTGCTGGAGAGGAAAGGAGCTGACCCGCGGGGCCTGGCTATTGTTGAGAGAGGGTGCGGGCTACCTTCGTCAGCTGCAGAGAGGGAGGAGAGGCGCTGCGCGCGGGCTTGGAAGGCCGGTTGCTTGCTGGGCCGCGCCGGTTGGGGTTGGCCTCGGGCCCAAGGGAAAATGAGAGGGAGGGAGCAGGCCGAGCTGGGCCTCAGGCCAGCAGACCTGGGTCGGCTGTGGCTAGAGAGTTGGGCTAGAATGGGGAGAGGGGAAGGGTTTTACCCTTTCTATTTTCTTAATTTCCAAAACATATACAAATGGGTTTTTGAAATGGGGTTTTGAATATTTGAGGAATTCAAATATAAACTAGACATTACAAAAAGAATGCTCCAGCATGAATGCAACATACATGTGTTAGCCCTAGGTTTGATTTTATTTCTCAAAAAAATATTATCTTTCCCTACATTGAATAATCAAATAATAGCATAATTAAATTGATTTTCCCTATTTTAAAATGATACAATTTTTTGGGTGTTACAATTCTACACCCCTTAAGATTAATCTCGTCCTCGAGATTAGGTTGGTGCTTACTGAAACAACTCTGGGTATTTTTCTCTGAGATCTTCATCCTGTTCCCAAATAGCTTCTTCCCCTGAATACCGATGCCACTGCACCTTGCATATTTTTATGACTCGGCTTCTCGTGACTCTTTCTGCGGTCACCAAAATTTTAATTGGATGTTCCACATATGTGAGATTCTCCTTGAACACTATTTCCTCCACCGGTATCTGCTCTTCAGGCACTCTCAGACACTTTCTTAGCTGAGACACATGGAACACATCATGCACACCTGCCAGACTTTTTGGAAGTTCAAGCTGATAAGCCACTTCTCCACGTCTCTCTAAAATCTTGAAAGGACCAATATACCGTGGTGCCAACTTTCCTTTCTTGTTGAACCTTTTCACACTTCTCATCAGGGACAACTTAAGATACATGTAGTCTCCCACATTAAAGGCTAGTTCTCTTCTACGTGTGTCAGCATAGCTTTTTTGTCTAGATTGTGCTATCCTCAAGTTCTCTCTTATCGTCTGAACTTGTTCCTCTGCCTTTCTTAGCACATCAGGACCAAACACTTGAGTCTCCCATATCTGATTCCAAAACATGGGTGTCCTGCACTTACGTCCGTACAGAGCCTCAAAAGGTGACATCTTGAGACTCTTCTGATAACTGTTGTTATAAGAGAATTCCGCATATGGCAGACTCTTATCCCAACTCATTCCATATTGCAAAGCACAAGCCCTCAACATATCCTCCAAAATCTAGTTAATCCGTTCAGTTTGCCCATCAGTCTGAGGGTAGTATGCAGAACCGAAATTCAACTTAGTACCCAGGGACTCATGTATCTTCTGCCAGAAATGTTAGGTGAATTGAGTACCTCTGTCAGATACCATTTTCTTTGGAACTCCATGCATACACACTATTCTTTCCATATACAATTCTGCTAGTTTTGGGCCTCCATAAGTGGTCTTGACTGGAAGGAAATGAGCAACCTTAGTCAGCCGATCCATAATTACCCAGATTGAATCATAACCTCTCTGAGTACGGGGCAGTCCAACTATGAAGTCCATACCAACTTCTTCCCACTTCCACTCAGGTATCTTCAGTGGTTGTAGCAATCCTGCAGGCCTCTAGTGTTTAGCTTGAACCCTCTGACAGGTATCATAGATTTCCACATATTCTGCCACATCACGCTTCAGTCCAACCCACCAATACTTCTCTTTCAGATCCAAGTACATCTTGGTACTCCCGGGATGTATAGAGTATGCTGACTCATGAGCTTCTCACAGTATAGCATCACGGATAGACTTCACTTCAGGTACACCGAGTCTCTTTCCAAACCACAAGGTTCCATTCTCATCCAGCCTGAATCCGGGTGATTTTTCGATCACAATGTTCTCTGCTATCTCCTTGAGCTTCTCATCTTCCAACTGAGCCTTGCGTATCTCTTGCTCCAATGTGGGTTCAACTACCATCTCAACGGCATTGATCACAAATCCCAAGTTGAGATGTTCCATCTCTGCACACAACTCTGCTGGCGTATGTGTTGTCTGAATCTCATTGGCATAACTCTTCCTACTAAGAGCATCGGCCACAACATTTGCTTTGCCTGGATGACAGTGCACCTCCAAGTCATAGTCCTTTATCAGTTCCAACCAACAGCGTTGCATCAAGTTCAGCTCTGACTGGGTGAAGATATACTTCAGGCTCTTGTGATCAGTATAGATGTCACACTTATGTCCAATCAGATAATGCCTCCAGATCTTCAGAGCGTGCACCACAGCTGCTATCTCCAAGTCATGAGTGGGATAATTCAACTCATACTTCCTCAGTTGCCTTGATGCATATGCTACAACTCTTCCTTCTTGCATGAGAACACAACCAAGACCAAGGCGAGATGCATCACAATAGATGGAGAACTTCTTGCTCAGGTCTGGCAAAACCAACATAGGGGTTGTGGTCAATCTCTTCTTCAATTCCTCAAAACTAGCTTGACACTTCTCAGACCACACAAACTTGGCATTCTTCTCTAGCAAGGCAGTCATCGGTTTCGCAAGCTTGGAGAATCCTTCAATGAACCTCCAATAGTAACCAGCTAAACCAAGAAAGCTACGAATCCCAGTCACATCAGTCGGTGGCTTCCAATTCAGCACATCTGCCACCTTGCTTGGATCTACAAAAATTCCACCATTGGAAACAATATGACCCAGAAAAGCAACTTCTCTCAACCAGAACTCACACTTGCTTCGCTTGGCATACAGCTTGTGTTCTCTGAGCTTCTGCAAAACCAGCCTTTGTAATACCTCTGGTATTACAATTCAATTAATCTGCCATGTCATCATATTTAAATTTAAGCATCTGCATATGATTGTGCTTAGGGCCTAGAGTGATTTGATTTCAGCTAAGTATTGATTGTGTAATTAAGTCCTTAATCAAAAATCAAAAATGAAATTAAATAGAAATCAAATTAAACCCTAAAGTTGACCTAAAAACCCAATTCAAAATCTATATGGAATATGGGAAAAGTGTCTTAATAAAAGTTGTAGAGTTTTAAAAATGGAACAACTTTTATTTTTGGAGATTTTGAAGTTATATTATGAAAATTCAAATTAAACTCAAATTACTATATTGAAATTTACATTTGAAACTTCAATTTCAAAAATATTAAGAATCTTCAAAAACTTCCTATATAGAAGTTGTCAAGCTCTCTAAGTAGGACAACTTTCATGTTTACCAATTTTCAAGTTGTTGAGAAGAATCAAAAGTAATTTTAAAAATTTAGTTTGAAATTCAAAACCTAATTCTACCCCCTTTTGTATAAATTCAAATTGGTGCAGAATTTGAACATGGTGTAAAAAGCAAAGATGTTCTACATAAAATTTGGCACAACTTTAATTTTGGGAGCACCTACTGTAGCTGCACGGTTTGGGAGGAATTTCAAATCTATAGCTGTTGACCCCTGCCTGCTACAGTACCGGGGCCCCCCTCCCTGTTCCGGCCGCGTGGCCGCGCGTACGCGCGCGTGCCGCGCCGCACGCCGGCGACGTCCGGCCGAGGCATGGCCCCATCGCCATCAAGCCACGACCGCCTGAGGGCCCCGGGACCCCTCCCGACCTTATCCCCGAGTTTCGACGGCTTAAAAGCGACGGCCGCGTCCATTTCTTCTCACACGCTCCCGTTCGGTCGCCGGTCAAATTGCCGCCGCTCCGATCATCTCCACCTCTCCCCTCATGCAGTAGTCTGATTAGGTTCCTTGCGCGTCTTCTGGACCGCTTGTGGTGGTAGTTTGTGGTCGGAGTGCGCCGCTTGTTCGCTTTTTCTTCCTCCGCTCCGGCCGAACACCGCCGCGACCGGCATCAGCGCGGCTAACCCGTCCCGGTGAGCTCCCTCTCCGTTTCGGCTTGCGTTTTGTGCTCCTTTCAGTGTCGTGATACTCACATTTCCGCGGGTTCTGTGTTTGGGGCCTTCGGTACCTCGGAACAGGACCTCGCCGTGGAACTCGCGCCGCCCCGTCAACCTTCGTCGCCGTTCTCGTCTACCTGTACCGTCGCAGTCCGAGTCCCCTAGCCAGACCAAACCGTGGTGAGCCCCTGAAGCCTTAACACGATTCATCTCGGTCCATTATAGCTTGAGCTCGCCGGTGTGTGGCTTGCCGCTGCCGCCGAGCCGCCATTGTTCCCGACGAGCTCGCCGGAGGTGGTAGGGCGTAAGATGTGCTAGTAGGGTGGCCGGCTAGGGTCTAAGGGTGTCGTAGTGTCATTAGAGTTCACCGTTGGGGTCGCCAGCGGCGAAGCTCGCGCCGTGCCGTTCGCGCGCGCGCGCGGGAGCGTCCGACCGGAGGTCGGGGATGACCCTGACAGGGGTGGCCCGCCTGTCAGCGGCCGAGAGAGAGAGAGAGAGCGCGCGCGCTCGCGGGGCTGACGGCTGGGACCCCTCTATCAGCGGCCGATCCAGGGCGAGCGCGTGCGGTTGGGCCGGCCAGCGCTGTTGGGCCATGGTGGGCCGAATGGCCGTTTCTCTTTTTCCAGCGATTTTCTAATTGCTTTTTCATTTTAATTAAAATGAATAGTGTTAAGTTTTAATATTTTTGTGTAGATTAATCTACTGCACCAAAAATTATCAAAATATTGCTAGATACTCTCTGTGATGTGTAGAATTTAATAAAAATATTAAATACAGTATTTGGGTGTTTTCTGTATTAATTAAAAATCAGCACATTAAATGTTAAAAGGAACTTTGATGATTTTTAATAATTTCTGTGATGTTCCAAAAATCATGAAATTTATTGTGTCACTGTTTGGTACTAAAATCTATCTGTTGGTGCATTTTGACATCAAATGGAAATAGTTAAATATTTATTAAATTATAGGTTGGTTTAAATGATAATATTAGGGAGAGTAAATGGAATGATTATTGATTGGTGTGATTTTTGGATTGATTGAGATTCTAGGTCAATCACCTTTATGACCTAGGGCAGTATGAATTAGATTATTCATGTCTAGCTAAGGTAGGGTCTTATACATGTATGTGGTTTAATTGTTATTAAATTTCATCTGTCATTTCATGCATTCATGCATTTATTATTGCACACGTGTAGTGACCGAGAACCCGGAGATAAAGTCCGAGGGTCCAGCTGAGGAGGTTGCTTCAGAAGTTGTGCATGGCTTTGATATTTGTGGCACTGACCCGGATCCGACACTTTACACCATCCAAGGCAAGCCCGATGCATTCAGCCCCTCCTTGTTATTTAAAAATATTTATCACTTGAGTTAATCTACTGCATTAGGTTATTAGGAGTTGAGTGATAACCTATTGATGCATTACCTTTCCTTGACCACATATTATACTTAAGACCCTGATTTACTTAAAAGTATTGAAAAATGCTTAGTCATGCTTAATGATAGAATTGCAAAAATGCTATTTTGAAAACTGTGATAATATGAAACAAATGAATCACTTTATGGGATTGGTTATGTCCTTGTTGGTTGGCAGTGTGCCTAGCTAGTTCATTGTCAACCACATGGATGGGTTGTTCCGTTTGGTCGACCATCTGTTGGGTTAGAGTCCCAGCGATCCTCGCCATCGGAAAGGGATGTGAAAACTGGGTAGTTACCAGTGTACTTGGGTTAGAGTCCCAATGCATGGTTTCTAACGGAAAAATATTAGGGACCATTCGTTGTCAGGCCTGCTGTGATCAAGACTTTGCAACTAGCCACATACTACGGAAAGCCTCTGACTCCGGTGGTTCTACTGCTGGAACCGACAACCACGCACTGGGAGTGGAGAGATGGCAAGAGTAGCGTGTACCCTCGTGGCCGTCGTGCCTAGAGACGAGAGGAGTACTGTGCTCTCGGGTGGCGCAGGACCGGTTCCGGGGTATGAAAAGCCGTGGTAGGCGGGGTTGGCGTATGCAAGCTTAAGTGCTACATACGCAGTGTGGATAGGGATCCCCAGCTGGGTATTAATCGATTCGAATCGTCGTTGCTCCTCGGATATGGAGACTTGATCCTCACCCCTACATCGGAAAGTGGTTCGGTACTAGGTTTGTTTTTGAATGGATTAAGTAAACGAAAGAATGTTGATATATGAGAAAGTACTTGGAGAATTGGATAATGATGGATAGTATTATTGAAATAAAAGATTGAGATAGGAATAGTAATGCTTTTCCGCAAAATTCTTGAACTCTTGCTAAAGCCTTACCTTGACTTCCCCTCAGCCTGCATTTCTGAGTCTAATCTTACACTTTTAGTCGGGTAAGTCTTGCGGAGTACCCCATGTACTCAGGGTTTGTTAACCCCGTTGCAGGAGGGCAGCAGGAGACCGAAGTTTGTCTCGCCCTGTGCTGCGTCACCATCGTCCAGGAGAGTGAAGAAGATTAAGGTTAAACCCTTGGGCAGGGTTCGTGTAATATTAAACTATCTGTCGTACTGTTGTCCCAAACTCTACTGCTACTCTTTATATTTATGGTCTGTAATAACTGCACTTAATTTTATTCGAACACTGGTCTGTAATATTAAGTACTAATTACTCTTCCGCAAATCCTACTCTGATGTATTTTGTTACGAAATGTTGTAACTCTGTAATGGCTTCACAATGGGATCCTGTCGGAGATAACGGGTGCTTATGTAGCCCGGCAGAGCCCGCTTAGGTCATATGGAACACGGGCCCGGCTATCAGCTGTCATTAGTGTCGTTGATAGGTGCCTGTGGGCCATGCGATTTAGGCGGTTCTGTTACAGCTGGTATCAGAGCATTCCATTGCTAAATCATTGCAGGTTACCTTTCGAAAATTTCAAAATGTTTTGGATCATAAAAACTTAAATTGATATTTTGAGTCCAAACTGCTTACAAACTTACCTTACTCAGTAGTTCTTATCTTGTTCTGTAATTTATCTTATTATGGTAGCAGGTGGAACAACATTATTAACACTAGCCCTATGTTTAAACTAATTATGCTTTGACTTGTATTGCATGGTTTAAAATTCGTAAGTACGTGCATGCATCATGATAATCACACATGTTAATAACTTCCTCCTTAAAAGTGGGTATATGTGTTAGGAATTATCACACCTATTCTTGCTAGCCAAGTATATCCTCATTAATTCAAACTTACCTTTCCAGCTGGCACGAACTAGGTTAACGGCGCGCAAGATGACTGGTCCTCGCGGAGTTCCGCGTCACCAGTTGGCACCCCACGGCAGTGACGAGGCGTCTGGCAGCCGTCCACCCCGCCGCAGCCGCAAGGAATTGAAGAAAGAGATCAAGGAGCTGCACCGTGAGATAAGCCTCATGAGGGAGGACTTCCAGGTAGCCCGGGCTGATCATTACCGGGATGTGAGGACCAACAGAGACCTACGGCGGGAGATCGACCGCCTGACTCAAGAGAGGGATGAAGCTTTGGAGCAAGTTGGCGCGGCACGTGATCGCGTTGAGGAGCTGGAGGGGTACATTGAGAACCTTGAGTGGAACAACGGGATGCTGCACGAGGAAGTGCATAGGCTGAACGATCAGCTTAACCCGATTCTGATTCCACGAGAGGAGGAGCCTGAGGAGGGTGTGGTCATAGGACCAGATGATGAGTATTATGACAGTGAGACTTTAGAGGACGGTTACCTTGAGGCAGCCGACCCAATGGAGAATGTAGTCGTCGAGGAGGACGAGGAGGAGGAGGTTGTCGTTATCGACTAAGCTAGTCTTAGGACTAGTGGGGTTTAGTCTTCTGTATCCGAGTATTGTAATCGTAGTGCCAAGAACCATAGCCTGGGCAGGACTTGTTCCGTTTGTGTGTGTTGAACCTTGTTAAATTTGGTATTCTAAGTTGTAAGGCTACTATGTTTTAATTATGCAATGTGAGTCCTTAGTGGTTGTCCTGAAAGAGATGGTCAACACTCGCTCAAATGGTGCTGGTACTTCTGACGAAGGAGCTGCTCCCTATCCACCACCCATTCCACCAACCTTAGCAGATGCCATCGCGGCCCTGGCTCATGCAGCCAACGCTATGGCTCAAAACCGAGAAAACCGTGGCGGGCGTCGAGGCCGCCGCGAAGATGAGGAAACCACCTATGTAGACTTCACTGAAACCCGTCCACCAGTATTCACCAAAGCCGAAGAACCTTTGGAGGCCGATGACTGGCTTCGTACTATGGAGCAGAAATTCAGTTTGATCCGCTGCACGAAAATCCAAAAGCCACTATTCGCGGCTCAGCAGCTGCGTGGTCCGGCCAGTGCCTGGTACGCCAACCTGTTGTCTGCACAGCCCGAGGGGCATCAGCTTACTTGGGCAGAGTTCTGCGAAGCTTTCCGAGCACGTTACATCCTAGCAGGTGTAATGAAGATGAAACTAGACCAGTTCTTAGCTCTGCAACAGAAAGATTCTTCTGTGATGCAATATGTGAACCAATTCAACCATCTTCCCAGTATGCTCCTGAACACACCAATACCGCTCAAAAGAAGAAAGATTGCTTTGTCAGGGGCCTAAACTTCAAGATCCAGCGTAGTTTATCTAACAACCTCAACTGCTCTTATCACGAAGCTGTAAACAGTGCCATTGCTTACAAAGAAAGTGATCGTAAGCATCAGGATGAGAAGAAGAAAAAGTCAGGCTTTTCTGGAGGTCAAAAATGCCAGAAGATCATCTATCATCCTACACACCACAATCGCCCCACTTACCCTCAGCAGCAAGTCGTGGTACGCACCGTGGCTACCTCCCATACCTCGAATCAACAGAACACCACTCAGCCGAATGCCCCAGGCGTTCGTATCAATACACCTCAGACCACCTATAATCATCCTTGCTATAACTGTGGCAAATTGGGACATTGGGCTCGTGACTGTCCATATCCCAAGAAGTACAATCAAAATGCCCAGAAGGGTCCTGGACAGCAGCAACAGCAGCATCAGAATCAGCACCGTGGTCAGCAGCACCAGGTTCAGAAGGTCAAGCTTGTCAAGAAGGCTGGACACGTCTATTATACTCATGTGGATGACATCCCTGCAGGAGAGCCCGTCATGATGGGTAGGTTTCCTGTCGCCAGTCACCCCGCTATTACACTTTTTGATTCTGGTGCATCACATTCATTCATCAATCGTACATTTGTGGTAAAACATGAGATTCCAATTGGTGAAATAAAGGAAAACTTCCTTATACATTCGCCCGGAGGGCGTATAAATACTAAGGAGGTAGTGCATCGAGTACCTATCGAATTGGGCGGGCATATATTCCCAACCACCATGATAGTACTCAAGGATCAGGACATAGATGTCATATTACGTATGAATTGGATGTATCAGCACAAGGCACTGATAGATGTGCTGAATAGGACCATAAAGGTCAGCATACCTGGTAGTCAATCTCAACTTCTTATCCAACTGCCACTACCCGTGAGAATGATTGAGAAGACAGTGCAGAGATTGTGTGCCACCTCAGTTCAAGAAATCCAAAATATTCCGGTAGTTTGTGAATTTCTGGATGTATTCCCTGATGATCTACCCGGTCTGCCACCTGACCGTGATGTAGAGTTCGCTATTGAGTTGAAGCCAGGAACTGCACCTATATCCCGCAGAGCCTATAGGATGCCTCCCAAGGAATTGGCTGAGCTTAAAATTCAACTGCAAGATCTGCTTGATAAGGGTTTCATCAGACCAAGTTCATCTCCTTGGGGTTGTCCTGCTATATTCGTGAAAAAGAAGGACAAGTCACTCAGACTCTGTGTCGATTATCGCCCACTCAACGAGGTCACCATTAAAAATAAATACCCTTTGCCTCGCATTGACCTACTCTTTGACCAGCTAGCTGGAGCCAAGGTCTTTTCCAAAATTGACCTTAGGTCTGGTTACCACCAAATAAAGATCCGTCCTGAGGATATTCCTAAAACAGCATTCACCACCAGATACGGCCTTTATGAGTATCTGGTCATGTCTTTTGGCCTAACCAATGCACCTGCCTATTTCATGTATCTCATGAACTCTGTTTTCATGCCCGAGCTTGACAAGTTTGTAGTCGTGTTCATCGATGACATCCTTGTTTATTCTAAAACCCCTGATGAACATGCCAACCACCTCCGTATTGTCCTGACCCGTTTGAGAGAGCACCAACTATATGCCAAGTTTAGCAAATATGAGTTTTGGCTAGATCGAGTTCCTTTTCTCGGACACATTCTATCAGCTGAAGGTGTATCCATGGATCCAAGCAAGGTGGAAGAAATCTTGAATTGGAAGCCACCAACCACACTTCATCAAGTCTGTAGTTTTATGGGAATGGTAGGGTATTACCGTCGGTTTATTCCAGACTTCTCAAGAATAGCCAAGCCCATTACCAACCTGCTGAAGAATCAGGTCAAGCTCATCTGGTCGCCAGAATGTGAAAAGGCATTTCAAACCTTGAAAAAGTTGTTGACCACTGCACCAGTACTGGCCCAACCAGATATAGAAAAGCCCTTTGATGTGTACTGTGATGCTTCTGGTACCGGACTTGGTTGTGTCTTGATGCAAGAAGGAAGAGTCATTGCTTATACCTCACGGCAACTCAAGCGTCATGAGGAGAATTATCCCACTCATGATTTGGAGTTAGCAGCTGTGGTACATGCCTTGAAGATATGGCGTCACTATTTGCTGGGTAGTACCTGTAATGTGTATACAGATCACAAGAGTCTGAAATACATTTTCACTCAAGAAGAGTTGAACATGAGACAGCGAAGATGGCTCGAGCTAATCAAGGATTATGATATTGAAGTGCATTACCATCCTGGCAAGGCGAATGTGGTCGCTGATGCATTCAGTCGTAAAGTGCACTGCAATTGTTTGACAGTCAAGCCGTATGATATGTCCTTGTGCTATGAGTTGGAAAAATTAGGGGTAGAAATAATTCCACAAGGCAGTCTGACCAATATTAGTATTGAAACACCCATCCGGGATGAGATTATTGCCGCTCAGTGGGAAAGTAATGGAATCAAGCACATCAAGGAAAAGGTTCAAGCTGGCCAGGCAGATTGTTTCCGGATTGATGATGATGGTGTCGTGTGGTTCAAGGATCATTTGGTAGTTCCAAAGGTGTCGGAGTTGCGACAAAAGATCCTTGATGAAGCACATTTGACGAGGTTTTCCATCCATCCTGGCAGCAACAAGATGTATCAGGATTTGAGGCAGAAGTTCTGGTGGACAAACATGAAGATAGAGATTGCCCGGTATGTCGTGAGATGTGACACGTGTCAGAAAGTGAAGGCTGTTCACATGAGGCCTGGAGGAGAGCTGCAGCCATTGCCTGTCCCTGCATGGAAGTGGGAAGACATCAGCATGGACTTCATCGTGGGATTACCCAAGACTTCAAGAGGTTTTGATTCCATCTGGGTTATTGTGGATCGCCTCACCAAGCAAGCTCATTTTCTACCTGTCAAGAAGAAGTACAGGGCACTGGCATATGCAAAGCTTTATATTGAGAACTTGGTGAAGTTACATGGTGTACCGAGGACCATCATTTCTGATCGAGGTACCCAGTTCGTCTCCAAGTTTTGGCGAGCTTTCCACAAGTCCTTAGGTACAAAGCTTTTGCATAGCACTGCCTACCATCCGCAGACGGATGGGCAGACGGAAAGAGTCAATCAAGTATTGGAGGATATGTTGAGGGCTTATGCGCTCAATTACCCTGACAAGTGGGATGATTGTCTGGCATTGGCAGAATTCTCGTACAACAACAGTTATCAAGAAAGCATCAAGATGGCCCCATTTGAGGCAGTCTACGGTCGAAGGTGCCGAACCTCATTGAATTGGTTTGAACCTGGAGAGAGATGGTTTTATGGTGTGGATTTGGTCAATGAAGCCGAAGAAAAGGTTAAGCAGATTCAAGAAAATTTGAAAGTAGCACAGTCTCGGCAGAAAAGTTATGCCGATAAAAGGCGTCGACCTTTGGCATTCAAGATAGGAGACTATGTGTATTTGAAGGTATCGCCAATGAAAGGAGTCAGTCGATTTGGCGTTAAAGGCAAGTTGGCCCCGCGTTATGTTGGACCTTTCTTAATCATAGAACACGTGGGAAAAGTAGCTTATAAGCTGCAGTTGCCAGAGCATCTTTCGGAGGTACACAATGTATTCCATGTGTCACAGCTCAAGAAATGTCTTCGGGTACCTGATCAAGTCATCGAAGTGGAAGGAGTGGAACTTGAACCTGAGCTGACATACTCGGAGTATCCTATTCGAGTCTTGGACATAAAAGATTGTGTCACGCGAAGGAGTACAACCAGATGGTACAAAATCCAGTGGAGTGCACATTCCGAAGAAGAAGCCACTTGGGAATCGGAAGATTACCTCGCAGAGAATTTCCCTGAGTTCTTTGCTACCTTGTAGAATGTACACTTTTTAGTCTCGACATATGTAAACGTTCTTCTGTTTTTAGCAAATAATTGAGAATTAGTTAGTTGAGACCTGTTCTTGTCCATTACTTTGTTTCAGTTAATATTTCTATTAAATCTCGGGACGAGATTTCTTTTAGGGGGGAAGGCTGTAATACCTCTGGTATTACAATTCAATTAATCTGCCATGTCATCATATTTAAATTTAAGCATCTGCATATGATTGTGCTTAGGGCCTAGAGTGATTTGATTTCAGCTAAGTATTGATTGTGTAATTAAGTCCTTAATCAAAAATCAATAATGAAATTAAATAGAAATCAAATTAAACCCTAAAGTTGACCTAAAAACCCAATTCAAAATCTATATGGAATATGGGAAAAGTGTCTTAATAAAAGTTGTAGAGTTTTAAAAATGGAACAATGTTTATTTTTGGAGATTTTGAAGTTATATTATGAAAATTCAAATTAAACTCAAATTACTATATTGAAATTTACATTTAAAACTTCAATTTCAAAAATATTAAGAATCTTCAAAAACTTCCTATATAGAAGTTGTCAAGCTCTCTGAGTAGGACAACTTTCATGTTTACCAATTTTGAAGTTGTTGAGAAGAATCAAAAGTAATTTTAAAACTTCAGTTTGAAATTCAAAACCTAATTCTACCCCCTTTTGTATAAATTCAAATTGGTGCAGAATTTGAACATGGTGTAAAAAGCAAAGATGTTCTACATAAAATTTGGCACAACTTTTATATTGGGAGCGCCTACTGTAGCTGCACGGTTTGGGAGGAATTTCAAATCTATAGCTGTTGACCCCTGCCTGCTACAGTACCGGGGCCCCCCTCCCTGTTCCGGCCGCGTGGCCGCGCGTACGCGCGCGTGCCGCGCCGCACGCCGGCGACGTCCGGCCGAGGCATGGCCCCATCGCCATCAAGCCACGACCGCCTGAGGGCCCCGGGACCCCTCCCGACCTTATCCCCGAGTTTCGACGGCTTAAAAGCGACGGCCGCGTCCATTTCTTCTCACCCGCTCCCGTTCGGTCGCCGGCCAAATTGCCACCGCTCCGATCATCTCCACCTCTCCCCTCGTGCAGTAGTCTGATTAGGTTCCTTGCGCGTCTTCTGGACCGCTTGTGGTGGTAGTTTGTGGTCGGAGTGCGCCGCTTGTTCGCTTTTTCTTCCTCCGCTCCGGCCGAACACCGCCGCGACCGGCATCAGCGCGGCTAACCCGTCCCGGTGAGCTCCCTCTCCGTTTCGGCTTGCGTTTTGTGCTCCTTTCAGTGTCGTGATACTCACATTTCCACGGGTTCCGTGTTTGGGGCCTTCGGTACCTCGGAACAGGACCTCGCCGTGGAACTCGCGCCGCCCCCTCAACCTTTGTCGCCGTTCTCGTCTACCCGTACCGTCGCAGTCCGAGTCCCCTAGCCAGACCAAACTGTGGTGAGCCCCTGAAGCCTTAACACGATTCATCTCGGTCGATTATAGCTTGAGCTCGCCGGCGTGTGGCTTGCCGCCGCCGCCGTGCCGCCATTGTTCCCGACGAGCTCGCCGGAGGTGGTAGGGCGTAAGATGTGCTAGTAGGGTGGCCAGCTAGGGTCTAAGGGTGTCGTAGTGTCGTTAGAGTTCACCGTTGGGGTCGCCGGCGGCGAAGCTCGCGCCGTGCCCTTCGCGCGCGCGCGCGGGAGCGTCCGACCGGAGGTCGGGGATGACCCTGATAGGGGTGGCCCGCCTGTCAGCGGCCGAGAGAGAGAGAGCGCGCGCTCGCGGGGCTGACGGCTGGGACCCCTCTGTTAGCGGCCGATCCGGGGCGAGCGCGCGGGCGAGTGCGCGAGCGCGTGCGGTTGGGCCGGCCAGCGCTATTGGGCCATGGTGGGCCGAATGGCCGTTTCTCTTTTTCCAGCGATTTTCTAATTGCTTTTTCATTTTAATTAAAATGAATAGTGTTAAGTTTTAATATTTTTGTGTAGATTAATCTACTGCACCAAAAATTATGAAAATATTGCTAGATACTCTCTGTGATGTGTAGAATTTAATAAAAATATTAAATACAGTATTTGGGTGTTTTCTGTATTAATTAAAAATCAGCACATTAAATGTTAAAAGGAACTTTGATGATTTTTAATAATTTCTGTGATGTTCCAAAAATCATGAAATTTATTGTGTCACTGTTTGGTACTAAAATCTATCTGTTGGTGCATTTTGACATCAAATGGAAATAGTTAAATATTTATTAAATTATAGGTTGGTTTAAATGATAATATTAGGGAGAATAAATGGAATGATTATTGATTGGTGTGATTTTTGGATTGATTGAGATTCTAGGTCAATCACCTTTATGACCTAGGGCAGTATGAATTAGATTATTCATGTCTAGCTAAGGTAGGGTCTTATACACGTATGTGGTTTAATTGTTATTAAATTTCATCTGTCATTTCATGCATTCATGCATTTATTATTGCACACGTGTAGTGACCGAGAACCCGGAGATAAAGTCCGAGGGTCCAGCTGAGGAGGTTGGTTCGGAAGTTGTGCATGGCTTTGATATTTGTGGCACTGACCCGGATCCGACACTTTACACCATCCAAGGCAAGCCCCGGTGCATTCAGCCCCTCCTTGTTATTTAAAAATATTTATCACTTGAGTTAATCTACTGCATTAGGTTATTAGGAGTTGAGTGATAACCTATTGATGCATTACCTTTCCTTGACCACATATTATACTTAAGACCCTGATTTATTTAAAAGTAATGAAAAATGCTTAGTCATGCTTAATGATAGAATTGCAAAAATGCTATTTTGAAAACTGTGATAATATGAAACAAATGAATCACTTTATGGGATTGGTTATGTCCTTGTTGGTTGGCAGTTTGCCTAGCTAGTTCATTGTCAACCACATGGATGGGTTGTTCCGTTTGGTCGACCATCTGTTGGGTTAGAGTCCCAGCGATCCTCGCCATCGGAAAGGGATGTGAAAACCGGGTAGTTACCAGTGTACTTGGTTTAGAGTCCCAATGCATGGTTTCTAACGGAAAAATATTAGGGACCGTTCGTTGTCAGGCCTGCTGTGATCAAGACTTTGCAACTAGCCACATACTACGGAAAGCCTCTGACTCCGGTGGCTCTACTGCTGGAACCGACAACCACGCACTGGGAGTGGAGAGATGGCGAGAGTAGCGTGTACCCTCGTGGCCGTCGTGCCTGAAGACGAGAGGAGTACTGTGCTCTCGGGTGGCGCAGGACCGGTTCCGGGGTATGAAAAGCCGTGGTAGGCGGGGTTGGCGTATGCAAGCTTAAGTGCTACATACGCAGTGTGGATAGGGATCCCCAGCTGGGTATTAATCGATTCGAATCGTCGTTGCTCCTCGGATATGGAGACTTGATCCTCACCCCTACATCGGAAAGTGGTTCGGTACTAGGTTTGTTTTTGAATGGATTAAGTAAACGAAAGAATGTTGATATATGAGAAAGTACTTGGAGAATTGGATAATGATGGATAGTATTATTGAAATAAAAGATTGAGATAGGAATAGTAATGCTTTTCCGCAAAATTCTTGAACTCTTGCTAAAGCCTTACCTTGACTTCCCCTCAGCCTGCATTCCTGAGTCTAATCTTACACTTTTAGTCGGGTAAGTCTTGTGGAGTACCCCATGTACTCAGGGTTTGTTAACCCCGTTGCAGGATGGCAGCAGGAGACCGAAGTTTGTCTCGCCCCGTGCTGCGTCACCATCGTCCAGGAGAGTGAAGAAGATTAAGGTTAAACCCTTGGGCAGGGTTCGTGTAATATTAAACTATCTGTCGTACTATTGTCCCAAACTCTACTGCTACTCTTTATATTTATGGTCTGTAATAACTGCACTTAATTTTATTCGAACACTGGTCTGTAATATTAAGTACTAATTACTCTTCCGCAAATCCTACTCTGATGTATTTTGTTATGAAATGTTGTAACTCTGTAATGGCTTCGCAATGGGATCCTGTCGGAGATAACGGGTGCTTATGTAGCCCGGCAGAGCCCGCTTAGGTCATATGGAACACGGGCCCGGCTGTCAGCTGTCATTAGTGACGTTGACAGGTGCTTGTGGGCCATGCGATTTAGGCGGTTCTGTTACAGCCTTAGATGCTCAGCATGCTCTTCCTCATTCTTGGAGTAGATCAAGATATCATCAATGAACACCACAACAAACTTATCCAAGAATTCCATGAACACCTTGTTCATCAGGTACATGAACTAGGTAGTGCATTAGTCAAACCAAAAGACATCACCATGTACTCATACAACCCATACCTAGTAGTGAATGCTCTCTTCGGTATGTCAGAGGCACGAATCTTCAACTGATGATATCCTGAACGGAGATCAATCTTGGAGAACACACAAGCACCTCTCAACTGATCAAACAAGTCATCAATCCTAGGCAACGGGTACTTGTTCTTAATGGTGACCTCATTAAGAGACCGATAATCAACACACATCCTTTGACTACCATCTTTCTTATCAACAAAAATAACTGGAGCTCCCCAAGGTGATGAACTAGGATGAATAAGACCTTTTTCTGACAACTCTTTAAGTTGTTTCTTAAGTTCTTCTAACTCCTTAACCCCCATTCTATGTGGACATTTAGCTATAGGTGCAGTACCAGGTAATAACTCAATAATGAATTCAATGTCACGGTCGGGAGGCATACCTAGCAACTCATCTAGAAACACATCTTCAAACTCATCCACCACTGAGTCATCCAGCTGCACTTCTTCTCTGAGCTAATATACTGTGGCTTTCTATTACACTTGCAGAGCAACCTCAACTCTGACCTCATCTCCCTTTGTTGTAGTGATAGTCACAACCTTCTCTTTGCACTTTATATTTGTGTCGTTCTTCATCATCCAGTCCATACCTAGGATAAGATCAATTCCTGCAGTGTTCAGCACAGTAGGGGTTATCTCATATTCTACCCCCTTAATGAGATAGTAATTGGGAGACACTGAAGAGTAGCTTGCATAACCCCACCGGGTGAAGAAACCATAATAGGATGTTTCATGACACTAAGGGGAAAACCATGCTTTCTAACAAATGTGTGCGAAATGAAAGTATGCGAAGCACCAGAATCAAAAAGAACTGTAGCGGGGATGGAGTCGACATTGAACGTACCCATCATGACCTCTGGCGCTTCCTGTGCCATATCAATCGACACATGATTCACTTTCCCGGTGTGAGGTGGCACCCTCTGGTGGTTGTGCTGCTTCTGGGAGGCTTGGGGGTTCTGCTTCTCAGGACAATTGTAAGACAAGTGTCCCTCTTTGCCACAGCAGAAACACTTGTTGGGGGCATCATTCTTCACGGGGATGTTGTTGGGAGAAGTCAGGCGTGACGCCTGGTTTTCACCTTGCTGCTGGTACTAGGGACGCTGCTGGTTCTGGTGATTGTTCTAGTACCCAGACTGCCCCTGGAAGCGTTGCTGCTGATGAGAATACCGCTGGTTGTTGCAGAAGTGGGTGTTGCTTCTAGACTGCTGCCCCTGGAACTTTCTCTTCTTCTTCTCATCCATCTCACGATGCTTGCTCTTGATGATCAAGGCCTTGTCCACCAACTGTTCGAAGCTGGCGAAGGTGTGAGAGAGCAGCTGGTACTGGAGGTGATCATTCGGAAGAGCTCCTGCTTCTTGGCATCATCTTCAACTTCCTTCGGAGCATACCGTGACAATTGGATGAACTTGTCACGGTACTCAGCAACTTGCATGCCCCTTGCTTGAGAGAGAGGAACTCCTTCTTCAGCTTCATTAACCCAGCAGGCACGTGATGATTGCGAAAGCCATCACAGAACTGCTGCCAAGAGATGGGGTTGGCACGTCCAAAGCGGAAGGACTCCCACCAGTCAAGAGTAGGCCCCTGCAACTACCCAGATCCATAGAGAAGCTTCTTCGTGTCATTGCATTGGGCGATCTCCAGCTGCCTTTCAATTGCACATAGCCAGTCATCTGGTTGGAGAGGATCAGTGGAGTGGTCGAAGGTAGGCGGGCATCCCTTCAAGAACTCGCCTCTCTTGTCGCGGGCTAGAGGAGGTGGATTCTTGTTGCCATTGTTCTGTTGCAGCAGCTGAATGTTCTGAGCCATCTGCTGCATCAGTTGAGTTTGCATCATCATTAGTTGTTCCATGGAAGGGGGCGGCGGAGGTGGTGGTGGATTGGCATTAGCATCAAGGTTAGGTGCACCACCACTCCTCGTGTTCATCCTGGTGTTAGCCATCTGCTGTTCAAACCATATAAGTGAGATTTAGAATTTTTCCATTACAATATCACTTGAAAGGATGAAACAGGAAATTCTGGGCGAGATCTAACAACAGCAGAGCAGGAAAACAGTCATATCTAGAGTTCCTGATGTCAAACAGAGGTGTTCTATAAATGGTTGGAAATCTTGAGAAAAACTCTACAACTTTTATTAAGGCCATATTTCCCTATTCTGTCGTTAAGTTTATCAAAAATAGAGTTGAACCGAAGCTGTCCCAGAGTAACAGACAGCACAGGAACTTAACCTTGTGTCAATTGTTTCTCCCAAACCGTAACTAATATTGAGGTGTTTCTTATGGCTAGAGAAAACTACAGAAGTCTAGTTTTTCTCATAAATTTTTCACGATTTTTGGTCGCGCATAATTAAACAGCCAAAATAACTAAGACAGAAGGGTCTAAAAAACAGCACTGCTGAAAACTGAGATAACCAACCCAAACTATTATGCATTAACTCAAACTTATAAAAAAAAGATTTGCAGACATGCTCACAATCTCAGCACTCATTACAAACTCCTAATCATGCATTTTTCATAATCAAAAGCAACTAAGCATAAAAGTTCACAAGACACGAAAACTTGACTCGACCTGACTCAACTTGTGCTACTGGCGTCTTTTATTACTAACGGGGGTAACTCATCAAGGGTCGATTTTGGTGCGGGTGTGAGCATCTCCATGATCACCTCTGTTCCTTGGTGGCGACTCGGCTGGGAGCCTTGGTGATGGTAGGGGGGGTAGCACCGAGTTGTCTACGCAACTCGTCAACCGCCTTGGTGAGCCTGTAGTTATTTTCTGTCGTGGCATTCAGCTCATCCAGCGTCTGGTCCAGGAAGGTATTAATCTGGGCCAAACACTCCAAAGATGTAACACCCCTGGTGTTACTGCCATGTCATCATGATAACCTGCACATCATCCCGCATAAAACCTTGTTACTATGTATTTATCAAAATAAAATTTATTTTATTGTTACTACATGTGATTGTGCATAGGTGATCTAGAGTGATTTGATTATCTAAGTGCTTGTGTGAAAATTTAATTTAAAAACAAATAAAAAATTCAGAAGAAAATGATGTATAAAACCCTAAATAGACCCAAAACCCTAATTTGAAAACTAAATGGAATTAGAGGTTGGGCCATAAACAAAAGTGGTAAATCCATAAAAGTTGAGCAACTTCTATTTGGAGCAATATTGAAGTTATTAAAAAGAATTTCAAATAAAACCCTAATTTATGCTTTAAAGTTTAAATTTGAAATACAAATTCAAAAACTAGTAAGAATCTAGTGATAGTCCCTTAATAGAAGTAGTATATCTTTTACAATGGAACAACTTTTATTTTTGGTGATTTTGAAGTTATTGAAAGAAAATTTAAATTAAACCCTAATTACTATTTGGAAATTCAAATTTGAAATAGCAATTCAAAAATTTTAAGGAATCTGACCAAACACCTTTAATGAAAGTTGTAAGGCTTGTCAAGTAGAACAACTTTTATTTTTGGGTATTTTCAACTTATTTAGAAAAATCTTGAGAAATTGATTGGATTAGAAATTAAATTCAAAACCCCTCTTTACCCCTTTTTGAATTATTCAAAATTCGTTCAAAATTTGAAATTGTTTCAAAAACCAAAGTTGTTCAGAATAAAATTATCCACAACTTTTACATTGGTGATTTCTAGACTTGTTATGTAAAATAAAAAGTAATTGCAGAAAATATCTTGGGAGAGTTATGAGAGCTACAGTAGTCGTCCCTGTTCTTCCTCTGTTCGCAAACAGAACCGCGCGCGCGGCAGCGCGGCGTCGCCGTCCGGGTCAGCCGGGCGCTTGTCGCCGGCGCTGTCCGAGACTGTGGGGGTCCCGGGAACCCTGTCTACCCCGTGTTCCCCTCCTCTCTGGCACTTATAAAGTCGACGTCGCCGTTCTCTCTCTCCCTACCTCTATGGCCGTCTCGGGAGGGCTCCCGGTCGCCGGCAAATTCACCGTACCTCGGCCAACTCCACCTTCTCCAGCTTGTCTCAAATCGTGACACCTCTCTGCGCATCCATAGAACCAACCCAAGCATTTTCTTGTCACTGGAATCGACGGTGCGTCGTCTTCTTCCTCACGGCCGGTCGGCGCGCCGCCGCGAGCCGTCCCTCCATGTCCAGGTCTCTGTGATCCTCTTTTCCCGTTTCTGTCTCTTGTCCTAGCTTTGCCTTGATGTGTTGAAGCTCAGGGAACTCTCTGTTCCCGCAGTCGAGGCTCGGACACGCCGGAACAACCACGTTGCCATCAGTTCATCCCGCCGAACTCGTCTCCAACGTCAATTGAGCCTTTCCGCCTGCCTCTGCGCCATCTGGCGTGAGCACTAAGTCTGGGTGAGCTTCTTCATCGTGTAGGTGACCTTGGTTGTGGAGGTTTTGGTCCATCGTGGTCGGAACACCGGTGCCGCCGCGTGTGGACCGCCATGGCCGCCGGCAGGCTTCCGCCGGGGCGGTGGTGTAGGGATTTGGCACCTGGTCTAGTTCGTATGGTAGAGGGGTAGGTGATGGGGTGCGCTGCCTCACCGGGGGGGGGGGGGCGCCGGCGAGCTCCGCGGCCGAGCCGCCATGGCCGGCGCCGCGCAGGTCTGCCCTGCTCTATTCGAACAGAGCAGTGGGCAGAGGAGGAAGAAGCCCGAGCTGGGCTCTGCTGGGCCTGGTGGGCCGGCCCAGTAACCCCTCTCAGTAAATGTTCTTTTCATTTTTGAAATGCATAATAATGCTGAAACTTGCTTATTTTGTGGGAATTAATTTGAAGCTCCAAAAATCATGAAATAAATTGTGTAGGCCCTATGTGCAAGGTAGTATTTAGTAAAAATATGAAACTTGTATTTTGAGCATTTTCTGTATACAACAAAAAATGGGCATTTTAATTAGAAAAGGGTCTTTCCATGATTTTTACAGCCTAGGATAATTACCCAAAAATCATGAAATTCATTCTGGTACTGATTTAGGGTATGAAACATCTATAGAAAAAGTTTTAGCCCAAATGGAAATAGTTTATTTATTTATTAATTTTGAGCCTGGACTTTGTAGTATACAAGTTGTAGTATCTGAACTCTACACAACACATTCATACCACCACACACACGCACACCCCTAGAAGCTACAACCTATACACCTCAAGCGTCCTTCTGGAGATCACCGAAGCCACGTGAGTATCCAGGTCCTGAAAGAAACAAATCCGGGGAAAACCCGGAGGTGCGACACCAGAGTTGCGTCCCACGGGGATCGAACTCAGGTGGGTGGCTCTCCAACTGAGCAGCTTCACCACCGCGCTACGCGCGCGTCCGCATTTATTTATTAATTAGTACGCTATTAATTGGTAAATAAAATAAATAGGAACCCTAATTCCTTTAGAAACTGTGTGAACTCTTGGGGTTGATTGTGGACCTTGGAACACAAAACTACTACTGTTCCTTGGCATCTTGAGTACTTTTATAGTTGTAATCCATGGGTTAATGGGTGATTAAGATGTTATATGCAAATACGCGCTAGTGGGTACATTGATGTTGCTTTAATTGTTTCTTGGATGCAACTTCACGGGTAAAAAGTAATAGTTAAACATGTTTCGTGTAGTAAGATGATAATAATAATCGTTCCTTAAATAAACATAGGATAAAATTGATTTATGAGATAATTAAATGGAACTCTAGTTGCTAATCAACAGGTTGGTTTTGTTGGCTTGCAATTTTATTGTGAAGGAAAGTTGTACTCAACTTTCTAAATTAAGTTTATTGCATCGCATGCATCATGGCATACATATCATCATGTTAAGTATTGCATTATTATTTCGTGTAGTAAACGCGTGGTAATTACTATCGGAAGCAAGTCCCGAGCAGGGTCTTCACTCGGTGGACGTGGATCTTTCTCGGTGATTGACTTCAGGGTTCTATCTACTCCAAGCAACAGGCAAGCCCCGGTGCATTCAGCCCCGTCTTGTGTTTTACAAAATATTTATAACTTGAGTCTATTACTGCATTAGGTTGTTAGGAGTTGTTTGTCACCTATGTTGATGCATTACCTGTCTTGATACATAATATCCCGGAAACCTGTTTAAAATAAAAATGTTCGAAAATGCTTAGCCCTGCTTAATCAATTTAGATTTGCATTAAAAGGCTATTTTGACCCATGAAAATGTGACAATTAAGAATCATGAGAAAAGGAAAAGGGGTATGGGTCCGTTCGGAAATTGTGTACTTGGGTAGCAGCCCCAATACACCTTAACCGTCGGAAAGAAATTTTTCCGTTCGTTGGTTGTGAATTTGGGTTAGAGTCCCAATGCTTGACCATCGGCGGAAAAGGGATTTGAAAACCGTTAGGACATTTGTACTTGGGTTAGAGTCCCAATGCAATGTCGCCGACGGAAAAAGAATTAGGGACCGTTCGTTGTAGGCCTGCTGTGATCGAGACTTTGCAACTAGCCACATACTACGGAAAGCTCTGACTCCGGTGGCTCTACTACTTGAACCGACAACCACGCACTGGGAGTGGAGAGATGGCGAGAGCAGCGTGTACCCTCGTGGCCGGCGTGCCTGGAGAGGAGAGGAGTACTGTGTTCTCGGGTGGCGCAGGACCAGTTCAGGGGTGGAAAAATCGTGGTAGCCGGAGTTGGTATATGCAAGCTTAAGTGCTACATTGCAGTGTGGATAGGAATCCCTAGCTGGGTACTAATCGATTCGAATCGTCGTTGCTCCTCGGATATGGAGACTTGATCCTTTGACCTACAATTGAAAAGTGGTTCAAAACTAGGTTTTTGGAGAATGAGTAAGAATTTGAAGTTATGATGATATATGAAAAGGAATATGGAATTATGGATATGATTAAAATAAGATTGAGTTAAAATATTGAAATAGGATAGTAATGCTTTTCTGCAAAACTTTTGACTCTTGCTCAAGCCTTACCTTGACTCCCCTCAACCTGCATTCCTGAGTCTCATTCCTTTTTCTTAGTCGGGTAAGTCTTGCGGAGTACCCCAGTACTCAGGGTTTGTTAACCCCTGTTGCAGGTGAGCCGAGTGTACGGTTCAACTTGCGACCGTGCCGGTTGGTGGATCGGGCTTGGATGATGAAGTGTATGATATAACCCTTGGGCAGGGTGTCTAGTTGTATGATGTTACCCCACTACGAAACTCTGGTTTAGGATATTGTAAGCTAGATTTGAAAACCTATATTAATGTAACTCTTCCGCACTCTTTACTCTGATTCATTTTATTTGCGTAAACTGTTGTAATACTGCAATGCTTACAATGAGATCCTCGGGGAATTAGGGTTTCTTAGGGAACCCGGCAGGCCACCTAGGTCAAGGGGAAACTCGTGCAGACTGATCATGGGTCCTTAGGGACGATGACGGTGCACGTGGGCCCTATGATTAAGGCGGTTCTGTCACAAGTGGTATCGGAGCGTTTCATTGTAAAGTACTTGCAGTATTAATTTACAAAAACTTCAAAATGATGTCAAATGAATGAAATTAATGGGGTAGTTTGGTCCGAGTTGTTTCCGAACTTTCCTCGCTCATTCTATAGCATCTTTCCTCGATTATTTCCGTAGATCTATAGTTAGGTTTTTGAGCTTAGTAGTGGGTTAGCACCTTAAGTATGCCCTATGTGTAAAAAACGTTGAGTGCGTGTCACTCTAGTAATTAATTTAATCAGTACAATACGTATATATCGGAGTATTCTGGATTGCGTTGGAACGCTCATGCATCATTACATTACAACTACTCATAATACCCCTGATATGAAATATATCTCTACTTTCTAAAATAAAACCTATTTCCAAATATATTTAGTTAAAAATAAATTCTTACCCTTCTTCTCAATAGATGGATCCGCGAGGCCCTGCTACTGGAATTGACGAATGCCTGGCTATGTTTGGAACCCCTACAGTGTTATGGCAGTTACTGCAGGAAGTAGGCTACTCAGAACGACCCAAGTATCGTTGGTCCCGTACTATTCTCCTTGGTCGGTCGTGGTACGAAGTGTCCCTCCGGATCTCAGCTTGTACCACCGCTCCGTTTTGGCCAGCTTGGGAAGCACAGGCCGAAGGTATGAGTCCCTGGGAAGGAGCTCAGGCTACAGCACTGGAAGTCCTGAGGAAGATCTGCTTCAGGTGTCAGAAAGACATCATAGTCTCTACTCTGAGAATGTTTCCGGCTGAGGCATCAGGCAACTGGGATGGTCTTCAACAACAATCCAAGCAACTGGAAAAAAAATTCTGATCAACAGGATCCCGTATTGGTAGCCACTACTCGAGCTGTGCTAGCCGTCCTTAATCTCCATTTAACCCGTGAGCGAGGACGCGAGGAGTGGCAGGAACTTTACTCTAAATGTTATGAAGCACTCAAGAATACATAACTCAAGAAGAAGAAGGCCAGTAAGAAAGCCCTAAAATGGCAAGAGGCTGCTCAGATCAGTGATGTGGAAAAGATCGGTCTGGACGTCCAGGTGGAAGCACTCGAAGCACAGCGACAAGCAGATCAACACCGCATAGAAGAACTAGAGAGTCTGGTGGATAGTCTTCATCTTCAGACAGGACTTCTCATCCAGCAGCGTGAAGAAGCTCATTCTTATGCCGTTATGGCAAGAGAGGGTCTTAGAGAGACCGTTGGATATCTCCAGCATCAGGATGCGATGTTTTGGGGCCTGCATAACACCTATCAGCAACAACTTCAGGCAGCTCATCAGAATATCGCCGATCTGCAACGAGAAGTGCAAATGCTCTATGCCATGAATGATCCAATTCCAGATATAGAGGTCCCAGCAGCTGACCATCAGGAAGAGTCTGGTTCAGCAGAGAATGCTGATGAAGAGTTGGAGGAAGTAGCAAGTGACTCGGAGTCAGAGGTAGTGAGTGGTCAGGTCGATTAGTTTATGAAGATAGATAGTCTCCTAGACCCAGTGTCAGATCGGGTCAAGTCTGAGGTTAAGTGTCATTGTAATCCAAAACCATGAGTCGGTAGGAAACTGGTGTAATGGTAGTTCAATGAGTTGGAGTAAGTCGACCTAAGCTAATAGTCAATGTGAACTAATATGTAAACCTCGGATAATCCTTTGTCATTGGCCATATCATTTCCTACTTAAGCTTATGAGTGTTAGGTGTGTTCAACAATTGGAAAATTTTGCCATAAGACTAGGTTTTACAATTCCCGTTAAACTCACTCCAAAAGTTTCCAGTCCTTGGGGAACTTCTGGATGCATTCAACTTGACACTAAGGACTCGATAAATCCTTGACTGTCTAGACCTACGCATATGTCAGTCTTGATTTCCTCCTTTCGCGACATATACTATTTCTTTAAAAACAGTCCATCAACATGTGTTGGTTGAAAGCTTTTGTAATTGTAGTCCATGGGATATCATGCTCCAAGACCACGACACAGCATCAAAATCTGGGGTCTCCTATGGATCGCAACCATGGGAAATTACTGCCGGACGCTCGCTGTTGTCAGGATTGATGGTCATGATCCTAGCCTGCAATTAATGTGCTTTCACTCCCTTTTCAAATACCTTTTACAAGAATTCGTATCCACATTTCTTCATGAGATTCAAATCCTTTTGCTTTTTATATTATATTACAACCCACTTTGATAATTCACATCTGATCTCTCCGAATTCTCAAGACTCTTTGTCTTTGCAATCATCTTCATTTCATCTGATAAAATAACAGGAACCAATTTGGAAATGATACCTAGGATCCAATCGCTTGGAAATGGTATCTGCGATCCGCTGAGGATTTCCTGTTGTTTTATGGATTTCTGGTTATTTATAAATGCCTTGAGATCTATTTGAAAATTTACTTCTTCGGAAACTTTAGGGTGCACTTAAATCCACCACAAACTCAGTATATAAACCTAGCACTATACCGTGACTTTTATCTGCATACGTGTCATGTCTTGATCCGACACGTGTCCCTCACTTAAATCCAACATGTTATTCCAAAATCGCTATGGTTGTGCCTATAGTAGTGCCATGACCTGTGACCACGGTGCCACATCGAAACCTAGAGTCTCTTGCGTGCCATGGCCACACGAGATTCTACTAGGCACGTGCAGGTATCGAGGTTTAAGGTTGTGATCTACTATAGCCTTACAACTAAAAAGCGCTATTCCGTTTGCTATGGGTAACGTGATCTACGGCTGCGATACAATAATAACAACCCAGAATCTCATGTGACTCACGACTGCATGAGGTTTTAAAAAGGCTATATGCTTGTATCAAGGTCCTTGGTCACTTTACATCATAGCCACAATCGATACACTTTTTCTTTAACTGAGGTTACTTTAAATTGTGTTTTATGATGGTATCTCGACCCGCGACTATGGTGCTGTGTCAACTTGGGAATCTTCTGTGGACTACAGCCACATAAGGTCTCACCAGGGTACGCACTGGTATCGTAGTCGGTGTTCCTGAACTATTATAGCTCGCAATTAATGTGGCCTTACTCTCCTTAAAACCACCCTTAAAAGATATTCCTTGTAAAGTTTATTTTGAAGAGCAAAAGTTAAAGTTTTTAGTGTTGAGAGACAACTGATTAGGTTAAATGAGAATCTTCCTTATAAAAGATAGGAAGAGAAGTGTGGGCTAGTAGTTTATCAACTCAAGCGTCTAAACACTTGCCAGTGCGTAGGATGTAGTTCATATATCACAACTTGAGAAGAGCTTCAGGTGCCAGATCGAGTTATGGACTGATAGGAGTTTCATTGGAACCAGATCTGACACACTTCGATTATCCAGTGGGAGTCTTAAATTCAATTGGATGATGCACAAGTACCTTGGAGTCAGTCTTCAGAGAAGAAGCCGCCCGAGAAATCAGAGAATTTCTCATATGAAAACTTTCCTAAGTCCCTGGCTACAAATTAAAAATAATTTATCTTTTTCAAGTCTTACAAAATATAAAACCCCTACTTACTCTATAGTCAAGTTCGAAAAATGCTTATTTGACACATTTTCTTTTCCATTACTAAAATTAAGGCTTTAGCCGCATCTTAAATCTCGAGACGAGATTTATTTTAAGGGGGGAAGGATGTAACACCCCTGGTGTTACTGCCACTAAAAACTGCCATGTCATCATGATTACCTGCACATCATCCCGCATAAAACCTTGTTACTATGTATTTATCAAAATAAAATTTATTTTATTGTTACTACATGTGATTGTGCATAGGTGATCTAGAGTGATTTGATTATCTAAGTGCTTGTGTGAAAATTTAATTTAAAAACAAATAAAAAATTCAGAAGAAAATGATGTATAAAACCTTAAATAGACCCAAAACCCTAATTTGAAAACTAAATGGAATTAGAGGTTGGGCCATAAACAAAAGTGGTAAATCCGTAAAAGTTGAGCAACTTCTATTTGGAGCAATATTGAAGTTATTAAAAAGAATTTCAAATAAAACCCTAATTTATGCTTTAAAGTTTAAATTTGAAATACAAATTCAAAAACTAGTAAGAATCTAGTGATAGTCCCTTAATAGAAGTTGTATATCTTTTACAATGGAACAACTTTTATTTTGGGTGATTTTGAAGTTATTGAAAGAAAATTTGAATTAAACCCTAATTACTATTTGGAAATTCAAATTTGAAATGGCAATTCAAAAATTTTAAGGAATCTGACCAAACACCTTTAATGAAAGTTGTAAGGCTTGTCAAGTAGAACAACTTTTATTTTTGGGTATTTTCAACTTATTTAGAAAAATCTTGAGAAATTGATTGGATTAGAAATTAAATTCAAAACCCCTCTTTACCCCTTTTTGAATTATTCAAAATTCGTTCAAAATTTGAAATTGTTTCAAAAACCAAAGTTGTTCAGAATAAAATTATCCACAACTTTTACATTGGTGATTTCTAGACTTGTTATGTAAAATAAAAAGTAATTGCAGAAAATATCTTGGGAGAGTTATGAGAGCTACAGTAGTCGTCCCTGTTCTTCCTCTGTTCGCAAACAGAACCGCGCGCGCGGCAGCGCGGCGTCGCCGTCCGGGTCAGCCGGGCGCTTGTCGCCGGCGCTGTCCGAGACGTGGGGGTCCCGGGAACCCTGTCTACCCCGTGTTCCCCTCCTCTCTGGCGCTTATAAAGTCGACGTCGCCGTTCTCTATCTCCCTACCTCCATGGCCGTCTCAGGAGGGCTCCCGGTCGCCGGCAAATTCACCGTACCTCGGCCAACTCCACCTTCTCCAGCTTGTCTCAAATCGTGACACCTCTCTGCGCATCCATAGAACCAACCCAAGCATTTTCTTGTCACTGGAATCGACGGTGCGTCGTCTTCTTCCTCACGGCCGATCGGCGCGCCGCCGCGAGCCGTCCCTCCATGTCCAGGTCTCTGTGATCCTCTTTTCCCGTTTCTGTCTCTTGTCCTAGCTTTGCCTTGATGTGTTGAAGCTCAGGGAACTCTCTGTTCCCGCAGTCGAGGCTCAGACACGCCGGAACGACCACGTTGCCATCAGTTCATCCCGCCGAACTCGTCTGCAACGTCGATTGAGCCTTTCCGCCTGCCTCCGCGCCATCTGGCGTGAGCACTAAGTCTGGGTGAGCTTCTTCATCGTGTAGGTGACCTTGGTTGTGGAGGTTTTGGTACATCGTGGTCGGAACACCGGTGCCGCCGCGTGTGGACCGCCATGGCCGCCGGCAGGCTTCCGCCGGGGCCATGGTGTAGGGATTTGGCACCTGGTCTAGTTCGTATGGTAGAGGGGTAGGTGATGGGGTGCGCTGCCTCACCGGGGGGGGGGGGGCGCCGGCGAGCTCCGCGGCCGAGCTGCCATGGCCGGCGCCGCGCAGGTCTGCCCTGCTCTGTTCGAACAGAGCAGTGGGCAGAGGAGGAAGAAGCCCGAGCTGGGCTCTGCTGGGCCTGGTGGGCCAGCCCAGTAACCCCTCTCAGTAAATGTTCTTTTCATTTTTGAAATGCATAATAATGCTGAAACTTGCTTATTTTGTGGGAATTAATTTGAAGCTCCAAAAATCATGAAATAAATTGTGTAGGCCCTATGTGCAAGGTAGTATTTAGTAAAAATATGAAACTTGTATTTTGAGCATTTTCTGTATACAACAAAAAATGGGCATTTTAATTAGAAAAGGGTTTTTCCATGGTTTTTACAGCCTAGGATAGTTACCCAAAAATCATGAAATTCATTCTGGTACTGTTTTAGGGTATGAAACATCTATAGAAAAAGTTTTAGCCCAAATGGAAATAGTTTATTTATTTATTAATTTTGAGCCTGGACTTTGTAGTATACAAGTTGTAGTATCTGAACTCTACACAACACATTCATACCACCACACACACGCACACCCCTAGAAGCTACAACCTATACACCTCAAGCGTCCTTCTGGAGATCACCGAAGCCACGCGAGTATTCAGGTCCTGAAAGAAACAAATCCGGGGAAAACCCGGAGGTGCGACACCAGAGTTGCGTCCCACGGGGATCGAACTCAGGTGGGTGGCTCTCCAACTGAGCAGCTTCACCACCGCGCTACGCGCGCGTCCGCATTTATTTATTAATTAGTACGCTATTAATTGGTAAATAAAATAAATAGGAACCCTAATTCCTTTAGAAACTGTGTGAACTCTTGGGGTTGATTGTGGACCTTGGAACACAAAACTACTACTGTTCCTTGGCATCTTGAGTACTTTTATAGTTGTAATCCATGGGTTAATGGGTGATTAAGATGTTATATGCAAATACGCGCTAGTGGGTACATTGATGTTGCTTTAATTGTTTCTTGGATGCAACTTCACGGGTAAAAAGTAATAGTTAAACATGTTTCGTGTAGTAAGATGATAATAATAATCGTTCCTTAAATAAACATAGGATAAAATTGATTTATGAGATAATTAAATGGAACTCTAGTTGCTAATCAACAGGTTGGTTTTGAGGGCTTGCAATTTTATTGTGAAGGAAAGTTGTACTCAACTTTCTAAATTAAGTTTATTGCATCGCATGCATCATGGCATACATATCATCATGTTAAGTATTGCATTATTATTTCGTGTAGTAAACGCGTGGTAATTATTATCGGAAGCAAGTCTCGAGCAGGGTCTTCACTCGGTGGACGTGGATCTTTCTCGGTGATTGAATTCAGGGTTCTATCTACTCCAAGCAACAGGCAAGCCCCGGTGCATTCAGCCCCGTCTTGTGTTTTACAAAATATTTATAACTTGAGTCTATTACTGCATTAGGTTGTTAGGAGTTGTTTGTCACCTATGTTGATGCATTACCTGTCTTGATACATAATATCCCGGAAACCTGTTTAAAATAAAAATGTTCGAAAATGCTTAGCCCTGCTTAATCAATTTAGATTTGCATTAAAAGGCTATTTTGACCCATGAAAATGTGACAATTAAGAATCATGTGAAAAGGAAAAGGGGTATGGGTCCGTTCAGAAATTGTGTACTTGGGTAGCAGCCCCAATACACCTTAACCGTCGGAAAGAAATTTTTCCGTTCGTTGGTTGTGAATTTGGGTTAGAGTCCCAATGCTTGACCATCGGCGGAAAAGGGATTTGAAAACCGTTAGGACATTTGTACTTGGGTTAGAGTCCCAATGCAATGTCGCCGACGGAAAAAGAATTAGGGACCGTTCGTTGTAGGCCTGCTGTGATCGAGACTTTGCAACTAGCCACATACTACGGAAAGCTCTGACTCCGGTGGCTCTACTACTTGAATCGACAACCACGCACTGGGAGTGGAGAGATGGCGAGAGCAGCGTGTACCCTCGTGGCCGGCGTGCCTGGAGAGGAGAGGAGTACTGTGTTCTCGGGTGGCACAGGACCGGTTCAGGGGTGGAAAAATCGTGGTAGCCGGAGTTGGTATATGCAAGCTCAAGTGCTACATTGCAGTGTGGATAGGAATCCTCAGCTGGGTACTAATCGATTCGAATCGTCGTTGCTCCTCGGATATGGAGACTTGATCCTTTGACCTACAATTGAAAAGTGGTTCGAAACTAGGTTTTTGGAGAATGAGTAAGAATTTGAAGTTATGATGATATATGAAAAGGAATATGGAATTATGGATATGATTAAAATAAGATTGAGTTAAAATATTGAAATAGGATAGTAATGCTTTTCTGCAAAACTTTTGACTCTTGCTCAAGCCTTACCTTGACTCCCCTCAACCTGCATTCCTGAGTCTCATTCCTTTTTCTTAGTCGGGTAAGTCTTGCGGAGTACCCCAGTACTCAGGGTTTGTTAACCCCTGTTGCAGGTGAGCCGAGTGTACGGTTCAACTTGCGACCGTGCCGGTTGGTGGATCGGGCTTGGATGATGAAGTGTATGATATAACCCTTGGGCAGGGTGTCTAGTTGTATGATGCTACCCCACTACGAAACTCTGGTTTAGGATATTGTAAGCTAGATTTGAAAACCTATATTAATGTAACTCTTCCACACTCTTTACTCTGATTCATTTTATTTGCGTAAACTGTTGTAATACTGCAATGCTTACAATGAGATCCTCGGGGAATTAGGGTTTCTTAGGGAACCCGGCAGGCCACCTAGGTCAAGGGGAAACTCGTGCAGACTGATCGTGGGTCCTTAGGGACGATGACGGTGCACGTGGGCCCTATGATTAAGGCGGTTCTGTCACAGTAGCCTAAAGTCTGGTGTTCACTTCCCCTAGTGGTCTGGCGATGCTACAGTTGGCCTAGACACTCTGACGACGTGGGAGGTGACGCCCACTTGATGATGTCCCAGTGCTCATGGCGTTGCACCATGAGAGCCTGTCGTGCTGCATCTTTGATGGCGGTGGTAAGGGAGAGTCGAACGGAGATAGCATGGTGGATGGTCTTCGCTTGGGTCCCCTCCATGATGTACACCTTCGTCTCATAGTAGTCGGTGTACTCAGGGTGCGTCCAGTGCTCCGTCTTGTACAACACCGTAGCACTGGGGTAGAAGCGGCGCACCAGGTCGAGGAGCAATGTGTGGTAGTAATCATCACCATGACGGTCACAGTGGATCTCAGCCACCCAGCGGTCTCCACCTTGGCCACCATTGTTGTCATCATCGGAGTCGTCGGAGTCGTCGGGGTCATCTCCATCATCTGGGTCGCCAGCACCATCCTGGCCACCCTGTGGCTCCACTTCCTCAGGTTCGTCCTCCAGGGGATCCTCCATGACCATGTCGTCAAGGTCATCCTCCAAAGTCTCCTGTTAACACCAAATTTTGGGCTGGGAGCCGATAGCCGATGCCAGAGGAAGATAGCCGATACCAGAGGAAGATAGCCGATCTCGGAAGCAGATTCCGTCCAGCGGAAGGAAGGAAAATAGCCGATTGCACGGTGAATCGGTTATCGGGTGGAGGTGATAGGAGGCGTGCAGCGTCGGTATTGATGACGTCATCTAGAGTTTGCGCCGCCAAGATGCGATCACGGTCGGAGTCTGTTATGAAAGGGAAGGTGGGACTCCAAGTTACCTTAGATATAGGATAGTTTGTTAGTTTCCTTATCTATTGATGAGTTGTAATTCGACTAGGACTCTATCTACGCTCAGGGTATAAATATAAGCCCTTAGCCATTGTAAAACACACAACAACATCAATACAACACAACTTTTGGCTCCGGCCAACAAACCCTAGAGTCAGTCGAGTCCGGCGAGTTACTAAATCTAGGCTGGGTGTCATCCGGTGGACGCAAGCTTGCTTGTAAGTATCGTCAACCCCCTGTTAAACTATGTCTGTTTAGCGTCATCCGGTGGACGTGGAAGCTTGGTGGACCAGGGTCCTTGCTAAGCTCTGTTTCTTTGGCATCATCCGGTGGACGTGGGAAACACAGTGAGTCAAGGATGATTCACGCTGGTTTACCCGATCAATCTGTGTTAACCGTCATCCGGTGGACGAGATACAGATTAGGACGGTTCTCACGCGCAGATTAGTTATCGATTCGTGTTTGTTTGCTTGATTAATCTATTAGTTAATGTCATCCGATAGACAGGCTGTAGATTGAGATAGTTTGCACGCATGGATTAGTTATCGGCTCTAGCTAAATATGGCAATTTAGTTAGATTTATTAAGTTATCAAGATGCTATTTGTTGTTTATTGTTTATTTATTAGTATAACATCATTTTGTCCGATCAAGATTGATAGATTTGGCCTTAGATTCACTTGAATTTGATCGTCGTTCATGCTTTCTTATGCTGATTTCACCATGATGATCGGTTCCATGCTTACATCGGCTAATTCCCTATCAATCTTGTTCGCTACATGTTGTGCGTTCGGTGCTAGTTGAGATATAAGTGATTCTGAGGTTATCGTAAGTCTTATTTTTGTGTCCTTGTTTAAGTCAAGCTGAGCGTCATCCAGTGGAATAGGTTTAACCTAAACAAGTTTTCACTAGATTAGACTTGCTTTAATTTGAAGTCTGTTTATGACTACGCTAGCATTCGTTCGTGCTCCATGGACCCTGCATCGGCTAAAGAGCCGATTCAGTTATGCTTTCACGAATAGATCGTGTATATAGATTTATTTGGATATCAAATGATCTAGCTTTGTTTGCTGGGTTTGTTGAAGCCCGCTGGCCGTTAGACCAGGTGAATACAAACTTGGTGAACGTAGCGAAGAGGATTTACTAAAGCTGCCGGCCTTCTAGACCAGCTTTAGCCGATCTCTGCTTGTTTGATGTACAGATCAGATCTGTACACATGATCTATTTTCTTTTATACACATTAACTAAATTAGATCGGCTAACACGTTATTATCTTCATATGAGTATCCTGATAGCCATTTTACTTCATTATTATACTATCGATTCATAACATGACGGAATCGGCTTTTTAGTCAATCTCCGATTATACTGGCTCTTTGAGCCATACAGTTGGAACTATCTGGACTCACCAGTTAGTTCCGCCTTGAGTTACTAATTATATCTGTTTCCTTCTCAATTGTGGGCCAAATTGACTGGCACGCTTGGATGTTACTGACACTCTCAGACCGGGTTCGAAGCTAGCTGGATCTGCGAGGGCTCTACTGCCTTCAAGGGTCGTTTCCGGCTTCGCTGGTGTGTTGGGCTTAGGGAACCACTTTTTGCGCCAACACACTTTTTGGCACGCCCGGTGGGACCATTCACTGAAGACCATGGCAAAAGGGAAGACTGCGGCAGAAGGATCCTCCAGGGATGACGGTGTCCTCAGGGTCAGGGTCGAAGATCTCAGCGAGGAGGATGAGGCAGTGCTGAACAAGATCGTTGAAGAATTCACTGATGCCTACCTGCTTTCATTCAGCAAGCAGCGTGATGGCTCCATAGTGAAGAAGAATGCATTTCCAAGGTGGATCATGGATGGCCATTCTGATAAATCTGAAGAGGAGTGCAAGGCTGACCTCAAACAGATGCTGGAAGAAGCGACCTGGGAGGCCGCCTATTCAGCAGTCGGCCACCACCACAAATCCTTCCTGCAGACATTCTATAACATCATAAAGACCGTTCTCAAGCGGCAGGATTGGGAGTCTTTGGGTCCAGTTTACTTCAACATACCCGCAGAAGACGCGGATCCAAAAGCAGCGGCAGGGATCTCCAATTCCTCACCGCAACAGCCGAGCCAGTCGAAAACGCCAGTGCAAGCTGCCACTGCAGCCGGTTCGGCTCAAAAAATAGCAACTTCTCCCAGATTATACAAAGATCATACTCCGGAGGAGCTCGCCGCTTTCATGCAGGCCACTGGGCAGACGGTGAACTCGATGAACTCATCAGCGGTGAACCCGACGGCTAGAAATACGCCGGCGGCAGACACGACCAACCCAACTCCTGGATACCATGAGGGGATCACATATCAATACCTTCAGGCAACGCCGCACCCGGGGTACGCCCAGACGCCCAACAATCAGCTGCTGGAGCAGATGAGTGCCATGCTCTGTGATACGTTCGGTTTGCAGCCGAAGACCGGGATTGGAATCAAGTATAGACGTCCTTACCCCGAGTGGTACGACCGAGTGACATTGCCGCCCAGCTATCGCTTGCCCGACTTCTCCAAGTTCAGTGGGCAGGACGACATCACCACCATGGAACACATTAGCCATTACCTGACCCAGCTCGGCGAAGCTTCATATGAGGTAGCTCACAGGGTCCGGCTCTTTCCGCTATCACTGACAGGGCCGGCGTTTAGCTGGTTCGCGTCCATGGAGCCTGGCTCGATTCAAGGTTGGGAAGATCTGGAGACCAAGTACCATAATTACTTCTTCTCTGGCACCTGGGAGAAAGATATCACAGATCTCACCAACATGCGCTAAAAGCCGAATGAACTTGGATCGGCTTTCATCAAGCGATTCAGGGAGACCAGGAACATGTGCTACTCTTTGAACCTGAATGACAAGCAGCTCGCCAAGATAGTGGTCAGTGGGCTGCTCCCACACGTCCAAGAAAAGCTGGTGGGCACCAACTTCAACAGCATCAGCGAGGTGATGCAGAGGGTGGCCGCATTAGAGCAGCAGGCCCAGAGCTTCAAGAAGGAATCAAAATACGAGCAGTCGGCTTACGTCTGTAATTCTGACTCAGAGGATGGTGAGAATGAAGAAGTGGCTGCTGTTGAGCTCAAATGGGGTACAAAGCCCATGGCCGTACCGAAAGGTTGGAGCGCGGAAGATCAATACGACTTTGACACATGCAAGCTGGACAAGCTCTTCGACCTGTTAGTCAGTGCGGGCCACATCATCTTCCCGGCTGATTACGTCAAGCTGTCTCCTGAAGATTTGTAGGGGAAACCATTCTGCCAGTACCACGGCCTCACCTCACACTCCACAAACAACTGCCGCAATTTCAAAGCAGCAATCCAGAATGCTATTAGGCGCGGCCTGTTGAAATTTGAGGCCCCTCCCAAGGGGACGATGAAGATCGACAAATTTCCATTCCCGAAGGGGCAGAACATGGTCCAGATCGCAAACCCTCTGACCAAAGTAAAGGTGTTAACCTCCGAACGGGCCAAGAAGAACTCCTCAGCTGATACCGATGCACAGATCACAGCTGAGGAGCTAGCGCTGATCAAAGGAAGGAGGGAGCAGAACCAGAGGCAGCTGGAGCAGGGAGAGTCCAGCGGCACCAAGAGCAGGAGGCCCATGCACCAGCACCTTTTGAACAAGTGGCGGCGACAGAAAGAGAAAGATCATCAGAGGCAGCTGCAGCGCGAAGAAGAGGAGTACCGTAGGTGGCTCCGCGAGGAAGAAGAGACGCGCTATCACGAAGAAATGGCTCGCCACCGGGAAGGTGAGGAGGATCACTGGCATTGCCCATTCTTCCGACACTGCTGGAACGAAGGCTTGAGGTTGCCAACGCTGCGCAACTGTCCAGAATGCAGCAATCAGTACCGAGAGTACAGGCAGTCCCAGGTCAACCGCCGGTCCGTGCACCAGAGGCTGGCGAGCCCCCATGGCCCGCGGGATCGCCGTGAAAAAAGGGACCTGCGCGATCAGCTTGATGAGGCGGTAGTTGAACGCCACAGCCGGTTTGGCAGGAGAACCAGTGGTGCCCGGGAGATCTAACTAGAAGCCAGAGGCGCCGGGTGCAGCGGCTCAGGAACAGGGAGCTCCAGGCTGAGGGGCGCGCCAAACAGGTGTGGCGCGAAAAGCCTTCACAAAATAATGGAAAGGCCGTAGCCGATGCACGGATGGTGTTTGTGCTACCTGCAGAGTTCAGAGCCAAGAAGTACGATACCAATTCCGACTCAGACGATTCGAGATCAGAAGAAGGAGTGGCCAAGTTAGTGCTCGCACAGCAAGCTACTTTTGATAAGCCGGCCAAGAATCGACATCTGAAGGCCCTCTATCTCAAAGGTTATGTCGACGGCATGCCCATGACGAAGATGCTGGTGGACGGTGGCGCCACTGTCAATCTCATGCCATACACTACATTCCGCAAGCTAGGCAAGGGTCCCGATGATCTAATAGAAACCGATCTGATGCTCAAGGATTTCGGGGGCAATTCTTCCAACACTCGGGGGGCAATCAACGTCGAGCTGACAGTGGGGAAGAAGACACTGCTTACTATCTTTTTCGTGATCGACAGTAAGGGTGCCTACAGCTTGCTGCTCGGACGTGACTGGATTCATGCCAACTGTTGCATGCCATCCACGATGCATCAGTGCCTCATTCAGTGGCATGGCGATGAGGTCAAAGTGGTCCCGTCCGACGACTCGGTCAGCGTGGCGACGGCGGATGCCACATACTGGGAGCTGGGGATCATGATTGTTTCTCTGGCAAGGTTTGGGAAGGAGGCTCCATCAAGGTCAGCGATGAGAGTCAACAGCCGATCAGGGCAATTGGCTCTGAGTCTTTTTATTAAATGGAGAATCCGATCGACGGCACAGAGGGTAAGTTGGGGCAAGGATTCACGTCGGCCGACAAGCCCGAAGAAGTAGATGTTGGACCCGGCGACAGGCCAAGGCCGACGTTTATTGCCGCCAACTTAAACCCGGAGTTCACGCAGGAGCTGATTCAACTTCTGAAGGAGTACAAAGATTGCTTCGCCTGGGAATATTATGAGATGCCTGGATTGGACAAATCTATTGTTGAGCACAGGCTACCTATCAAGCCAGGGTTTCGGCCACACAAGCAGCCTCCACGTCGGTTTAGAGAGGACGCTCTGCCTTAAGGCCAAAATCACGAGGCTGTTAGAAGCCAAGTTCATTCGAGCTTGCCGATATGCCGAGTGGATATCGAACATCGTCCCCATGTATAAGAAAAATGGTAAATTGCGAGTCTGTATTGACTTCAGGGATTTAAATAGAGCTACACCGATGGATGGCTACCCTATGCCAATAGCCGGTATGTTGGTAGACTCGGCTGCTGGGCACCAGGTTATTAGCTTTATGGTTGGCAATGTTGGTTATAATCAAATTTTTATGGCTGATGAAGATATCCTGAAGACCGCCTTCAGATGCCCTGGTGCGCTTGGGTTGTTTGAATGGGTGGTCATGACGTTTGGTCTAAAGAATGCCGGTGCAACCTATCAGAGAGCTATGAATTATATATTTCACTAGTTGATCGGCAAAATCGTTGAAATCTATATAGATGACATGGTGGTGAAATCCAAGAGCAATAAAGATCGCCTGGTCGATCTGAGGGCCATTCTGGAGTGCACAAGGAGACATGGTTTGAAGATGAATCCTAACAAGTGTGCGTTCGGCGTGTCGGCTGGCGAATTTCTGGGATTCATGGTCCACCGCAAAGGGATAGAGATCGGCAGCAAGAGTAAGAAGGCGATCGATGAACTTGTACCTCCAACCAGCAAGAAGGAATTGTAGTCTTTGCTTGGTAAGATTAACTTTATCAGAAGGTTCATCGCCAACTTATCAGAGAAGGTGTTGCCATTCTCGCCATTGTTGAAGCTCAAGAATGATCAAGAGTTCAAATGGGGTGACGTGCAACAGAAGGCTTTTGACGAAATCAGAGAATACATGAAGACTCCTCCTGTCTTAGTACCGCCACGGACAGGGAGGCCTTTTAAGTTGTACGTGATGGCCGAAAGCCATACTATTGGATCGGCCCTTTTTCAAGAGTTTGAAGGGAAAGAGAGTTTTCTACCTGAGCAGGCGGCTCCTTGATCCTGAGACAAGATACACACCGACCGAGAAGTTGTGCTTATGCCTATTCTATTCATGCACCAAGTTGAGGCACTACCTGCTTGTCTCGGAGTGTGTGGTGGTGTCCAAGGAGGATGTCATCAAGCACATGCTTTCGATGCCTATTTTAAATAGTCGGATCGGCAAATGGATCCTGGCACTCTCAGAGTTTGACTTGAGATTCGAATCAGCTAAGGCAGTCAAAGGCCAGGTGATAGCCGATTTCATCACGCAGCATCACGGAGGATCGGCTAATGTAGCGGATATAGCGCCATGGACTATGTTCTTCGATGGCACTTCGTGTAAGCAAGGTGGTGGCGCCGGGGTAGTGCTCATCTCGCCGCGGGGTGTGCGCTTTGAGTATGCTTTCCAGATCGGGCCGATTGTCACAAACAATCAGGCTGAATATGAAGCCGCGTGGAAAGGTTTTCAGTTTCTGCATGAAGCAAAAGCCGATGCAGTTGAAGTGTTTGGTGATTCACAACTAGTCATCAACCAATTGCTCGGCTTGTATGAGTGTAAAGACGAGATACTCAGAGGCTATTATGATCAGTGCCAGGCTCTCATCAAGAAGTTCATGATGGTATCTCTTTGTCACATCCCCAGGGCCCAGAACCAGGAAGCTAATCGGCTGGCGCAGAACGCGTCGGGTTATCGGCCGATGCAGGAGATTTGTAACAGCGAGCAATCAGCTGATGACTGGAGGGGCGAGATAGCAGGTTACCTGGCAAATCCTTCACAACGGGTCAACAGAAAGCTAAGGTACAAAGCCACCAAGTACGTGTTGCTGGACGGTCAGTTGTATTACAAGACTGTTGAAGGAGTGTTGCTCAAATGCCTGGGGACAGAGGAATCAGTGAAGCTGATGAGCGAAGTACATGATGGAGTCTGCGGTGCACATCAATCAGCTCACAAGATGAAGTGGATCATCAGGAGGACTGGTTACTATTGGCCTACGATGCTGGAAGATTGTTTCAAATATTATAAAGGGTGTCAAGAATGCCAGAAGTTCGGAAATATACAAAAGTCTCCAGCCTCTATTATGAATCCTATAATCAAGCCATGGTCGTTTAGAGGATGGGGTATCGATCTAATCGGCCAAATCTACCCACCATCGAGCAAGGGTCACAAATGGATCCTGGTGGCGACTGATTACTTCACCAAGTGGGTAGAAGCCATTCCTTTGAGGAATGCCACTTCAGCTGACGTGATCGAATTTGTAAAGGAGCACATTATTTACAGGTTTGGCATACCTCAGACGATCACAACCGATCAGGGGACAATGTTCACTTCAGAGGAGTTTATGACCTTTGCCGACGACATGGGCATCAAGATTTATAATTCATCGCCGTATTATGCCCAAGCCAACGGACAAGCAGAAGCCTCCAATAAAATTTTGATCAAGGTTATCAAGAAAAAGATTGAGCAGAACCCCAGAAAATGGTATTTGCATCTGAGCGAGGCGCTATGGGCATATCACATGGCACAGCATGGGTCGATCAAGGCTTCACCTTATGAGCTGGTCTATGGACACGCTGCCGTCTTACCATGGGAGATTCAGTCTGAGACACGGCGCGTCACGTTGCAAAACAAGCTTACAGCCGGTGAATACAAAGACATTATGATGGACAGTTTAGAAGATTTGCACTGTCATCGGCTTAGGGCTTTGGAATACATTGAAAAGAACAAGGTATGGGTGGCCAAGTATTACAACACTAAGGTAAGAAGCAAGAGCTTCACCGAATCAGAACTAGTATGGAAAGTCATTCTACCTATTGGTACAAAAGATAGCCGATTCGGTAAATGGTCACCAAACTGGGAAGGCCCGTATCGTGTGGTGGAATGCGCCTCGGGTAATGCTTACATCCTTGAAGATTTAGAAGGACAGAGACTCGCCAGAGCCATCAACGGGAAGCATCTGAAGAAATACTACCCTAGCATCCCAGTTGGGGGATGATAGCCGATTCATGTGAATCTGGCTCTAACAGCCGATGCTGTGCAAGCGGGTCGCCTTCAGGACAAAAATGGCCGACATCGTAGTAACGAGTCGCCCTTAGCACAAAAATGAAATACCCTCGATGGGGTGTAACAGCCGATGCGATAAGCGTCGCCTTTAGAGCAAAAAATAAAAGCAAAATATACAGTCTTGCAAAGTGGATTGTTTCGGGCATAACGAGTTCAGAAGTATCATATACATCAAAATGCCTAATACAATCTAGTTTGGATTATTAACGCCATCCCGGATCACGTCCTCGGCGTCGATTGACACGGAGAGACCGTCGGCATGAGGGACGAAAGCGACCATCAGCGTGCCGAACTCCTCCATGTTTTGGCCTGCCCGGATCCCCGGTTCAACGTTCTCCAGCACGATGCTGGAGTTGATCTGGGCGGCGGCCAGAGCTCCCGCGGCACCGTGACGGACGCCGCTCATCGCCACCTGGCGGACGCGGTGGTGCACGTCCGCAAGCTGCTCCACCTGCGTTTGCCCCCGCGCGCGGAGGACGTTGGTGACGCTCGTCGCAGCCACGCGCAGTTCATGAAGCTGCGCCGTCAGGGCTGCATAAACAAGGAAAGTCAGTGTTGGAAACACGCCGAGCACACCGTTGGACAAAGCGAGAGATTACCTGCCATGGCGGCCTGCGACTCCGCGAGGTTAGCCCGCGCCTCCGCCAAATCGATGCTGGCGGCAACGAGCGCGACGGCCTGGTCCTCATTCTCCTTATCCAGCCGACCGACTTCTTTGGTAGCCTCGGAGTAGAGATTGCGGTACCGCACCATCTCATGGTGGAAGTGGCGGCCGTCGGCGGCGGTGTAGGAGTCACGGGAACTCGAAGATGACTCCGAGTTCGATTCCGCTCCGGAGGTGGTGCTGTGAGCCGGAGCGTGAGGGAGGCTCGGTTGTGGCGCTGTGCGACGCATCGAAGAACTGGCGCCGATCGGTGCGCCGGAAGGCAGATGGAGTGGGGGACGTTGGCTGAAAGGAACCATCAGATCAGGCACCCAGATTTAGGCAGATTTTAAGATCGGTGAAAAGGGAGAACAAGATACCTGCTATGGACTCCCCGTCCGCTGACTTGCATCATACGCCTGATTGGTGCCCTTACAGGAGCAGAGGGCCCGGCGGCGTCACCAGCGGCGAGGGTTTCCGGGGCGGCCGTCCCAGTTGCAGGAACGGCGTCACCATCCGCCGGGGCTGCCCGAGGAAGATCAGCGCTGGGGGCAGGGGTGTTCAGGTCGGTTAAGGAGCCAGCAATGCCGTTGACGAGAGATGGCTGGTGACTGCAGAAATGGATCAAATCAGACAGAGACAGCGAGGAGATGGTAGGCTGACGGTTGAACTTACCCTAATGTCTGCTCGATTCGGGCGACACTGGCCCAGATGCGGCGGATGCTCCGTTCCATCTCATCGCTGTCGGCGGGCTCAGACGCCGGGCGCTTCCCACGGTCTCCATCGCCGGCCATGGTCATGAACGAGGATTGAGAAAGCGGAAGCGAAGTAAATACAAGGAGGCGGCCGGAAGAGTTGGTCGGCGAGACGGATACGATGGTGTGTGACATTGCCTCAAGTCTGCCAACTATTTATAAGACAACACGGGCACCGAGGCGGTTCCTTTGGGAAGTGAGACGGCACGGCGGATTTTAGGCTGCAGTTAATCCGCATTTCTTGAATCCGGAACAGTTGCCAAATCAGGGAGACGAAACGTCGCCATCAATGGTCGCACGCCGATCGGCTTTTTTGGGTCAGGCTGTTTAGCCGATCCTATTGTGAGTACCCACAAGCCGATTCATAGTGAATCTGGCTGAGGGGATTAATTCTAAGGGAAAGCAGAATAAAGCTGATGCTAAGAAGCAGGCCCGAAAGCCGATTCGCATGCAGAAACATATCAGGCTGAACAAAGTCAATTCGAAATAGGACAAAGCCAGTATTAAGGTGTAAAAGAAAAGGCAGATCAGGCTAAATTGTCAAATTCAGGGTGAAACAGCACGAAGACAGAGTTGCAAATAGAAAAGAACATGCCAAGCAGTACACCCATCATGTTACAAAGTTTATAAGGATCGAATCAGTTCTACTAATTTGGCATGGAGCGCGTGGCTGGCTTGTAGCAATTGTTGATCTCGGCTTTCAGTGAACTGCAATAGGTCTAGGCATTGGCATGTCTTCCTGCCTGCAACGACCAAGCTGCTGATTTCCTTCTTTTTCTGGGAGAGCTCGATCGTGTTGGTGGAGATGGTGATTTCACGCTCACTGATAGCCGACTCAACTGCTTCCAGCTCTTTTCTCAGCTGGTCTCATCTTGTTTTCAAGGTCTCCAGTTCTGTCTCGGCTGTGCAGATGGAAGATTTGAGCAGCCTGGCTCGATCGGCTAATCCGGTGGCCTCTTGTCTGTTGACCGATTTGTTGCTCCTCAGCTGTTCAAGCTCTGCCAGATTCCCATGAGCAGTGATAATCCCTGATGCTGTAACTTGAAGATCACCGAGTTTCTGCAGGGATTTCAAGGCTGTCACATTGGGTTGCTGCTGGACGAGTTTGATTATTTGATCGATCAGTCTGGGATTCGAGGCCAGAGCAACTAGATCACCCTCTAGATGGGGTAGCAGTCCACTCAGCCGATTGTTGAAATCTGGCTCTAAAAGTTTCTCGGAGGAGGAGACCAGTTTGTCTCTGTCACAGAATTCTTCTATGTCGAATGAATAGCCGGGAGACGAAGGCTTCGGTACCTACAATACATACATTCTCTCATCAGAAAAGGTACAATATAGATTAATTGTTTTTTGGCAGAGACGGGATACCTGAGTGAGGCCTGAAGGTTGTAGGGTTGGTGCCGATGTTGCTTGTTCGACTAAGGTAGTTGTGTCTCTTGCGGCATGCGGATCCTCGGCTGTCACTGCCTTGGGCAGTTGGGTTTCTGCAAACCAAAAGTAAGAGCAGTATGGAAGTAAGGATAATTGCTAACAGCCGAATAGGAGTTACCTGGATTCCTCTCAGGGGGCAACTCCTCTTCTTCAAGGTTCGCCCAGACTTCGTCAGAAGGGCTGTTCGGCTGTATTTTTGAAAAGAAGATTTGGTCAATCAGGACATTTGTGTCGAGGAAAGAAAAGCCCAATGAGTAGTACCTAAGTTTTGGCTCCTTCTTCCTGGATCCCTTCTTCTTGAGCAGCTGATTCCTCATGGCCGGTAGATTCTGGTAGTTCTTCGGCCTGTTTCTCTCCCAAGGTATCTTGAGTTGGATGGGGATTCACCTGATAGAAAGCTGATTTAAGAGTTGGAGCGTACTGCAGTAAAGGAAGATGCTACTGGGTACCTGAACTTTTCTTATCGAACGGCTTTTCTTGGGAGCTTGCTTTTGAAGCTGAGATGCAGCTGGCCGTTTTGAAGAAGAAGGGGAGGTTAGTACAGCAGGGCCTAGCATTAGTTGTCGCGGCGTCGGTGCCCGGGAGCCCAGCCTCGCTGTCGGACAAGGAGGATAATATTCCACTCGCTCCGGTGGATTGGATGATGGGTCCTGCAAGAAAATCTTTTAAGTAACATGTTTGAATAAAGCCGTTTTTACTAGAATCGGCTGAGAACACTTACTGCTCGGGAAGATTGGAAGTTTGGGTCCAGAGCTTTGCATTTGTCGTGGACAGTTTGGCAGAACAAGTGAGCGTGCCATCGCTGCCACCAGTCATCAAAACTCTGATGGGTGATGCTGATTTGATTCCATGGCTTCGGCGAGAATGTGGGCAGATTTGCTCCAAGTTGAAAAATTCTGCCAGCCTGAAGGTGCTCTGTGATGTTTTCCCTAGGTTTCAAGGTATTCAAGAAAGGAAGCCGGGGGGCAATTGGCCAAAGCCTAGCTGTCTCGCCGCTATATTTGGGTGATAAAATTCATAAGAGGGATAGCTAGTTGGCTTGCCACTCGCGCTCCGGAGGTGCTTGAAGTCTACTGGTAAGACACAAGGTTTTATGATTGCATTCAAGATGCTGATAGCCTCATCATCAGAGCACCCATTGTTGAACTTGAAGCTGGAGGGCGCTGGGAATTCATCTTCATCCTCGTAGGGGAACCAGGTAGTAACATTTGGTCCCAAGCCCCTGTATAATGTTTCCAGCATGTTGCCCTTTGAGGTTGGGATGGTTATGGCAGAGGCAGCTTCACCAAAACTTTGACAGCCTCTGGTTTTTGGGTCCTCCTCTTCTGAATACTCGGTGGATGGAAAGTTGAGGCCCTGGAGTTGTGTTCTTACCAGCTTATGCAGATACAGGTTGAGCCATAACTGTACTAGCCACCAAGGGCATGTTATGCATTGCACTTCTTCACGTATAATCAAGGAACTGAACACCCGGTTCATGAGTCTGTATGCTGCACCCAACAGGAGTTTGCCCAGGGGGATGGAGTGCCCTTGAGCCAGTTTCTCTGCTAAGACCCGGTAAGGGTATGCTGGTCCGGCAGTGGCACCACAGAACACGAATCTCTCAAGCCACATGGTCAAGAATGCGACATGTTCTTTCTCGCTGACAGAAGAGGAGTTTTTCTGGTGGTGTTGAACATAGCCACTCCACCCTTTGTATGTGTCCAGCTTCGGGAAGTACGGGTCCTTCTTGCCACTGGAGCAGAGATCCCAGAAGTCATATGATCCAGTAATCTGAAGCCCGGTGAGCATATGGATATCGCCCAGGGTAATGGTTTTTGGACCGTCTCCGAACACGAAAGCATTCAGGGAGTTGGACCAAAATTGGCTGGCAGCAACCAGGAGCGGCTCATTCCTTGACATCTTTGATAATGATAGGTCAAGACATTGGCTCAGATGGCGCATCTCCCAGTCCGCGCGCTTCTTTGCTGCGACGCGACGGAGCCAGTTCCTCCATCTAGCAGGTACGCTTGACCAGTTTCTGAAGGATTTGGCCCAAGAAGAGACGCCCATCATGGAGCTTCGGAATGGGAACTGGTTGGTTTCTTGAACGATGAAATCTGTGGGGACCGGATCACCCATCAGGCCTGGGTAGTAGGTATCGGGGATGTCCTTCAGTGGAATCAAAATATCATTCCTCAGCACCTGGATTTGAAACTTGTACTCAGTGAGGTTGAAGGGGAATTCACGAATTAGGGGGGTTGATCGATGAAATTGATACCTCAGGGACCTCAGAAGGAGTCGCCATTAGCTCGGGGGTGATTTGATGGTGGCAAATCGAAGCTGACGGCGGCGGATTAAAGCTCGTGGCGGAAGTTGCGATGGTTTAGGGTTTCGTTTTGGTGCGAAAGTTTGAAGCGCCGAGAGGGAAGCTGCGGTTTGGCTGTTTGAAGGCTCAAACGCTAATTTCGGAATAAACCAGTTTATTCCAAAATTGGGGGGCATGTGTTAACACCAAATTTTGGGCTGGGAGCCGATAACCGATGCCAGAGGAAGATAGCCGATACCAGAGGAAGATAGCCGATCTCGGAAGTAGATTCCGTCCAGCGGAAGGAAGGAAAATAGCCGATTGCACGGTGAATCGGTTATCGGGTGGAGGTGACAGGAGGCGTGCAGCGTCGGTATTGATGACGTCATCCAGAGTCCGCGCCACCAAGATGCGATCACGATTGGAGTCTGTTATGAAAGGGAAGGTGGGACTCCAAGTTACCTTAGATATAGGATAGTTTGTTAGTTTCCTTATCTATCGATGAGTTGTAATTCGACTAGGACTCTATCTACGCTGAGGGTATAAATATAAGCCCTTAGCCATTGTAAAACACACAACAACATCAATACAACACAACTTTCAGCTCCGGCCAACAAACCCTAGAGTCAGTCGAGTCCGGCGAGTTACTTCATCCAGGCTGGGTGTCATCCGGTGGACGCAAGTTTGCTTGTAAGTATCGTCAACCCCCTGTTGAATTATGTCTTTTTAGCGTCATCCGGTGGACGTGGAAGCATGGCGGACCAGGGTCCTTGCTAAGCTCTATTTCTTTGGCGTCATCCGGTGGACGTGGGAAACACAGTGAGTCAAGGATGATTCACGCTGGTTTACCCGATCAATCTGTGTTAACCGTCATCCGGTGGACGAGATGCAGATTAGGACGGTTCTCACGCGCGGATTAGTTATCGATTCGTGTTTGTTTGGTTGATTAATCTATTAGTTAATGTCATCTGGTAGACAGGCTGTAGATTGAGATAGTTTGCACGCATGGATTAGTTATTGACTCTAGCTAAATATGGCAATTTAGTTAGATTCATTAAGTTATCAAGATGTTATTTGTTGTTTATTGTTTATTTATCAGTACAACATCATTTTGCCCGATCAAGATTGATAGATTTGGCCTTCGACTCACTTGAATTTGATAATCGTTCATGCTTTCTTATGCTGATTTCACCATGATGATCGGTTCCATGCTTACATCGGCTAATTCCCTATCAATCTTGTTCGTTACATGTTGTGCGTTCGGTGCTAGTTGAGATATAAGTGATTCTGAGGTTATCGTAAGTCTTATTTTTGTGTCCTTGTTTAAGTTAAGCTAAGCGTCATCCGGTGGAACAGGTTTAACCTAAACAAGTTTTCACTAGATTAGACTTGCTTTAATTTGAAGTCTGTTTATGACTACGCTAGCATTCGTTCGTGCTCCATGGACCCTGCATCGGCTAAAGAGCCGATTCAGTTATGCTTTCACGAATAGATCGTGTATATAGATTTATTTGGATATCAAACGATCTAGCTTTGTTTGCTGGGTTTGTTGAAGCCCGCTGGCCGTTAGACCAGGTGAATACAAACTTGGTGAACGTAATGAAGAGGATTTACTAAAGCCGCCGGCCTTCTAGACCAGCTTTAGCCGATCTCTGCTTGGTTGATGTACAGATCAGATCTGTACACATGATCTATTTTCTTTTATACACATTAACTGAATTAGATCGGCTAACACGTTATTATCTTCATATGAGTATCCTGATAGCTGTTTTACTTCATTATTACACTATCGATTCATAACATGACGGAATCGGCTTTTTAGTCGATCTCCGATTATACTGGCTCTTTGAGCCATACAGTTGGAACTATCTGGACTCACCAGTTTGTTCCGCCTTGAGTTACTGATTATATCTGTTTCCTTGTCAACTGCAGGTCAAATTGACTAGCACGCTTGGGTGTTACTGACACTCTCAGACAGGGTTCGAAGCTAGCTGGATCTGCGAGAGCTCTACTGCCTTCAAGGGTCGTTTCCGGCTTCGCTGGTGTGTTGGTCTTAGGGAACCACTTTTTGCGCCAACATCTCCTCAACGTGCTCCTGCACGGGCTCGGCCTCCTGGGGCTCCTCCACGGGCTCCTCCTGCTGGTTCCTCAGCATCTCCACCAGGTGGTGGGGAACACGCCTGCCGAAGGTGAAGTGCTGCAGGTACCTCCTAGCTGGCATGACACGCTTGCAGGTGGTGCACTTGGTGGTCGCCATCTACAAGAATTGAGCGGAGATTAGATCAAAATTTTGCAATAGATATGGGTAGGATATAAGCATAACTTTGTACCAAGTTAAAACAACAAGTAAAAGAGATAAACAAAGCTAAGGTTTGTCTAGTGCTAACTAGGCTTGCGTCCTATAGTCAACAGCTCTTATACCAATTTGTCACACCCAATTTGAAGGATAAAATTGAATGCATAAACTTATGTGCACCCAGGGATCAGTCACACACATAAGCCAACAAATTGTAAAAATTGTATCATAACCAATGTTTATTACATCACGAATAATATATCAAAGTCATTACACAGCGGAAAATAAAGATAACTCTCACGGCAGCTCCATAGCACAGGGACGTCGACTGGTGGAGCATAAGTCTAGTAGTCCTCTGGGTAGTCCCCAATAATATCACCATCTGTTATCCATCTAGGATTTTTATACAAGTATGAAAAATAAACAAGCGTAAGTACATGTCGTACTCAACAAGATTAGCATGGGTTCATGAGGCTCAAGAGGATGACACAGGTTGAACAGCAATTTGCTTTTAATTAATCATCTTTTATGCAATTGGATATCAACAAGTTGAATAAGCCCATAGTTCATGATCATAAGTAAACATAATTAATGAATAGCAATAATAAATTAATAACAAGTCAACATCACCCCAAAAGTAACTATTCCATAAGACGTCCAAGCCGCTCATGACCGTGAGCTCGGCTAGTATACCAGTTTTACACTCTACAGAGGTTGTGCACTTTCACTATGAGCCATGATTCCCATTTGCTCTGGTTAATTACTCCCTTAACACTACCAAGGTGAGTGAGAAGGGTTTCACTATGAAGTCTTTCAAAGTACTCCGTCTAACAAGTTAGGGCCGCTAGGGACCCGGCAAGCAAGTGTAGAGCCCCCCTTCATCGTGGCACAAGGTCACACAGGTTATACATACTCGAATAGGAGCCGCACTATACCCGAGTTGTCAGACCCCATCACGCCTTTCGGTAACCTCTAACAAGCTAGAAAACGTGCCCATACTTGACTAAAACCAGAGCCATGTAGCCCTCATAGTTGCACGGTAAGTCCCGGTGTCATACTTACCGATCATTACCAAAGGTGAAGGATTTAGAGCATCCCAAAAACTATGCTCCAATCCCCTAGTTCCATGTTGCTAAAAGACATCTTTTAATATTATTGCATATTCAGTTAATCAAGTTTACATGATCATGATTCCCACAGCGCGCTAGCATCAACTACCCAATGCATAAACCCATAGGTGACAAGGAACGAGATAACAACACTAGGTAACATCTATGGTTAGCAAGGTAGACACATGCATATGTAATTAATTATTCAGTGAATAGTACAATAAGGTTGATCCATGCTAATACTTGCCTTGATCAGCAAACTCCTGGTGATCCGGGTCTTCAAAGTACTGATCATGATCACCAACGTAATGCTCACCGTCTATACTCGATTCATCACATCAACACACACACATCCAGGGCAATCATGCATAGCAAACAAGACTATTGATTAGAACAATACACCAATAGAGAGAAAACAAATCAAAAAGTTTATAAAACTGATCTACACGTCGCTACGATCACATCGATATAAAGTTTGCACAAATCAGACTTAAAACGGGAAAGATATGAATTAAACAGGATTTACTATAGAATAATAATAGATTAAATATAATCTCGAAATTTAAAGGTGAGTAATATATGAAACAGTGGTACCATCAGATATATCTTTAAATTATGAATCTAACGAAATTTGAATCATTCAAAACGGAGCTAAAACGCGCAAAATATGATTAAAACAGTCACAGTGGCATATCTGTAAATAGCAGAAAACAACTTTTTGATTATACTGAGACAAAATACGCTTTTTAAAGCAGAAAGCGTCAACTAGAGAATATGGCAAGGGTCTACGGGTAGGAGCATTAAAACTACAGGGGCCTTTTCGCAAAAGAAACCGGCGAACCGGTATGGGCCACTGAGGGCTGTTGGATTTTAAATGGATGGATCGGATTAGATGGGAAGGAGGCAGGGTGGCGCACCAGCCTGGAACAGGACCGGCGCGGCGGCGCCATTGCCGGAGATGGGCGGCGCTCCTCAAAATTGACCTACAGGCCACCATAGGACTCGGGAAGAGGTCCGGGAGAGAGGGAGAACGTGTGGGCTCACCTAGCATACTGAGGAGGACAGAAATCGGCTCGGGAGGGTTCATGAGCGGCAGAGGCAAACGACGGGCACCTGTGATGATGGCAGAGGTGTGTCAGAGAGCGAAACAAGAGAAAAAGTGGCTCTGGGCCTTCGGGAGATGAATACGAAGCTGTGTGAATGTCTTACGGCGGGAAAAACACGACGTGCTCGCCGAATTGCGATTGGCGGCAGAAAGCTCCAAGGCGGCGGCTCTGTGTGCTGTGTGGGCGAGGGGAGGCGCTGCTGCTAGGGTTGGGTGGCGACAGCAGGGGTCCGTCCGGGCTTATATAGTCCCGAGGTGTGACGAGCAGGGAGGTTGGATTCGCCTAGAATTTAGGAGATTGAAACGGAATTCGTGCGACCGATGAACCCGGCGCATCCGTTTTCATGCGTGCTGTTGACGGTGGATATACCCTAAAATTTCACATTCAAACACCGTCAACAGGCCTCAGATTCAAGAAAAGATAAACATATCATGAGCATATTTTATCAATAACTAGTTCCACATGTACTCTTAGCTTATGATTGCAGGAAACACTAAATCAGTGCAAAAGTAAGCAGCTAGGGGCTAACTACATGGTTCGGTCGAACCATGATATGTTGCCCCAGGCCACCACCTTTCAACACATTGCATACAACATCAAATAGAGGAGACCAAAGCCAAGGGGGGCCCACCCATGGGTTGGCCGAACTGCCCATGGGGCCCACCTGGCTCTGGTGACTTGGCAGGATCCGTGTGACACTCCAACCAAGTTATTTCATCCATCAGATCAACCCGTGCTTTCATTCAACGGTGGAGATCAAAGGCACATGGATTGAGGCATGAAACGAAGCAACCAAGATAGAACCAACATATGGGGAGAGTCTATGACAGATGGGGACCACGCTGGTGGGCCCAGCCCACCAGGGGTGGGTCGGCCGAACCATAGAAAGTGGGCCCAAGCCACCTGCACACTCCCCGACTAGTGAGGACAGCTTCTAGAAGATCCTGGCTGGGCCCACCAGTCATAGGGGGGTCGGCCGAACCCAACCTGGTGCCCAGCCAGGTCGGTTGGCCTCCACCGACTCCAAGCAAGCTTCCCATGTGCTCAAATTGGCACAGCCGTCCATCTTATGGCGGTTACAAGACGGTGGATCCAAGGGTCGAGAGCTGAGGAGCACACAGATCATTGACGTGGCATCCCTCCACTCTCCACTATAAATAGAGGCTGCCCACTCCTCTTCAAGACACTCCATATGCCATACAACTCAAGGAGCAAGCTAGAGTTCTACTCTTTAGTAGTAGTATTAATCTAGTGTGGGAGTTAGAGTCGAGTCGAGCTGCGCTCGAAGTCTCCGGAGTCGTCTACTGGAGAGTCTGGTATAGCTCTTGTACCTTTCCTTCTGTAAGACTTTATCTTTATCAATATATATAATCTTTACTTTACTTCACTAAGTTCTTACTTAGTCTTTACTATTCTTTATAGTATTGTTGTGTTTTGTCTTATTTTGTACTTGTCTTATACTTGATAGTGATCTTGTCCCAACTCAGCGTGTGTTAGTTCATCGCCTGTCATAGGGTGTTCTAGTTGTTGGTACGCAGCTAGAATAGTGATACTTAGTGTAAGCGTGGTGTAGACTAGATCTTGCCTTTGATTACCGCTTGTCGTACGGATTGTTTGTGGGTGCTAGCAGGTGGTGATAGCCCTGTCTAGTCTTAGTATCCCTCCACGTATTTTAGGCAAGTTCTTAAAAGGTAGGCTCCCATAAGAGTGTAGGCGCTTCGGGTAGAGGTTTTGTCCTCTATTGTCACGCACTACCCCCTGCACACCGGTAGTAAGGTACTATCTTGGAATAAGTCATCTATTTGATAGGATAAGTTATAAGAGTAAAGTAAGTGTCATAGGAGTCTTATACTCACTCGTTGTCCTCCCACCTAGCTATATTCTAATAATTATCTTTTAGTTATCTTAATTCTTGTTATGTGTTGGTGTCATTACCCCTTTCCTCTATTTATCGATTTACCCCCCTACCACTAGTTGGTACTAAGTTGGTATAGAATTAAGGATCTCTCTCTTTTTATTAATTATTCCTAGCAACTGCTTTCCCTTGGGATAAAAATAAATAATGATACCTTGGAATACTCCCGGGTGAAGTGCTATAGCGGTATATTCTGTGCGCTTGCGGAATTATCCAATAGACATAAGAAATACCCTTAGGGCACTTCTGGCGCCGTTATCAGAGATAGCCTAACACCCTGTCTCTGGTGGTTGCGCTAAGAAGTGTCAACAAGCATTTCTGGCGCCGTTGCCGGGGAAAGCATCAGTCTAGGAATATTCATAAAAAAATTGAATCCAGAGTCTATTATTAATTTAGTTATCGATTAGTGTTAGGGGCTTACCCCCGTCTGTGTTTCTCGTTATCGTCAAGCGAGACAGTGCATGAACGGTTTCCAATTGCCGTCAAATTATATTGAAGATCCCGAGCAATTGTTGAGAAGAACTAGACGCCGTCAAGTTCCACCTCAAAGGTTCATCTCAAACCTGAATCCGTTCGAGGAAAGAGGCTCCGTATTATCAACTGAGGAAGCTATGGCCCAAAAGACCATCTCCGAGTTCTCTGCGCCGTCCGTTGACAACATTGCTGCCGGACCGCAGCTCAACTTTGGAGATGCTACCTTTGAGCTCAAGCCTGCACTCATCAACATGGTGCAAGCTAATCCATTCTGTGGAAAGCCACACGAAGACGCCAATGCTCATCTCCAGCACTTTTTGGAGGTGTGTGGGACTTTCACCATCAAGAACGTCTCGGCTGACGCCATCCGTCTTCGCCTGTTCCCATTCTCACTGCTTGGGAAGGCCAAGCAATGGTTCTATGCCAACAAGAGTGAAGTCATCACCTGGGAGAAGTGTGCCAACGCTTTTCTCAAGAAGTTCTTCCCAATGGGCAAAATAAGTGCTCTCCGTGGCAAAATTTCAAGCTTCCAACAACAAGCGGACGAGACGATTCCCGAAGCATGGGAACGTCTCCAGGAGTACATTCATGCCTGTCCTTATCATGGGATTGAAGAATGGCTCCTAATTCAAGGTTTCTACCATGGGCTGACTGGATTAGCCCGTAGTCACCTTGATGCTGTAGCCGGAGTAGCATTCCTACAACACAATATCAAGGATGCTAAGGACCTCATTGAGAAAATGGTTATCAACCAAGGATAGAATGAGGAACGCCTTCAGCCCAAGAAAAGGGGTATGCACACTGTTCATGAGGTGGATATGCTCTCAGCAAAAATGGACCTTTTGATGAAAAAGATCGAGGAAAGTTCCAAGAAGGAACAAGAGGCCATTAGACCCACTGCCACCGCACGAGCAATCGAAGATGATCCATGGTGCAAGGTATGTGGTGGAGAAGATCATTCGGGCAACAACTGTCCTGAGACGAAGGAGGAAGTGAGCTTCATCAACAACAGCAACAACAATGGGTATCGACCCCAGCAACAAGGAGGATGGAACTCGCGCCCCTTCTACCAAGGAAATCAAGGTAACGGTTACAGCAATAATTTCAATAATTCTTATGGTAATCAATCTTTCCTTAAAGATCTTGTCTTAGGCCAATCTAAAATTAATGATAGCATAAACAAGAAAATAATGGCTAATGATAAGATTCTTGAAAATCTTAGTGGGAAAATGGATAGCTTTAACACTGCTATGAAAAATCAATTGAGCTTTAATAAAATGTTAGAAACCCAATTAGCTCAAATAGCAGTAGCTGTCCCATCATTTGGACAAGGTAAGATCCCTGGGAAACCTAAGAAACCAATTGAAGGGGTTAAGTTAATTTCTACGAGGTTTGGTAAGCCTCCGGTTAGGCAAAACCCGGGTTGTCTTCTTGATCCGCCATTCATGGCCAAGAAGAGTGACCCTGGCCATCCTACCATCACCTGCGAGATCGGGCAACACACCTTCAACAACGCCTTCTGCGACCTTGGATCCGGCGTAAACATCATGTCCAAGGTAATGTACGAGAACTTGCTAGGGGGACCCTTGTACCCCACTTTTGTCAAATTACAGATGGCCGATCAATCAATCCGGTTCCCCAAGGGATTGGCAAGAGTCATCCTTGTCAAAGTTCAAGATGAGTACATCCCCACCGACTTCATCATTCTTGACATGGGGGCCGATGACGAAGTCCCGTCATTCTGGGAAGGCCGTTCCTCAACACCGTGAATGCCATCATCTACGTGGGATCCGGGCAAGTCCACTTCCAACTCCCAGGTAATAGAATTAAATGTTTTTTCAATGGCTATAAATCGATGCAACAGGCAAGGAAGAATCTGTGGAGAAACAAGCCACAAAATGCACCCCGCCGAAAGAATCAACCGCCAAGGTCCAAAAAGGCCGAACTGGTAAGTAAGGCTGAGGTGATAAACAAGGCTGACTCCACCGAATCACAAGCATCAACTAAGAAGGAATGGCGAAAGAAAGAGGTGCGATCATCACGGTCTTCGTCTCCGGGACCGATTGAAGCACCCGAAGAATGAACCTGAACTGGAGAGGTCCTGCTCTACGGACCCAAAACATGGAGCCCTTGTTGGTAAGGTAATCATTATTTATCCCATATTTAATTGTTGCATTTCAATTTTTGAATTTTCTTCATTGCATTTCATGTTTAATTTTGGCAATTTATTTCGACAAAATAAAATAAGTAAATGAAAAAAAACTTGAAAAGATCATTTCTGCTCACACCTAAGGTGGTGGGACCACATAGGTGGGGTCGGCCAACCCCACCATGGGGCCCACCCACCTCTGGTGGTGTTGCCCTGGTGTCCTAATCATGTTCCCAAAATTTGAACACCAGCTCCTTTTGAATTTTGGTCGATCATTCTTTTGTCATGACCATTCCCATATTCTTCAAGGAGAATCCAGCACCCACATCAATCCAAATTTCGAAAAGTGGACACTTTGGCATGCATGAGTGCTCCCATGGTCCATGGGAATCACTTTAAACATGTCCCCACTTTTGTCATACACCTTTTACCTTCACAAAACACTAGACAAGGGAATCTCTGAAAATTTCAAAACTTTTGGTCCACCACTAGTCTCTACTTTCCTGGACACACTGTTTAAAGCTGAAAAGGGACAAACCCTGGTTCGGCCGAACCAAGATTTGGCTCCTTTCAAGAAAGTGGAGTTTGAATTCAAATAGATTCCCTGTCCAAATGTAAAAGCATCTCTGATCCTGTAATTATTGGTTCGGCCGACCCATCAATAAAGCCCTGTCGGCAAATTTGAATTTGAAATCACCTAGGTTCCATGTCCAAGGGAGAAAGCAACAAAAACCAGACCATGGGGGGGTCGGCCGAACTAGGCCTAGTGGCCTGGCCACCAGCCCTTCTCCCCCTATAAATACCCTTCCAATGTGTGCTCAAATTCACACTCAAACCAGCTGAATTCTGCCGAGCACACAATCTCCCTTCTTCTCTCCATTTGAGCAAGATCTTTCTCAAGTTTAGCTTAAGTTTAGCCACTCAACCAAAAACCCAAAAATATTGTAGTAGTAGAAGCTTGTCCCACTCTCATCTTTGCTCTCAAAATCTTGTTTGTGGAGGTAGCCATACCCCGCAAGGACTACTAACAGTGGAATAGCTAACGCTAACGCTAACTCTAATCCCTGTTGTCGTAGTGTGTTCTTGTGTTAGCTCATTGTTGCAGGATGAAGAAGTTCTCCTCCGCACTCAAGAAGGCCAAGAGCGTCGTAGGGAGTTCCTCCCGACGACCCCGCCATGATGAAGATGAAGGAAGAGAAGCTCCACCAAGAAGAAGCTTCGAAGTGCCTTCCGAGAGGACGTTCGACCCTGAGAGCGGCCTCATGCTAAATCAAGAAGAGTACCAAAGGTACACCTCCATCCAACACCGAGGGTATGAACATACCGGCATCATCGACACTGTCCTTTTGGACAGCACAGGTATGACCGTGGAATTCAATACTATTTTCAATACAATCGGTTGGGGAAGTTTTTGGGAAATGCAAGAACTTGGAATAGAAAAACTCACCATTGAATTTCTATGCTCTTTACAAGCCACTGAAAATAATGTCTACTTCCGCATGTTTAACCAAGACTATAATTTAACATGAGGAGTTTTTAGCATGGCACTTGGTTTTGATAATGACTGTCATCTAGATCTTGTCAATGCAACAAGAAGATTTGATAAAGCTGAATTTTGGAAAGCTATAATAGGATCTAATGATTGCTCTAACCCTAAAACTGATGAAATTCATAATCCTACTTTGCGCTTGATCCGATACTGGATGGCTATAACTTTTCTTCCTGGCTCTAATGTGCAAGTTCTTTACAATGATAAATTAAAACTGCTGTATGCCATGACAAAGAAAATAAAAGTTTCATCTGCTAAAATATTAGTGCACTTTTGGCTTGGTATTTTCCATAGAAGCGAGCCCATATTCTTCACTTCTTTTATCACTCGCATTGCGGAAACAATGGACTTGCTAGATGGAAAACATTACTTTGAATACATTGCCTCTCCTAGAGAAGTTGTAACCGAAGATTTCTTCATAAGTACTCAAGTCTTGAAAAGAAATGAAAATGGTGATATAAAAATGATTTATCCCGGCCATACAGCCAAAATCTCTCTCCCTTGTGAGAGGCGTCGGTTGTATGCGCTGCGCACGCTAACCATAAATTGGGACCGAGAGGCAAGAAGCCAAAATGTTGCAGGACCAAGAAGGGTGACAAGGAGCATGTCACAAGCCGCTCAATTTGAGCAAGGCGGCACATCACGAGCTGCAGGGAGATATGAAGAAGAAGGCGATGAGGCAAGTTCCATGGACATTTCAAGGTCCACGGAACGGCCTCAACAGCACACTCCAAGAGTACGCACTCCCCGTCCGTCCACACGGGCGAGGGGTCGTCGAAGCCAAGGATTGGAAATGGACCAACTCATCAATGACATGGGCGCAATGCAAATTGAGCAAGATGCAACCTTGAATATGGCACAACAAAATGCTCAACTATTGCAAGCTATCCAAGACGAAGAAGCACAACACTGGGCGGGATGGTTCCAATACTACCCGCCACCACAATGAGCAAAAGGACAAGCTTAGGGGAGATCCTCTCCCCCACCAAGGTAAGTATCCTATCCTATCTATTTACATTATTTTAATTTATTTACTTTAAAAAAAAATGCATAAGATAAAAATTAAAAAATATTTCCCTTATTCCCATATGTTTCATGAATATTTATCCTCCTCATGGAAATGATGAATAGTTGCTCTGTTAATGTTTCTTTAATGCCTACTTTACAACTTAGTATTTCTTTGAGTATGGATCACTTGGCTCATTTAAATCATCATGAACCCGAAAACTTTATGGATGCTAAATGCTAGAACTAAGTCTAAGTTGTTGTGAGATATGATATAGTGAAACAAGAGCTACCATAATATTGTTCTAAGCATGTAAGATTACTGGACATTTATTTCTAAATCAAACAAAACCTTATTGTTCCTCAATGGTGAAAAATTCCTACCACAGCCATATATGTTATACATATCTAAAACCCTCCACTTAAGCTACTTGCTTTGTATTGAGTATTGTCAAGTCTTGTTGACTCTTATTGAGAGTCTTATCATGCTCCCAAGATCAAGATCACGTACACACCATATATACATGCTGCTTCTACGCTAGAAGTACGCAATCACATGCCTTTCATTTCCACTAAATAAATGCTCCATGTGTTAAAGACATAGAAAATCTCTCTTAGTCATTATGGTAGTAGAGACAAAAGGCTATGCAAAATGAAAATAAAAAGAAAGAAAGATGGACACAAGAAAGTCGATCGAAAAGAAAAGAAAAAGATTTGAGCAAGTCTAGGCTCATAAATAAAAGAAAAAATGATAGCCATGTCTCTAAAATTTATTAGAGAGAGATACAATTCAAATAGAGGAACATTATATTCCATCATTATCCACACACTTGCACATCTTGATCTAAGGGCATGACACTTCTCTCTTTGGATCCAAACTTTGACTCTACAACATATGCAAAGTAAGTATGTTATATTCTGTCATTCCTACCTTAAGCTCCACATAAGCCATTTTTAGAAGTAGGATGATAAGGAGAAGGCAACATTTACTTTATGCCTTGGTAAGGAATCATACACCATTAAAGCGACATGAGAGAACCGTATGAGGAACATTAAGTTGTCTTTTGTAAAACATTGCTAAAACCTCCAGTATGAAACTTGCAAAGAATGAGAAAAGTAGTGCTCAAGTTAAACTGTTCTGTCTCTCAACCATCTAAGGCAAAGGGAAAGTCATTAGCCCCATAAAGGACTAAGGTAAAATGGGTGAATTTCTATAGCCAATTTTTCCACTCAAAAGAGAAGTATTTAGTTGTACACATGGTATTGTTGAAACATGAACATTGTAGCAACTCCTGATCCACCGAGGCTAAGTTTAATTATTTGCTCGGGATGAGCAAAGGTTAAGCTTGGGGGATCTTGTTAACGGTGGATATACCCTAAAATTCCACATTCAAACACCGTCAACAGGCCTCGGATTCAAGGGAAGATAAACATATCATGAGCATATTTTATCAATAACTAGTTCCACATGTACTCTTAGCTTGTGATTGCAAGAAACACTAAATCAGTGCAAAAGTCAGCAGCTAGGGGCTAACTACATGGTTCGGCCAAACCATGATATGTTGCCCCAGGCCACCACCTTTCAACACATTGCATACAACATCAAATGGAGGAGACCAGAGCCAAGGGGGGCCCACCCAGTGGGTCGGCCGAACTGCCCATGGGGCCCACCTGGCTCTGGTGACGTGGCAGGATCCGTGTGACACTCCAACCAAGTTATTTCATCCATCAGATCAACCTGTGCTTTCATTCAACGGTGGAGATCAAAGGCACACGGATTGATGCATGAAACGAAGCAACCAAGACAGAACCAACATATGGGCAGAGTCTATGACAGATGGGGACCACGCTGGTGGGCCTAGCCCACCAGGGGTGGGTTGGCCGAACCATAGAAAGTGGGCCCAAGCCACCTGCACACTCCCCGACTAGTGGGGATAGCTTCTAGAAGATCCTGGCTGGGCCCACCAGTCATAGGGGGGTCGGCCGAACCCACCCTGGTGCCCAGCCAGGTCGATTGGCCTCCACCGACTCCAAGCATGCTTTCCATGTGCTCAAATTGCCACAGCCATCCATCTTATGGCGGTTACAAGGCGGTGGATCCAAGGGTGGAGAGTTGAGGAGCACACGGATCGCTGACGTGGCATCCCTCCACTCTCCACTATAAACAGAGGCTGCCCACTCCTCTTCAAGACACACCATACACCATACAACTCAAGGAGCAAGCTAGAGTTCTACTCTTTAGTAGTAGTATTAGTCTAGTGTGGGAGTTAGAGTCGAGTCGAGCTGCGCTCGGAGTCTCCGGAGTCGTCTACTGGAGAGTCTGGTATAGCTCTTGTACCTTTCCTTCTGTGAGACTTTATCTTTATCAATATATATATAATCTTTACTTTACTTCACCAAGTTCTTACTTAGTCTTTACTATTCTTTATAGTATTGTTGTGTCTTGTCTTATTTTGTACTTGTCTTATACTTGATAGTGATCTTGTCCCAACTCAACGTGTGTTAGTTCATCGCCTGTCATAGGGTGTTCTAGTTGTTGGTACGCAACTAGAATAGTGAGACTTAGTGTAAGCGTGGTGCTTAGACTAGATCTTGCCTTTGATTACCGCTTGTCGCACGGATTGTTTGTGGGTGCTAGCAGGTGGTGACAGCCCTGTCTAGTCTTGTTATCCCTCCACGTGTTTTAGGAAAGTTCTTAAAAGGTAGGCTCCCATAAGAGTGTAGGCGCTTGGGGTAGAGGTTTTGTCCTCTACTGTCTCGCACTACCCCTGCACACCGGTAGTAAGGTACTATCTTGGTATAAGTCATCTATTTGATAGGATAAGTCATAAGAGTAAAGTAAGTGTCATAGGAGTCCTATACTCACTCGTTGTCCTCCCACATAGCTATACTATACTAGTTATCTTTTAGTTATCTTAATACTTATTGTGTGTTGGTGTCATTACCCCTTTCCTCTATTTATCGATTTACCCCCTACAACTAGTTGGTACTAAGTTGATATAGACTTAAGGATCTCTCTCTTTTTATTAATTATTCCTAGCAACTGCTTTCCCTTGGGATAAAAATAAATAACGATACCTTGGAATACTCCCGGGTGAAGTGCCACAGTGGTGTGCGCTTGCGGAATTATCCAATAGGCATAAGAAATACCCTTAGGGCACTTCTGGCGCCGTTATCAGAGATAGCCTAACACCCTATCTCTGGTGGTTGCGCTAAGAAGTGTCAACAAGCATTTCTGGCGCCGTTGCCGGGGAAAGCATCAGTCTAGGAATATTAATAAAAAAAATTGAATCTAGAGTCTATTATCAATTTAGTTATCGATTAGTGTTAGTGGCTTACCCCCGTCTGTGTTTCTCGTTATCGTCAATCTAGACAGTGCTTGAACGGTTTTAAATACCGATGTAGCATTTTACCTGGAGGTTTTAAATATCGTATCCACAGGGAATAGTAGGTGATAATGACCAAGACTATAGATTTAACCAACAATTCGGCTAGATAATATTAAGAAAGAGGAAATAGCTATTGACTATCTAGTTCCAACAACCGGTAAGCTTTGTATAATACTGTTCTAACTAGGCAGTGACCTAAATAAGAGCAGAAATCAGAGTTCTCTCCTACCAAGCACTTATACACCTATCGATCCTATCAATGGAAAGTGGACTACAGAGGACTCAACGTAGCTGTCACCTACGCGAACTACCCCTATCCGGCCAATCAGAGGACATTCACAAGTAAACCTAGCCTAGGCACCATGCCTACACTACGAAATACTACTTCAATCTATAGGGTCCTAAAGATCAAACCACTCAATATGAGTTGTAAAGTTAAGAACAAATAAGAACAATTACTTACTTGAATTAGAATGTTGAATACAAAGTACCTCAGAACGCAGCTCCGGGAGAGAAAGCTGAATCCCGAAGAATACAGCCACGAAGAAGCACCGACAAGCCGGAACTCCTCCAGAATCTCTACTCTCCTACTCTATCTCTCTAATCTCTAAACAAGACTAGATCTAGAAGAACTAGTCTCTCCTAATTGCTACATCTAGCCCTAACTGGAGATATTGAACTAAAGCTCAGGAATAGAGGATGCCTCCAGGGAGGAGGTCTGCCCCTTTATTTATAGCCCGGTGGGATGAACGTGCTCCGCAGGATCAAACCGACTTAACCAAGAGCTGAGATGACTCCTCATAGGCGGTGGAGGAAGACTTCGGAAGGCGGGGCCAAACCCTAGCAGGGGGCGCCGGCCATCCCCACCTAGAAGGGTCCGGGGCCACAGTTGCTCGGGTGTCTTCTGGATGCTTCTAGGGTCCTGATGACGATGTTTGCCTTCGCGGTCAAGTTTCATGTTTTTTACGCACTTTAATCCCTCTTTTACGCTTTTCTGGAATAATCCCTGGAAAATACAGAATATGCAAAACTCGTGGAAATTGTCAGTTAAAACCCTAGACTAGTGTGTATTCATGTGTCCTTTCATGTATAAAGTTCTAATAAAAGTTGACGTTATCCACCGTCAACAACTCCCCCAAGCTTACCTTTTGCCAGTCCCTTGGCAAACAACCTAAGCCTAATTACTAATATATTTGGATCAGGAGTTGCTACAATGCTTTCATGCCTTCCAAGTACACATGCTTTCAAACAGAAATTCTCTTCTGGATTAGACAAAACTACTCTAATTCTCGAACTTATCCATTTTACCTTTAACTATGGAGCTTTACAGCTTCTACATTAGTCTTGAGCAATCTAAAGACAGAACAATCAAGTCAAGCACTATGTCTAAAATTCTTCACAGTACTATTATTCTGGAGTTTTGCAAATTTTCAAAATAAAACTCAGAGCTTAATTGTATGACACCCTCAAGTCCCTCAGTATCTGTAGTATTAATGGATCTCACCGAGGCATTAATGATGTTATGCCTTCCTACAACTAAGGAGTGTAGTGGAGCTTACAGGAGTGGCAATAACAAGGATGAGCATACTTGTAGTTCATATATTGTAAAGTCAAACAATGGATCCACAGAGAGTCAAGGCATACAATCAAACCAAGATGTGCATGTGTATGGAATATGGGGGATAGGTGTATATATGGTATTTAGTGGGTAATTCTAATTCTACTTTTGCTCTTTGAAAATAATTCCCTCCTTTAAACTTACAACTTTTCGCAGGAAAACATGGGCTATCTTTATTCTATATTTTTTTCTTTCTTGCTCTCTCTTTTTTTTATCAGGGAGGCGGGCATCTAAGTACCCATTGTTTTAATTGCTAGGACACATGTCCATATTTTACTCCCTTTTCTTTTTTTCAATACTTTTGCATAGCCACATGCATCCTTTGAATATAAATAATTGGAGAGATAATGATAAGAACTTAGAGCAATTAAACTGGGGCTGTCCTATGGGGTATATATTTTTGGGTGTTTACTCCTAGTGTAGGAGAAAACATTTTTAAGGTGGATCTGGATAAAAGTGGAAGATGGTTGCGCTTACGCCTAGGGTAGGAGTAATGCAAATGTGGGTGGAGTGTGTAAGTGATCTTGGTTTTAAAAGCATGACAAAACTCTCATAAGGTATACAACAAAGGTTGACTAAACTCAATGCAAAGCAAGCAGCATGAATAAAAGTTTTCCTAACTCTAAATGTATTACATATGGCTTTCGTAGGAATTCAAACTTTGTCATACAAGAGCTCATCATGTAAGATTTTAAATTTTCAAAACAAATCTCCAGAACTTAGTAATGCTAGGAATAAGATAAATAGCAGCTTAACCTTCATGAATTATATCAATCAATTACCTAGACTTAGCTCAAGCTTATGCCTCCACAAGTTTCAGGTTCAGAGTAAATTCTTAAGTCAAATTAGTAGTATCTAAAACTCGGGAGAATTTGAGGTTAAAAACTAGGCACTTGAAAGGAATTATGGCAGAGCAACTATTCATCATCTAGAAGACAAAATTTTAATGTTCTCTAGTTTTTTATTAGACTCTGGACACACTCTAAGATTATACCTTAATAGATAACTAAGTATTTTTATTTGGTTTTGATTTGTTATTCATCTTTTTATATCTATTAACTAATGGACTCACAAAAGACTCTAAAGACATGGACCTTCATGTGCCCATATATTTTTGGCATTTTTAAATTTTCCTATGATACTATTGTGAACCTTCATGTGCTCACATATTTTTGGTATTTTATGACTATATAAAATAGACTGGATAATCGCCTAGGTATAGTTACCTGATAACTAGGGAATGCTCCTCCCCCAAGCTAGATGTTTGCAATATTTGGCGTTGATGATCTTTAGAGCAAGCTTGTCAGCAACAGTCCTAGTGGGCTCCACTGATGGACTCACCCCTCCGTCATAGTGTCATTCCTTATGGCAAAGGTGCGGGATTTAAAGTCTACCATTAGGACTTTTTCTCCACTCTTGTGTATTTCTCCGTCTTATAGATGGAGGTCTTGATGGTTGCACCCCTTGTGATGATGATGTCGCTTTTATCCTTTTTTTGGCCAGCAAGTTGGAGTAGAGCATTAATGGTTGGATCTGGCAGCATCTTGCTCAGTGTGCATGTTCACAGGACTTCCACTGGTGGAATTTTGGGAATTAACAAACTTTGCTCGAAGTGTTGTCCTGTTTGCACAACCAAGATAGAGATTAAGTGCATGGGTTCTGCTGGTGGAAAAACACCAACAGAACCAAATCTATCTTTATTCATTATTCTTTAGGCACATTGAACAAGACGAAGTTGGTGTTGCATAATTTATTTACGTATAACATGAGAGGTAAGATCAGACGATTAAGCATTTAATGTTGCATTTAAGTTCATATGGTAGAAAAGATTTAAATTGCTTAACCAATGGAAGGGTTGTCTATCTCTACATAATATATAAATTTTCAATGAGTATGACTATCATCTTCCAAAGATAGAATACAATGTTTTAGCACATTTGGTTAAGACTGAGATCAAAAGAATGATGCCATGAACAATCTTAAAGGGCAAAGCATGTTGAGTTAATTAGGATAATCAATTGAAGCTGTAACTCTAACATATTTGTGTCTTTATTTATCTGCATTCCAAGGTCAAGAGGAAAATAGTGACCACTTACCTTAAGATATTACCTTCATTATTAGAGCATGATGGCACTAAGTAATGAAGGGTTGATGGCTGGTGGTCCTTTCCTTCTCTTGCATCTTGAGTTGTTCATGAGCATCCTGTCTCCTTTGTTGCTTATCCTCTTTGCCATCTTTTGCTTCTCTGATCTTATGACACCTTGTCACTCCATTCATTATTATGCCTGCAACAGATTAGTGGACAACACATACCCGAAGGAATGTACAACTTTGGAACATAGGTTGTTTTTCCAGAATTTTATCATGTTCCATCTATGCTACTAAGAAGATAGTGTTGATATTATGTTAGCATAGATCATGTTCTATACCGGCATGACTTGAGTCCAAGTAACTTGCAGCAGAAGATAAAGTGAATTAATCATTAATACTCATAGTTCATCCATCCATAATGAATGAGCTATGTCTTCCTCTGCAAAGTTATTGAAGTTTAGCATGTGTCCTGTCTCATCTCTGATTTGAATTTATCTCGTGACTTACCCAAATTAAATTGGAAGTTTTCCGCAAGGGTTAGTCTAACAAAATATCCAATGTCTACTACAGCGTATGAGCGGCTCAAAAATCAACCTAGACACCACGTCCATTTGACTTAGGAAGGCATTTTAACCTAAGCACCACGCTTAATTCAAAAAGCCTTTGAAAGTAAAATCATCACACCTCTTGGTTCGGAAATCAAACTGAACACCTTGGCTAATTATGATTCCAGAAAACAGTTTAAACTAAGCACCATGCCTAATTTAAAAGGTGTATGAAATTTCTCCAAACCTTAAGTATACTATAGCGAACAAAGGTAACATGGAAGTTTATAGAGAGTTATGCAAACAGAGATGAAAGAGCATGATCATTGATTAACAATTTTAACATGGATTGACAAGGTAGAGACAACCAATATTAGCAACATAAGATTTTCTAAATAAGCCCATTCCCCCAAGCTTGAAATTCGCAAGGCAAAGTTAAGTTTGGATGGATTAATGTTGCATGATGATTGGTTGGTCATACCTGGTGCTATCATTCTTTTACTTCAAGCCTGGAATGGTTAGTGACAAAAATACCCGAGGGAATATTTTCATAATTATAACTCAATGCTCAATTCACAAGGGCATTATAGCAAAAGGTACAAGCTCACGTTATTTTTCAAGTCGCAATTTAAGACACAAAGTCATTCTTGGGAAACCTTCTAATTAGAGGTGGTTTCTCCTAGGACACCCACCTTTGTGCACCTATATCAAGACTCACGAGATCTACAATATTTATGATAAACATATGCATCTACAACCACCCTTTCAATAAATTTATGAACAGGTAGAATAAGGGGGTTGAAGATCTCGTTTGGGGCAATGCTAGAGAGACCAAATAATTCAGGAGTTTTCTCATATGAGTATGGATTCGAAGTGGTGTCAATGAAATAATTCCCATGCTCATCGATATGATCTCCCTTTTCAAACTCCAAGGGGGTTTCTTCATGGATGTCTGTAGGCAAAAAGTTTGTCTTTGTTATTTCATGCCTATGACATTCATTGGATATTTTATTTTCTAGGATTTCCCATGGATTGGTGTCTCTAAGATTGGTTTTGTCTAAGGCTTTCTCTAAACTTGGATGAGTTATGTTTATTACATATATTGATTTAAGCTCACCATATGAATCTAGACCAAGTTTAGATGCTAGCACTAAGGTTTCGTCTTCTTCCAGCCATTCTTTGACAATAGCATATGTATTTTTCATATGTTCTATGCATTCCTGCCATTGTCATAGCTCTTCTTGGTCATTGTTGATGGCTACTAACACCTCAAAATACCGTCAAAATAACAAGATAAAGGTGACAAAATCCATGGAAAAGATGCATATTATGTTTGAATTTTACTCGGTTCCACTTGTACTTGGGGAATTGTGAGTGCAGGTACAAAACAGGTGAAAATAAAGCAAACCTAGGCACATATGAGCAATGCAAATGATGGGAGACAGGCAGGAGCCAAGTCACAGGGCGCCCGCCCCCCTCCTGGTGCAATTTACACCCCTGCCACATCATGGATCCGTGGCTTGTCCCTCCAAACAAGTTATGGCACGTTGATTCATCATCAATGGCTGAGAAATGTTGCACTTGGATCCGGGAGCCCTCTGGACAGGGCACCCGCCCTGTCAGGATGGCCTGTCACGACACAATCTGAGGGAAAGGCTCCTAAGCCCTTGCAACTATCCATTTGATGTCGGTTTTCATCCAAGGGAGATCAAGTGATGAGCCAACAATTCATGGGCCCACGTGTCATCCCCTACGGGCCACAAACCACCTTTCCAAGCAAGAACCGACGTGCCAACCGACTTGGGAGAGTAATGGAGGGCCGTCGGATGCGAAAGGTTCTGGATCATAGGGTGGCCGCCCTACCCACCCGGGCGCCCGCTGCCTCACATGCTCTGAACCGACTTCAACCTCCCCTACAAGTACCCCAGGGACCCCTAAACACTATAAATAGGTGTTAATGGCTCATTTGTAAGCAGACTATGAAGCTTAAGTGAGATAGATACTTAGATACAGAAGATAGTCTCAAGTAGAATGTGTACTACCTCTACACATTAGAGAGTGAGAGAGTCACTTCTCTGAAGATAAGAAGAGGAGTTCGAGGAGGAGCTGGGCTTGTCGGCAACTTCTTCTATGGTGCACCTCTGCGCTTCTTTATGGCAATAAAGTCCCACTTCCATATTTAATTATTGTTATACTTTAAGCATTTGTTTGCTTGTCTCGCTGCTTGGTTAGAGTGCTCTAGTTCTTGGATCCGAATTAGAGTAGTAAGTTTATAGATTAAGCGCGGTGCTTAGGCTATATCTTACTCGTGAGTGTGGCTAGGCCCATGGATAGTAGTGGTAGGTTCTAGGTGGTGAAAGCCCTAGGATCCTCTGGATTCCACCACGTTCGGCCTAGTTTTATCATCGTAGAGCTTTGGGATGTACCGTGCCTAATCAGTCCTACCCTGGGCGAGTTTAGGACTTTGCATGCTCGCAGTAAACAAGTCTTGGTATATCATATAATTATTTGGGGCTATCATTCAGAACTTCTCTTTCTACCATATCCTTAGATCTCGTCTCTCTTCACACACGTTCCCTGTGGATTCGATATAACCTGGGACTACTCCTACATCTGACAGCCGTGCGCTTGTGGTCATTTTCGTGTGCCACCCCAGGTGTTAACAAGGTTTTCTGGCGCCGTTGCCGGGGAACGGTAGCTGATTTAGTGAGACTAAGATCTATATTTATCCCTATCTATCCTTTATGGAAGAATTATCTATTTTCCAATTCGCTGCTCCCAAGAGTACGCAATTGGAACCACCTTCAGAATCTCAACCTATTCTTACCGATGGGTATGAACTGCGGCCTAGTTTCATAAGTATGGTATGAGAAAATACTTTCTCAGGAAATGAGAAGGAAAACCCATATACTCATTTGTGAGAATTCGAGCAATTGTGTGCATGTCTGAATATTCCAGGCATGTCACATGAGACCCTTAAGTGGAAGTTATTTCCATTCACTTTGACGGGAATAGCCAAACTGTGGTATGCTCGGACCGTAGGTGGTGTAAATGGAGAATGGGAAGAATTGCGCACACAGTTTACCTTAGCCTTCTTCCCAGTAACCCGAGTAACCCAACTCTGACTCGAGGTGCTCGCTTTCCGTCAACAGGAAGGGGAAACCTTAGGTGCTGCCTGGGCTCGATTACTTGATTTAATCAATTCTGGACCCGACCTAGCCATTCCAGACCAGGTACTATTTTAGCACCTGTATGTTGGATTATGAAAACATGATGCTCATCATCTTGATTTAGCATCCGGAGGTTCATTCCTTCATCTTTCTACACTTGGTGGTAGAGACATTCTTAAGAAAATCCTACAGAACACCGAAATCCATGATGAGTTTCCTAGAGAAGAAGCTAAGCCTTCAATTTCCAAAGAAACTAAACTTTTAATCGAACCTCCCGAAAACAAATCTAAAACTCTAGAGGAGAAAGAAGAAGTACCCTTAGAATTCTTATATGAAATCGAAACTGATATATTCGAAGACTTTGGGAAAGCCTCAAATTACTTGACCCAGCCTAAACCACCTTTGAAATCATCCTTCGAATCTCCTAACGAAGATCTTGATCATCAAGATATGCAAAATCTTTCTACTGTCATGAGCCACGAGTGGACTACTGGAGCCAAAGTATCAAGAAAGGTTTCTCGCATAGACAATATGACCAACAGGATAGAATGTAGATTTAATGGAGATCATATTTCAGCCTCTTATGATCCTACTTTTGGAATAAACATGATGTCCAACACTTTTCTATCTGAGAAATTCTCAAACATTATCCTTCAACCTACATCTCAATGCCTCAAAGACCCCGATGGCGACATTATACAGAGCCAAGGTATTGCTAAGATAATCCCTTGCCACCTTAATAATACGGGCGTACTCTTGGACTTCTATATCTTTGAAACCACTAGATTCAAAGTTTTTATGGGACAACCTTGGTCCAACATAGCTTATGAAGGGTCAACCAAAGGAAAGGTTGATATCAAATTAGGGAGGGAAAGGTATGCTTTGCCTATAACTTGTGCAATAAATTCTATTGCCGAGCATCCTCCTGATCCAAATCCTTTGGAACAAGTCGTAATAGCTAATCATGAAAAACTAGCCCAACCAAATAAGAAGAAGAATCTGAGTCATTTATAGAGGAAGAAGCTCCAGACAATAATACCTATCACCTAGACAAATTTGAAGAGCCATCTATGACACCAATTGAGCTTAAACCTCTACCAGACAGGCTTAAGTATGTCTTTCTTAACAATAACCCTGAGACCCCTGTCATAATCAGTGATAAATTATCCACAGAGGAAGTTGAGAGGCTTATCATAGTTTTAGAAAAGCATCACTCAGTCTTTGGCTATTCACTACAAGATCTAAAAGGCATCAGTCCAACTGTCTGTACCCATCGAATTCCAATAGAATCTGATGCCATTCCATCTCGTGAGCCCCAAAGAAGACTCAATAATGCCATACGTGAGGTTGTCAACAAGGAAGTGTTGAAACTTCTGCATGCAGGCATTATTTATCCAGTCCCTTATAGTGAATGGGTGAGCCATGTGCAAGTAGTTCCTAAGAAGGGTGGCATGACCGTCATAAAAAATGATAAGAATGAACTCATACCGCAATGCACTGTTACGGGATGGAGAATGTGCATAGTCTATAGGAAACTCAACAAGGCTACTAAGAAAGATCACTTTCCACTTCCTTTCATCGATGAGATGTTAGAGAGATTGGCCAAACACTCATTCTTTTGCTTTCTGGATGGATATTCGGGATACCATCAAATCCCAATCCATCCTGATGATCAAAGCAAAACAACCTTTACATGCCCGTATGGAACATATGCTTATAGGCGCATATCCTTTGGACTTTGCAATGCACCTGCATCATTCCAACGTTGCATGATGTCCATATTCTCCGACATGATCGAACAAATCATAGAAGTTTTCATGGATGATTTCTCCATCTATGGAAAATCATTCGATGACTGCCTAAAAAATCTAGACAAAGTCCTACAACGCTGTGAAGAAAAACACTTAGTACTCAATTGGGAAAAGTGCCACTTCATGGTACGAGAGGGAATTGTCTTGGGCCAACGAATATCGGAGCGTGGGATAGAAGTGGACAAGGCTAAAATCAGTGTAATAGAGCAACTTCCACCACCCACGAATGTTAAAAGAGTAAGAAGCTTCGTAGGCCATGCAGGTTTTTATAGGAGGTTTATCAAGGATTTTTCGCAGATAGCTAGACTTTTGACTAGCCTTCTAGCTAAATGTAATACCTCTGGTATTACTGCTTAATTAATCTACCATGTCATCATTTTTATTATTAATCATCTGCATATGATTATGCTTAGGGCCCCTAGAGTGATTTGATTTCATTTAGTATTGATTGTGTAATTAAGTCCTCAATCAAAAATCAAAAATAAAAATTAAATAGAAATAAAATTAAGCCCTAGAGTTGACCTAAAACCTTAATTCAAAATCTATAAAGAATCTGATGAAAGTGTCTTAATGAAATTTGTAGAACTTTTAAAATGGAACAACTTTTAGTTTTGGAGATTTTGAAGTTATATTATGGAAATTCAAATTAAACTCAAATTAGTATGCTGATATTTAAATTTGAAACTTCAATTTCAAAAATATTGAGAATCTTCCAAACCTCCCTTAATAGAAGTTGTCAAGCTCTCTAAGTAGAACAACTTTCATGTTGACCATTTTTCAAGTTCTTGAGAAAAATCAAAAGTAATTTTAAAATTTCAGTTTGAAATTCAAACCCTACTTTTACCCCTTTTGCTGTAGTTTGAAAATTTGACCGATTTTGAATTTGTTGTCAAAAGCAAAAATTATCTACATAAAATTCTCTGCAACTTTGGTATTCAGCATTTCCTTTGATTCGGCCGGTATGGAGATCAATTTGAATCCAATAGCTTTTGACCTAGTGACCTACTACTGTAGCTACGGGAGGGTTCCCCTGTTCTTCTTCCCCCGTACGCGCGCGTGCGCGCGGCACGCGCCGGCTGTCGTCCGGCCGTCCCGGGGCCCGGCCATCGCCGTGTCGAGCTCTGGGGGTACCCGGACTCATCTGGACCTTATCCTCTCCTTCCCGGACACGTTAAAAGGCGAGGGGCACCACTTCTTCTCCTCCCTCCTCCACTCTCCCACTCCGGTGAGCTCTCGGTTCTTGGCCAAATTGTCCACCATCGATCCGCCCTTGCCCGATTCGTCGTACCCACACGCTAGACACCTCCTGGTGCACCATTTGGACCCAGCCCGGCCACTGTTTGCCATCGAAGATCAGTGCACGACGCGTTCTTCTCCCTCACGGCCGGCGGAACGCCGCCGTGGTCCGTCTCTCCGAGAACAGCCCTCCTCGGTGAGCCTATTCCCTTACCGTGGAGCGTTCCAGAGCCCTTGTTCCTTCTTGAGACTCATAAGTTAGACGGTTTTGCTTTTGGTTTACAGTAACCGCCGGAACGACGACCTCGCCTTTGATGCTCGCCGCCGAGCTCACTGTCTTCGTCCACCGTGCCTCTCCGGTCGTCCTCTGCCCCGTCCAGCTAGTACACTAGCCTTTGGTGAGCCTCTGGATTCTCCTTCCGCACTTCTATTTAATGCTACCGCAGTCTCGTGGTCGGGACAGACTCACCATACCACCGCATCCGCCATGGGCGGGTTGGTGCTCGTCGGAGGCGGCTAGAGTAGGGGCTAGGTGTTTAGGACTGTTCGCTAGGCTTAAGGGTAGGTGTAGGGTCATTTGGCTTCGCTGCGGCAGTCGTCGGCGGCGAGTTCTGCGGCGGCCTGCCGCGCGCGCTCGCTTCCAGGGGCACGACGAGAGGTGGGAGGAAGAACTGACAGGTAGGCCCAGCCTGTCAGCGTCCCCGTGATGAGGCGCGGGAGCGCGCGGGCGCGGGCGGGCCGTGCTGGGCCGCTAGTGGCTTAGTGGGCGGGCTCGGGTTGGATTTGTTTTCCATTTTCCTGAGGAATTTTAGTAAGTTTTTCCATTTATTTTTTTAAGGAATAGTGCTGGGTTTTCACATTTTTGTATAGATTAATTTACTCTATTATTAATTGTGAAAATATTTGAGTATGCTCTCTGAAATGTTTATTATTTTATAAAAATATTAAAAATGTGTTTTGAGCACTTTCTATACGAACTGAAAATCAGCACATTAATTAATAAATGGAACTTTGATGATTTTTAATAAATTCCTTGTAAGTCCAAAAATCATGAAACTTATTTTGGTACTGTTTTGCAATAAGTACTCTCTATTGGTGAGGTTTGCCGTCAAATGGAAATAATTTAATTAATTATTAATTATATGCTTGGTTAATTGATTAATAAAATAAATAGGAAACTTTGGTGATTAGGGTTTGATGTGGATTTCGGATTGATTGTAGTTCTAGGTCAAACACCCTTATGACCTAGGGCACCTTAGCCTAGTATGGTTATGACTAGGTGATGAAGTACAATTATGCTTGAATTAGGTATTAATTATTCTGGAATTTTGCATTTGTCATTTCATGTTGCATCGTATTAAAACATTCATCATTGCATGCGTATAGTGACCGAGGAACCGGAGGTAAAAGTGAAGGCAGTCACTGAGGAGATTGTTCCCGAGGTTGTTCTAGATTTTTGAGATCTGTGGTACTGGTCCGGATCCGACAATTCACGCAATTCAAGGCAAGCTCCGGTGCATTCAGCCCTTCCTTGTGTTATAAAAATTTTATCACCTTGAGTTAAAAATTGCATTAGGTGGATAGGAGTTGATTGTCACCTACTTACTGCATGACCTGCCTTGATATATAACCCCAAAACCTATTTTAAAATGAAAATGTTTGAAAATGGTTAGCCCTGCTTGTTAAAGTTAGTTTTGCATAAAATACTATTTTCTGAGCTATGATGATATACTAATGATGAATATGAATTTGCAACCGTGCGGGTGACTTGCACTTGGGTTAGAGTCCCAATGTATTGTCATCGATGGATTGGAAACCATTCGGTTGGCTTTGTACCTTGGGTTAGAGTCCCGATGCACTGCCGCCGCCGGAAAATGGAAATGAAAATGAGTCCGTTCGGATGGATGTGCACATGTGGCGGCGTTCCCATGTCTTGTCACCGACGGGCACGGATTTGGAACCGTTCGGCTACTTTGTACTTGGGATAGAGTCCCAATGCATGGTAACCAACGGAAAAATGCTTTAGGGACCGTTCGTTGTCGGCCTGCTGGATCGAGACTTTGCAAATAGCCACATACTACGGGAAGCCTCTGACTCCGGTGGCTCTACTGCTGGAACCGACTACCACGCACTGGGAGTGAAGAGATGGCGAGAGTAGCGTGTACCCTCGTGGCCGGCGTGCCTGGAGACTAGAGGAGTACTGTGCTCTCGGGTGGCGCAGGACCGGTTCCGGGGTACGAAAAGCCATGGTAGGCGGGGTTGGCATATGCAAGCTTAAGTGCTACATATGCAGTGTGGATAGGGATCCCCAGCTGGGTACTTTCTGGATTCGAATCGATGTTGCTCCTCGGTTAATGGAGACTTGATCCACTGACTTACACCGAAAAGTGGTTCGGAACTAGGTGTTTTTGAGAATGATTATGCAATTGAAAAAATGTGACATATGAGAAGGAATATTGGAACTATGGTTATGATTAAAATAATATTGAGATGAAATATTGAAATAGGATAGTGATGCTTTTCTGCAAAACTCTTGAACTCTTGCTATAGCCTTACCTCGACTCCCCTCAGCCTGCATTCCTGAGTCTAATTTTACACCTTTTGTCGGGTAAGTCTTGCGGAGTACCCCAGTACTCAGGGTTTGTTAACCCCTGTTGCAGGAAGTCAGCAGCCGGAGGTCTGTCTTGCTCCTTGCTGTGTGATACTCGTTTGTGAAGGAAATGATGATGAGTGATGTTGGACCCTTGGGCAGGGTTCGTATTATTATGTGTATCTGCTACCCTGATGCTACTTCTATTTAGGTATAGATTGTAATAACTATACTTGAATTTATATTTGAACATCTGGTTTGTAACCTATGTACTATGAAGTCTTCCGCACCTTTGCTCTGATGTATTTTATTATGAAATGTTGTAACCCTGTAATGGTTTCGCAATGGGATCCTGTCGGAGAATACGGGGGCTTATGTAGCCCGGCAGAGCTGTCTAGGTCATCTAGAACACGGGCCCGGCTGTCAGAGGTCATTAGTGACAATGACAGGTGCCCGTGGGCCATATGATTTAGGCGGTTCTGTTACACTAAAGACATTCCTTTCAATTTTGATGATAAATCTCTTCAATCCTTTTACGTTTTAAAGAAAGCTCTAGTTTTGGCTCTAATCATTCAACCCCCTGATTGGAACCTGCCTTTCGAAATCATGTGTGATGCTAGTGATTTTGCTGTGGGAGCCGTCCTTGGTCGAAATAAGGAGAAAAAGCACTATGCTATCTCCTATGCTAGTAAGACCTTGACAGGGCCCCAGCTTAACTATGCAATCACAGAAAAGAGCTTTTAACTGTTGTCTTTGCAATAGACAAGTTTAGATATTACTTGGTAGGAGCCAAGGTGATTGTCTACACCGACCATTCTGCCTTGAAATATCTACTCACCAAGAAAGATCTAAACCCCGCTTGATCTACTGGATCTTACTCCTTCAAGAGTTTGATCTAGAAATCAGGGACAAGAAGGGAGTGGAAAACTCCTTAGCAGACCACTTGTCTTGTTTGCAAGGCCAAGACCAAGACAACCTTCCTATAAATGACTTCCTTCGCGATGACACTCTTCTAAGGGTGACTAATACCAATCCATGGTATGCCAACATTGTGAACTTTATAGTCACTGGCTATGTTCCGCCAGGAGAAAATAGGAAGAAGTTATTTTACCAAAGCCGGACTCATTTATGGGATGACCCCTATCTCTATCGCGTCTGTGCTAATGGGTTGCTTAGAAAATGTGTCCCTCTGGAAGAAGCAACTAAAATAATAGAAAGGTGTCACTCCGCTGAATACGGATGACATTACGGAGCCTTTCGAACACATGCTAAAATCTGGCAGAGTGGATTTTTCTGGCCATCTATGTATGAAGATACAAAGGACATTATCCGACGATGTGCCCGATGCTAGAAACATGGCAACATTAGTACCCGAGATGCCATGCCACTTACAAACAATCTACAAGTATAGCTGTTTGATGTTTGGGGAATAGATTACATGGGACCATTCCCTAAATTTGGTCATTTTGAATACATCTTAGTGGCAGTGGACTTTGTGTCCAAATGGGTAGAAGCCATGCCTTGCCCCTCAGCAGATGCCAAAAATGCCAAAAGAATGTTTGAAGAAACCATCTTCCCTAGATTCGGAGTTCCTAGATGTTGGCGCAAAAAGTGGTTCCCTAAGCCCAACACACCAGCGAAGCCGGAAACAACCCATGAGGCAGTGAAGCTCTCGCAGATCCAGCTAGCTTCGGACCCGGTCTGAGAGTGTCAGTAACACCCAAGCGTGCCAGTCAATTTGACCTGCAATTGACAAGGAAAAAGATAGTAATCAGTAATCACAGGGCGAAACTAACCGGTATGCCCAGGTAGTTCCAACTGTATGGCTCGAAGAGCCGATGTAAATGGGAGATCGACTAGAAAGCCGATTCCGTCATGTTATGAACCGATTGTAGCGAAACATGCATTATAACTCAAGTTAACCGATTCAGACATGAATTCAATGATACATACTTGCTTTAGACAGAAATATGCTATAAGAGATGTAGTCACAGCAAACTAACATGATCATAAGATGTCTCAATGTAAAACAAGAAGAAATCGGCTATTTCGGCCGATTTAGTGTATACGAGCAACATACAAGCCTATAAAACAGACAATGTTTCAACTCTCCGGCTAATAGATCTAAATCACAATCTTGCAACAGTGGAGATCGAGCGGATCGAGGCAGTCATGATGAAGTTGCAACTTAAATCCGTTAACCTTTGAATCTAGACAATGTTTACTTTATTACTTGAGTGCGACCCGGATCTAATCTAGATCCAAAATACAATCGGCTAGTGCAAAGCATTCAATATGAAACGAATGGCAAGCATAATTCGTTGAACATATAAATCTATTAGATACAAGCCGATGCATATGGATCAAGACGGGCAAATTGATGATTGCTTTAAATAATAAACAATAAACATAAGCAACATCGGTAACTTAATGAATCCAGCTAAACTGCCAAATTTAACTAGAGCCGATAACTAATCCATGCATGCAAACTGTCTTAATCTATAGCCTGTCCACTGGATGACGTTAACTAATAGATTAATCAAGCAAACAAACACGAATCGATAACTAATCCGCGCGTGAAAACCGTCCTAATCTGCATCTCGTCCACCGGATGACGGTTAACACAGATTGATCGGGTAAACCAGCGTGAATCATCCTTGACTCACTGTGCTTCCCGCATCCACCGGATGACGCCAAAGAAACAGAGCTTAGCAAGGACCCTGGTCCGCCATGCTTCCACGTCCACCAGATGACGCTAAAAAGACATATTTAGTAGGGGGTTGACGATACTTACAAGCAAGCCTGCGTCCACCGGATGACACCCAGCCTGGATAAAGTAACTCGACAGACTCGACTGACTCTAGGGTTTGTTGGCCGGAGATGAAAGTTGTGTTGTATTGATGTTGTTGTATATTTTACAATGGCTGAGGGCTTATATTTATACCCTGAGCGTAGGTAGAGTCCTAGTCGAATTACAACTCATCAATAGATAAGGAACTAACAAACTATCCTATATCTAAGGTAACTTGGAGTCACATCTTCCCTTTCATAACGGACTCCGATCGTGATCGCATCTTGGCGGTGTAGACTCTGGATGACGTCACCAATACCGACGCTGCACGCCTTCTGTCACCTTCGCCCGATAACCGATTCACCGTTCAATCGGCTATTCTCCTTCCTTCTGCTGGACGGAATCTGCTTCCGAGATCGGCTATCTTCCTTCGGTATCGGCTATCGGCTCCCAGCCCAGAATCTGGTGTTAACACATGCCCCCCAATTTTGGAATAAACTGGTTTATTCCAAAATTAGCACTTGAGCCTTCAAATAGCCAAACCGCAGCTTCCCTCTTGGCACTTCAATCTTTCGCACCAAAATGAAACTCTAAACCGTCGTAACTTCTGTCACGGGCTTCAATCCATCGCCGTCAGCTTCGATTCGTCACCGTCAAATCACCCCCGAGCTAATGGTGACTCCTTCTGAGGTCCATGAGGTATCAATTTCATCGATCCGCCCCCCCTGATTCATGAATCCCTTTTCAACCTCACTGAGTACGAGTTTCAAATCCAGGTGCTGAGGAATGATAGTTTGATTCCACTGAAGGACATCCCCAATACCTACTATCTGGGCCCGATGGGCGATCCGATCCCCAAAGATTTCATCATTCAAGAAACCAACCAGTTCCCATTCCGATGCTCCATGATGGGCGCCTCCTCTTGGGCCAAATCTTTCAGAAACTGGCCAAGCGCACCAGCTGGGTGGAGGAACTGGTTCCGTCGCGTCGCGGCGAAGAAGCGTACTGACTGGGAGATGCACCATCTGAGCCAATGTCTTGACCTATCATTATCAGAGATGACAAGGAATGAGCCGCTCCTGATCGCTGCTAGTCATTTTTGGTCCAACTCCTTGAATGCTTTCGTGTTCGGAGACGGTTCAAAAACCATTACCCTGGACGACATCCATATGCTCACCGGACTTCAGATTACTGGATCATATGATTTCTGGGATCTTTGCTCCAGTGGCAAGAAGGACCCGTATTTCCCGAAGCTGGACACATACAAAGGATGGAGTGGTTATGTTCAACACCATCGGAAAAACTCCTCTTCTGTCAGCGAGAAGGAACATGTCGCATTCTTCACCATGTGGCTTGAAAGGTTCGTGTTCTGTGGCGCCACTGCCGGGCCAGCATATCCTTATCGAGTCTTAGCAGAGAAACTGGCTCAAGGGCACTCCATCCCCCTGGGCAAACTCTTGTTGGGTGCAGCATACAGGCTTATGAGCCGGGTATTCAGTTCCTTGATCATAGGTGAAGAAGTGCAATGCATAACAGGCCCTTGGTGGCTAGTACAGTTATGGCTCAACCTGTACCTGCATAAGCTGGCAAGGACACAACTCCAAGGCCTCAACTTTCCATCCACTGAGTATTCGGAGGAGGAAGACCCAAAAACCAGAGGTTGTCAAAGTTTTGGTGAAGCCGCCTCTGCCATAACCATCTCAACCTCAAAGGGCAATATGCTGGAAACATTATACAGGGGCTTGGGACCAAATGTTACTACCTGGTTCCCTTATGAAGATGAAGATGAATTTCCAGCGCCCTCCAGCTTCAAATTCAACAATGGGTGCTCTGATGACGAGGCTATCAATATCTTGAACGTGATCATCAAACCCTGTGCCTTGCCAGCAGATTTCATGCACCTTCGGAGCGCAAGCGGCAAGGCAACTAGCTATCCTTCTTATGAATTCTATCATCCAAACATAGCAGCAAGACAGCTAGGTTTCGGCCAATTGCCCCCTCGGCTCCCTTTTTTGAATACATTGAAACCCAGGGAGAACATTACAGAGCGCCTTCAGGCCGTCAGAATTTTTCAACTCGGAGCAAACCTGCCCACATTCTCGCCGAAGCCGTGGAATCAAATCTGCATCGCTCATCAGAGTTTTGACGATTGGTGGCAACAATGGCACGCTCACTTGTTCTGCCAAACCATCCACGACAAATGCAAAGCCCTAGATTCAAACTTCCAATCTCCCCGAGCAGTAAGTGCTCTCAGCCGATTCCAATAAAAATGGCTTTATTCAAACATGTTACTTAATAGATATTTCTCGCAGGATCTATCATCCAATCCACCAGAGCGAGTGGAATACTATCCACCTTGTCCAACAGCAAGACTAGGCTCCCGAGCGCCAACGCTGAGACAACTAATGGCAGGTCCTACTGTACTGACCTCCCCTTCTGCTTCAAAACGACCAGCTGCATCCCAGCTCCAAAAGCAAACTCCCAAGAAACGCCGATCGATAAGAAAAATTCAGGTACCCGGTAGCATTTTTCCTTTACTTCAGTACACCCCGACTCTTAAATCTGCTCTCTACCAGGTGAATCCCCAACCAACTCAAGGTACCTTGGGAGATAAATAGGCCAAAGAACCACCAGAATCTACCGGCCATGAAGAATCAGCTGCTCAAGAAGAAGGGATCCGGGAAGAAGGAGCAAAAACTCATTTACTACTCACTGGGCTCTTCTTTCCTAAATGTCTTAATTGACCAAATCTTCTTTTCAAAAAATACAGCCGAACAGCCCTTCCGAAGAAATCTGGGCGAACCCTGAAGAAGAGGAGTTGCCCCCTGAGGGGAATCCAGGTAACTTCTATTTGGCTGTTAGCAATTATATCCTTGCTTCCATACTGTTCTTACTTCTGGTTTGCAGGAACCCAACTACCTGAGGCAGTGACAACCGAGGATCCGCATGCCGCAAAAGATACAACCGCTTTAATCGAGCAAACAGCATCGGTATCAATTCTACAACCTTCAGGCCTCATTCAGGTATCCCATCTCTGCCAGAAAATAATTAATCTATATTGTACCCCTTTTTTTTATGAGAGAATGTATATTTTGCAGGCACCGAAGCCCTTATCTCCTAGCTTTCCATTCGACATAGAAGAGTTCTGTGATAAAGATGAACTGGCCTCCTCCTCCGAGAGACTTTCAGAGCCAGATTTCAAAAATCAGCTAACTGCACTGTTACCCCATCTAGAGGGTGATCTAGTCGCTCTGGCCGCGAATTCCGATCTGATTGATCAAATAATGGAACTCGTTCAGCAGCAACCCAATCTGTCAGCCTTGAAGTCTCTACAAAGACTTGACAATCTTAAAGTTACAGCATCAGGGATCATCACTGCTCACAAGAACCTGGCAGAGCTTGAAGAGCTAAGGAGCAACAAATCGATCAACATACAAGAGGCCACCGGATTAACCGATCGAGCCAGGCTGCTCAAATCCTCCATTAGCACGGCCGAAACAGAATTGGCGACATTGAAAACAAGACGAGACCAGCTAAGAAAGGAATTGGAAGCAGTTGAATCGGCTATCAATGAGCGCGAAATCACCATCTCCACCAGCACAATCGAGCGTTCCCAGAAAATGAAGGAAATCAGCAGCTTGATCGTTGCAGACAGAAAGTCATGCCAACGCCTAAACTTGTTGCAGTCCACTGAAAACCGAGATCAACAACTGCTGCAGGCTGGCCACGCGCTCCATGTTGAATTAATAGAACTGATTCGATCCTTATTACCTTTGTAATATAATGGGTATACTGCTTGGCATGTGCTGTTCACCCTGAATGTGACAACTTAGCCTGATCTGTATTTCGATTTTACACCTTAATACCGGCTTTGTCTTGTTTCGCACTGACTTTGTTCAGCCTGATATACTTCTATATGCGAATCGGCTTTCGAACTGCTTTGTACCTTAGAATCAATCACATGACCTGACCCGTTCTGCATACGAATCGGCTTTCGGGTGTACTTCTTAGTATCGGCTTTGTTCGGCTTTCCTTTGGAACTAACCCCTAAGCCAGATCCATTACGAATGGGCTTGTGGGTACTCACAATAGGATCGGCTAAAACAGCCTGACCCAAAAAACCGATCGGCGTGCGACCATTGATGGCGGCGCTTCGTCTCCCCGATTCGGCAACTGTTCCGGATTCAAGAAACGTGGATTAACTGCAACCTAAAATCCGCCGTGCCGTCTCGCCTTCCGAGGAGGAACCGTCTCAATACCCTCATCTTTATAAATACACACTCGGCCTGGACAAACAACCGCAACATCGAAGCCTTCGCTCTCGCGGCCTTCTCTCCTCAGACCAGAGAAAACAAAATCCCCAAATCCATGGCTAGCGACGGAAACCACGGCAAGCGGCCAGCCTCAAGTTCCGCCGAAGGTGACAACTTCACGCGGAGCCTACGAGCCGTGGGTGAACGGAGCCATCGCCTGCAAGCCTGGTTAGGGTAAGGCTACTGCTCACTTCTTGATAGATCGACCTGATCTAATCTGACCATTACCGTCCTGCGCAGCGATGTGGGCACTGCCGGCGTCGGAGGTTCGGGAACCGGTGCCGGGCCGTCTCAAGCCGTCCCTGCAGCCGCTAGAGCCACCCCTAGCTCGGATGCCGCTGCTGACCCGCATCACGGCCGTCGTCGCTGGGTGACGCCCCGGCAGTTAGCCATCTACAGCAGGTAAATCAGTTTGTGCCCAAGACATTGGTTTTCTTTCGACTCTGACACATCTGCTTCTTTGTCAACCTTCAGTCAGGCCTGCGTGATTCCTTTCCCACCGAGAGCACCGATTGGCGTGGACACTCGGCCTCTTAGAACTGCGCCTCCTCAGGAACCCCCTCAAAATCCGGCCCCGAGCACTGGATCAGAATCGGGGTCTTCTGATGGGTCCTACACCGCCGCCGACGGTCGCCGATTCCATCAACAGATGGTGGAGTACCGTAACCTCTACTCAGAGGCTACGAAGGAGAATGGCTGGCTGCAGGGCGTCACCGAAGCCCAAGCCGCTGCCCTTACGGCCGTTGAAACCGAGGTGGCCAGGGTGCAAGCCCAACTCGCTGAATCGGACGCTGCAGTGGCCGATAACAACTTGAATTGTGACACGCTAACAATCACCTTCATGCTGACACTTCTTTCTTTTGCAGTCCTGACTACGCAGCTTGAAGAATTACATGTGGCCGCCGAGGCCGCTGCCAATGTCGTTAATGCGCATGGCAACACGCAGGCGGAACGGCTCCTGGATGTTCATCACCGCGTCTCCCAGGTGGCCATGGCCGGCGTTCGTCACGGTGCCACTGGGGCTCTCACAGCCGCGCGACTCCGCTCCGGCATTGCTCTGGAAGCCGTCGAGCCTGGGTTCCGGAGGGCCAAAACATGGAGGAGGCCAGCGCCCAACTGGCGAACTTCTTTCCTCATGCCGACGAGGTCGTGGCTGTCACCGATGCCCAGGACATTATAGATAAAGCCACGCATGATTAGGATGTAATAGGGCTCCTGTAAGCACAATCAGAAACAAAACTTCCTTCAAAAGCATCAATCTGATTTCCATATGTGCTCGGATACATATATGTATTTTCCAGAATTTTTTTTTTGCTAAGGGCGACTCGTTACAACGATGTCGGCCATTTTTGTCCTGAAGGCGACCCGCTTGCACGGCATTGGCTGTTAGAGCCAGATTCACATGAATCGGCTATTATCCCCCAACTGGGATGCTAGGGTAGTATTTCCTCAGATGTTTCCCGTTGATGGCTCTGGCGAGTCTCTGCCCTTCCAAGTCTTCAAGGATATAAGCATTACCCGGAGCGCATTCCACTAGGCGATACGGGCCTTCCCAGTTTGGCGACCATTTACCGAATCGGCTATCTTTGGTACCAATAGATAGAATGACTTTCCACACTAGCTCTGATTCGGTGAAGCTCTATTTAAATCCCTGAAATCAATACAGACTCACAATTTACTATTTTTCTTATACAAGGGGACGATGTTCGATATCCACTCGGCATATCGGCAAGCTCGAATGAACTTGGCTTCTAACAGCCTCGTGATTTCGGCCTTAATGTCGGGTAGAGCATCCTCTCTAAAACGACGTGGAGGCTGCTTGTGTGGCCGAAACCCCGGCTTAATAGGTAGCCTGTGCTCAACAATAGATTTGTCCAATCCAGGCATCTCATAATATTCCCAGGCGAAACAATCTTTGTACTCCTTCAACAGTTGAATCAGCCCCTGCCTGAATTCTGGATCTAAATTGGCGGCAATAAACGTCGGCCTTGGTCTGTCGCCGGGTCCAACATCCACTTCTTCGAGCTTGTCGGCCAACGTGAATCCTTGCCCCAACTTACCCTCTGTGCCATCGATCAGATTCTCCATTTAATAAAAAGACTCAGAGCCGATTGCCCTGATCGGCTGTTGACTCTCATCACTGACCTTGATGGAGCCTCCTTCCCAAGTCTTGCCAGAGAAACAGTCATGATCCCCAGCTTCCCAGTATGTGGCGTCTGCCGTCGCCACGCTGACCGAGTCGTCGGCTGGGACCACTTCGACCTCATCGCTATGCCACTGAATGAGGCACTGATGCATGGTCGATGGTACGCAGCAGTTGGCATGAATCCAGTCACGTCCTGAGTAGCAAGCTGTAGGCACCTTTACTGTCGATCACGAAAAAGGTGGTAAGTAGTGTATTCTTCCCCATTGTTAGCTCGACGTTGATTGCCCCCCGAGTGTTGGAAGAATTGCCCCCGAAATCCTTGAGCATCAGATCAGTTTCTATTAGATCATCGGGACCCTTGCCTAGCTTGCGAAATGTAGTGTAGGGCATGAGATTGACAGTGGCACCACCGTCCACCAACATCTTCGTCATGGGCATGCCGTCGACATAACCTTTGAGATAGAGGGCCTTCAAATATCGATTCTTGGCTGGCTTATCAAAAGTAGCTTGCTGTGCAAGCACTAACTTGGCCACTCCGTCTTCTGATCCCGAATCGTCTGAGTCGGACTCGGTATCATACTTCTTGGCTCTGAACTCTGCAGGCAGCACGAACACCATCTGTGCATCGGCTACAACCTTTCCATTATTTTGTGGAGGCTTCTCGCGCCATACCTGTTTGGCACGTCCCTCAGCTTGGAGCTCTCTGTTTCTGAGCCGCTGCACCCGGCGCCTTTGGCTCCTAGTTAGATCCCCTGGGCACCACTGATTCTCTTGCCAAACCGGCTGTCGGCGTTCAACTACCGCTTCATCAAGCCGATCGTGCGAGTCCCTTTTTTCACGCCGATCCCGCGGGCTGTGGGGGCTCCGCAGCCTCTGATGCACAGACCGGCGGTTGACCTGGGACTGCCTGTACTCTCGGTACTGATCGCTGCATTCTAGGCAATTGCGCAGTGTTGGCAGTCTCAGGCCTTCATTCCAACAATGTCGGAAGAATGGGCAATGCCAATGATCCTCCTCACCTCCCCGGTGGCGGGCCATTTCTTCATGATAGCGCGCGTCTTCTTCTTCGCGGAGCCACCTGCGGTACTCCTCTTCTTCGCGCTGCAGCCGCCTCTGATGATCTTTCTCTTTCTGTCGCCGCCACTTGTTCAGAAGGTGCTGGTGTGTGGGCCTCCTGCTCTTGGTGCCACTGGATTCTCCCTGCTCCGGCTGCCTCTGATTCTGCTCCCTCCTTCCTTTGATCAGCGCCAGCTCCTCAGCTGTGATTTGTGCATCGGTATCAACTGAGGAGTTCTTCTTGACCCGTTCGGAGGTTAATACCTTTACTTTAGTCAGAGGATTCGCGATCTGGACCATGTTCTGCCCTTTCGGGAATGGGAATTTGTTGATCTTCATCTTCCCCTTGGGAGGAGCCTTAAATTTCAACAAACCACGCCTAATAGCATTCTAAATTGCTGCTTTGAAATTGCGACTATTGTTTGTAGAGTGTGAGGTGAGGCCGTGGTACTGCAGAACGGTTTTCCCTGCAAATCTTCAGGAGATGGCTTGACGTAATTAGCTGGGAAGGTGATGTGGCCTGCACTGACTAAAAGGTCGAAGAGCTTGTCCAGCTTGCGCGTGTCAAAGTCGTATTGATCTTCCGCGCTCCAACCCTTCGGTACGGCCATGGGCTTTGTTCCCCATTTGAGCTCAACAGCAGCCACTTCTTCATTCTCTCCATCCTCTGAGTCGAAATCACAGACGTAGGCCTGCTTGTATTTTGATTCCTTCTTGAAACTCTGGGCCTGCTATTCTAATGCGGCCACCCTCTGCATCACCTCGCTGATGCTGTTGAAGTTGGTGCCCACAAGCTTCTCTTGGACATGTGGGAGCAACCCACTGACCAATATCTTGGCGAGCTGCTTGTCGTTCAGGTTCAAAGAGTAACACATGTTCCTGGTCTCCCTGAACCGCTTGATGAAAGCCGATCCAAGTTCACTCGGCTTTTGGCGCATGTTGGTGAGGTCTGTGATGTCTTTCTCCCCAGTACCAGAGAAGAAGTAATTATGGAATTTAGTCTCCAGATCTTCCCAGCCTTGAATCGAGCCAGGCTCCATAGATGAAAACCAACTAAACGCCGACCCTGTCAGTGATAGCGGAAAGAGCCAGACCCTGTGAGCTACCTCATACGAAGCTTCGCTGAGCTGGGTCAGGTAACGGCTGATGTGCTCCATGGTGGTGATGTTGTCCTGCCCACTGAACTTGGAGAAGTCGGGTAAGCGATACCTGGGCGGCAGTGTCACTCGGTCGTACCACTCGGGGTAAGGGCGCTTGTACTTGATTCTAGTCCCGGTCTTCGGCTGTAAACCGAACGTATCACGGAGCATGGCACTCATCTGCTCCAGCAGCTAATTGTTGGGTGTCTGGGCGTACCCCGGATGCGGCGCTGCCTGAAGGTCTTGATATGTGATCCCCTCATGGTATCCAGGAGTTGGGTTGGCCATGTCTGCCGCTGGCGTATTTCCAGCTGTCAGGTTCACTGCTGATGAGTTCATCGAGTTCACCGATTGTCCAGTGGCCTGCATGAAAGCGGCGAGCTCCTCCGGAGTATGATCTTTGTATAATCTGGGAGAAGCTACTATTTTTTGAGCCGAACCGGCCGTAGTGGCACCCTGCCCTGGCGTTTTCGGCTGGCTCTGCTGTTGCGGTGAGGAATTGGAGGGTCCTGCCGCTGCTTTTGGATCTGCATCCTCTGCGGGTATGTTGAAGTAAACCGGACCCAGAGACTCCCAATCCTGCCGTTTGATAACAGTCTTCATGATGTTATAGAATGTCTGCAGGAAGGATTTATGGTGATGGCCGACTGCTGAATAGGCGGCCTCCCAGGTCGCTTCTTCCAACATCTGCTTGAGGCCTTGCACTCCTCTTCAGATTTATCAGAATGGCCGTCCATGATCCATCTCGGGAATGCATTCTTCTTCACTACAGAGCCATCACGTTGCTTGCTGAATGAAAGCAGGCAGGCATCAGCGAATTCTTCAACAATCTTGTTCAGCACTGCCACGACTTCCTCACTGAGATCTTCGACCCTGACCCTGAGGACACCGTCATCCCTGGAGGGGCCGTCCGCCGCAGCCTTTCCTTTTGCCATGGTCTTCAGTGAATTGTCCCACCAGGCGTGCCAAAAAGTGTGTTGGCGCAAAAAGTGGTTCCCTAAGCCCAACACACCAGCGAAGCCAGAAACGACCCTTAAGGCAGTGAAGCTCTCGCAGATCCAGCTAGCTTCGGACCCGGTCTGAGAGTGTCAGTAACACCCAAGCGTGCCAGTCAATTTGACCTGCAATTGACAAGGAAAAAGATAGTAATCAGTAATCACAGGGCGGAACTAACCGTTATGCCCAGGTAGTTCCAACTGTATGGCTCGAAGAGCCGATGTAAATGGGAGATCGACTAGAAAGCCGATTCCGTCATGTTATAAACCGATTGTAGCGAAACATGCATTATAACTCAAGTTAACCGATTCTGACATGAATTCAATGATACATACTTGCTTTAGACAGAAATATGCTATAAGAGATGTAGTCACAGCAAACTAACATGATCATAAGATGTCTCAATGTAAAACAAGAAGAAATCGGCTATTTCGGCCGATTTAGTGTATACGAGCAACATACAAGCCTATAAAACAAACAATGTTTCAACTCTCCGGCTAATAGATCTAAATCACAATCTTGCAACAGTGGAGATCGAGCGGATCGAGGCAGTCATGATGAAGTTGCAACTTAAATCCGTTAACCTTTGAATCTAGACAATGTTTACTTTATTACTTGAGTGCGACCCGTATCTAATCTAGATCCAAAATACAATCGGCTAGTGCAAAGCATTCAATATGAAACAAATGGCAAGCATAATTCATTGAACATATAAATCTATTAGATACAAGCCGATGCATATGGATCAAGACGGGCAAATTGATGATTGCTTTAAATAATAAACAATAAACATAAGCAACATCGGTAACTTAATGAATCCAGCTAAACTGCCAAATTTAACTAGAGCCGATAACTAATCCATGCTTGCAAACTGTCTTAATCTATAGCCTGTCCACCGGATGACGTTAACTAATAGATTAATCAAGCAAACAAACACGAATCGATAACTAATCCGCGCGTGAAAACCGTCCTAATCTGCATCTCGTCCACCGGATGACGGTTAACACAGATTGATCGGGTAAACCAGCGTGAATCATCCTTGACTCACTGTGCTTCCCGCGTCCACCGGATGACGCCAAAGAAACAGAGCTTAGCAAGGACCCTGGTCCGCCATGCTTCCACGTCCACCGGATGACGCTAAAAAGACATAGTTTAACAGGGGGTTGACGATACTTACAAGCAAGCCTGCGTCCACCGGATGACACCCAGCCTGGATGAGGTAACTCGCCGGGCTCGACTGACTCTAGGGTTTGTTGGCCGGAGCCGAAAGTTGTGTTGTATTGATGTTGTTGTATATTTTACAATGGCTGAGGGCTTATATTTATACCTTGAGCGTAGGTAGAGTCCTAGTCGAATTACAACTCATCAATAGATAAGAAAACTAACAAACTATCCTATATCTAAGGTAACTTGGAGTCACATCTTCCCTTTCATAATGGACTCCGATCGTGATCGCATCTTGGCGGTGTAGACTCTGGATGACGTCACCAATACCGACGCTACACACCTTCTGTCACCTTCGCCCGATAACCGATTCACCGTTCAATCGGCTATTCTCCTTCCTTCTGCTGGACGGAATCTGCTTCCGAGATCGGCTATCTTCCTTCGGTATCGGCTATCGGCTCCCAGCCCAAAATCTGGTGTTAACACTAGATTAGTCATCAGCGATGGAGGATCCCACTTCATAGACAGACACTTCAGGAAATATCTGAATGATCAAGGAATCCAGCATCATGTAGCCACACCATATCATCCCCAAACCAGTGGCCAAGCTGAAACCTCTAATAAGCAAATAAAGAACATTCTACAAAAGACGGTGGAAGAAATGGGAAGGAGATGGCCTCATAAGTTGCATGGTGCCCTTTGGGCGTATCGAACCACATACAAAACCCCTATAGGCATGTCTCCTTATCAATTAGTCTATGGCAAGACTTGCCACCTCCCCGTAGAATTAGAGTTCAAGGCACATTGGGCCATCAAGAAATGGAACATGGATTTTGAGATGGCTGGATGACATACGAAGATGCAAATCTCTGAATTAGAAGAATGGAGAGAGAAAGCCTACCATAGTGCTAAACTATATAAAGAAAGGACTAAAAGATGGCACGATAAAAGGATAAAAAAGAAGGAGTTTCACCCAGGAGATAAGGTTTTACTCTTTAACTCCCGAGTCCATCTTTTTGGTCACGGGAAGTTGCGGAGTAAATGGGAAGGACCATTTAAGGTGGTTGCAGTCTCACCTCATGGTGCCGGCACACTAGAAAGTGATGATGGCCAACTTTTTAAGGTGAATGGTCAACGCCTTAAAGTTTATCATAAGATGGAAGAGGAAGAAGAAATAGATGTAGTAGAGTTTGTAAATCTTGAACACTACCTCTTTTAATTAGAAGCATCATTTTTGGCCTTAAAATCCCTTAAAGGCCCATTGAAAACCGTGTAGAAAACCTTCCAAGGGCCCTGAAGAGTACCTGGAGGGACATGGGTGGTCAAACCTCACCAGAGGCAGCGCCTGCCCCCTCTATGGCGGCGCCTGCCCCCCTATTCGGCGGAAACGTGACCCTTTGGCACGTGCTAGATGATCCACGGTTGGTGCAACATTCCTTCACACAAATTTCGAAAAGATTCGCCTGGAATATTGCAAAGGAAACCTATCCTTCCACCATGACCATCTTTAAATAGCCAACTCCATCTCCCTCTTGACTCCATGACCTTCCATCATCTAAACCCATCTAGAACCCTAACCATGGCCTCCTTCAAGCGCAAGAGCATGTCACCCACCACGCTCCGCTTCCTAGTCGACGACGATGCTCCCACTGACATCATTGACGCAGTTCCACTCGCCATAGCCCCTCCTCCTTGCGCCCCGATCATGTCTCAAGCGCAACAAAGCCCAAAGGCCAGCCAGGGGGCGGTAGGCGCCCCATCACCAGGCGGGCGCCCCCCACTTTTCATCGGCCGCGCTCCCCTGCGATCCCAGCACATTCCCCTATGTCTAGAATGACCGGGAAGAGGCCCCGTGGTGATCTGCACGTTCGTCCTACCACCGGAGAAATCACCACGAAGAAGGCACTGACCTATCCCTCGGAGAAGGACCTCCCTGCGCCAACTGCTCTGGAGAAGGCAATGGTGTCTATCTCCAGCTCTGACTCCCTGGTAGACAGCACAACCCGCAGCACAACTCCCAATCTGAAACGATAGAAGTACGATGTCTCGGGTCATCGCTTGCCGGATGGCCATTATGAGAAGTTGCTGCATCGCCTTCCCGAATCCAGCAACTCCAAGACACAGGAGGGGTCGCTGTCTGCTCCTTCCGTTCACCACTATCGCACCCCGCCACCAATTGGTGTGCCGGGAGAGATGGAACACAGTGGAGGGAATGACACCACCATGGAGGGCCTCTTGGCCCTAGTGAAGAAGGTGAAGGCCGAGAACAAGGCCTTAGAAGATAAGCTGGCTGAGCATGAGATGTGGCGCTTGGATGTGGAGGATAGGTTCACCATGTTACGCAAGGCGTGCACTTCCAAAATCAAGCGCCTCTACAAGGCAACGGGGCCTGAGGACCTTTATGAAGCCCCATAGGACTAGACTAGAATCTCATAGGTGTTTGCTTTGATTAGTTTACTTATTCTTAGTTTGTTTGCTTAGTTCAATTTTATTTGAGTTCAATTTGTTTTTGTATTAACTTGAGATAAATCAAAAGCACCTATGAGTGTTTTACTCCATTTGTTTGTCAGTCCGCTGGTGTTTTCCCACAAGTCGGGCCTTTATCACTTTACATTTCCCTTCCATGAATAAAGATTAGAAATACCAAAACAGAAAGTGTGGGGGTAAACACCAACACCATACCAAACTGCCGAGACAAGTACCTAAGCAGCCTAAAAAAGGTGGAATGTGACTAAAGGACGCCACCTGAGGCCTTTTGGCCCGAGTGGTAGGGCGGGCGCCCCCCTCAACAGGGCGGCCGCCCGGCCTCTGGTGCCCAACACGACCAGCTTCGCACACAGCGCAGGTATGACTCCTTCACAATTGTTTTTGTCAGTTTATTTCGAGTTATTTAATCCATAAATGCTCTTGAAACATTAAAAACAAACTTGTCACCCCATAATTAAAAAGTTATCCTGAGAACCATGCAATACTTCAAGACATGACTTGTATAAGCTTTGTTCTTGTCAAATGCCTAAAACTTGTGATCTACTCAATTTAGTATGGCCTTCCTAAGTTGTTGATTAGTGTGATATAGTAATGTCTAGTGTTGTCCATTCTTACCGTGGAGAATAGTTATTGAAAAAAAATGATGAATGAATTAATTACTCCTCATAGGTGATGAAATACCTACCAAGGCCAAAAAGAGTAGCATAGGAGAACAACCATATAACTCTTTTGATTATACTTTGAGTTTTGCCAAGCCTAATGATCAAAGTAGAGAGTTTTGTCATGCCTCAAAAACCAAGATTCCATGCACCCTTGAGAGAACTTCCACATAAGAAGTATTCTTCTAGTTCATGATTCCATCATTCCCTTATGCTCAATATGAAAAGATCCCATGAAATTTCAATCTTAGGGACATGGCTAAAAAAAGAAGAAGAGAGCAAGTGCTCTGATGAAAAAAAAGAGAGCAAGTGCTCGGATGAAAAAAAGAGAGAAAAAAGAAAGTAAGCCATGATGCTCTGAGAATTGAAAGAGGGATGGATCAACGAGTGAGAGCATATCCCAGCTACCACCATATATCTTGGTTAGAGAGCATGACTTATCCCTCCTAGGATCTTTTGTCTGGCTTAACAAAATAAGTAAATCAAAGATGCTCATTTTATTCCACACACCTTGAGCTCCACAAAAAGCCTTAAGATAGATGTGAGTACTCTCATGAAAACTAGAAAGAAACATACACTATGAGTGACTGAGAGTCCTATATGAGGAGATAATGAATCATATTTTCTTTAAAAAATTAAAAAGCTCCAAGGTAAGATAGGACTCACCAGCTCATAGCCATTCCACTTCTCAATAACCGAAGGTATGATCTTAGCCACCGGAAAGATCATAAGTCTAGGTATGAGATTTCAGAACAATGTTTATACTTGATCAAGTTTAGAAGAAAAGCATGAGTCTGCACTAAGTAAATTGCTTGGGACGAGCAAAAGTTTAGTGTGGGGGTGTTTGTTGACGGCTGCTAACATCCTCAAAATACCATCAACATAACAAGATAAAGGTGACAAAATCTATGGAAAAGATGCATATTATGTTTGAATTTTACTCGGTTCCACTTGTACTTGGAGAATTGTGAGTGCAGGAACAAAACAGGTGAAAATAAAGCAAACCAAGGCACATATGAGCAATGCAAGTGATGGGAGATAGGTAGCATCCAAGCCACAGGGCACCCGCCCTATTGGATAGGGTGCCTGCCCCCCTCCTGGTGCCATTTACACCCTGCCACATCATGGATCCGTGGCTTGTCCCTCTAAACAGGTTATGGCACGTTGATTCATCATCAATGGCTGAGAAACATTGCACTTGGACCAAGAGCCCTCTGGACAGGGCGCCCGCACTGTCAGGATGGCTTGCCACGACCACAATCCGAGGAAAAAGCTCCCAAGCCCTTGCAACCATCCATTTGATGTCGGTTTTGATGCGAAAGGCGGTGGATCATAGGGCGGCCGCCCTACCCACCTGGGCGGCCGCCGCCTCACCTGCTCCGAACCGACTTCAACCTCTCCTACAAGTACCCCAGGGACCCCTAAACACTATAAATAGATGTTAATGGTTCATTTGTAAGCAGACTATGAAGCTTAAGTGAGATAGATACTTAGATACAAAAGATAGTCTCAAGTAGAATGTGTAGTACCTCTACATTAGAGAGTGAGAGAGTCACTTCTCTGAAGAGAAGAAGAGGAGTCCGAGGAGGAGCCGGGCTTGTCGGCAACTTCTTTTATGGTGCACGTCTGCGCTTCTTTATGGTAATAAAGTCCCACTTCCTTATTTAATTATTGTTATACTTTAAGTATTTGTTTGCTTGTCTCACTGCTTGGTTAGAGTGCTCTAGTTCTTGGATCCGAGTTAGAGTTGTAAGTTTATAGATTAAGCGCCGTGCTTAGGCTGTATCTTACCCGCGAGTGCGGTTAGGCCCACGGATAGTAGTGGTAGGTTCTAGGTGGTGACCGCCCTAGGATCCTCTGGATTCCACCACGTTCAGCCTAGTTTTATCATTGTAGAGCTTTGGGATATATGGTGCCTAATCAGTCCTACCCTACGTAAGTTTAGGACTTTGCATGCTCACAGTAAACAAGTCTTGGTATATCATATAATTATTTGGATCTCGTCTCCCTTCACACACGTTCCCTGTGGATTTGATATAACCTAGGACTACTCCTAGGGAAAAGCTACATCTGATAACCGTGCGCTTGCGGTCATTTTCGTGTGCCACCCCAGGTGTTAACAGTCATTCCTATAGTCTTCTTGACTCCTATACTTTGGATGTCCTAACAGGTCCCTAGGGTCATTATGAGACTTAGGAGAGAGAGCATAAGAAGGATCATTGGGGTCAAGGATGGGTTTAGAGATGGGTTCAGATGAGACATTTAATGTAAACATAGAAGGGGAGAAGATAGAATTGATTCCTATGTGGCTTGGCTCTCCTTCTATGGCTTCACTAGACATACCATCCCTGTATTCTTCCCAGTGTTTTTCAGGGGGAAAAGGAAGTTGACGACACTTTTTCCAAGATGCTCTTCTAAGAAGATCTGATTTACTTTGATTTACAAGCATCTTAGCTAATTGGAAGTCTCAATATGAGTTGCAAACTTAAGAACAAATAAGAACAAATTCTTACTTGAATACAAAAGTACCTCAGAACGCAGCTCAGGGCAAGGGAGCTGAATCCAGATGAATACAGCTATGAAGAAGCGCCGACAGGCCGGAACTCCTCCAGAACTCTACTCCTCTACTCTATCTCTCTACTTCTCTAGACAAGAGTAGATCTTGAAGAACTAGCCTTTCCTATTTGCTACATCTAACCCTAACTGGAGATATTGAATTGAAGCTCAGGAATAGGGGGTCGCCTCCAGGGGGGTCTGCCCCTCTATTTATAGCCCGGTGGGAGGAAACCGACTTAAAACAAGGGCCGAGAGGCATCGTGGGAGGCGGTGGAAGAAGACTCCAGAAGGTGGGAGTCGAAACCATAGGTGGGGGCACCGGCCGGCCCCACCCTAGGGCCGGCCGGCCCCACTTTGTGGGGTCTCGGGCCCCGGTTGCTCGGGTGTGTTCCAGACTCTTCGAGGGTCTTCGTGATGATGTTTCCTTGGCGGTTAAGTTTCGTGTCTTCTATGTTCTTTAACCTTTCTTTTATGCTTTTCTAGAATAGTCCCTGGAAAATACAGAACATGCAAAACTCATGGAAATTGTCAGTTAAAACCCTAGACTATTGTGTATTCATGTGTCCTTTCATGTCTGAAGTTCTAATAAAAGTTGACGTTATCCACCGTCAACACATATGCATCCACAACAACCCTTTCGAAAAATTTATGAACAGGTAGAATGAGGGGGTTGAAGATCTCGTGTGTGATAATGTTAGAGAGACCAATTGATCCAGGAGATTTCTCATATGAGCATGGATTCGATGAGGTGTTAATGAAGTAATTCCCATGCTCATCGATATGATCTCCCTTTTCAAACTCAATGGGTGTTTTTTCATGGATGTCTATAGGCAACAAGTTCGTCTCTATTATTTCATGTCTACGACATTCATTGAATATTTTATTTTCTAGGATTTCTCATGGATTGGTGTCTCTAAGTTTGGTCTCGTCTAAGGCTTTCTCTAAACTTGGATGAGTCATGTTTACTAAAGAAATTGATTTAAGCTCACCATTTGAATCTAGACCAAGTTTAGATGCTAGTACAAAGGCTTCGTCCTCTTCCATCCATTCTTTGACAATAGCGTATGTGTTTCTAGTATGTTCTATGCATTCCTGCCATTGTCGTAGCTCTTCTTGGTCATTCCAAAAATCTTCATGACTCCTATTCTTGGGATGTCTTAATGGGATCCTAGAGTCATTATGAGACATAGGAGAGAGAGCAGAAAAAGGATCATCGGGGTCAAGGATGGGTTTAGAGATGGGTTCAGATGAGACATTTAATGTGAGCATAGAAGGGGAGAAGATTGAATTAATCAAAGCACTCAATATGAGTTACAAACTTAAGAACGAATAAGAACAAATGCTTACTTGAATTAGAAATTGAATACAAAAGTACCTCAGATCGCAGCTCCGGGTGAGAAAGCTAAATCCAGAAGAATACAGCAACGAAGAAGCACCGATAGTCCGGAACTCTCCAAAATCTCTATTCTCCTACTCTATCTCTCTTATCTCTAAACAAGACTAGATTTAGATGAACTAGTCTCTCCTAACTACTACATCTAGATGAACTAGAACTGGATAAACTAGAACTAGAACAACTAGAGGGACCCGAACCCTAATTTATGTAGAGAATATGAAGCACCAGGGTGTAGAATGCCTCTAGGAGGGGTCTTGGGGCGTCATTATATAGGCCGAGGTGGAGTAGAGGGCAAGAAACTGTCACGTCATCGATCCGCGTCTCATGTTATGTGCACCGTCGGATCAAACCGACCTTACATCGATGTAGGGATGCTTTACTTGCGTGCCAAGGAAGCGTGGGAGGAAGATTTCAGAAGGAGGGGCCCGAACTCTAGCAGGGGGCGTGTCACACACCAAAATTTCCATTTTGGGTTGTGAATAGTTTTCACTAAGTAAAATTAAGATTTTTTTTTATTTTTCTAAAATCTCCAAGATTTAATTAGGGTTTTAGCTATTCAAACAGTGCAAAATTTGATTCTCTAATATAGAAAAAAATTTGGTAAGTAATTTGATTGATTTGTTGCATTCATTCCTTTTCATCTATTTTTTTATTGTGTGAAAAAGAATTTTAAGCCTCGATATGTTTTTGTTCTTTTCCAGAATAAAACTTCTATAAGACTTTTGAAAAAAAATGCTTTAAAATCTTGTTTAAATTATTTCCAAAATTAGTTCGAAAAGTTGTTAAAATTTTTAGAATCCAGTTTGTATGGTCTAGTCAAATCCATTAGTGCATGTTCTCCCAAAATATCTTCAAACTCAAAAGTATTCGACCAAGCCATCACGCTTTGCACCTAGCAAATCCAAATCCTAATCTCAGTTTTTTCCCTTTCTTCTTATTCTTTACTATAAATATCAAGTCCACCTTCCTCTCTACCTATTTAACCCTGATATTTTGGCGTCTTTCCGAAACAGCAAGCAATTAGGCATGTACATAATCGTGTCAGCAATTCAGCATGCAAGTTATCTTCTCCCATATCTATTAAGCCGTTTAATTAATTCACCGGGGTAGGGTCGCAGCTCCAAGCCTCCAACCCATTTCGGCTCCTCTCCTTCTGTCCATGACAGGTGGGTCCACCTTGTCATGTCTGACCCTTCTGTTGAGCTGAACCAGACGCACTCATACTCGAACCATGCCGCTGCAGCACCATGGCTGATTCCCTTTGCCTCTCTCTGAGTAAAAGCTGTAGTCAAGTCGCCTAATGAAGCCGCAATCAACTACCTCCATCATTCACCTTCCGTTTTCCCTGTCTTTACTCACAGCATCAATAGTAATAACCGTCATTACAGTACGGACGCCGAGCTCCACCGTGGCCACCTCCTCCTCGTCTCGTCCCTATAAAAGCACCCAGAGCTCCCTGTGCGCATGCTGCTACTTCTCTGCCCATTCCCGTGCTCCCTCTCCTCCTCCCGCGCCTGCAACCGCCGTCGCCGTCGCCATGGCCGGGCCGGAGTCGAGCTCGTCGATCTCCCCTAAATCGGCACTATTCTCTTCACCGTTTCCTTCTCTGGAATCACATGGAGGCACTGCATCCGCCCAGATACTCCTCCTCGTCGATCCGTGGCCACATCATTATCATGTGCCAACTCCATCACCACCGACCGCCTCACACCAAAGCCAACCACCTCGGAACTCCTACCATCGATGGCGTCGCCGCTAATCAGTTTGCCAACTAGGGCGCCCTGATCCTTCTCCACCGTTTAAGTCATCATCGAATACCGTTACGCACGACGTCTTTGTGTCGTTCAGTCGTCGTGCGGGAAGCACCACTTCCAGAGCTCACCGGCGCTGCGGTCCACTTCTCCTCGGCTCCCTCCGTCTGACCCTCTCCATTCCGAACTGGACGCCATGAATTACTCCACCAGTTTCGCGTGACATACTGCATCCTCTCCACTGCTTCTCAACGGCAATAAGTGGCCGAGAACCCAGTTGAGGTGATCACATCGCTATCCTGCTTATCTACGTTCATTTCTGTGCAAATAAGAAATGACAGCCATCACATGAATTTCCTCGTGGCAGGTTACCTCGCTTCATCAGCAACAATTACACACGTATCAGAGTTCAGAAGCTTAGCTTGCTAGCATCTATGTACATCATCAGAGAGGTGAGAACTGAAAATCATCCCTCACTTCATGGTCGATCTGTTCAGCAATCAGCAATCAGCACATGTTTACATGTCCATCATTGTTTAGCAGCCTGCTATATATTCGAGCTATTTCCACAATCGGTATTGTATAATCAAGCCACGCTAGCAGTCTGCAAATCCTACCTATCACCAGCCTCTTTGTAGCAAATATATGTGCTAATTGTCGTAACGTCCTGGTATCTGTTCTGCATCTCGATCACCTAATTTTCAATTTGGAGCACCCTGTCCAGAATCAACAGTTCACCACCAAATCGAAAGCACTAGCTAGTAGCAACTAGTACAGTACATGGCTTTGTTAACAGATGCATCCACGTGCTCGGAGAATCTCCAACCAAATTAATCCTTGCTTCCATGAATAAGCTACAGAGTACAGGCTAATAAGCGTTCAGCATATATATACACCTTGCCCATGTCAGCATTGTATCACACTGATGTCATATACCATGTTCGTTTCCCTTTGTGAGTATAGTCCAGTATTTATATTAATATCTCTTTTAGCCATCTCGCTCAGGGTAATCTTTATACTGCATCATTGCTATCCGCTAGAGTTTCATTGAATTGTTGTTCAATAGTAGCAGCCGCAATCCACTGTGACTTCATGAGTTCATCAAACAGCTGCACACACATTCTATTACCATAACCCAAAACCATTATACATAAGCTATCCATCTTTACCATACTCAGCTAGCCACAAAACAGAGAGAAACTCCTTTTGTCTTGTGAAAACAATTACCAAAATAATTTAATTTGTTTTGCCTTTATAAAAATATTATCAAATGATTTATGCTTTCTTTGCTTTTATAAAATGATAATGATGTCATAACTCTTATATATGATGTCATTAACATGTTTTTGTTTCTAAGTTAGTTTTTTAAAAAATGGTAACTTTTACAAATAAATCTTTTTATCCTTATAAATAGTTTTGTTGTCTAAATATTTATATTTGGTCTTTTTAAAAAAGTATTTACATATATGCCCTTTTAATTATAAATAAATCTCTAAAACTTCAAAAGTCTATATTTTTTCTGGCTCCGTTTAGTTGTTTTTGCGCTCAGTGATTGTAGTTACAAGCACTACATGTTTTAAAACCTTTATTCTTATTTTGTAATGCTTGGTGTACTGTTTTTAGGCTTCTTTATGGTGCTTGCGATGATTGTTGCGATCTATAGAAGAGCTATATATGAAAGGATGATCCAAAAAGGAAATCGAAGAGTTTTGAGCAAGCATTTGGAAGGCAAGTGTAACAAAGGCTTCCTTGTTACCTATGAACATCCATAATTCATACATATGCATGTGTTTAATTTGAAATACCATTAGAGGTTGTCCATAGATTATTGAACTACATATCCTTGTCACCTATGGGAATGGGTTTTGCATATTGGATAGATGCTGCCGCGCATAACCAAAATAACTAATAATTTAATTAATGGTATATGGAATGTGAGTAAAATGATGATTTTTAGCAACAAGTTATTAGGGACTTAATCCTAAAGCGGCCATCCAGGAGGTTCCGTACAACCCCGAGGACTAAATGGCTCTGGTCTTAATCATATAACTAGTGTGTCTCTAGCTTGTTAGTGGTTACCGAAAGGCGCAAGAGGGGGGTGCCTCGTGGGGTCATGGATGTTCCTGCCTCGTGTATAGTGCTGCGACCACTTACACATGTTTTGGTTTTTGAGGAGGATACGTCTGTGCACACTTGCCACTGAAACCTCACGGCCACTAACATGTTAGGGTGCCTAGTGAAACCCTGCCGCATTTCCATAGAGGAGATGATATGGGGTCGACGGGCCTCTGGCATATGGGAATCATGACTCGGCGGGTAAAGTTGTACAAATTCTGCATAATTCTTTAACCTGATATATCAGCCGAGCTCACGGACATGAGCAGCCTGGATCCTTCATAATTAATGTTTCTTGTTTACCTTGAAGAATGGATGTGATAAATATTGATTCAAATATGCTTTCAACTGGGATGGGTTACTCATTAAAAGTAGAATTAAGATAATAAAACTTGATCAACTTAAAATTGCTAACCGCAGTCAAACAGTGTCAAGCCTTTGAGCCTTCATCACCCCTTTGTTATACTTGCTAAGCATGGTGCGCTTACGCTTGCTTTACAATCAACAAAAATCCCGGATCGGTACCAGATGGTGGATCAAGTGACGAGTTTCCAAGGAGTTCCATGAGTACTAGGCGAGTGTTTCCCCCAGTCAACCGTCCTCGTGGAGTATGGAGACCTGAAGAGAAGATATAGAATAGATTCCGCTATGCTTTTGTAATATATGTAAGTCTTATTGTAACTATGTCTCGATATGTAATAAAGCATTGTTCTTTGATAATCTCCATATTTGTCACAATATGTGTCTTGTGGACATCCTGGGCACACATATAGTTAGCGCTTGGTATTCTTTAGAAAACCGGGTGCGACAGGGCGCCGGCCGGCCCCACTTTGTGGGATCTAGGACCCCGGTTGCTCGAGTGTCTTCTAGATACTTCCCACGTCCTGATGATGATGTTTCCTTCGTGGTTAAGTTTCGTGTCTCTTACGCACTTTAATCCCTCTTTTATGCTTTTCTGGAATACTCCCTGGAAAATATAGAATATGCAAAACTCATGGAGATTGTCAGTTAAAACCCTAGACTAGTGTGTATTCATGTGTCCTATCATGTCTAAAGTTCTAATAAAAGTTGATGTTATCCACTGTCAACAGTGTCAAACCGATTCTGGACATTATCGAGTATGCTCCAACCGATCCTCCTGCAGAAGCATCGAGGCCTTTTGACTTCATTCGTCGTAGTCGCGAAGTGCTGTAGCACTTCAAGGCCTTCTATAAGGACGTGGTGGAGAATGTTGTAGCTCACGTGCTCGGCGTGGTGTGCTCCCATTACCCTAGCGTGAATAACGACAGGGTGAAAGGGGGTTACGCCCATGGCACCACCGAGCAGCAGGAGGATCAACTGGAGGAGGAGGCGAAGCCCGCGGTGGAACTCTTGGTAGCAGATATACAGCTGTTCCCCATGGAGAACACTTGAAGACACCTGCACAGAGATTCTAGATTGCTTTGTACATTAAACCAAGATAATGTGATCGGCTGTCATATTGTGTAAAAACCGCTCTGGGTGAAGTTTGTGTAAATTCGCTTTTGCTCTTATAGCGTTAGTCGAGTTTTCAGCGCGTAGTAGCCGTGTAGTACTTCGAACGCTCTCATGGCATTTTTTCTTTAATTGGTCGGCATGAAGCCAGAGCATACATCTCATTAGAGTGATCGACGGCCGGTGCCCGTTCCTTTCGACGGGGCTTTTGGAGACGCTGCTAAAACTGCCCAAGCGTCCCTGGGGCTTACATACTTGCGAAGACTTAACGACCCAGGTGTCCCTGGGGCTTACGTGGTGGCGAAGCTGCCTGCGCCTGGCAGGGCTTACGCTTATCGTGGGCGATGTCTTCCCGAATCTATCGGGGCAGTCGATGAAGTGGCGAAGTAGGGCGGCCAGTGCCATGCAGGGCTAATGCGCCGTCGTGACTAGGCCGCCCGAACGGGTGCGGGACTTTCGCATAGTCAAAGTTGTGCTGCCCAAGCAGTTGTGGGTCTTAGGCATTGGCGAAGTTGTGCTGCCCGAGCAGTTGCGGGGCTTACGCATTGGCGACGGATTTACTGATCTGCTAATGTGGACATACTCGTATATCGAGGCAATATGATTTTTATTGAAGTAATGAAACAAAAAATACACATATCTACCTTGACACGTTATCAATGATAGAAGCGACGGAGGTGTTCGATGTTCTCGGAGTTGGGGATGTCAACGCCATCGAGGTCGCCCCAGTCATTATAGGAATGTATAGGGAGACTTAGAGCATATCCTATTTGAAGGAGGATGAAATTCAAATCAGGTAAGGGATCCTGTACGAGCCTGGCCGAGTTACGGCTCTGACCATGTATGGTCCCTCCCGTGGAGAAGAAAGCTTATGCATGCCCTCCTTGCTTTACTTGCGCTGAAGGACGAGGTCGCCGACCATGAAGAACCTGCCGTTGACGTTATCGTTATAATATCGTCGTAGCCCCTCCTACGCAGGAAGCCAGACGCTCTTCTTCGAGTCTGTCGATGGCTTCTGCTCGTGCACCATCGGACCTTTCTTCATTGTAGTTCTCAATTCTAGGAGCTCAGAAAGCAACGTCAGCCGGTAGCACTGCTTCCGATCTGTAGACCATAAAATATGGAGATACACCAGTATTCTGGCTAGGCTGTGTCCGCAAGCCCCAGACGACTGTTGGCAACTCATTGATCCAGTTTCCAGGGCTTCTTTTGATGACTTCATGTAAGCGCTTCTTGAGGGCATCGAGCAACATTCCGTTTGCTCTTTCAACCTGTCCGTTAGCTCGAGGGTGAGCCACCGAGACATACTTTACCACGATGCTTCTTTCGTCGCAGAAATCCCAGAATTCGCTTCCAGTGAAGGTAGTACCAAGGTCGGTGATGATGCTGTTCGGAAGGCCGAAACGATAAGAGATGTCATTGAAGAACTCCGCAGCTTTGGCCGCTGTTGCTTTCACCAATGGCTTGTATTCAATCCATTTGGAGAATTTATCAATGGCGACGTACACGCAATGGTAGCCCTCTTTAGCCGCCTTGAAAGGACCTATCATGTCGGGTCCCCACGTGGCAAAGGGCCAGGATGCAGGTATGGTCTGTAGCTCCTGCGTTGGGACATGTATCTGCTTTGCGAAAAATTGGCATGCCTCGCAGTGGCGCACATTCTTCTTAGCATCCTGGACAACGGTAGGCCAGTAAAATCCTGCGCGGAAAGCTTTGCCGACCAGAGTACATGAGGCTGCGTGCTTACCACACATGCCTCCATGCACTTCTCTGAGTATCTTGATGCCCTCTTCGCTTGTGACGCACTTCTGGAATACTTCACTCCTGGCATTTTTACGCGTGAGCTTGTTGTCGACGTGGACGTAGTTCTTGGACCGTCTCACAAGACGTTCTGCTTCTATTTTGTCTTCGGGGATTTTGCTTCAAGCAGATAGGTGATGAAGGGTGCTCTCCAATATTCTGTAGAATCAGAGATGCAAGCCACTATCTGACCGGATGGAGGTGCTTCGACCTCTTCTTCTTCTGGGATGGAGGAACGGGCCAAGTCTTGGATGAAGACGCCGGGAGGGATATCAGCTCGTGATGAACCGAGCTTAGATAGCTCATCGGCTGCCTGGTTCTCAGCTCGGATGACTTGGTGAAACTCCATGCCCAAGAATTTTCCTTCGAGCTTTCTGATTGCGGCGACGTAGGCGTCCATCTTCTCACTGTTGCAGTCCCAATCTTTATTTACCTGACTGATAACCAGGGCAAAGTCCCCATGCACCGTCAGCCGCCGGATGCCGAGCTCGGAGGCGATCTGTAGGCCATGGATGGCGGCTTCATATTCGGCAGCGTTGTTGGAGGCTTTGAAATAGATTCTCAACACGTAGCAGAGGCGTTCACCAGAAGGTGATATGAGGAGTATGCTGGCGCCTGCACCTCCAATGCTGAGGGACCCATCGAAATACATCGTCTAGTGTTCCTCCTGCTCGGTGGGTACTTGTTCCTGCATTTCAGTCCATTCGGCGATGAAGTTAGCCAGCACCTGTGACTTGATCGTTGTTCGGCTGTGGAACTCCAGAGAATATGTTCCCAACTCCATGGCCCACTTCATGATTCTGCCATTGGCGTCTTTGTTGCGACGGATGTTGCCGAGAGGATGTTGGGTGACCACTATGATTGGGTGGGCTTCAAAATAGTTACAGAGTTTGCGTGACGTGACGAGGATGGCGTAGATCAACTTCTACGCCGTCAGATAGCGAGCTTTGGACTCGTTCAAGACTTTGCTGATAAAATAGGCTGGTCACTGAACTGGATATGCATGACCGTCTTCCTCCCTTTCGACGACTATTGCCGTGCTGATAACATTGCTTGTCGCGGCGATGTAGAGTAATAGAGTTTCGTCTTTTTTAGGAGCTGTAAGGAGCAGAGGATGTACCAGGAACTGCTTTAGGTCCTTGAAGGCTTGATCGGCTTCTTCCAACTAGACAAATTTTTCGCCTGCCTTGAGGAGCTTGAAGAAGGGAAGGCCTTTTTCGCCTAACCTGGAGATGAATCGGCTTAGGGCCGCCATGCACCCAGTGAGCTTCTGAACATCCTTGACATTGGTCGGGGGCTTCATTCTCATGACGGCCTCGATCTTTTCTGGATTAGGGAGTATGCCTTGTTTGTAGACGATGTTGCCGAGCAGGTTGCCCGATGGGACGCCAGAAATGCACTTGGAAGGGTTCAGTTTCCATTGGAAATCATCCAACTTTTTGAAGACTGCTTCAAGGTTGGAGATGAGGTCTTTAGCTTTTCGGGTTTTTATGACAACGTCGTCGACATAAGCTGCGGTGATGTCAGGAATGAGATCCTTGAGGCATGCCTGGATGGCCCGCTAGTATGTCGCGCCAGCATTCTTTAGGCCAAAGGACATGGTCTTGTAGCAGTAGGCCCCGAAGGGAGTGACGAAGGAGGTTATCTCCTGGTCTTCTTCCTTCAAGGAGATCTGGTGGTAGCCGGAGTAGCAGTCGAGGAAGCTGAGTAGCTTGCAGCCGGCTGTGGAGTCGATGACTTCATCGATGCGGGGGAGACCGAAGGGCTTTAGGGCAGTGTTTGTTGAGATCCGTGTAATCAATGGACATTCTCCATTCATTATTCTTTTTTCTTACAAGGAACAGATTGGCTAACCAATCGGGATGATACACCTCTTTAATAAAGCCGGTGGCTAGGAGCCGGGCTATTTCTACCCTAATAGCCTCCTTCTTGTCTGGAGAGAAACGCCAGAGCTTCTGCTTGACGGGCTTGGCGGTCTTCGAGACATTCAAGGAGTGCTCGATCAGCTTCCTCGGTACGCCAGGCATGTCCACGGGTTTCCACGTGAAAACGCTGACGTGTTTTCTGACGAAGCTGACGAGCGCGTCTTCCTATTTGGTGTCGAGATCTACCCCGATGTGAATAGTCTTACTCGGGTCACCGGGAACAAGGACGATGTCCTTTTTCTCCTTGTTCTTGGTAGCAGCTCTGGGCGGGGTCTTCTCCGGGATGACCTGTTCTTCGGGCGCCAGCTTCTGTGTGTCCACTGCGCACGTATTCATCAGGATGGAGACATCGGTGGCTTCTGCCATGGCGATGGCCTCCTTCTCGTAGTCATACGTGACTTGAAGGTTAGATTGGACCGTAAGGATGCCAGTCTCCGTTGGCATCTTCATGACAAGGTAGGTATAGTTGGGGATGGCCTGGCCAAAGCTGGACGGCCGAGTATGGCGTGATACGCGGCGTCAAAGTCGGCCACCGAGAAGTCGATATGCTCGATGCGGAAGCACTGTGGTGTCCCAAACTGGATAGGCAGGTTGATCTGTCCCGGGGGTAGGAGGGCTGCCATGGGATGATTCCCCAAAACGGAGCCGTGGTCGGCTCTAGATCTTCAGCTCGGAGTCCGAGCTCCTTGGCGGCTCCAGAAAACAGGATGTTGAGGCCGCTGCCACCGTCGATCAGCACCTTGTGGAAGCGTGTCTTGCATATCACCGGGTCGAGGATCAGCAGGAAGCGCCCCAAGTATGGGATCTCCGTCCACTAGTCCTCTCTGCTGAAGGTGATGGCCTTTTGCGACCAGGGAGGAAATCTCGGATCGGTGATGGAGGCGTCATGGATTGCAATGGAGTTGACGCGTCTAGCGACGAGCTTCTGCTCTCTCTTCGACTCCATGGCTATGCGGCCACCTATGATCATGGAGACCGTTCGGTGAGCTTTAGTGAAGCCTAGAGGCTGGTCATTATTGTCATCGTGCTTGTCTCTCTCGGACTCTATGCGAGCCCTCTTCTTGTCTTCTTCTTGGAACGCCCTGGAGAAGCCATAACATTCTCTCATGGTATGCTTGTGGAACTTGTGGATGGGGCATTGACTATCGAGGAGCTTGTCGTAAGCCTCTTCATAATTGCGCTTCGGGGCTAGTCGGGCGTTGTAGACTTGGTAATGGCGACGTCTTTCTCCAGCCCTGGAGCCTTCCGGTTCATCGTGGCGACATCGATCGGAGCAATGTTGGTCGCGGCAATCACATTCGCTGCGGTGGTGGTCTCGCCAGGCTCCTCAGTCATCATGGTGCCGATCAGATCGGCGGTCAGTGTCCTCGCAGCGTGGTCGGTCGGGAAAGTGGAGGCGGCTACGGGCGGAGTGGCGGGCCGCCTCGCTCCCCTCGGCGTACTTGTTGGTGATGCGCAGCATCTCGGTGATGGAGTCTGGTCTACTGCAGTACAGCTTCCTCTGGAGCTTCTCATCAGGTCGGAGGCCACGTATGAAAGCGGAGATAGCCTCAGCATCCGTGATGCCTGGAATGTTGTTTCTGGTTTCTGAGAAGTGCCGAATATAATCCTGCAATGATTCTCGCGATGCCTGCTGGAGCTTCTCAAGATCAAACTTTGTGCCAGGCTGCATGCAGGTGGCACTGTAGTTGTTGATGAACTGCTCCATCTGCTGGTCCCAAGTGTCGATGGAGTTCGGCTTTAGGCTATGCAGCGAATTATTGGCGGATGCATTCAGCATAACTGGCAAGTAATTCACCATAACGTCAGAGTTCCCCCCGGTAGCTTTGACTGTGATCTCGTAGACGGTAAGCCATTTGGTGGGATCGGCGGTGCCGTCATAGGTTTTGACGCCAACGACCTTGAAGTTCGGCGACCAGCGTACCGCCTGGAGTTCTGCCGTGAAGGGGAGTCTAGGAGCATTTTTGTCGTTGACCGGAGGGCCGTGCGCTTTATCATATTCCTTGCGGCGCTCAGTCTCTGCTGAGTGCCTAGCTTCCCTCCGATTCTCGATGCGCCCTCGGAGATCCCTGGTCTTCAGATTTTCATGGAGGTCAGACTGATTCACCTCGTGGTCACCATCTTGGCGATGACGTCTCTGGCCACCACGGGAATGACCACCACCATTGTGAATAATCTCGGGGGCCGACGCAGTGGAGTGCGACAGAGGTGGTAACTGGCGCTCTTCGTTGATCAGGACTTGGGCTGCCTGGAGGTAAGCCGTAAGGCAGTCCACTTTAGGTGTCCGTGCCAGTCTTTTGGCCTCCTCTATCGCGACGGCGATTTTTACACTTGGGGTCTTGTAGACCTGATGCTTGCCGACCAGATCAAATTCTGGCTCCAAGTTCCTCACGGTGGCCTTCCTTGCCTCGGCTTGCAGCTCGCAACGCCGTCTTCGGTGGGCGTTTCTCCCTTCACGGGCTGCTCGGGCCTCTTCAGTTTCATTTGGGGGAGGAGCGCTGTCGTTGCTGATGGTGACGACGGGGCCGCCGATGAACCCACCAGTGGGAGGGGGCAGATCAGTGAGATCGCCTCCTTCCACGTCGTCTAGGTCGGAGCAGTCGTTGTCGGTGATGATAAAGCTGGAGCTGGTGCCGACGTGATCGGGGGAGGTGTGGTCGGAGGAGCGTAGTAGAAGCGCGAGACTGGAGGCCACGTTCCACAGACCGAACGGCATATAGCCACTCGGAAGGTCGTGGTCGGAGGCCTTCGGAACCGTGGCTGCTCAGGGTCGCATCTCGACGACGCGTCCCCAAGGAGTGATGGTGATGGCCAAAGTCATGTCCTGGCAGAGCGGAGAAGGTCGTCATGCCCTTGATGGACGCTGAAAGCGGTCTGCAGTCGACTGCAAGATCTGGAGACTCTCGGACAGCCCTTGAGAGACCCGATCTATGGATCTGATCAGGTCATCGTTGTCGATGGTGTTCCGGATGTAGTGTGGCAGCTTTCCTGCCGGGGCGGAGGTCGCTGGAGGAGTCGGGGTAGATGTGATCTGGGCCGCATCCAGGATCTTTCCTTTTCTGCTAGGTCCGATGATCCAGGAGATGGATCCCACCGTGAAGATCTGGCCCGGCGTTGGGAGCTCGATGGAGCTTGAAAAAATCACCTTGTTCGCCATGGATCAGGAAGCACACCCCTAACCTGGCGCGCCAACTATCAACGGAATGCCGGTGATAGTCTACCGAGGGGTATGCCCAAGGTAGTAGATTGATCGGTGAAGGTGCGCCTGAGACGAGCAAGAGTTACGCTGGAAGCGTGAGACACGAGATTTATGTAACACCCGAAAAATTGCATTCTTTTAAATAGTAGAAATTTATTTAATTGTGCAATTAATTGATCATTCCAATATAGGGAAATAATAATTTTTCTCAAATATAAAATCAAACCTAGGTCATACACATGTATGATGCATTCATGCTGGAACATTTCTTCTTTGTACTGTTGTAGCTTATTTGAATTTCCCAAATATTTCAAAACCCAATTTGAAAATCCTTTTGGAAAATGGAAAAAAGGAATTAGAATAGAGCCCTTCCCCTCTCCTTTCTAGCCCGAGCAGCAGCTTGGCCTGTTTTCCACTCCCTGGCCCCACCAGGCCCAGGTCGGATGGCCCGAGGACAGCTCGGCCGACCTACTCCCTCCCTTCCCCTTACCCCATCTGACTAACGAGTGGGACCCATGGGTCAGCCCTTCCTTCTACACCTCCCTCGCCGCGCGAACCGAGACGCCGGTGCCGTGTTCATCCGCCGCGGCCGAGCACGCGCGCGCGAAGCGTCCCTCTGCCGTGACTGCCAGCCCGACCCCGCGCTCAGTGCTACCGACCAGTGGGACCCCCAGGACAGCCCCTCCCTTGTTTCCCTCTGCTGCTCGCCGAGAGTCCGACGCGGGCAAGAAAGAAAACGGCCGAAGCCGAGTTCGACGCCGCGCCGAGAGTCCGAAGCAGAGAAGAAACGGCCGAAGCCGATTTCTCCGCTATTCGAGTTTGTTTCAATCTCCGAGATTGTCGTCACACCTCGGGAGTATTTAAGCAGCACCACACCCCCCTAGCCGTCACCTAACCCTAGCCGCCTCTTCTCGCCGCCACTTCCGAGCTCCCGCGAGAACCGAGCAGCCGCCGCCACGAGCAATTAGCTCGATTCGCCACCAATTTCCTCTCGGTAAGCCTTTGAGGAGCTTCGCTGTGATCTTGTGAAGTTCCCGAGCACTTTCCCCCTTCGATTTGTGCATTGACACGCCTCTGCCGCCGTTGCAGAGATTATTTCCGACCTTCCCATCACCCTAGGTGAGGTTGCGATGCTCTTCCCGATCTATGGGTACCCTTCCCGACCTATTTCATGCACCGAGAGCCGAGTTCACCTTCTTGGCGGCCTTCCGGCCATGGCGCTGCCGTCGGCCTCTGTTTTCCGGCCGAGAGCACCGCCACCCCTCCCCTCTTTTAATCTGATCCGCCGATTTTGAATCGGACGGCCGAAGAGCAGCCCATACCGATTCGGCCAGCGTATACCCCCTGCAGTTTTTAATGCTAAACCCGCGATCCCTTAGCGTATTCTGTGATTTGCGCTTTTCAATTTAGAAAACGTATTTTCTCCCGGTGTTTAGAAAATGTGTTTTCTATTATTTACAGATTTGCCACTAAACTTCCTTTGATCATAATTTACTTGTTTTAGATCCGATTTGAACGATTCAAATTGCATTAGATTTGTAATTTCATAATCTATCTGATGGTACCACTGTTTCATATATTTTCAACTTTGAAAATTCGAGATTATATTTAATCTATTATTATTCTATTATAAACCTTGTAAAATTCATATCTTCCTCGTTTTAAATCTGATTTGCGCAAACTTTATATCGATGTGATCATAGCAACGTGTAGATTTGTTTTATAACCTTTTGTTGGTGTACTGTTCTAATGAAAACTTTTGTTTGTATGCATGATTGCCCCTGTATGCGTGTGTGTTGTTATGATGGATCGAGTATAGACGGTGAGCTTTACGTGGGTGATCAAGATCAGTACTGCGACAACCCGAATCACCAGGAGTTTGCTAATCAAGGCAAGTATTAGTATGGATCATCCTTGTTGTCCTATTCACCAAATAAATAATTGCATTTGCATGTGTCTTCCTTGTTAACCATAGTTATTTCCTAGCATTCTTACCCTGTTCCTTGCCACCTATGGGATTATGCATATGGTAAATGTTGCTAGTGCGTTTTTGGGAATCATGATCATGTAAACTTGATTAATTGATTATGCAATATGATTAAAAGATGCCTTTTAGCAACAGGGAACCAGGGGATCCGAGCATAGTTTTGTGATGCTCAAAATCCTTCACCTTTGATAATGATCTGTAAGTATGACACCGGGATTGACAGTGCAACTATGAGGGCTACATGGCTCTGGTTTTAGTCAAGTATGGGCACTTTTTCTAGCTTGTTAGAGGTTACCGAAAGGCGTGATGGGACCTGCCGACTCGGGTATAGTGCGGCTCCTGTCCGAGTGTGTATAATCTGCGTGACCTTGTGCCACGAGGAAGGGGGGCTCTACATCTGCTTGCCGGGTTCCTAGCGGCCCTAACTTGTTAGGCGAAGTTCTTTGAAAGACTTCATAGTGAGACCCTGCTCACTCACCTTGGTAGTGTTATGGGAGTAATTAACCCGAGCAAATGGGAATCACGGCTCATAGTGAAAGTGCACAACCTCTGCAGAGTGTAAAACTGGTATACTAGCCGAGCTCACGGTCAAGAGCGGCCTTGGACGTCTTACGGAGTAGTTATTCTTTTGGGGTGACGCTTACTTATTGCTGAATCTATTTATTGCTACTCATTAATTATGTTTACTATGATCATGAGAATGGGCTTATTCATTTGTTGCTATCCAACTGCATAAAAGGATGATTAATTAAAAGCAACCTACTGTTAAAACCGTGTCAACCTTTTGAGCCTCATTAACCCATGCTAGTCTTGTTGAGTACGACATGTACTTACGCTTGTTTATTTTCAATACTCGGTTAAAAATCTCGGATGGGTAACAGATGGTGATAGTGATGAGGACTACCCAGAGGACTACTAGACTTGTGCTTCACCAGTCGACGTCCCTGCGCTATGGAGCTACCGCGAGAGTTATCTTTATTTTCCGCTGTGTAATGACTTTGATATTATTCGCTATGTATTAAACATTGGTTATGATACAATTTATGTAATTTGTTGGCTTATGTGTGTGACTGATCTCTGGGCGCACATAAGATTATGCATCCCATTTTATTCTTAAAATTGGGTGTGACAAATTGGTATCAAAGCCGTGTTGACTGTAGGACGCAAGCCTAGTTAGCACTGGATAGCCCTTAGCTTTATTATCTCTTTTTAGTTGTTATATTAATTTGCTACAAGTTTTTGCTGATATCCTACCCTTGTCCATTGCAAAATTTTGACTTAATCTTAATTCTTGTAGATGGCCAACCTTAAGCGCACTGCTCGCAAGCGTGTCATGCCACCTAAGAGGTACCTGCAGCGCTTCATCTCTGGCGGACGTGTTTCCCGACCAGAAGTACTCGTGGAAGACGTACCAGTGGAGGAGCCCCAGCAGGAGGTGCCCGTAGAGGAGCCCAGTGAAGAGCCCTTGGAAGATAGCTCTGAAGACGTACCTATGGAGGACCCTCAGAAAAATGAACCCGAGAAGGTGGAGCCGCAGGGTGACCAGGATTGTGTTGGCGACCCTGATGACAAAGATGATGGAGGCGACTCGGATGACTCCGACGACTCCGATGACGATGGCGACGATGATGGAGACCAAGGTGGAAAACCCTGGGTGGGAATGATTCACTATGATCATCATGGTGATGACTACTACCACCCGCTGCTTCTCGACTTGGTGCGCCGCTTCTACCCCAACGCCTCGGTGCTGTACAAGACAGAGCACTGGAAGCACCCTGACTACGCCAACTACTATGAGACGAGGGTGTACATCAAGGAGGGAAGCCAGGTGAAGAATATCCACTATGCTGTCTCCATTCGACTCTCCAAAGCTGCCGCCATCAAGGATGCCGCACGACAAGCTCTTATGGTGCACCGCCACGAGAATTGGGACATCATCAAGTGGGAGATGCACCGCTACCTTCCCCGCCGTCAGAGTGGCCAAGCTAACTACAGTATCGCCGGTCCACTTGGAGAAGTGAACGCCCGACTCCATGCTACCTTGGAATGTTTGGCTCAGACCAACACTTTTCTGGACCAGACACTGGATGAGCTGAACACCAGGACTGAAGCTAACTACAAGCTCAGCCGGGCGGTGAATGAGTTGAACAGGCAACTCGGTGTTGGACCCCCTCTGCCATCACCAAGGTGTCTAGCTGAATCACCGCCAAGGAACCGAGGAGACCATGGAGATGCTCACACCCGCACCGACATTGACCCCTAGAGGAGTTACCCCCAGTTAGTAGCAAAAGACGCTAGTAGCGCAAGTTGAGTCAAGTCGAGTCTAGTTCGTGTCTTGTGAACTTTTGTGTTAGATTGCTTTTTCTTATGAACAATGCTTGATTTGGAGTTTGTAATGAGTGCTGAGATTGTGGGCATGTCCGCAAAATCTCTTTATATAAGGTTTGAATTAATGCATAATAGTTTGGGTTGATTATCTCAGTTTCCAGCAGTGCTGTTTCTCAGACCTCTCTGCCTTAGTTACTTTTCCTATTTAATTATATACGACCAAAAATCCTGAGAAATTTTTGTGAAAAACTAGACTTCTGTAGTTTTCTTTGGCCGCAAGAATCATCTCAATATCAATTATGGTTTGGGAGAAACAAATGTCACAAGTCAAAGTTTCTGCGCTGTCTGGTACTCTGAAACAGTTTCGAATCAAATCTGTTTTTGATAAACTTAACGACAGAATCTGGAGCGATGGTCTGAATAAAAGTTGTAGAGTTTTTCTCATGCTTTCCAACCATGTGTAGCATGTCTCTGTTTGACTTTGGGAACTCCAGATATGACTATTTTTCTACTCTGCCGTTGTTGGATCGCGCCCGGAATTTCCTGTTCTAGTCTTTTAAGTGTTATTATAATGGAAAAGAATTCTAAACTTCACTTCAATGATTTGAACAGCAGATGGCCCACACCAGGAGGAACCCAAGGGGTGATGGTACCTCTGAAGAAAATGCTAATCCACCACCACCTCCGCCACAGCCTAACATGGAGCAGCTGATGATGATGCAAACACAGCTGATGCAGCAGATGGCCCAGAACATTCAACTGCTGCAGCGAAACAATGGCAATGGGAACCCACCTCCACCGCCCCGTGACAAGAGAAGCGAATTCTTGAAGGGACGCCCGCCCACCTTCGATCATTCCAGTGATCCTCTCCAAGCTGATGATTGGCTGCGTGCAATAGAAAGGCAGCTGGAGATCGCCCAATGCAACGACGTCGAGAAGGTTCTCTATGCATCTGGGCAGTTGCAGGGAGCTGCTCTGGATTGGTGGGAGTCTTTCCGTTTTGGACGTGCCGACCCCATCTCTTGGCGGCAATTCCATGAGGGGTTCCGCAATCATCATGTGCCTGCAGGGTTGATGAAGCTGAAGAAGGAGTTTCTTTCTCTGAAGAAGGGAGGAATGCTAGTTGCTGAGTACCGTGACAAGTTCATCCACTTGTCACGGTATGCTCCAAAAGAGGTTGAAGATGATGCCAAGAAGCAAGAGCTCTTCTTGGAGGGACTGAATGATCATCTCCAGTACCAGTTGCTCTCCCACACTTTCGCCAACATCCAACAGTTGGTGGACAAAGCTTTGATCATCGAGAGCAAGCGCCGTGAGATAGATGAGAAGAAGAAGAAGAGGAAGTTTCAAGGGCAGTCGTCTGGAAGCAACAGCCGCTTCCGTAACAACCAACAGCAGCCTCAGCAGCAACAACGTTTCCAGGGACAGTCTGGATTCAAGAACAATTTCCAGAATCAACAACGTTCCCAGAACCAGCAGCGTTTCCAGTACCAGCAACAAGGTGGCAACCAGGTGCCACAATTGATTGCTCCCAACAACATCCCAGTGAAGAGTGGTGCCCCCAACAAGTGTTTCCGTTGTGGCAAGGAAGGACACTTGTCCTACAATTGTCCTGAGAAGCAGAATTCCCAAGCCTCCCAGAAGCAGAACAACTAGCAGAGAGTGCCACCTCGCACCGGGAAGGTGAACCATGTGTCGGTTGATACGGCACAGGAGACTCCAGAGGTCATGATGGGTACGTTCAATATCGACTCCATCCCCGCTATAGTTCTTTTTGACTCTGGTGCTTCGCATACTTTCATTTCGCACACATTTGTTAGAAAGCATGGTATTCCCCTTAGTGTCATGAAACATCCTGTTATGGTTTCTTCTCCGGGTGGTGTTATGCAAGCTACTCTTCAGTGTCTCCCGATTACTGTCTCATTAAGGGAGGTAGAATTCGAGATAACCCCTACTGTGCTAAATACTGCCGAAATTGATCTTATCCTGGGTATGGATTGGATGAAGAAATACAACACGAACATAGGGTGTAAGGAGAAGGTTGTAACTATCACTACACCAAAGGGAGATGAGGTCCGAGTTGAGGTTGCTCTGCAAGTGCAACAACAAGCCACAGTACATCAGCTCAGAGAAGAAGTGCAGCCGGATAACTCAGTGGTGGATGAGTTTGAAGATGTGTTTCCAGATGAGTTGCCAGGTATGCCGCTTGACCGTGACATTGAATTTATCATTGAGTTGTTACCTGGTACTGCACCTATAGCTAAACGTCCATATAGAATGGGAGTTAAAGAATTAGAAGAACTTAAGAAACAAATCAAAGAACTGTCAGAAAAAGGTTTCATTCGTCCTAGTTCTTCACCTTGGGGAGCCCCGGTTATTTTTGTTGATAAGAAAGATGGTAGTCAAAGGATGTGTGTTGATTATCGGTCACTGAATGAGGTCACCATTAAGAACAAGTATCCGTTGCCTAGAATTGATGACTTATTTGATCAGTTGAGAGGTGCTTGTGTGTTTTCCAAGATTGATCTCCGTTCAGGTTATCATCAGTTGAAGATTCGTGACTCTGACATACCTAAGACTGCATTCACTACTCGGTATGGACTGTATGAGTATACGGTAATGTCCTTTGGTTTGACTAATGCACCTGCCTACTTCATGTATCTGATGAACAAGGTATTCATGGAATTCTTGGATAAGTTTGTTGTGGTGTTCATTGATGATATCTTGATCTACTCCAAGAATGAAGAAGAGCATGCCGAACATCTGACATTGGTTTTGCAGAAGCTCAGGGAACATAAGCTGTATGCTAAGCGAAGTAAGTGCGAGTTCTGGTTGAGAGAAGTTGCTTATCTAGGACATATTGTGTCCAATGGTGGAATTTCTGTAGACCCAAGTAAGGTGGCAGACGTGTTGAATTGGAAGCCGCCAACTGATGTGACTGGCATTTGTAGTTTTCTTGGTTTAGCTGGTTACTACCGAAGGTTCATTGAAGGATTCTCCAAGCTTGCGAAGCCAATGACTTCCTTGCTAGGGAAGAATGCCAAGTTTGTGTGGTCTGAGAAGTGCCAAGCTAGTTTTGAAGAATTGAAGAAGAGATTGACAACAGCCCCAGTGTTGGTTTTGCCGGATCTGAGTAAGAAGTTCTCTATCTATTGTGATGCTTCCCGCCTAGGTCTTGGTTGTGTTCTCATGCAAGAAGGAAGAGTCGTAGCATATGCATCGAGACAGTTGAGGAAGCATGAGTTGAATTATCCTACTCATGATTTGGAGCTAGCAGCTGTGGTTCACGCTCTGAAGTTATGGAGGCATTATCTGATTGGTCATAAGTGTGACATCTATACAGATCATAAGAGCTTGAAGTATATCTTCACCCAGTCAGAGTTGAATTTGAGGCAACGTCGTTGGCTGGAATTGATAAAGGATTATGACCTGGAATTGCATTATCATCCAGGCAAAGCAAATGTTGTGGCCGATGCTCTTAGTAGAAAAAGTTATGCTAATGAGATTCAAACAACCACTATTCCAGCAGAGTTGTGTGCAGAGATGGAGCGTCTCAACTTGGGAATTGTGATCAATGCTGTTGAGATGGAGGTTGAACCCACACTAGAACAAGAGATACGAAAGGCTCAGTTGGAAGATGAGAAGCTCAAAGAAATAGCAGAGAACATTGTGGTTGGAAAATCACCCGGATTCAGACTAGATGAGAATGGAACCTTATGGTTTGGGAAGAGACTCTGTGTACCTGAAGTGAAATTCATCCGAGACGCTATACTGCGTGAAGCTCATGAGTCAGCATATTCTATACACCCAGGAAGTACCAAGATGTATTTGGATCTGAAGGAAAAATATTGGTGGGTTGGACTGAAGCGTGATGTAGCAGAATATGTGGCTATATGTGATACCTGTCAGAGAGTTAAAGCTGAACACCAGAGACCTGCAGGATTGCTACAACCACTAAAGATACCTGAGTGGAAGTGGGAAGAAGTCGGTATGGACTTCATAGTTGGATTGCCACGTACTCAGAGAGGTTATGATTCAATCTGGGTAATTGTGGATCGACTGACTAAAGTAGCTCATTTCCTTCCAGTCAAGACCACTTATGGAGGTCCTAAACTAGCAGAGTTGTATATAGAATAGTGTGTCTGCATGGAGTTCCAAAGAAAATTATGTCTGATAGGGGCACTCAATTCACCTCACATTTCTGGCAAAAGATACATGAGTCTCTAGGTACTAAGCTGAATTTCAGTTCTGCATATCATCCTCAGACTGACGGTCAAACTGAACGGATTAATCAGATTTTCGAAGATATGTTGAGAGCTTGTGCTTTACAGTATGGAACGAGTTGGGATAAGAGTCTGCCATATGCGGAGTTCTCTTATAATAATAGTTACCAGAAAAGTCTCAAGATGTCACCCTTCGAAGCATTGTATGGACGCATGTGCAGGACACCCTTGTTTTGGAATCAAACTGGAGAAAGTCAAGTGTTTGGACCGGATGTGTTGAGAGACACAGAGGAGCAAGTCCAGACAATAAGAGAGAACTTGAGAATAGCACAATCTAGACAAAAGAGCTATGCGGATACACGGAGAAGAGAACTAGCTTTTAATGTAGGAGACTATGTATACCTTAAAGTGTCCCCGATGAGAAGTGTGAAAAGGTTCAACAGCAAAGGAAAATTGGCACCAAGGTATATTGGTCCTTTCAAGATCCTAGAGAGACGTGGAGAAGTGGCATATCAGCTAGAACTTCCGGAAAGTTTGCCCGGTGTTCATGATGTGTTCCACATATCTCAGTTGAGAAAGTGTTTGAGAGTACCGGAAGAGCAGGTTCCTGTCGAGGAAATAGTTTTCAAGAAGGGTCTCACTTATGAGGAACATCCAGTGAAAATTTTGGAGACCGCAGAAAGAGTTACAAGAAGTCGAGTTATAAAGATGTGCAAGGTGCAGTGGCATCGGTACTCTGAGGAAGAAGCTACTTGGGAAAGAGAGGAAGATCTCAGAGAAAAGTACCCGGAGTTGTTTGAGTAAGCACCAACTGAATCTCGAGGACGAGATTATTTTTAAGGGGGGTAGAATTGTAACACCTGAAAAATTGCATTCTTTTAAATAGTAGAAATTTATTTAATTGTGCAATTAATTGATCATTCCAATATAGGGAAATAATAATTTTTCTCAAATATAAAATCAAACCTAGGTCATACACATGTATGATGCATTCATGCTGGAACATTTCTTCTTTGTACTGTTGTAGCTTATTTGAATTTCTCAAATATTTCAAAACCCAATTTGAAAATCCTTTTGGAAAATGGAAAAAAAGGAATTAGAATAGAGCCCTTCCCCTCTCCTTTCTGGCCCGAGCAGCAGCTTGGCCCATTTTCCACTCCCTGGCCCCACCAGGCCCAGGTCGGATGGCCCGAGGACAGCTCGGCCGATCTGCTCCCTCCCTTCCCCTTACCCTATCTGAGTGACGAGTGGGACCCACGGGTCAGCCCTTCCTTCTACACCTCCCTCGCCGCGCGAACCGAGACGCCGCTGCCGTGTTCATCCGCCGCGGCCGAGCACGCGCGCGCGAAGCGTCCCTCTGCCGTGACTGCCAGCCCGACCCCGCGCTCAGTGCTACCGACCAGTGGGACCCCCAGGACAGCCCCTCCCCTGTTTCCCTCTGCTGCTCGCCGAGAGTCCGACGCGGGCAAGAAAGAAAACGGCCGAAGCCGAGTTCGACGCCGCGCCGAGAGTCCGAAGCAGAGAAGAAACGGCCGAAGCCGATTTCTCCGCTATTCGAGTTTGTTTCAATCTCCGAGATTGTCGTCACACCTCGGGAGTATTTAAGCAGCGCCACACCCCCCCGTAGCCGTCACCTAACCCTAGCCGCCTCTTCTCGCCGCCACTGCCGACCTCCCGCGAGAACCGAGCAGCCGCCGCCACGAGCAATTAGCTCGATTCGCCACCAATTTCCTCTCGGTAAGCCTTTGAGGAGCTTCACTGTGATCTTGTGAAGTTCCCGAGCACTTTCCCCCTTCGATTTGTGCACTGACACGCCTCCGCCGCCGTTGCAAAGATCCACCGTCCGCCGGATCACGCCGCGAGCTATCTCCGAGTCGATTTCCGACCTTCCCATGACCCTAGGTGAGCTTGCGATGCTCTTCCTGATCTATGGGTACCCTTCCCGACCTATTTCATGCACCGAGGGCCGAGTTCACCTTCTCCGGCGGCCTTCCGGCCATGGCGCTGCCGTCGGCCTCTGTTTTCCGGCCGAGAGCACCGCCACCCCTCCCCTCTTTTAATCTGATCCGCCGATTTTGAATCAGACGGCCGAAGAGCAGCCCATACCGATTCGACCAGCGTATACCCCCCTGCAGTTTTTAATGCTAAACCCGTGATCCCTTAGCGTATTCTGTGATTTGCGCTTTTTAATTTAGAAAACGTATTTTCTCCCGGTGTTTAGAAAATGTGTTTTCTATTATTTACAGATTTGCCACTAAACTTCCTTTGATCATAATTTACTTGTTTTAGATCCGATTTGAACGATTCAAATTGCGTTAGATTCGTAATTTCATAATCTATCTGATGGTACCACTATTTCATATATTTTCAACTTTGAAAATTTGAGATTATATTTAATCTATTATTATTCTATTATAAACCTTGTAAAATTCATATCTTCCTCGTTTTAAATCCGATTTGCGCAAACTTTATATCGATGTGATCGTAGCAACGTGTAGATTTGTTTTATAACCTTTTGTTGGTGTACTATTCTAATGAAAACTCTTGTTTGTATGCATGATTGCCCCTGTATGCGTGTGTGTTGTTATGATGGATCGAGTATAGACGGTGAGCTTTACGTGGGTGATCAAGATCGGTACTGCGACAACCCGGATCACCAGGAGTTTGCTGATCAAGGCAATTATTAGTATGGATCATCCTTGTTGTCCTATTCACCAAATAAATAATTGCATTTGCATGTGTCTTCCTTGTTAACCATAGTTATTTCCTAGCATTGTTACCCTGTTCCTTGCCACCTATGGGATTATGCATATGGTAAATGTTGCTAGTGCATTTTTGGGAATCATGATCATGTAAACTTGATTAATTGATTATGCAATATGATTAAAAGATGTCTTTTAGCAACAGGGAACCAGGGGATCCAAGCATAGTTTTGTGATGCTCAAAATCCTTCACCTTTGATAATGATCTGTAAGTATGACACCGGGATTGACAGTGCAACTATGAGGGCTACATGGCTCTGGTTTTAGTCAAGTATGGGCACTTTTTCTAGCTTGTTAGAGGTTACCGAAAGGCGTGATGGGACCTGCCGACTCGGGTATAGTGCGGCTCCTGTCCGAGTGTGTATAATCTGCGTGACCTTGTGCCACGAGGAAGGGGGGCTCTACATCTGCTTGCCGGGTTCCTAGCGGCCCTAACTTGTTAGGCGAAGTTCTTTGAAAGACTTCATAGTGAGACCCTGCTCACTCACCTTGGTAGTGTTATGGGAGTAATTAACCCGAGCAAATGGGAATCACGGCTCATAGTGAAAGTGCACAACCTCTGCAGAGTGTAAAACTGGTATACTAGCCGAGCTCACGGTCAAGAGCGGCCTTGGACGTCTTACGGAGTAGTTATTCTTTTGGGGTGACGCTTACTTATTGCTGAATCTATTTATTGCTACTCATTAATTATGTTTACTATGATCATGAGAATGGGCTTATTCATTTGTTGCTATCCAACTGCATAAAAGGATGATTAATTAAAAGCAACCAGCTGTTAAAACCGTGTCAACCTTTTGAGCCTCATTAACCCATGCTAGTCTTGTTGAGTACGACATGTACTTACGCTTGTTTATTTTTCAATACTCGGTTAAAAATCCCGGATGGGTAACAGATGGTGATAGTGATGAGGACTACCCAGAGGACTACTAGACTTGTGCTTCACCAGTCGACGTCCCTGCGCTATGGAGCTACCGCGAGAGTTATCTTTATTTTCCGCTGTGTAATGACTTTGATATTATTCGCTATGTATTAAACATTGGTTATGATACAATTTATGTAATTTGTTGGCTTATGTGTGTGACTGATCTCTGGGCGCACATAAGATTATGCATCCCATTTTATCCTTAAAATTGGGTGTGACAATTTATATAGGTTCAGGCCGCCACGAGGCGTAATACCCTACGTCCTGTGTGTTGTATTGTATTGCTTAGTAGATGAGATGAATTGAGGGGATCCCCTGCCCGCCTTATATAGTCCGTGGGGCAGGATTACAAGTCGGCTTTATCATACATATCAGATTACAATCCTAGCCGAACAAGGAAGCTAATCGGCTAGATATTAGGAAAGCTATTTCCTTGTCTGCCAAGTCTTCGGCGGATATACGTGATCTTTAGGAGAACGTGTAGGCGACACGTCCTTGGCAGTCCGGGCCTGATCGGATGACTTGGCCCATGTATTGCCATGCGGGTATATGGGTCTAAACCCCCACATACTCCGAATGTAGGGAAAGTAGGAAGTTATTATTATTATAGAAGGCTGGCTATGATTTTGATCTTCCTTAGTAATATTCCCGTAAGTATGAATATGAAGTGTCTTCGCTGTGATTGCTAGTATAATTGCACCAATCTAATATGTCTTTGATAGTATAGTTAGAATGACAGGATATCCTTATGCTTCAACCTAATCCATGCTAGTGCCTAGATAGGAAGTGCTCTAAGTGATCATTATTATGTTGATTGATTAGTTGATTGATCACTATGCTTATCATATATATCATTATTATTGTTACATAACCCCTGTTCTGAGTAAATAGGTCATTCATGGTATTCTCCATATTTGCATATACATATGACATCTATCTATCTACCTGCATCCTATTTATTGCCAACCCTTCCCAGTGGTAAAATATAAATGACAACCCGAAATACTCTGAGGTAAAATGCTACAATGGTGTATATTTTATCTGTGCGCTTGCAGATACAATATAATATATTTCAGTCACTTGCAAGAAGGAGAGATCCCTTAGAATCATACTGGGGATGACAACCTAGTTACTTCTAAGAGATAGATGAAGAGATCAAGTGATCTGTAGACTAATCAGGTGGCACATTAACTATACCTCCCAACATTTCGTTAAGAAATGTCAACGGGGTACACCGGATAACCACCGGACGTTACACCGGACAAAGCCGGGAGTGTCCGGTGTCCACGCAGAGAGGTTCTAGAAAGGGTTTTTGAGCACCGGACGCGTTCAAAAGCTGTGCAGGTACACTAGTCGTTGGAGGGGCACCGGACAACCACCAGACACGTCTGGTGTGAACTTATGAGCGTCGTGCACTCGAAAACAGAGGGTTTTGTGCCTAACGGCCATGGGCTGGTGTGGGGGGTATTTATACTCCTTGTGCTCGTTCATGGGAGGTCTCTTGCCACTTCTAACAGCTGAGAACACCTTGAGACCTTGAGAGCAAGCAAGAGCACTAGGGAGGTTGAGTGAATTGCGAATTGAAGTGAGCTTCTTCCCTAGGGTTGATCAAGAGTGACTTGTGTGCATCCATCCATCTTTTTGGCCTTTTTTGGGTCAAGTGAGAGTTCGAGCTTGTTACTCTTGGTGATCGGCATCACCTAGACGGCTTGGTGGCGATCGGAGGCTTGGTGACCGCTTGGAGAGCTTGTGGGCGGCCCAAGCCAAGCTTGTGAGCGGTTGTGGGCGATCCACCGCGTCGGAGAGGCAAAGGATCAGCCTGTAGAGAGCACTTGGTCCTTGTGAGGATCAAGGGGGAGCTACACCATTGCGCGGGTGCTCCAACGAGGACTAGTGGAGAGTGCCGACTCTCCGATACCTCAGGAAAAATTGGCTTTGTCTTTCTATCTCATTTACTTTCCCATATCTACTTTGTGCTCTTTACATTCCTAGAGTAGAATTGCTTGTTTAGTACTCGGCTCTAGGTTGCTTAACTTGTTTTAGGCTTAGATGAAGACATAAGCACTTGTGGGGTGAGATTGGGCAAAATGGCGATAGGTTGATTTGCTTTGCGAAAAATTATTAGTTGCCCAATTAACCCCCCTCTTGGGCATCCTCGATCCTTTCAATTGGTATCAGAGCCTTGTGCTCACTAATTTGGCTTAACCACCAAGAGAAGGATGTCCGGGGGTCACGATGGTCCCCCTCCCGTCTTTGACGGTAACGATTTTCCATATTGGAAAATTCGTATGTAGGCTTACCTTTGTAACAGAACCGACCAATTTATAAGAACACAAGACAAAAGCAATCACTGAAGTGATTAAACCATCATACTTGAGCCCATATAAACCCGGTAGTCCGCCGAGTATCCCGAAGGACCTCGGTAAATCAACTTAACAACCAAGATCGCATGATTAAGTAAACATCAAACACATACACAGAGCTTTACAGCGGAATAATTTTACAAAGGAGTTCTCAAATAATAATACAAGAATTTGATCAAGACTGATTTGTAAACAACATAGGTTTATAATAATAAGTATCCATAAGTTCAGAATACATTGCTAGTATAGATGACAATCCTTCCATCAAAGCATAGACGAGATAACTTAATAGAAGGCCGAGCACACCGGCGCTTATCCACCATCATCCGCAGGCCTAGACCGTCACCTGCAACATGGTGGGATAAACCCTGAGTACTTGAATGTACTCAGCTAGACTTACCTGTCATAAACCAAAAATAAAATGACACTGAGAGGAATGCAAGGCTTTATTTGGTGGAGCTGGCTGACAGCAGTTTGCATAAAAAGCTTAAGGTTCATTATGCATATTAACTCAGGTTTTATCATCAGATTGATCAGCTTGCTTTATTAATACCTGTCTAGGTGAATACCTATTCAACTAGGTTATAGCATCACATTATTGTGGAACCTGGATTAAGTAATTATCTTACTTAGGTTCTTTGTGTAGCACAATCAACTCCTGCAACTAATCAAGCAATGATCATATTCATGTCCAGTTCATAAGTTGCCAATCAGCCTTTCAACCATGTACATCCATTCATAAATTAGTTTGGAGCACACAGTGCCACTGCCCATGTCAAGTTCTCACTAACGGGGAGAGACCACAATTATAATTGACTTCCTATCCAGCTGGAGTAAATACCAAATGCTCGCCTTACACCTGCTCCTGTTAGAGCAGTTTCAGGTGATCTTTCGAACAGTTCAGGTAAAAAGTAGTCAACGGGTCCGTCCCAGCGCCGTACACGAGGGATTCAATGGTGGCCAGGATGCTCGGATCTTCCCTAAACCGGTTGCGCCGACCGGCCCACTAGGTCCCCGCCCATGGTCCTATCCGCAACCTCCTAGTGTACGCACTTCAACTGATCGTGCTCCCGGCCTGAACTGGACTACTCGACTTCATGGTCAGAAACGACTTATCCGGCCAGTTAAGCTACAGGTAGGGTTCAACATGACACGAGGACATACAAAGCATACTGTCCTTAATGGCACAATTGGAGGTAGATACGCAGCAAGGACTGCCATGCCCTATTGGTTCTCTACACTCCTCTTGTAACTTCCGATTAATCATATTCCATGGTTAAGTTCCACGATAGCAAATATAGCCAACTGTGTAGGGTAAAAGTACCCATATTTTATCTCACGAATGACCGAATCATTCGCCCTTTTTGCGATCTAAGCAGGGCTAAGCATAGTTTCGATCCTGGACCTAAATAGGAAACAGGTATATATTTCTGGACAAGGAAAGGATATGCAAAAGGAGGGTTCCAATCAACTCCTATAACATAATGCATAACATAAGAATAAAGACTCAAATGATTATTTGTAAAACATGGGAGACTTAGAATGCTCCGGGGCTTGCCTGGAATGCAACACTAAGTCAGTGTTTTATTAGATGCCACTCGCTCGATGAGCATCTCCCATCCAAGCATTCGACTAGTCCTTCCATCTTCGTGATTAGTCCATCATACCATCTTGTAGTTAGTTCCAACATCATGCCCTTCACTCCACGTGTTCATCATCTATCGTACCTAAATGAGATGCACGATGCACATGTATGAATAAAAGGAAGTAATACAAGGCATTTTAATCTTCCATCACTGAATCATGCGCTAACAATCACACCAAGCAAAGCAATATGAAAGCAATCATAATTCTCACATATACAGTTTATGAACAGCAGGACAGCAAGCACAAAATTTAACCATAACTCAAGCTATATACATCCAACCAGGGTGATATAAGACTCTCTGGAAAGATATTGAAATTTTCTACAACTTTGGTATTATCATCTTCAGATGATTCAATACATATAAAGGTCAAACAACACAAATAAGACAGCTCTATCCAGACTTGAACAGATTCTGTCCTCACATTTCAAACAATCATAACTACAGATTTATAATACCGAATGGGATGATCCTAGAAAATTTAGAAAGACAATGAAATTTACTAAAACTTCTCTATTATAACCAAGAGGTGATTCAAAGCTTAACTTAGCCAAACAAGACAAACAATCTGATCTGGGCAGAAAACATGCCAAACCTGATAGTAGACTTCCAAGAGCCTTAACCCGTAAACTATCAGGCCTATGACCATCAAAACTTAGGACAATATAGACATAGAAGTTAGTTATAACCTTTGTATAGAACATATTTACGTGCAACATCATTTTTATGTAGGAAGCACCACAAAAATAGAGACTATGCCTACAGCCATTTCCAGCTGTTGGCGCAAAAAGGGGTTCCCTAAGCCCAACACACCAGCGAAGCCGGAAACGACCCTTGAGGCAGTGAAGCTCTCGCAGATCCAGCTAGCTTCGGACCCGGTCTGAAAGTGTCAATAACACCCAAGCGTGCCAGTCAATTTGACCTGCAATTGACAAGGAAACAAGACGTAATCAGTAATCACAGGGCGGAACTAACCGGTATGTCCAGGTAGTTCCAACTGTATGGCTCGAAGAGCCGATGTAATGGGAGATCGACTAGAAAGCCGATTCCGTCATGTTATCAACCGATTGTAGCGAAACATGCATTATAACTCAAGTTAACCGATTCAGACATGAATTCAATGATATATACTTGCTGTAGATAGAAATATGCTATAAAAGATGTAGTCACAGCAAACTAACATGATCATAAGGTGTCTCAATGTAAAACAAGAAGAAATCGGCTACTTTAGCCGATTCAGTGTATACGGGCAACATACGAGCCTATAAAGTAGACAATGTTTCAACTCTCCGGCTAATAGATCTAAATCACAATCTTGCAACAGTGGAGATCGAGCAGATCGAGGCAGTCATGATGAAGTTGCAACTTAAATCCGTTAACCTTTGAATCTAGACAATGTTTACTTTATTACTTGAGTGCGACCCATATCTAATCTAGATCCAAAATACAATCGGCTAGTGCAAAGCATTCAATATGAAACGAATGGCAAGCATAATTCGTTGAACATATAAATATATTAGATACAAGCCGATGCATATGGATCAAGACGGGCAAATTGATGATTGCTTTAAATAATAAACAATAAACATAAGCAACATCGGTAACTTAATGAATCTAACTAAACTGCCAAATTTAACTAGAGCCGATAACTAATCCATGCATGCAAAATGTCTTAATCTATAGCCTGTCCACCGGATGACATTAACTAATAGATTAATCAAGCAAATAAACACGAATCGATAACTAATCCGCGTGTGAAAACTGTCCTAATCTGCATCTCGTCCACCGGATGACGGTTAACACAGATTGATCGGGTAAACCAGCGTGAATCATCCTTGACTCACTGTGCTTCCCGCGTCCACCGGATGACGCCAAAGAAACAGAGCTTAGTAAGGACCCTGGTCCGCCATGCTTCCACGTCCACCGGATGACGCTAAAAAGACATAGTTTAACAGGGGTTTGACGATAAGTACAAGCAAGCCTGCGTCCACCGGATGACACCCAGCCTGGATGAAGTAACTCGCCGGACTCGACTGACTCTAGGGTTTGTTGGCCGGAGCCGAAAGTTGTGTTGTATTGATGTTGTTGTTGTTTTACAATGGCTGAGGGCTTATATTTATAACCCGAGCGTAGCTAGAGTCCTAGTCGAATTACAACTCATTAATAGATAAGGAAATCAACAAACTATCCTATATCTAAGGTAACTTGGAGTCCCAACATCCCTTTCATAACGGACTCCGATCGTGATCGCATCTTGGCGGCGCGGACTCTAGATGACATCACCATATGCCGACGCTGCACGCCTCCTGTCACCTTTGCCCGATAACCGATTCACCTTGCAATCGGCTATTTTCCTTCCTTCCGGACGGAATCTGCCTCCGAGATCGGTTATCTTCCTCCGGTATCGGCTATCGGCTTCTGGCATCGGCTATCGGCTCCCAGCCCAAAATTTGGTGTTAACATATGCCCCCCAATTTTGGAATAAACTGGTTTATTCCGAAATTAGCGCTTGAGCCTTCAAATGGCCAAACCACAGCTTCCTTCTCGGCACTTCAAACTTTCGCACCAAAACGAAACCCTAAACCGCCGCAACTTCTGCCACGGGTTTCAATCCGCCGCCGTCAGCTTCGATTCGTCGCCGTCAAATCACCCCCGAGGTCCTTGAGGTATCAATTTCATCGATCCGCCCCCCTGATTCGTGAATCCCTTTTCAGCCTCACTGAGTACGAGTTTCAAATCCAGGTGCTGAGGAATGATATTCTGATTCCACTGAAGGACATCCCCAATACCTACTATTTGGGCCCGATGGGCGATCCGATCCCCAAAGACTTCATCATTCAAGAAACCAACCAGCTCCCATTCTGAAGCTCCATGATGGGTGCTCCTCTTGGGCAAAATCTTTTAGAAACTGGCCAAGCGCACCTGCTGGGTGGAGGAACTGGTTCTGTCGCGTCGCGGCGAAGAAGCGTACTGACTGGGAGATGCACCATCTGAGCCAATGTCTTGACCTATCATTATCAAAGATGACAAGGAATGAGCCGCTCCTGATCGCTGCTAGTCATTTTTGGTCCAACTCCCTGAATGCTTTCATGTTCGGAGACGGTCCAAAAACCATTACCCTGGGCGACATCCATATGCTCACCGGGCTTCAGATTACTGGATCATATGATTTCTGGGATCTTTGCTCTAGTGGCAAGAAGGACCCGTATTTCCCGAAGCTGGACACATACAAAGGATGGAGTGGTTATATTCAACACCATCAGAAAAACTCCTCTTCTGTCAACGAGAAAGAACATGTCGCATTCTTGACCATGTGGCTTGAAAGGTTCGTGTTCTGTGGCGCCACTGCCAGGCCAGCATATCCTTATCGAGTCTTAGCAGAGAAACTGGCTCAAGGGCACTCCATCCCCCTAGGCAAACTCTTGTTGGGTGCAGCATACAGGCTTATGAGCCGGGTATTCATTTCCTTGATCATAGGTGAAGAAGTGCAATGCATAACAGGCCCTTGGTGGCTAGTACAGTTATGGCTCAACCTGTACCTGCATAAGCTGGTAAGGACACAACTCCAAGGCCTCAACTTTCCATCCACCGAGTATTCAGAGGAGGAAGACCCAAAAACCAGAGGTTGTCAAAGCTTTGGTGAAGCTGCCTCTGCCATAACCATCTCAACCTCGAAGGGCAATATGCTGGAAACATTATACAGGGGCTTGGGACCAAATGTTACTACCTGGTTCCCTTATGAAGATGAAGATGAATTTTCAGCGCCCCCCAGCTTCAAATTCAACAATGGGTGCTCTGATGACGAGGCTATCAATATCTTGAACGCGATCATCAAACCCAGTGCCCTGCTAGCAGATTTCAAGCACCTTCGGAGCGCAAGCGGCAAGGCAACTAGCTATCCTTCTTATGAATTCTATCATCCAAACATAGCAGCAAGACAACTAGGTTTCGGCCAATTGCCCCCTCGGCTCCCCTTTTTGAATATATTGAAACCTAGGGAGAACATTACAGAGCGCCTTCAGGCTGTCAGAATTTTTCAACTCGGAGCAAACCTGCCCACATTCTCGCCGAAGCCGTGGAATCAAATCTGCATCGCTCATCAGAGTTTTGACGATTGGTGGCAACAATGGCACGCTCACTTGTTCTGCCAAACCATCCACGACAAATGCAAAGCCCTGGATTCAAACTTCCAATCTCCCCGAGCAGTAAGTGCTCTCAACCGATTCCAATAAAAACGACTTTATTCAAACATGTTACTTAACATATATTTCTCGCAGGATCTATCATCCAATCCACCAGAGCGAGTGGAATACTATCCACCTTGTCCAACAGCAAGACTAGGCTCCCGAGCGCCAACGCTGAGACAACTAATGGCAGGTCCTGCTGTACTGACATCCCCTTCTGCTTCAAAACGACTAGCTGCATCCCAGCTACAAAAGCAAACTCCCAAGAAACACCGATCGATAAGAAAAATTCAGGTACCCGGTAGCATTTTTCCTTTACTTCAGTACACCCCGACTCTTAAATCGGCTTTCTACCAGGTGAACCCCTAACCAACTCAAGGTACCTTGGGAGAGAAACAGGCCGAAGAACCACCAGAATCTACCAGCCATGAGGAATCAGCTGCTCAAGAAGAAGGGATCCGGGAAGAAGGAGCAAAAACTCAAGTACTACTCACTGGGCTCTTCTTTCTTAAATGTCCTAATTGACCAAATCTTCTTTTCAAAAATACAGCCGAACAGCCCTTCTGAAGAAATCTGGGCGAACCTTGAAGAAGAGGAGTTGCCCCCTGAGAGGAATCTAGGTAACTCCTATTCGGCTGTTAGCAATTATCTTTGCTTCCATACTGTTCTTACTTCTGGTTTGCAGAAACCCAACTACCTGAGGCAGTGACACCGAGGATCCGCATGCTGCAAAAGATACAACCGCTTTAGTCGAACAAACAGCATCGGCATCAATTCTACAACCTTCAGGCCTCATTCAGGTATCCCATCTCTGCCAGAAAACAATTAATCTATATTGTACCCTTTTTTGATGAGAGAATGCATATACTGTAGGCACCGAAGCCCTTGTCTCCCAGCTTTCCATTCGACATAGAAGAGTTCTGTGATAAAGATGAACTGGCCTCCTCCTCCGAGAGACTTTCAGAGCCAGATTTCAACAATCGGCTAAGTGCACTGTTACCCCATCTAGAGAGTGATCTGGTCGCTCTGGCCTCGAATCCCGATCTGATTGATCAAATAATGGAACTCATCCAGCAACAACCCAATGTGTCAGCCTTGAAGTCCCTGTAAAGACTTGACGATCTTAAAGTGACAGTATCAGGGATCATCACTGCTCACAAGAACCTGGCAGAACTTGAACAGCTAAGGAGCAACAAATCGATCAACAGACAAGAGGCCACCGGATTAACCGATCGAGCCAGGTTGCTCAAATCCTCCATCAGCACGGCCAAAACAGAATTGGAGACATTGAAAACAAGACAAGACCAGCTGAGAAAAGAATTGGAAGCAGTTGAGTCGGCTATCAGGGAGCGCGAAATCACCATCTCCACCAGCACGATCGAGCTCTCCCAGAAAAAGAAGGAAATCAGCAGCTTGATCGTTGCAGACAGAAAGTCATGCCAGCGCCTAAACTTGCTACAGTTCACTGAAAACCGAGATCAACAACTGCTGCAGGCTGGCCATGCGCTCCGTGCTGAATTAGTAGAACTGATTCGATCCTTATTACCTTTGTAATATAATGGGTATACTGCTTGGCATGTGCTGTTCACCCTGAATGTGACAACTTAGCCTGATCTATATTTCGATTTTACACCTTAATACCGGTTTTGTCTTGTTTTGCACTGACTCTGTTCAGCCTGATATACTTCTTTATGCGAATCGGCTTTCGAACTGCTTTGTAACTTAGAATCAATCACATAACCTGACCCGTTCTGCATACGAATCGGCTTTCAGTCGTACTTCTTAGTATCGGCTTTGTTCGGCTTTCCTTTGGAACTAACCCCTCAGCCAGATCCATCACGAATCAGCTTGTGGGTACTCACAATAGGATCGGTTAAAACAGCCTGACCCAAAAAACCGATCGGCGTGCGACCATTGATGGCGGCGCTTCATCTCCCCGATTCGGCAACTGTTCCGAATTCAAGAAACGTGGATTAACTGCAACCTAAAATCCGCCGTGCCGTCTCGCCTTCCGAGGAGGAACCGTCTCAATACCCTCATCTTTATAAATACACACTCGGCCTGGACAAACAACCGCAACATCGAAGCCTTCGCTCTCCCGGCCTTCTCTCCTCAGACCAGAGAAAACAAAATTCCCCAAATCCATGGCTAGCGACGAAAACCACGGCAAGCGGCCGGCCTCAAGTTCCGCCGAAGGTGACAACTTCACCCGGAGCCTACGAGCCGTGGGTGAACGGAGCCATCGCCTGCAAGCCTGGTTAGGGTAAAGCTGCTGCTCACTTCTTGATAGATCGACCTGATCTAATCTGACCATTACCGTCCTGCGCAGCGATGCGGGCATTGCCGGCGTCGGAGGTTCGGGAACCGGTGCCGGGCCGTCTCAAGCCGTCCCTGCAGCCGCTGGAGCCACCCCTGGCTCGGATGCCACTGCTGACCCGCATCACGGCCGTCGTCGCTGGGTGACGCCCCGGCAGTTAGCCATCTACAGCAGGTAAATCAGTTTGTGCCCAAGACATTGGTTTTCTTTCGACTCTGACACATCTGCTTCTTTGTCAACCTTCAGTCAGGCCCGCGTGATTCCTTTCCCACTGGGAGCACCGATTGGCGTGGACACTCGGCCACTCAGAACTGCGCCTCCTCAGGAACCCCCCTCAAAATCCGGCCCCGAGCACTAGATCAGAATCGGGGTCTTCTGACGGGTCCTACACCGCCGCCGACGGTCGCCGATTCCATCACCAGATGGTGGAGTACCGTAACCTCTACTCAGAGGCTACGAAGGAGAATGGCCGGCTGCAGGGCGTCACCGAAGCCCAAGCCGCTGCCCTTACGGCCGCCGAAACCGAGGTGGCCAGGGAGCAAGCCCAACTCGCCGAATCGGACGCTGCAGTGGCTGGTAACAACTTGAATTGTGACATGCTAACAATCACCTTCATGCTGACACTTCTTTCTTTTGCAGTCCTGACTGCGCAGCTTGAAGAATTACGTGTGGCCACCGAGGCCGCTGCCAATGCCGTTAATGCGCATGGCAACACGCAGGCGGAACGGCTCCTGGATGTTCATCACCGCGTCTCCCAGGTGGCCATGGCCGGCGTTCGTCACGGAGCCACTGGGGCTCTCACAGCCGTGCGACTCCGCTCCGGCATTGCTCTGGAAGCCGTCGAGCCTGGGTTCCCGGAGGGCCAAAACATAGAGGAGGCCAGCGCCCAACTGGCGAACTTCTTTCCTCATGCCGACGAGGTCGTGGCTGTCACTGACGCCCAGGACATTATAGATAAAGCCACGCATGATTAGGATGTAATAGGGCTCCTGTAAGCACAATCAGAAATAAAACTTCCTTCAAAAGCATCAATCTGATTTCCATATGTGCTCGGATACATATATGTATTTTCCAGAATTTTTTTTTGCTAAGGGCGACTCGTTACTACGATGTCGGCCATTTTTGTTCTGAAGGCGACCCGCTTGCACGGCATCGGCTGTTAGAGCCAGATTCACATGAATCGGCTATTATCCCCCAACTGGGATGCTAGGGTAGTATTTCCTCAGATGCTTCCCGTTGATGGCTCTGGCGAGTCTCTGCCCTTCCAAGTCTTCAAGGATATAAGCATTACCCGGAGCGCATTCCACTAGGCGATACGGGCCTTCCCAGTTTGGCGACCATTTACCGAATCGGCTATCTTTGGTACCAATAGATAGAATGACTTTCCACACTAGCTCTGATTCGGTGAAGCTCTATTTAAATCCCTAAAATCAATACAGACTCGCAATTTACCATTTTTCTTATACACAGGGACGATGTTCGATATCCACTCGGCATATCGGCAAGCTCAAATGAACTTGGCTTCTAACAGCCTCGTGATTTCGGCCTTAATGTCGGGTAGAGCAACCTCTCTAAAATGACGTGGAGGCTACTTGTGTGGCCGAAACCCTGGCTTGATAGGTAGCCTGTGCTCAACAATAGATTTGTCCAATCTAGGCATTTCATAATATTCCCAGGCGAAACAATCTTTGTACTCCTTCAACAGTTGAATCAGCTCCTGCCTGAACTCTGGGTCTAAATTGGCGGCAATAAACGTCGGCCTTAGTCTGTCGCCGGGTCCAACATCCACTTCTTCGAGCTTGTCAGCCGACGTGAATCCTTGCCCCAACTTACCCTCTGTGCCGTCGATCGAATTCTCCATTTAATAAAAAGACTCAGAGCCGATTGCTCTGATCGGCTGTTGACTCTCATCACTGACCTTGATGGAGCCTCCTTCCCAAGTCTTGCCAGAGAAATAGTTAGGATCCCCAGCTTCCCAGTATGTGGCATCTGCCATCGCCACGTTGACCGAGTCGTCGGCCGGGACCACTTCGACCTCATCGCCATGCCACTGAATGAGGCACTGATGCATGGTCGATGGTACGCAGCAGTTGGCATGAATCCAGTCGTGTCCGAGTAGCAAGCTGTAGGCACCTTTACTGTCGATCACGAAAAAGGTGGTAAGCAGTGTCTTCTTCCCTACTGTTAACTCGACGTTGATTGCCCCCCGAGTGTTGAAAGAATTGCCCCCGAAATCCTTGAGCATCAGATCAGTTTCTATTAGATCATCGGGACCCTTGCCTAGCTTGCGGAATGTAGTGTAGGGCATGAGATTGACAGTGGCACCACCGTCCACCAACATCTTCGTCATGGGCATGCCGTCGACATAACCTTTGAGATAGAGGGCCTTCAAATGTCAATTCTTGGCTGGCTTATCAAAAGTAGCTTGCTGTGCAAGCACTAACTTGGCCACTCCGTCTTCTGATCCCGAATCGTCTGAGTTGGACTCGGTATCATACTTCTTGGCTCTGAACTCTACAGGCAGCACGAACACCATCTGTGCATCGGCTACAGCCTTTCCATTATTTTGTGGAGGCTTCTCGCGCCATACCTGTTTGGCACGTCCCTCAGCTTGGAGCTCTCTGTTTCTGAGCTGCTGCACCTGGCGCCTTTGGCTCCTAGTTAGATCCCCTGGGCACCACTGATTCTCTTGCCAAACCGGCTGTCGGCGTTCAACTACCGCTTCATCAAGCCGATCGTGCAAGTCCCTTTTTTCACGCCGATCCCGCGGGCTGTGGGGGCTCCCCAGCCTCTGATGCACAGACCGGCGGTTGACCTGGGACTGCCTGTATTCTCGGTACTGATCGCTGCATTTTGGGCAGTTGCGCAGCGTTGGCAGTCTCAGGCCTTCATTCCAACAATGTCGGAAGAATGGGCAATGCCAATGATCCTTCTCACCTCCCCGGTGGCGGGTCATTTCTTCATGATAGCGCGCCTCTTCTTCTTCGCGGAGCCACCTGCGGCTCCTCTTCTTCGCGCTGCAGCCGCCTCTGATGATCTTTCTCTTTCTGTCGCCGCCACTTGTTCAGAAGGTGCTGGTGTGTGGGCCTCCTGCTCTTGGTGCCACTGGATTCTCCCTGCTCCGGCTGCCTCTGATTCTGCTCCCTCCTTCCTTTGATCAGCGCCAGCTCCTCAGCTGTGATTTGTGCATCGGTATCAACTGAGGAGTTCTTCTTGGCCCGTTCGGAGGTTAATACCTTTACTTTAGTCAGAGGATTCGCGATCTGGACCATGTTCTGCCCTTTCGGGAATGGGAATTTGTCGATCTTCATCTTCCCCTTGGGAGGAGCCTCAAATTTCAACAAACCGCGCCTAATAGCATTCTGGATTGCTGCTTTGAAATTGCGGCAATTGTTTGTAGAGTGTGAGGTGAGGCCGTGGTACTGGCAGAACGGTTTTCCCTGCAAATCTTCAGGAGATGGCTTGACGTAATCAGCTGGGAAGGTGATGTGGCCTGCACTGAGTAATAGGTCGAAGAGCTTGTCCAGCTTGCGCGTGTCAAAGTCGTATTGATCTTCCGCGCTCCAACCCTTCGGTACGGCCATGGGCTTTGTTCCCCATTTGAGCTCAACAGCAGCCACTTCTTCATTCTCTCCATCCTCTGAGTTGGAATCACAGACGTAGGCCTGCTTGTATTTTGATTCCTTCTTGAAACTATGGGCCTGCTGTTCTAATGCGGCCACCCTCTGCATCACCTCGCTGATGCTGTTGAAGTTGGTGCCCACAAGCTTCTCTTGGACGTGTGGGAGCAACCCACTGACCACTATCTTGGCGAGCTGCTTGTCGCTCAGGTTCAAAGAGTAACACATGTTCCTGGTCTCCCTGAACCGCTTGATGAAAGCCGATCCAAGTTCACTCGGCTTTTGGCGCATGTTGGTGAGGTCTGTGATGTCTTTCTCCCCAGTGCCAGAGAAGAAGTAATTATGGAATTTAGTCTCCAGATCTTCCCAGCCTTGAATCGAGCCAGGCTCCATAGATGCAAACCAGCTAAACGCCGGCCCTGTCAGTGATAGCGGAAAGAGCCGGACCCTGTGAGCTACCTCATACGAAGCTTCGCCGAGCTGGGTCAGGTAACGGCTGATGTGCTCCATGGTGGTGATGTCGTCCTGCCCACTGAACTTGGAGAAGTCGGGTAAGCGATACCTGGGCGACAATGTCACTCGGTCGTACCACTCGGGGTAAGGGCGCCTGTACTTGATTCCAGTCTCGGTCTTCGGCTGTAAACCGAACGTATCACGGAGCATGGCACTCATCTGCTCCAGCAGCTTATTGCTGGGTGTCTGGGCGTACCCCGGATGCGGCGCTGCCTGAAGGTCTTGATATGTGATCCCCTCATGGTATCCAGGAGTTGGGTTGGCCACATCTGCCGCCGGCGTATTTCCAGCTATCGGGTTCACTGCTGATGAGTTCATCGAGTTCACCGACTGTCCAGTGGCCTGCATGAAAGCGGCGAGCTCCTCCGGAGTATGATCTTTGTATAATCTGGGAGAAGCTGCTATTTTTTAAGCCGAACCGGCCGCAGTGGCACCCTGCCCTGGCGTTTTCGGCTGGCTCGGCTGTTGCGGTGAGGAATTGGAGGTCCCTGCCGCTGCTTTTGGATCTGCATCCTCTGTGGGTATGTTGAAGTAAACCGGACCCAGAGACTCCCAATCCTGCCGTTTGAGAACAGTCTTCATGATGTTATAGAATGTCTGCAGGAAGGATTTATGGTGATGGCCGACTGCTGAATAGGCGGCCTCCCAGGTCGCTTCTTCCAGCATCTGCTTGAGGTCGGCCTTGCACTCCTCTTCAGATTTATCAGAATGGCCGTCCATGATCCATCTCGGGAATGCATTCTTCTTCACTACAGAGCCATCACGCTGCTTGCGGAATGAAAGCAGGCAGGCATCAGCGAATTCTTCAACAATCTTGTTCAGCACTGCCGTGTCCTCCTCACTGAGATCTTCGACCCTGACCCTGAGGACACCGTCATCCCTGGAGGGGCCGTCCGCCGCAGCCTTTCCTTTTGCCATGGTCTTCAGTGAATTGTCCCACTGGGCGTGCCAAAAAGTGTGTTGGCGCAAAAAGTGGTTCCCTAAGCCCAACACACCAGCGAAGCCGGAAATGACCCTTGAGGCAGTGAAGCTCTCGCAGATCCAGGTAGCTTCGGACCCGGTTTGAAAGTGTCAGTAACATCCAAGCGTGCCAGTCAATTTGACCTGCAATTGACAAGGAAACATGACGTAATCAGTAATCACAGGGCGGAACTAACCGGTATGTCCAGGTAGTTCCAACTGTATGGCTCGAAGAGCCGATGTAATGGGAGATCGACTAGAAAGCCGATTCCGTCATGTTATGAACCGATTGTAGCGAAACATGCATTATAACTCAAGTTAACCGATTCAGACATGAATTCAATGATATATACTTGCTGTAGACAGAAATATGCTATAAAAGATGTAGTCACAGCAAACTAACATGATCATAAGATGTCTCAATGTAAAACAAGAAGAAATCGGCTACTTTAGCCGATTCAATGTATACGGGCAACATACGAGCCTATAAAGTAGACAATGTTTCAACTCTCCGGCTAATAGATCTAAATCACAATCTTGCAACAGTGGAGATCGAGCAGATCGAGGCAGTCATGATGAAGTTGCAACTTAAATCCGTTAACCTTTGAATCTAGACAATGTTTACTTTATTACTTGAGTGCGACCCGTATCTAATCTAGATCCAAAATACAATCGGCTAGTGCAAAGCATTCAATATGAAACGAATGGCAAGCATAATTCGTTGAACATATAAATCTATTAGATACAAGCCGATGCATATGGATCAAGACGGGCAAATTGATGATTGCTTTAAATAATAAACAATAAACATAAGCAACATCGGTAACTTAATGAATCTAACTAAACTATCAAATTTAACTTAAGCCGATAACTAATCCATGCATGCAAACTGTCTTAATCTATAGCCTGTCCACCGGATGACGTTAACTAATAGATTAATCAAGCAAACAAATACGAATCGATAACTAATCCGCGCGTGAAAACCGTCCTAATCTGCATCTCGTCCACCGGATGACGGTTAACACAGATTGATCGGGTAAATCAGCGTGAATCATCCTTGACTCACTGTGCTTCCCGCGTCCACCGGATGACGCCAAAGAAACAGAGCTTAGCAAGGACCCTGGTCCGCCATGCTTCCACTTCCACCGGATGACGCTAAAAAGACATAGTTTAACAGGGGGTTGACGATACTTACAAGCAAGCCTGCGTCCACCGGATGACACCTAGCCTGGATGAAGTAACTCGCCGGACTCGACTGACTCTAGGGTATGTTGGCCAGAGCCGAAAGTTGTGTTGTATTGATGTTGTTGTTGTTTTACAATGGCTGAGGGCTTATATTTATACCCCGAGCGTAGCTAGAGTCCTAGTCGAATTACAACTCATTAATAGATAAGGAAATCAACAAACTATCCTATATCTAAGGTAACTTGGAGTCCCAACTTCCCTTTCATAACGGACTCCGATCGTGATCGCATCTAGGCGGCGCGGACTCTGGATGACGTCACCATATGCCGACGCTGCACGCCTCCTGTCACCTTCGCCCAATAACCGATTCACCGTGCAATCGGCTATTTTCCTTCCTTCCGCTGGACGAAATCTGCCTCCGAGATCGGTTATCTTCCTCCGGTATCGGCTATCGGCTTCTGGCATCGGCTATCGGCTCCTAGCCCAAAATTTGGTGTTAACACCAGCATATAAGCAAAACATGCTTTTCACTTAATTATCACCCAAGCACACGTACGAATGAGCTATTTAGATAGCTCCAAACATCATTACATGATCATACAAGATTCATCTCAGACCAAATCATATTAAGGCATCACAAGAAACATACGTAGATTCATTTGCCTATAATTATTCACTAACTATTACATAAAAATCCTATTATTTAATTATTTAAGGTATATGGTAAACATCTCAAATGGAGCTGCTATTTTAAAGGGATCTAGTTAAATACCATTCATGACCAATGTATAAGTTTCACATGCTCAGGTATTATAATTTAATTACTACAAAATAAACAAGTTTATAATGCAACAATGCATTGGAAAGCAAGATAAATGTGAAACTCAATATTTTCTGAAACAACATAGCCATATTATTGATTCTCAGGCTAACACGACATCATGTAAAGGTAGTAGAACACCATTTTCCATTTTTACATCTATATATTATTTATAATGAATTTAAATATACTTATTTGGCATCAAACAAGATAAATATATAACTCAGTCATACAGTGCACCATAAATCATACAATTTTAACCATACATCAATCATCACTCAGAGGACCTACAATTAAATTTGCATGCTATTTGGAGTACTATAACTCCAGTTACAAAAATAACAAGCAAAACATGCATTTAATCTCTATTTAACAAGATTAAACCAAAACTCCATTAAAACAGTAGACAACCAGCATCTTTTATGCTCTTGGCTGCTAGTGCATGTTATTAGTAAACTAACAAAATTGGACTCACAATTGTTGGACTTATATTTCTTGAAATATGACCAAAAGTAAGTTAATCCACTCCCTAAACCACCTTGCAATACTGAATTTCTACAGCACATAAATGTAAATAACATAGCACATTTTATGGATCTAACATGCAGAGCACTTCACCACGAATCTAACAAAACAAGTTTCATAATTTAGGAGCACCCAAACGGGAGATATGGATTTTACAAGAAAATACGAAATCTGAACGAATGAGGTAGAAATGAACTCCTGCGGGTCCCACTCGTCGTAGGCACAAAAGAGATACAGAGAGCAGGCTGATGTTCTTCTTCCTCGGCTGAACCAGACGTAGGGAAGGAGGAGCCTAGCCGGCCTCGGCCAGCTGCCCGTGGCCAGCGACTAGGGCAGGACCGTGGCGGCTCATGCCCACCCAACGGCTGGACGGAGCTGCTCCCTGCCTTGGGTTGGCCCGCAGCGGCTTGCCGCAACGTAGCAGCAGCAGCATGCACGCCGCCATGGTGGGCTGCTCCGGTGACGGAGGCTGCCCCGGTGAGATGGAGCGACCCACCAGCGACAACATTCGTCGGAGAGAACGCGGAGACACTGGAGGAGGATGAAGGGCGACGGCAGCGCTGCAGCAGCGTGTGATACAACCGCCTTAATCATAGGGCCCACATGCACCGTCATCGTCCCTAAGGACCCACGATCAGTCTGCACGAGTTCCCCTTGACCTAGGTGGCCTGCCGGGTTCCCTAGGAAACCCTAACTTCCTGAGGATCTCATTGTAAGCATTACAGTATTACAACAGTTTACACAAATAATATAAATCAGAGTGAAGAGTGCAGAAGTATTACATAAACATAGGTTCACAAATATAAGTGACATTATCCCGAACCAGAGTTTCGTAGTGGAGTAGCTGAAACGACCTCGATTTTCGCGAAGGGAAATCCACAGGCTCGAATTGTAATTCAACAGATTGCTTGGGACAATCCATGAAATTACCCATATCTCAGTTGACACCAGGATCCATACAACGGTAATTAAGTCTTACATAAACATTTATTACATCGCCACATTGGCGGAATCAACATTCAGAGAAGCTTTAGAAGATGCGGAAGCGATTCATCCTTCACGGCCAACTTGAGTGTAGCACGTGACCCTATTCCTCGTCATCATCTCCCTCGAAGTTGTACTCATTCTCGTCACCTGACAGCAAATTTATCAGTACGATTTGTACTGGCCACGGAGCCCACCTATGCAGCATTTGCTTTGTGGAAAGTGGATGCAAGGCTATACAAGCAGACCTATAGGCTGAGGTTTTCCTATGCAGCTGTAATCAATGTTTAATTAGTCAAGTTTTATCACCAGTTGACACCATCATCCCTTTTCCCATCACCACACCTCACATACCCACACCTCACTCTCATTCGACAGGCCCAACTCCCTCTCGGGCCTATCTCAGCGGCACACTACCACAACGGGTACACTGCCGGAAAAATGTTATCCAGGGGGAGAAAAGAATATGCTCTCATCTAATAGTGGTTGCAGAAACATTAGGAAAGGTCCATAGCCATCGAGTTGGCTTATGTATCGATCGATCAACCATACACTCTGCAGAGGTTTCACTACTCACAAGATTAGCCATCATCGATGCTGTACAATCATCTAGGCAGAATTCCGGGTGCTTGCTTGCCTAGGTCGATGCCACCCTGCCACTCAGCCCTGGGACATTCCGGATCCAACACCATCACACTGAGACTAGGAGATGCAGTACCGGGCCCCATCAGTGGTACTGCGCATCTAGAATGGTACGGGAATCTGCCATCCGCCACCGTCCACCCTTATCACCTCTCAACCTAGCAGTAGTGGCACCGCCCTACCAAGTAGTCCAGCCGTCTCCCGCCCATCAGAAGCGAGTGAGTAGCAAGGGAATCCAGATGTTTTCGGTCACTAGTCAGATCCTAGGTTGTGACCAAGCAGGCATCTCCACTTAGGGGATACTCTCCCCGTGCCATCACGGCACCTCTGCTCACGGGACTTCAATGCACATCCCGGAACCACCTCATAAGTCATTACCCGCCATAGGTATCTCTCGTGGGGATGCCCAGGTTGCACCCCCGGCACGACTTGCCCCACGGGCTTGTCTCACATCCCACTTGGTCGACATCAACCCTTACCACGCACCCAAGACGCACGCAGCACTCTCTCCCAGTGGTTATAATCAGTTATGCACCGTCCCAATTCCACCACATAGCATATAGCAAGTAGTAAGTAGTGGAAGAGTAATAGTAAATTAAGCAGCAGCTAACCTAGCAGCGGATAGCATGGTAAAGTCTTATCAAGGCAGGGAATTCAAATATACTACCATGCAACCAATCCATACATAATCATAAAGCAATAGCAACAATGTCATTTGCAATGCATAATTAGGATCTAAGGATTTGGTGGGACGTGGCACCTTCGTAGTCGTCTCCTAGCTCCTGAAAGTACTCGTGGTCGTCTTCCTTAGTCAGATCCTCCTCCGGCTCTGAAATCGAACACGAAACAGTTGCGTCAGCGGCTCCTATAGAGTATTTTAGAAAAATCCAATAAAATAAAGAGCCAAATGCACACAAACATAGTCTTAGATTGTAGATCTCATTTTTCTGAGAATTTTGATATATGGTGCGCAATTTTTGGACATCGTATGAATAAGTTATGAATTTCCGAAGATTATCCTATTTTCTGAAAATGGGAAAATTGGTCGGTTAATCAGGGGCAACTCGGGATTGGTCCACGTGGCACGCGGGTCCAGTAGTGCGGCATGTGGCACCTCATCAGAACACAGACCCGATGGTCGCCCACCAGGTGTTTGATGCTTGTTCCCAAAGAGTCGCCGGCGTCGGCGCAGCTCGGTGGTTGGTCGGGCGAGCTCGACGTTGGTCGGGGTTGCGTCGGTCGTAGCTCGGCGGTGGTCGGGCGAGCTCGACGGTGGTCGGGGGTGGTTCTCAGAGGTCGGGGGGCGTCGGCGTAGCTCGGCGGAGCTCGGGGGTAGCTCGGTGGTGGTCGGGGGTAGCTCGGCGGAGCTCGGCGGTGGTCGGGGGTAGCTCGGCGGAGCTTGGCATAGTTCGGCGGTGGTCGGGGGTAGCTCGGCGGAGCTCGGCGTAGCTCGGCATAGCTCGGCGTAGCTCAGCGGAGCTCGGCGTAGCTCGGCGGGGCTTGGCGGGGCTCGGCGTAGCTCGAGCGAATCGGAAATTCGGGCGCCGAGGGGGCCGCTCTCCCGAGGTCTACCGGGGAGGCTCGGGCGAATCGGACATTTGGGCGCCGAGGGTGCTACTCTCCCGAGCTCTCCTGGGGAGGCTCGGGCGAATCGGAGATTTGGTGCGCCGAGGGTGCTGCTCTCCCGAGCTCTCCCGGGGAGGCTCGGGCGAATCGAAGATTTAGTGCTAGCAGGATTCCAGGGCGTCTGTTCAAGGCGGCGGTGTCTCTCCGGTGCGGCGGACGATGACAGGGCGGCGATGACCATATTTCGGCATGACAGGGCTTGGCTTTCCCCAATTGGCGTGCTCAGGCAGTCGTCCGACCAGATGGTGGCGGGTTTGAGTCGTGGTATGGCCTCCTCTCCCTCGGCATACGGTGGTTCTCCGACGAGGTGGAGGCGCACGTAGCCAAGGCGACAGACATGATTCGGGGCTCGGCTATCTAGCGGCGGTGCCGAGGCAGACTTGGCGAACCTCGGCGGCCTTTCTCCGCAGCGCGAGGCGACCGGGGGTACTCGGAACGGATTTTAGGTGAGGCGGAACGTGTCGGCGGTGATCACGTTTCCCCGAGAACGCACCTCGCGGTGTTCCGGGCTATGGAGGTTCGATCTCCCGCAACTAAGCTTGTCCGAGGTGGTCGGTGAGTTGGTGGTCACGCTAGCGGGTCGCGGTATTGAGATGCTCCAGTCATCGACGGCGATGTCGCCGCGACTGGGAGGTTCTGGCAGGGCTAAGGAGGTCTTCTAGGAGATGTATACGCCTCCAGGGTCTATGGCGATGGTATACCAACTACCAATTTGGCTACCGAGATTCCCAAGGTGCTCGGTTGTGGCGGCGGCGTGTCGCCGACGACGGCGGAAGGCGGCAACGCGGCTACGACCAAGTATTGGTTCAATCGAATGCGGTCTTGTCAAATTGGTGAGGCCAGAGAAGCATACAACACTCTGGTGGCGAACTTTAGCCATGGCATGACCTTCTTTCGGTGACGGCTCGCGGCGGCGCTCCGGTAAGGTCGCGGCGCACGCGGTCAAGGCGATTCAGGCTTCCTCTAGCGCTTAGATCCGCGTAGCTAGCTCAAGGGGTCGTGGCGGTGCTCTACGACGCTCTAACCTATACGGGTGCTAGTCGGATTGCTCGGAACGGGTGATTCGGCGTCGGAACGTGTCGGTGGTGAGCGCGCTCCGCCGAGAACGCGTCGTGCTATGTTCTCGGTCTAGCAAGCTTGTAGTCCGGGGGTTTTGGCCGGTCGCATGAGTGCATGGTGCAGGTGATCTTCCTGAGCCGGTAAAGGCTCGTGCCTGCGCGTCCCGTGGGCGGAACACCATGGCAAAAGCAGGGCGAGGTTCGGACATAGCGTGCGGTGGCTCACCGTGGTGTCGGTGAAGCTAGGATGGCGGTGCAGTGGCGAGTCGAAGCCGTGCAGAGCGATCGCAGTGCCGTGCCGCTCCTCGTCCGCAGCTCGGGCTTCTCCTCCATGTCTGGCTCCGGCGTGCTCCGCGGCGGCGGCGCTCCGGCAGCTTCTCCTCCTCTGCTCCGCCCTTCTCCTACGCTCTCTCTCTCTCGGTTTGGTGCGGTGTGCCGGTCTGTGCTGCAGTGGCGGCGAGGGGAAATGAGGGTAGGGCTTCGGGGTGAGCTCCTTTTTATAGGCGAGCTTGGCCAACTCCAATGGCGAACGGTCCTGATCGCGCTCGACCGATCGAAGGGCCGTGGCTCGAGTGGATCTAGGGCTCCGGATGGGCGCGGGTTCGCTTGGCGGCCAAGAAAGGAGGGGACAGGAGGGGGACAGCGGGGTCAGGGCTCTGCCATGCGTGGCGCTGTCGGTCACGCCATTTGCGTGACCCGGTGGCGTCGTCTTTGTGTGGAAGAGAAACAGTGGAAGGGGAAGGCGGCTGACATGCGGGCCCGGATTGGCAGCGAGCGCGAGCGCGTGTGTGCCGGTCGCGCGCGCGCTGCCGAGCCGCAACGTGGGCCGCGCGCGGGTGAGGTGAGGAGAAGAAGGCCGGGCTGGCTTGGGCTGGCTTAGCGGACCGGCTGGCCGAATGGCTGGCCTAACTCCCTTTCTCCTTTTCTATTTTTATTTTAGTGTATATATACATATATTGCCCATTTTAAATATTGAGTAAATACAAACATAAATTGCAATAAATCCCAAATGTGATGCATAAGTTATTATTCTATGTGAATGGAATTAAAATGCAAACTACACTCCTTTATTTACCAAATTCATAATGAAACCTATATGCTTGCACAAGAAAAATGGGTTTTCACAATAAATAAATGAAAAATTTTAATTGGTTGGGATTTTTAGATTGTGTGGATTTTTAGGGTTGTTACAGTAGCATCAGACAACTAGACACCCTGCCCAAGGGTTATATCATACACATCATCATCCATGCTCAATCCGCCAACCGGCCTGACCTAGAGTAGAACTGTACTCTCGTCTCACCTGCAACAGGGGTTAACAAACCCTGAGTACTGGGGTACTCCACAAGACTTACCCGACTAAAAAAAGGAATGAGACTTGGGAATGCAGGCTGAGGGGAGTCAATGTAAGGCTTTAGTATGTCAAAGAATTTTGCGGAAAAGCAATACTAAACCTATTTTCAGTATTTTAGTCAACATCATTATAATCAATATAAATAGTTCTCAACTCTTCCACATATGTCCTTCAATACCAATTACTTATTGAATCTCAAAAACATCCTAGTTTCGAACCACTTTTCGATGTAGGTGTGAGGATCAAGTCTCCATAACCGAGGAGCACGACGATTCGAATCGATTAGTACCTAGCTGGGGATCCCTATCCACACTGCATATGTAGCACCTAAGCTTGCATATGCCAACCCCGTCTACCACGGCTTTTTTATCCCTGAACCGGTCCTGCGCCACTCGAGAGCATAGTACTCCTCTCGTCTCCAGGCACGACGGCCACGAAGGTACACGCTACTCTCGCCATCTCTCCACTCCCAGTGCGTGGTTGTCGGTTTAAGCAACAGAGCCACCGGAGATTGGGCTTCCCGGAGTATGTGGCTAGTTGCAAAAATTCTTGATCACAGCAGGCCGACAACGAACGATCCCCAATACTTTTCCGTTGCAAACCATGCATTGGGACTCTAACCCAAGTACACTGGTGACCACCCAGTTTTCACATCCCTTTTCCGTCGGCGATGATAAGTTGGGACTCTAACCCAATCATATAGCCTACCGAACGGAAAATCCCTTCCCGTCGGTGACAATGTACTGATCAAATGCACAGCCACCGAACGAGAACATAACCATATCCATTTTTCATAAATTAATCCTTTATATAACACCATCGCTCAAAAATAGCATTTTGTGCAAAACTAAATTAATTTAGCAGGGCTAAGCATTTTTCAAACATTTTATTTTAAAATGGTTTCAAGGTATTTCAGTGGTCAAGGTTGGTAATGCATCAATTGGGTTATCAATCAACTCCTATAAACCTAATGCAGTAGATTAACTCAAATTATAAACATTTTGTAAATCACAAGGAAAGGGCTAAATGCACCGGGGCTTGCCTGTTGCTTGGCTTAGATAATACCCTGAAGTCGACCACCGAGAAAAATCCACGTCCACCGAGTGAAAACCTTACTCGAGGCTTGCTTCCGATAATAATTACCACGCATCCACTACACGAAATAATAATGCAATGTTTAACATGATGATATGTATGCCATGATGCATGGGATGCACTAAATTGCGAATTAATAGATATTAATCTAATTTAGAAGGTTGAGTACAACTTTTCTTCACGATCAAGTTGCAATGCTAACCCAAACCAATATCCCGATTATTACTTAAGATTTCTTTTTAACAGTTGTAGAAAGCCACATTAATCAATTTATTCTACTATAAAACAAATTGATAATTAACTCGAATAACTACTAAAGATGCCAAAGATCATTTTAAGTCAATGACCTAGGGTCCGCAATCAATTCTAAAGTCGCAAAAAACCTAAGTCATTAGGGTTTTCTATTTATTTTAATAATCATTCAATAGAGCATTTAATAATAAACAAGTAAATTACTCACATGAAATAACATTTAAATATTGTAATTAACCAGTTTGGCATAAGCTTAAACAAGTTAACAAGGTGCCAAGGGAAAACACAAGATAATGACCCAAGGTTAACACACAATCCCAAATAACAAAATCCTTAAATTGATTAACATTAAATATCATTTTTTATCATTTATTTAATTAGCGATAAATTGCAAATAATAAAATTTTATCCAAATGGACTACAGATTTTTATGGAGGTAGCCCATGACTCAAAACAGTACTAAAATAATTTTCATAATTTTTGGTTAATTATTTTGAGCCACAAAAATCTTAGGAAAGTCATTTATTGATTAAAATGCCTATATTTTATTGGGTACCGAAAATGCCCAAAATACAGGTTTCATATTTTTCTTAAGTATTAAACTACTCAGAGATCCTACACAATTAATTTCATGATCTTTGGAGCTACGAATTAATTCCCACAAAATTCATAAATCTGACAACTATTTATTTTCAGGAAAAATATAAAAAAATCGGTTTGCACTTCACTGCAACTCTGCTGGGCTGACCCAACTTGGCCCAAAAAAGCCCAGGCCTACCCAGGCCGGCTTGGCCTGGCACTGGCCAGCCCACGACCATGGCAGGCGCTCAGCCGGCTGACCGTGCCAGCTCCGGCGAAGGCCGAAAGCGGCCGGCGGCGGCCGAGCGGCCAGGAAAAGGCCACAAGATGCCCCACAACATGTTCTTGCCCCTAATCCACTCTTAGCGATGAAACCAAGGCTCCAGCAAGTATGGCTGCAGCCATGGCGATCATGGTGGCTTTGCCGCAGCGGCACGGGCGTTCTGGGTAGTCAAAACCCTCCCAGGCCGACCCCTTAGTACCAAAAGCTCCCAGTGCTCACCTAGGTTCACGTGCGCATGCTGGTTTTAGACGGAGGGGGTAGAGCGGCTCGGTTGATGTTAATGGCGGGTTCGACGGCGCTATCCGGCGGCAAGACTCCGTTCCGGTGACTACGAGGCTCCAAAGAAGACAAGGCCGCGTCCATGAGCTTCACCATACTTGGAAGAACATAGAGCCCAAGACGGGAAGGAGAAACACCCACCGTGAAGCTCTATCCCCGATGAACGGAGCTCGGCGACCCTCCTACCGGCTGCAGGGAAGGAAACCTCGGTCCGGCCAAGTCCGGCGGCGACAAGCAATAAGGGCGGGCTCTATCAAAGCGTGACGGAGAAACGCAGCTAGCCCTAAGATGGAGGCGGTGGAGATGGTTTATAGATGGTGAATTTGGAGCTCAACTGAACCTCGACGGCGGCAGCAATGGAGGGAGAAGTGGGAAAACGACGATGGCTTGGGCTTAAAAAGACAGTGGAGAGATACGCGGTGTGGAGAGGATCCCCCACGGACCCGGCTGTGACGTCGACAGGCGGCTGGCCGGCCTCGGGCAGCGCCGGTGGCCGGCGCGCGCACGCGCGGTCTCTGCTTGCGAACAGAGCACGAGCAGAGTCCGGACCCCCCCGTCAACACTGTAGCAGAGCATGACCATTCACTAACTTTTGCCAAATTACTTTTTATTTCATGTAACAAGTCGAAAAATTGCCAATGTAAAAGTTGTAGTAGATTTAGTGCTGAACATTTTTGGTTTTGGAACTACATTCAAATTTTGAATGGATTTTGAATTAATCAAAAGGGGGTAATTAGGGATTTTGAATTTCAAACCTAATCCAATCAAATTCTCAAAACTTTTCTCAATAACTTGAAAACATGAAAAAATAGAAGTTGTTCCACTTGTCAAGTCCTACAACTTTCTTTAAATGAGTTTTATCCGATTCTTCATAGTTTTTAAAATAGCATTTCAAATTTAAATTTTGAAACACTCATTAGGGTTTATTTTGAAATATCACTACATAACTTCAAAATCCCCAAATATAAAAGTTGTTCAACATGAAAATCCCTACAACTTTTATTAAAGGAATTTTCCCAAATTCTTAATAGTTTTTGAAAGGGCATTTAAAATTTGCAAAAACAAACACTAATTGGGGTTTAATTTAAATTTCCACTGGTAAACTTCAAAATCTTAAAAAATTAAAGTTGTCCCATTTTAAAAGATCCATAATTTTTATTAAATCACTTTCATCAGATTCCTATTAATTTTTGAAAATGAGTTTCAACTCTAAACTCTAAAGCATAGATTAGGGTTTTATTTGAAATTATTTTTAGTGACTTCAAAATCGTCCAAAATAGAAGTTGCTCAGCTTTTAAGGATTTACATCTTTTGTTTAAAACCCAACACCTAATTCTTTTTAGTTTTTAAATTAGGGTTTTGGGTCCGACGTATGGTTTATTAATGATTCTTTTAAATTTCTTTAATTTTTATTTTTTATCCCACATACATACACAAGCATTAACATAACCAGATCACTCTAGAGTTCCTACACACAACCATTTGCAAGAATAAATTTTACTTTAGTCTTTGCACAGAAAAATGAGTTTATGCGGGATGCTTTGCATGCAATCATGATGACATGGCAGGTTTTAGTTATCGTAACACCAGGGGTGTTACATCCTTCCCCCCTTAAAATAAATCTCGTCTCGAGATTTAAGATGCGGCTAAACCCTTATTTTTTTTTAGTGGAAACGAAAATATGTCAAGTAAACATTTTTCAAACTTGACTATAGAGCAAGTAGGGGTTTTATATTTTGTAAGACTTGAAAGGGATAAATTATTTTTAAATGGTAGCAAGGAATCTTAGGAAAGTTTTCAGATGTGAAATTCTCTGATTTCTCGGGTAGCTTCTTCTCTTGAAGTCATTTGAGTAACACGATCTCTTTTTGGTTTATGACTTACACTGTGTTGACACTTGTTATCATCCAAATTTTATTATCAATTATCCCTGCATTAAACATGAATATCCAGTAGAAAAGGGTTATTACTGATAGATTCCATGAGTTTTGATGAATTGTCTATTTTCCAGGGGATTTTCCAGAAAAGCTTAAAAGAAGGATTAAAAAGCATAATTACCACGAAACTTGCACGCGAAGGAAACATCATCACAAATACCCTGGAAGAGTCCAGAACACACCCGAAGCAACCGAGGCCCAAACCCCACAGGGTGGGGCCGGCCGGTGCCCCCCTAGGGTTTCCTCCCCGCCGCTTTCTGGAGTCTTCTACCACTGCCTATTAGGATTTATCTGGGCCCTTGGTTAAGTCAGTTTGATCTAACGGCGCGCGTGCATCCCACCGGCCTATAAATAGAGGGCCAGACCCCCCTGGAGGAGAGCCAAATCAAGAGAGAGATTAGAGAGATAGAGTAGATGAGTAGAGATTCGGAGGAGTCCCTGCCTGTCGGAGCTTCTTCGTAGCTGTGTTCATTTGGATTCAGCTCCCTCGCCCGGAGTTGTGTTTTGAGGTACTTTTGTATTCAACATCCTGATTTAAGTAAGTATTTGTTCTTATTTGTTCTTAAGTTTACAACTCTATTTGAGTGTTTTGATCTTGGTAGCTCCTTGGTTGAAGTAGTAGTTTGTAGTGTAGAAGTGGTGTCTGGGCTATAATTACTTGTGAATGTCCCCTGATTGGCCAGATAGTGGTAGATCGCGTAGGTGACAGCTGCATTGAGTCCTCTGTAGCCCACTTCCCGTTGATAGGATCGATAGGTGTATAAGTGTTTGGTAGGAGGAAACTCTGATTTCGCCTCTTATTCATTTCACTGCCCGATTATAACGATATTATTCAAAGAATAATCATTTATTATGTCCTCATTCTTGATATTCTCTGGATTCATTGTATTATCGGGTTAAGAGCCAATAGACTTAGTCCGTATCACCTATTGTTCCTTTGGGTTCGATATTAAAACCGGGATTGTCTGGTGAAGTGCTACATCGGTGTTTTATTTGTGCGCTTGCGGATACCTTGATAATAATAATCTTTAATAGAGTGCCGTTAATTTATACTAACAAGCATTTCTAGCGCCGTTGCCGAGGAACGGTTGCTGATTTTGGCTTAGTCTATCTTAATCTCGTATTATACTTTTATCTTTTATCTTTTATCTTTTAAAATATGGAATCCACGTCCCAACTTTTATACCAATATGGAGCACCATCAGGATCGTATCTCCAGCCAAAAGAATCATCTTTACCCATCACATCATCTGGCTATGAGTTACGCTCTGGATTAATTAAGTTAGTTCAGGATCACATTTTTTCTGGTAGTTCTAGCGAAAACCCCTATTCCCATTTAGCCGATTTTGAGCAGACATGTTTATGTTTGCACATTAAGGGCATGGCAGATGAAACTTTAAGATGGAAACTCTTTCCGTTTTCATTAACGGGAAAAGCAAAGAAATGGTATAATCACCATGTTGGGAGTAGCCAAGGAGATTGGAAAGTATTGCGTGCTAATTTTTGTCTTAAATTTTTTCCCTATCGAAAAGGTCGCTAAACTTCGTTTTGAAATTATTGGATTTAAACAATTAGATAACGAATCATTAGGCAAGGCTTGGGAATGGTTTGATGGATTTATAAATTCTTGACCTACTCTTGCTTTGCCAGAACCAATGCTTTTGCAACATTTCTTTTTAGGCCTTGATGATAAAAATAAAGAGTACCTTAATTTGGCCGCAGGAGGAGTATTTATGCGTATTACTGCTTCACATGGTAAAACTATTCTTACTAATATCTTAATTGATCTTCCTGAAGAAAAAGAAAAGTTGTTAGAAGATGAATTTTTGTCATTCGATTCTAAACTTTTGTCTAATTCATCTCAACCTTTACCTAAACTATCTAATGAGAAGGAGATAATTTCTATTTCTGATTTTATGCTTGAATTTGAGGATGAACTTTTTGATGATTATGGAAACACCTCACGCTATCATAAAATTATAAAACCTCAAGAGTCTATGAATTCTAAAAGTTTTAATATTTTATATCCTGCTGATTTAAAATTCCTTAGAGAGATAACTAGAGAATTGATTTTTGTGATGAGTAATGAGTGGTTGATATAATCTGAGCTTTCAAATGATATAATTCATTTAAATTCTCCTGCCATTACTATTAAATGTCAAATTGATGCATATCCTTTTGATGCCTTTTATAATCTAGTAGTAGGTGTTAATATCATGTCTCTTACATTTGCTAAAAAATTCTTGAAATATATGCCATTAATTCCAACAAATAAATTATTGAAAAATCATTTAGGACATATTATTCCTAGTTCAGGTGTTTTATGCTCTCTTCCTATTGTGATTAACGAATTCTAAATTTTGCTGAATTTTATATCTTTGATGTTTGGGATTTTGATGTAATGATTGGGTTACCAATAGGAAAACTTTTGCGAGAAGGTTGTGCGGGCAATTTACATATTAAACTTGGGAAGGGACTTAATCTCTCAGTGCCAATAACTCATGCATTAAAAGCTAAGGCAGAGCCACCTCCTGAGTTAGATCCGATAGAAGAAGTTAAGGCTGTATCATTTGAGGAATTTATTGAACCTAATTTAGAGGATGATACTCAGTTCTTCATTAATGAAGAGGAGGAGGATCCGATTGATCCTGAACCTCTGGATGAATTACTAGAGCCACCTAAGCCTTCTATTGAGCTTAAGAAACTACCTTCTGGTCTTAAGTATATTTTTCTGAATAATGATCAAAATTCTCCCGTGATTATTAGTGATAAACTTTCTGATGAAGAGTCTTTTAGATTAATAACTGTCTTAGAAAAACATCGTGCTGCTTTTGGTTATTCACTACAAGACCTTAAAGGGATTAGTTCTATTTTATGCACCCATCGTATTCCAACCAACCCAGAAATTACACCTTCTAGAGAGCCCCAACGTAGGCTTCAAAATGCGATGAGGAAAGTTGTTAAGAAAGAGGTTTTGAAACTTTTGCATGCTGGAATTATTTATCCTGTTCCGCATAGTGAGTGGGTAAGCCCTGTTCAAGTTGTACCTAAAAAGGGTGGTATGACCGTAGTTAAAAATGATAAAAATGAATTGATACCCCAGAGAACTGTTACGGGATGGCAAGTGTATATAGATTATAGAAAACTCAACAAAGCAACCAAGAAAGATCATTTTCTGCTGCCCTTCATTGATGAGATGTTAGAGCGTTTGGCAAATAATTCTTTCATTTATTTCCTTGATGGTTATTCTGGATATCACCAAATTCCTATCCACCCTGATGATCAAAGCAAAACCACTTTTACATGTCCTTATGAAACTTATGCTTATCGTAGAATGTCTTTTGGATTATGTAATGCACCTGCTTCTTTTCAAAGATGTATGATGTCTATATTTTCTGAAATGATAGAAGAAATCATGAAAGTTTTTATGGATGATTTTTCAGTTTATGGAAAAACTTTTGATGATTGTCTAGAAAATCTAGATAAGGTTTTGCAGAGATGTGAAGAAAAGCACTTAGTCCTTAATTGGGAAAAATGTCATTTTATGGTTAGAGAAGGAATAGTGCTAGGACATTTAGTGTCTGAAAGAGGTATAGAGGTAGACAAGGCAAAAATTGAAGTAATTGAACAACTACCTCCACCTGTTAATATAAAAGGAATCCGAAGTTTTCTTGGTCATTGTGGTTTTTATCGCAGGTTTATAAAAGATTTTTCACATATTGCTAGACCGCTGACTAACTTGCTAGCTAAGGATGTTCCTTTTGAATTTGACAATGCATGTTTAAAATCTTTTAATATTCTTAAAGAAGCACTTACATCAGCACCAATCATTCAACCCCCTGATTGGTCTTTACCTTTTGAAATTATGTGTGATGGTAGTGATTATGCTATAGGGGCAGTATTAGGACAAACAAAAGATAAGAAGCATCATGCAATTGCTTATGCTAGTAAAACTATGACAGGGGCACAATTAAATTATGCAACAACTGAAAAATAACTCCTGGCTGTTGTTTTTGCTATTGATAAATTTAGATCTTACTTAGTAGGAGCAAAAGTAATTATTTATTCTGATCATGCTGCTTTAAAATATTTGCTCACTAAGAAAGATGCTAAATCTTGTTTGATAAGATGGATTTTGTTACTCCAAGAATTTGACTTAGACATTAAAGATAGAAGAGGAATAGAAAATCCAGTTGCTGATCACTTGTCTAGAATACACTTTGAGAAACCTCAGGAATTGCCTATTAATGACTCATTGAGAGATGACATGTTGTTTAAAGTGACCAAGTCAGACCCTTGGTACATGAATATTGTCAACTTTATGGTTGCAGGTTATGTACCACAGGGGAAAATAAAAAGAAGCTCATTTATGAAAGTCGTCTCCACATATGGGATCCACCATACCTCTTCAGAATTTGTTCAGATGGATTACTTAGAAGATGTGTACCAGTAGAAGAGGGCATGCAGATCATTCAGAAATGCCACTCATCACCATATGGAGGTCATTATGGAGCATTCCGCACTCATGCTAAAATCTGGCAGAGTGGGTTCTTTTGGCCAACTATGTATGAAGACACCAAAGATTTTATCCGGAGATGTGGATCATGTCAAAGGCACGGAAATATCAATGCAAGAGATGCTATGCCACTCACCAACAATCTCCAGATCGAGCTCTTTGATGTCTGGGGAATTGATTACATGGGACCATTTGTGAAATGAAGAAATTATGAATACATTCTGGTGGCAGTTGACTATGTATCCAAGTGGGTAGAAGCTATGACATGCATGAATGCTGATTCCAATCATTCAAAGATGATGTTCGAAGAGATTATATTTCCAAGGTTTGGAACACCAAGGATGGTCATTAGTGACGGAGGGACACACTTCACTGATAAGAAGTTTCACCGATACTTGCAAGCTCATGGCATCCGTCACAATGTAGCTACTCTATACCATCCTCAGACAAGTGGCCAGGTAGAAACATCAAACAAACAGATCAAGAATATTCTACAGAAAATAGTAAATGAAATGGCTACTGCATGGAAGGTCTGATTACCCGAAGCACTTTGGGCATATCGGACCGCATATAAGACACCTTTGGGCATGTCACCTTACCAGCTAGTATATGGTAAGACCTATCATTTACCAGTGGAATTAGAGCATAAAGCTCACTGGGCTATTAAGAGATGGAATATGAACTTTGAAGCCGCTGGAGAAAAGAGAAAAATGCAATTATCAGAATTAGAAGAATGGAGAGAAAAGGCTTATCACAATTCAAAGATCTATAAAGAAAGAACAAAAAGATGGCATGACAAGAGGATCAAGAAGGAGTTTGCACCAGGAGATAAGGTATTACTTTTTAATTCCAGGTTTAAATTATTCGGGCTTGGAAAACTACGAAGCAAATGGGAAGGACCATTTACGGTTGTGAATGCATCGCCACATGGAGCGGTAACTCTACAATCACACGAAGGTACGTTATTCAAGGTAAATGGTCACCGACTTAAATTATTTTTAGAACCATTTAATTCAAAAGTTGTTGACGGGCTGGACTTTGTCCAATTACCCACTTTTTAGTCTCGTCATTATCCGTTATGAAAAATTATCGCGCATCATAACTAACAGGAAGTAGGAAGAGTCTAGAAGCTTCACGAGCTCAGCCACCCAGGGAAGACACCTAGTGGGGCCGGCCGGTGCCCTAGTGGGGCCGGAAGGCGCTCCCCTGTCCCCTCTCATCCTGACTCAAGTTTTCTTTTCTTTCACTATCTTTCCTAAACACAATCCCATAGATTCCCGATGCATACGGATAATCTTTCGTACGAATCCTATAAAACCTAGATTTGATCTTATCCCGTCTCCTGAAAAACCATATAAATATGCACCTATACCGCCCTTAAATGCCATCCCATCATCATTGCTTTGCTCTCCTCCAAAGAAACTCTCTAGTTTAGATCTAGTAGCAATGGCAAGCGAAGCGGTCGTCGGTGCTGACTCCGGCAAGATCCAAGGCGACGACTCGAAGGCCATCGTCCTCGCGTAGCCGAAGCCCCTTGCCATCGTGCCGCCGAAGCACCTTGCCATCGTGCCACCGAAGCATCTTGCTACGGTGCCCCAGCAGTTCGAGCAAGTCTACTACACGCATGCTCAGCCTGCTCTGCCATCGCCACCCGAAAGACTGCTGCTAGAAGATGGTACCAGGGGGAAGCAGATCGCTATTCCCCGAGGCACCCCACTTCTTCCACCTAGAGATAATGAGCGACTCCTGTCGGTCAAGACCAACAACAACAGAACGCTGGTATGTGCGAAGTACACCACTGCTCGCCCTGCCATCCAAGCAGTTCGTGCACGTCCAGGCCAAGTCCGCTACACCGAGTTCATACCACCTCCGCCCAAGAGGCAGCGGGCTGCATCTACATCAGCACTAGAGAAAGTCCCTAGACAGCCCCCGCTCTCTCTATGAATCCTTAATGAGAAGATGGAAGCTCTCTCTAACACCGTTAGGGGTCTAGAGTGGAATGAAGACTTAAGGAGCAAGATTATGAGCGACATGACTAAGCAGGTAGAAGTCAATGTCAAGTTAATTTGCAGTCTCAAGCACGAAAAAGATCAGCTGAAAGAAGAGATTGGTGATCTTAAGGAAGAAATTAGGAAGCTCACAAAGTAGGGGCAGCCTTAAGTTCCTCTCGTTATCTATGTAACAAGGCACGAGTGTGTTAGGTTTGGTTATATTATCGAGTGTGCTAGGTTTGATTTATAATACTAAGTGTGTTAGGTAAGCCTATTGAGCTAGGGCAGTCATTAGCTCAGTCAGTTATCAGAGTTATCTAGTATCATTAATGAATAAAGTGCCTTATTCTTTTTATCAATATTAATGTTTTAATCTACTCTACTCTCTATATTTTTTGGTACGCATGTTGTCTCCACATGTTGCGCAGAAAAGTATGCAGGAAAACAAGTGTGGGGGAGGCACATCGCGACTATGGAAAATTAATTCGCTTAGGAAAATCACGTAATTCGGAAGATAATAGAACCAGGACCTCGCGCACCGAAGTGGACCCCGTGGGACCACAGAGGCACGCCGCCCAGCACCCTACCTGGGCCGGCCGGCCCCCTCTGCACCCTCTACATCCCCTTCTCGGTCATGGTCAGGTTTGATCCCCATACAATATAATTGGATATGTTTTGATTTCCGTTTCGATCAGAATTAAAAATTCACAAGCTAAATTACTTTTAAAAGAGAAGAACAAGATTGTTTAATTCATAGCTTAAGAATAAATTATATAACACTTTTCTAGGAATCATGTTACTATTGGAAACTATTTATAGGGACCCCATGATTGCTTAGGTCGTTGTGAAACATGATATAGTTGAATAATGAGAACTCAATCCCTGATGTTTTGTCTTTGGAGATTTTATTTCGAAAATTTAAATGATTAGTTATACCTCTCCTTTGTGGTAAAAAAATATATTGTCCTACCAGAGCCATATATAGGATAGAAGCCTGCTACATATAATACTTGTCTTTGTATTGAGTTTTGTCAACCTTTGTAAACCTTTGAAGAAATTTGTCATATTTTCAATTCCACATAAGCATTACTCTAATCCGGAGTAATAGCGAGTCATTCTATTGAAAATGTTTCTCTCCTACACTGGGAGAAAACACCAAAAATAATTTTATAGCATAGTCACCAAATAATTGCTCCATGTTTTGTTAAAGTCTCTCAACTACTAATTCAAAAGAGGTATGAGCTATGCAAAAGAAGAAGGGAGTATAAAAAATGGACAAGTGTCCGAAGAAATTAAAACAATGGGTACTTAGATACTCGCCTCTCTTGAAAAAAAAAAGAGAAAAAGAAGAAAGAGATAGAGATAGCTCATACTCTCTAATTAAGCTCAGTTGTATAAAAGAGATATTTATTTTCTCAAGGAGCAAGGTAGAATTAGGTTCCACCATATTCCACCAAATAAAGCTTGATTCGATTATATGCCTCATTTCTCTGTGGATTCATTGTTTGACTTTACAACAAATACAATGCAAGTATGTTTTCACATTTTACCTACCTGAGATCCACATAAGCTTTTTAGAAGTAGGATAAAGAAGGCAATTTCATTAATGCCTTGTTAAGGATACAAAAATACCAGATATATCAGTGATTCGAGAGTACTACAAAAGGAGAAGGTAAACTTAAGTTTATTTACAAAATTACATACCCTCCAATTGACTTAACTAAAGGAAGAGAGTGATCTGTTTTCAAGCTATTCTGTTCTTCAGCTACTCAAAGATTCATGGTAGACACTTTGAATTCCATAGTACATGCATGACTAGACTAGTTTTATATAATGCACTCTTAAGTTATGTTTTAAATGCTCCATTCTCTCTTAAAATCTTACATCTTAAAACCAACCTTTTTCTCGGGACGAGCAAAAGCCTAAGTGTGGGGGCAATTGTTGACACTTGTTATCATCCAAATTTTATTATCAATTATCCCTGCATTAAACATGAATATCCAGTAGAATATGGTTATTACTGACAGATTCCACGAGTTTTCGTGAATTGTCTATTTCCCAGGAGATTTTCCATAAAATCTTAAAAGAAGGATTAAAAGCATAATTACCATGAAACTTGCACACGAAGGAAACATCATCACGAATACCCTGGAAGAGTCCAGAACACACCCGAATAAACCGGGGCCCACACCCCACAGGGTGTGGCCGGCCGGCGCACCAGGGTGGGGCCGACCGGCGCCCCCTAGGGTTTCCTCCCCGCCGCCTTCTGGAGTCTTCTATCACCGCCTATTAGGAGTCATCTAGGCCCTTGGTTAAGTCAGTTTGATCTAACAGCACACGTGCATCCCACCGGCCTATAAATAGAGGGCCAGACCCCCCTGGAGGAGAGCCAGATCAAGAGATGAAGACCCTGAAGCATTAGATAGATATCCACTAGATCTAGGCTAGCAATCAAGAGAGAGATTAGAGAGATAGAGTAGATGAGTAGAGATTCGGAGGAGTCCCGGCCTGTCGGAGCTTCTTCGTAGCTATGTTCGTCTGGATTCAGCTCCCTCGCCCGGAGTTGCGTTCTGAGGTACTTTTGTATTCAACATCCTGATTCAAGTAAGCATTTGTTTTTATTCGTTCTTAAGTTTACAACTCTATTTGAGTGCTTTGATCTTGGTAGCTCCTTGGTTCAAGTAGTAGTTTGTAGTGTAGACGTGGTGTCTGGGCTATAATTACTTGTGAATGTCCCCTGATTGGCTGGATAGTGGTAGATCGCGTAGGTGACAGCTGCGTTGAGTCCTCTGTAGTCCACTTCCCGTTGATAGGATCGATAGGTGCATAAGTATTTGGTAGGAGGGAACTCTGATTTCACCTCTTATTCATTTCACTGCCCAATTAGAACGATATTATTCAAAGTTTACCAGTTGTCGGATCTAGATAATCATTTGTTATCTTCTCATTCTTGATATTCTTTGGATTGATTGTATTATCGGGTTAAGAGCCAATAGACTTAGTCGGTATCACCTACTGTTCCTTTGGGTTTGATATTAAAACCGGGATTGTCTGGTGAAGTGCTATATCGGTGTTTTATCTGTGCGCTTACGGATACCTTGATAATAATAATCTTTAATAGAGTGTAGTTAATTTATACCAATACACTGGATATTAGGTGTGTGTCCGATCTAGTTCAATTCGACTCCTACCGAGCCATAACTCGATCTGGTATTTGAAGAGTTCTTAAGTGGTGATACATGAACTATATCCTGTGCAGATGACAAGTGTTCAGACGTTTTAGTTGATAAGTTACTAGCCCAGACTTCTCTTTCTATCTGCTATAATGAAGATTCTTATTTGACCTAATCAGTTGTCTCTCAACACTAAAACTTGAAATCTTATTTCTTCGAAATATAACCTTACGAGGAATATCTTTTAAGGGTGGTTGCATGGAGAGTGAGGGCACATTAATTGCGAGCTATAATGGTTTAGAAGCACCGACTATGACACCAGTGCGCACCATGGTAAGATCTTATGTGGCTGCAGTCCATAGAAGATTCCAAGTTTGACACGGCACCATAGTCACGGATCGAGATACCATTGTAGAACACAATTAAAGTAACCCCCGTCAGAAGAGAGAAGGTATATCGATTGCGACTACGATGAAAAATGACCTCGATACCATATATCCCCTTTAAACCTCATGCAGTCGCGAGGTATGAGATTTCGGGTTGTTATGTTGTATCTCGATCACAGATCATGTTACATCACAGCAAACGGAATAAAGCTTATTAGTTGTGAAGCTATAGTAGTTCACAACCTTAAATCCCGATACCTGCACGTTCCCAGCAGAATCTCGTGTGGCCATGGCATGCAAGGGACCCTAGGTTTTGACGCGGCACCGTGGTCACAGGTCATGGCACTACTATTGGCACAACCATAACGACTTTGGAGTAACATGTTGAATTTGAGTGAGCGGTATGTGTTGGATCAAGGCATGACACGTATACAGATAAAAGTCACGGTCTAGTGCTAGATTTTTGGTACTAGGTTAGTGGGGTAAATTCAAGTGCATTTTTAAGGTTCCCGAAGAAGTGAATTTTCAAAATAGATTTCAAAATACTTATAACTATCCAGGAATCCATAAAACAACAGAGAATCCTCAGCGGATCGTAAATACCATTTCCAAGTGATTGGATCTTGGGTACCATTTCCAAATTGGTTTCCATTATTTCATCAGATGAGGTTAAGATGATCGTAAGGACAAAGAATTTCTAGAATTCAGAAAGATCAGATGTGAATTCTCAAAGGAGATTTTTTTAATATAGTCACAAATAACAAAAGAATTTCAGAAATTCAGGAAGAAATATGGATATGAATTTTTTTGTGAAAGATATTTGAAAGAGAGTGAAGGCACATTAATTGCAGGCTAGGATTATGACCATCAACCCTGATAACTGCGAGCGTCCAACGGTAACCTTCTATGGTCGCAGTCCATAAGAGACCCCTGATTTCGACGCTGCTTCATGGTCATGAATCATGATATCCCATAGACTACAATTACAATAGCTTTCGAAGGAAATAGCAGTGTCTTGAAAGCAGTAGATAATTTTTTTTTACCTAAATGGATTTAAGAAATCAAGGATTATCTAAAAGTTTTATACTAGGTTGGCAGAGTGAATGAGTGTATCCAGAAGTTCCCCAAGGACCAGGAACTTATGGAGTGAAGATTATTAAAGATTAACAAAACTTGTTATGCAATGTGATTCATTGATCCAACTGATCATGATTTTTCCTTTGCAAACATAGTCCAACTCGGAAATTTAGTTGTGCCCAGTACCATTTGAGGGCGGTCAAGATCATACCACGACACCAGCATACGCTTGGCGGCAAGCCATGTGGATGCATCACACCTGGGGCCTCAAGTTTCGTAGCGGTACCGTAGGTCGGGAACGACTTACCCCATTGAGGTACTAGTATCAGCTTGATATTCCAATCAAGAAAGACAAAAGCGCCTTTTGAGAAATCCTTTTTAGAAGATTGTTCTTTTTCAATTCTAATGCATTGGTGACTTTTGAAAGAAAAAATTTAGAAATTAGGTCGTTTCATAATTCCTTTTTGCAATGGGCTTTTGGTCCAAGGTGTTTAACAATGGTGGTATGCGGAGTCAAAACAATTTGTAGAAAACGTACAATTGCCAAAAACCCTTCTAGATGATTGAATTGAAACCTGGTTTGGAAATTGAAGACCGTTTTTGGTGAGGCTTTAGAATCGGAAAATAAATTTTTAAAAAAATGATTTTAAAATCAATATGAGTTTTGAAAGCAGAATCTTTCGAATGTCTTATTTTCTGAAACAATTCTCAAAACTTGGTTCGGATGGTTTAGTTTTTAAGTCAAAGCATCGCTTCCTTTTTACAAGAATAGGGAATACCCCATTTTGGAAGTATTTGTTTTAATAAATCAGTTGCCATCTATGTTGAAAACCGACACACTAGACAACAGTTGTACTTGGATGTAAGGGGGAATTTAAATATTTTAATACCATATAGATGTTATGATGAACGCTCGTCCTATATGAGTGAAACTTAGTTATATATAGGGTATCACTTTATATACCATCTTTACCCTAATTCAGAGAGAGGATGAGAAACGTTATATAGAACAGTTTTGGAAAAATTTGATTCTTCGTTGGCCTTCTAAAGAAGAGCTGGGGACTCTTGTGTGTCTTCGACTTGCTGTAACAGAACCGACCAATTTATACGAGCACAAGTATAGCGATAGCTGTTTTCCCAGCTATCAAGCCACACTTGAGCCAATATAAACCCGGTAGTCCGTGAAATCTCGAAGGATTTCAAACTTTTACACAGCACTTACCCAAGGATCGCAGAAACTCAGCAGTACACATACACATGATACATAGATTCACACATATTTCAAATACATCAGAGTGCAAGATAAACTTTTACATAAAAGTTCAATAGCGGAAACAAAATCGTTTTTCATAGGCTTAATTTCATAATACAGTGCCAAGTACCGACCAGTCACAGCAACATAGATGAGACAGATAACATGACCTTGCCCAAGGTCTAGTCTTCCTCTCCCGAAGGATAGAAGTAACTCTTTAGTCAACCAAGCATTCCTCCTGCAACATTGGGAATAAAACCCTGAGTACTCAATTATACTCAGCTAGACTTACCCGACGGGAAGTAAATAAAAAGACTCTCAAGGATATGCAAGGCTTATTTGGTGGAGTTCAGGAGATAGCATCATTTTTGCAGAAAAAAGCATTACTACAATAATCCCTCAACTTATCAATTTTAGATATTGTTCAGCTTCGTTTTCAGTTCAACTATTATAGCTAAGGTTTGCAGCTATACTAAGCAATCACTTGATATTATAGCAATCAATAAAACCATATGATTTCCGATATCCACAGATATCAACCTCATCTCACCATTAATCACGTTCAAGTTGTTAACCTCTACCTCACCAGAAGATCAGTTCAGTTTCTCACTAACCAGGAGAGATGACGATTCGAATCGATTGTATCAGCTGGTAAAACATGCCATTTACAAACCCTGTCAGCCGAGCCACTGGCTTCTTGGGTCATCGTTAAATCCTTCTGAGACACAATATGTCGTGAGTTTGGCGGGGACCATATTCTCAGAGACCAACCCACTTCCAGGATGCATCAGGTCCCTGACCTGCCCTTGGTAAAATGGTGTCTCCGCACATACTTCCTAGCTCCAGAATATGTCTGCCTAGTCGCACCAAAGCTCGGCTCAGAAAGAAATACTCGGCTTCGCGGTCAGAACGACTTATCTGGCCACCTATGTGACGACGTCCTTCAATCTCAACTGATGTCTGGTGGCCTCAGTCCTAGTCGGCCGCAAGCAGCACCGAAGTCAACATGACCCATGTCATGCAGCTCCCCGCTACCTAGCCTTGATTCTCTCATTATTTCATTGTGGCATGGTGACACATATAGCCAACCATGTGGATCTCGTCAGTCACCACCTACACTCGCGGATGACAGGAAATCACCCGACTTTCTCGCGAATGACAGGAAATCACCCGACTTCTACCGGTCTAAGCAGGACTAAGCATAAGATCGGTCACCTGTCTAGTAATAGTATCAGGTTCACATATATAGCAGACAAGGTAGATATGCAGCAACGGTTTCAAACCAACTCCTATACTTAAATGCACAAACACACGATTTAATAAAGACCGGTGCATTTATAAAAAGAGAGGTGGAGGCTTAGGGATGCTCCGGGGCTTGCCTGGGGTTCAGCACTAAGTTAGTGTTTGTTAGATGACACTTGTTCGACGAGCATTTCTCATCCAAGCACTCGATTAGTCCTTCCACCTTCGTGATTAGTCCACCACACCGTCTTGTGGTTAGTTCCATCATCATGTCCTTCACTCCACGTGTTCATCTATCGTACCTAAACGAGATGCACAATGCACATGTATGAATAAAAGGAAGTAATACAAGGCATGTTAATCTACAATCACTGAACCATAAGCTAACAATCACACCAAGCAAAGCAAAATCAAAGCAATCATAATCCCACACAAGCAGTTTATGGGCAGCAGGACAGTAAGCACAAGATTTAACCATAACTGAAGCTATGTACATCCAACCAGGGTGATCTAAGCTTTTCTGGAAAGCTATTGAAATTGTCTACAACTTTGGTATTATCCTCTTCAGATGATTTAATTCATATAAAGATCAAATAACACAAAGAAGACAGCTCTGTCCAGACTTGGACAGATTCTGTCCTCCCAACTCAAACAATCATAACTTGAGATTTAGACCATCAAAAGGGATGATTCTAGACAATTTGGAAATCCAATGAAATCTACTACAACTTATTTATTATCACCAGGAGGTGATTCAAAGCATAACTCAGTCAAATAATGAAATCAATCAGATCTAGACAGAAAATTGGCAAAACCTGACAGCAGTCATCCAAAAGCCATAACTCCTAAACTATTAGGCCTATGACCAAGAAATTTTAGGACCAGCTAGATATAGAAGTTGGCTACAACTTTTATATAGAACATATTTACATGCAACATCATTTTCATGGAGAAAACACCACAACAACAGGGCTATGCCTGCAGCCATTTTCAGCATATAAGCAAAACATGCTTTTCCCTTATTTATCACCTAAGCACACATAGGAATGAGCTATTTAGATAGCTCCAAACATGATTACATGGTCATACAAGGCTCATCTCAGACCAAAGCATATTAAGGAATCACAAGAAACGTATATGCATTCATTTGTTTTTAATTATTCACTCATTATTACATAAAAACCCATTATTTAATTATTTAAGTTATATGGTAAACATCTCAAATGAGTCCCAAACTTTTATGAGAGCTAGGTGATTACAAATTATGACCAAGGTTCAAATCTTACATGCTTAGGTTCCATAATTTAATTATTACAAAATAAACAAATCTATAATGCAATAAAGCATTGGAGAGCAAATTAAATATGAAACTCAACATTTTCTGAAACAACATGACCATATTATTGATTCTCAGGCTAACACAATATCATAAAAAGGTAGTGGAACACCATTTTCCATTTTTACCACAATATATTATTTATAAAGCATTTAAATCTACTAATGGGCATCAAACAAGATAAATCAAAAACTCAGTCATACATGCATCATAAATCATGAAATTTTAACCATACATTACACATCATACAGAGAGTCTACAATTAAATTTTCATGCCATTTGGAGCAATATAACTTCAGATACAAAAATAACAAGCAATTCAACCATTTATTTCGTATTTAAAAAGATTAATGTGAAACACCAATAAAACAGTAAACAACATATATGTTTTATATTTTTATGAGCTAGTACATGTTATTAGAAGACTAACAAAATTGGAACCACAATTGTTGGACTTATATTTCTCAAAATATCACCAAAAGCAAGTTAATATATTTCTTAAACCACTTTTCCTAATCAATTTCTACAGAATAAAAACATGCATGAATGGCACAACTATTTATATTAACATGCAGAGCACTTTACTAGGAACACATCAAAACTTGTTTCACAATTTTTGGAGCTACCAAACTGGAGATATGGATTTTCAAACCACAACACAATTCCTGCGAATTTTTGCTGCATAATAGAAACCGTGGGCCCACTTGTCATAGACCAGAGGGGTCTTCTTGTTCCTTGCTCGATCGAACATAGCAGGGAATGGAGGAAACCGGCGCTGGGGAGGAGAGGGAGCCGGGAGGGAGAGAGGAGGTGCAGCAGGCCGGCTGCGGCGGCAGGCACAGGGCGACGAGGGTCAGCGGCTGGTGCCCCCAGCCCCAGCCCGGGCCATGCACGGCGGCCTGGCCATGGCGGCCAGTGGCCACTGCCAAAGCCATGCCCGACGACGGTGGCTCTCCGTGACGCAGGAATGGAGCAAAATCGCGCCGGAGGTGGAGCAGAGTGCCGAGGACCTCGAGGCAAGCTCGGCCCGCGACGAGAAGGCAGTGGTGAAGGGCGACGCGGAGCTCGACGCGGCCAACAATGGCGGCCGGCTCCCTGCTTGCGCGTAGAACGGAGGGAGGCGATTCGAGAGGGCGAGCAGGAAGGGGAAAATGGAGCAGGAGAGTGATGGGGAGAGTGAGAAGGAGCTCTGGCGCTTCTCCATCTCGGGCAGGGGCGCGGTCAGAGAGGAGCAAGGTGGCAGCCATGGAGCTGCTGCTCTGGATGCATGGACGACACGTCCACCCATTGTGGCATTTTGACGAGCACGTGGCGGGTATTGTCGGTGCGGGTTTGAGACGCCGGTTTGGGCTGCTTTTGGGCCGAATTAGGCAAAGGGCCAATTATGAAATTTGCTTACCTCAGAGGACTCTACAACTTTTATTAAGGTAGCTCGGCCATTTGATAACTGGATTAGTGTGTAACTAAGCCCGAAGTTGATGTTGTCAACAAGCTAATTACGATCAAAGATCGAGTGGCAACCCTTGTCAAACGAAGTCGGATTGACCTCAAATTTTGATATGTTGTGCTCCAAAGAGTTTGAAACAACTTTTATTTTGGGTCCCACTCAAGTTGCTAAACAAAATTTGGAGAAACCAACACATCAATGCAATAGGGGCAGATTTCAGACTTAGAAATTATTTAAATCCTGAAATCAGGATTTTGCCAAACTTGATTCCACTGTTTGAGGCACTTAGAGGTTGAATCATGAGTCGGTCCGAAAAAAACAATTGTTGTACTCCAAAATATCTTGAACTTTCATTAAAGGTCAAACTTCATACCTTGCTCACAAATAGTATTTCCACTTTGGTCAAAGTAAGATCATTAGAGAGCTCAATGTGGATATTTAGGCCAATTGAGGTATTTTCTTGACATTTTCTCAACATGAAACCTTCATGACTTTTGTTGTAGAGTTCAAGTAGAGTTGTTTGGGCAAGGTTGCAAGGTTTGGTTGACTTTGCATGCTCATCTTCACTTAATCCATAAATCCAATTAAGTGAATAACTTGTCATTCCATGTGAATTCTCAATTCGGATCTTTATGAACCATTTCCAATGATTATGGTAGATGAAGATGAATATGAGATAGTGATCAAGATCATGGATTGAGACAACTTGGTTAGGTCCACACTCGCTGGTTAGCTCGTGACTAACACCTGGGGTGTTGCACTTGCGTTGTCAGAAATCATCACCAGTTCTTTCAGCAAGCACAAGGGAGGCTAGGAGAATCATTTTAAATTTATAAAATCTTTTGAAGTTTTGAAAAGTAAAGTTGTAGTTGATCCATTGTTAATGCTCTGGCTAGGATCTGTAGGGACACTTCAAATCTCGACCGGCCAAGGAGAACAGTGCGGTACTAAAATACTTTAGTGGTCCTGAGTAACCTACTCCCTGCAGTGATTGCCACATCCCTGTAGGGGTTCCGAACATGGTCAGGCAGCTGTTAATTCTAGTAGCAGGGTCTTGTGGATCCATCGGTTTAGAAAAAAGGTAGGAATTTTATTTTCAATAAAATACCCCTTGAAGTAAGTTTTATTTTTGAAAATATAGACATACTTCATATCGGGGGAATGATTAATAGTTGTAATGTCGTGATGCATGAGCGTTCCAACGTGAATCAGAGTACTCTGATATATACGTATTATACTAATTAAATTAATTAGCAGACTGACAAGCACTCAAGTTTTTTTTCAACATAGGGCATACTTAACGTGCTAATCCACTACTAAGCTCAAAACCTAATTACTAATCTATAGAAATACTCAAGGAAAGATTGTATAGAATGAATGAGGAAAGTTCAGAAGCAACTCAGACCAAACTACCCCATTGATTTTATTCATTCCAAATCATTTTGAAGTTTTTATAAAGTAACACTGCAAGTACTTTACAATGAAATGCTCTGATACCACTTGTGACAGAACCGTTTTAATTATCGGGCCCACGTGCACCGTCATCGTCCCTAAGGACCCACGATCAGCCTGCACGAGTTCCCCTCGACCTAGGTGGCCTGCCAGGTTCCCTACTTAACTTTCCAAGGATCTCATTGTAAGCATTACAGTATTACAACAGTTTACACAAATAATATAAATCAGAATGAAGAGTGCAGAAGTATTACATAAACATAGATTTACAAATATAAGTGACATTATCTCGAACCAGAGTTTCGTAGTAGAGTAGCATCAGACAACTAGACACCCTGCCCAAGGGTTATATCATACACATCATCATCCATGCTCGATCCGCCAACCAGCCCGATCTTGCGCAGAACTGTACTCTCGGCTCACCTGCAACAGGGATTAACATACCCTAAGTACTAGGGTACTCCGCAAGACTTATCTGACTAAGAAAAAGGAATGAGACTCAGGAATACAGGCTGAGGGGAGTCAAGGTAAGGCTTTAGCAAGAGTCAAAGAATTCTGCGGAAAAGCAATACTAAACCTATTTTCAGTATTTTAGTCAACATCATTATAATCAATATCAATAGTTCTCAATTCTTTCACATATGTCCTTCAATTCCAATTACTTATTCAATCTCAAAAACATCCTAGTTCCAAACCACTTTTCGATGTAGGTGTGAGGATCAAGTCTCCATAACCGAGGAGCACGACGATTCGAATCGATTAGTACCCAGCTGGGGATCCCTATCCACACTGCATATGTAGCACCTAAGCTTGCATATGCCAACCCCGTCTACCACGGCTTTTCTATCCCTGAACCGGTCCTGTGCCACCCGAGAGCACAGTACTCCTCTCGTCTCCAGTCACGACGGCCACGAGGGTACACGCTACTTGTTGGTGGTCCATATCGATAAAGTTTATACTACCAACTTAGACTAAAAAGAGGATTAACAATCATATTCTAGCACATATGCCTTTACTACTAACAAGTTCCACTTGTACCCCTAGCATTCATGTTTTACAGGTTTTATGGCATAACAAGTGGAAATACACATCAACATGGAGAAAGCGCAAAGTCAAATGACGAATCCGACAAATGCGCAAACAAAGAATACTAAAGAAGCCCACCTTCAAAGTGTAATTGGATCCATCTGCAACCATGGGAGAGGCCCAGGCCCAGGGAGCAACCGACCACCCGAAGGCGGTGGCCCGATGGTGCTCCCCAGGGACCGACCGCCCCCGGGGGCGACCGCCCCCTAGGTGGGGCCTCTCGGGCCCATCTTCGGAGGCGGTGCTGATGGCGGTTTCACCTCCTTCCATGTTTAGATGCGCCAAACCGTCATAGTACCACTAAAAATAGATGGTGCTCCATCCCCTTCAACACACACATCATTTGGAGTCATCTACCTCACACCTCTCACTTGTATCTTTAGAGTAGTATTAGTAGTTTGTGAGCAAGGCAAGAGCTATCAAGGAGAGCTTGTCTCCTTGGAAGAAAAAGATCATCTTGGTATGAATACAATTCGGTCTTCTTCTATGAGCGAGTTCTTATCATACTTATACGATTATGCATATGAACTAGAGTCTAGTTATGATCTTGTTATGAGCATAGTATATGAGCTAGAACATTGTTTATGTATCATGTTCTTGACTTGTTCATCATCGTTCTTCATTTTTCATCAAATTAGTATGAATAGAGGAAGAACTAGGCATGAGGTGATGGTTCGTCATGCTGTCATGGTTGCTCTTAACCTAGCCTTTCAATCCGAAGGGTTGGGGTCCGCGGGGGTTAGGAGTTGTTTCCAAGTACGTGAGCATGGTGCTCAGGTGTGTGGAGATCGGTGAATATGTCGGTATCCCACGGGCAGAGGGGTAGGTGGACAGGTGGTGACAACCCTGTCCATCCCTAGCATTCCCCCACGTTCGGATATTGAGTAGGAGTTCGTAAAGTCTCTATCGGCTGGCAGACCAGTTGCGGGGATCTCTCTATCACCCCAGACTTAGTCCTAATACTAGAACTACTAATTAGATGATTTGCTAACAGTTCTTTGCATAATTATATATGACCAATGCCTGCTCAGTTAGATATATTCTTTTATTCTTTATTTTCCTTTTACCCTTGAGGTTGATCCATATGTGTGTCCACTATCTTGAAATCATGTTTTATTCCTGCTTACTCTATGCCTACCGTTGCACTCAATAAGTGATCATGTTTACACCACGCTTGATGCATATTGCCCTCCTACGGGAAATTATAAATACGACACCCTACTCATGGGTTGAAATGCTACAATGATAGTTCTGTGCGCTTGCAGAGTAATCTTATTTCTTATTGAGCTATCGATTGGCATACCTAAGTACCATTACTTAAGGATTGTAAATCTTGTGCACCCCACGGCGCCGTATCATAGTTTTGCATATCGTAAGTAATGACGATTAGGAAGGCCAAACCTGCACTTCTAACTGCTATTACCAGACTGCATTTCCTAGGCCGGCGCCATTAAGGGCCGTGGGTTATCTTTCTGAAGTAATGGTGGTTGGGAATGTCAACTTACCTTTCTAATATTATTATTAAGGACGGACTTATAGTCCATCTTTAGTAGTGATGCTAAGAAAAGCCAACAATCATTTCTGGCACCGTTGCCGGGGATGGACTTTTAGTTTATCTTTTGTAACGATGTTAAGAAATGCCAACAAGCATTTCTGGCGCCGTTGCCAGGGAGGGCAAAAACATCTAAGCTGGCATAAACATTGATTACAAAATAAGCATTGGTAGATGTAGTTTAAACAAGCTAACTTCGCTGTTTTCTTCCTCTTTTTATTGGAATGAAAATAGGATAGTGTATGAGCGGTTTTGCTTTGCCGAACAATTTCATCAGCAACCGGAAGCACTCCTAAGGAAGAAAAGGTCTCATACCGTTTCTTCTTCTGCTACTCCGTCGGCAGACGAATTGTTCATTCCCGCACCATCCTCTACTACCGTCATGGCCAAGACACTCCGTGACTACTCCATCCCTGCTGTTGCCAACATGCCTGTTGGGCCCGCTATCAACATCGGAAATGGAAATTTTGAGATCCGTACAGGCCTTATCTCGATGGTGCAGGCAAGCCAATTCTGTGGCTTGCCAAGCGAGGATGCAAACGCTCATTTGCAACTCTTCCTTGAGCTGTGCGACACCATTGTCATCAAAGACGTCGCACAAGACAGTATCAGGCTCTGCTTGTTTCCTTTCTCCCTCATGGGGAAAGCGAAACAATGGTTCTATCAAAATAAGGAAGCCGTCAACATGTGGGACAAGTGTTCTGCAGCATTCCTCGCCAAGTTCTTCCCCATGAGCAAGACCAGCGCTCTAAGGGGAAAGATCTCAAACTTCCAGCAATCTTCCCTTGAATCTTTCCCCGAAGCATGGGAAAGGCTTCAAGAGTACATCCGAGCCTGCCCTCATCATGGAATGGAAGATTGGCTCGTGCTCCAAAACTTCTATGAAGGCCTCACGGCCATGTCAAAAGGGCACGTAGATGCCGTAGCTGGAGGTGCATTCCTCTGTCTCATCATTGCAGATGCAACTGCACTCATTGAGAAGATGGTGGCCAATCAGAGTTGGGGAGAAGAAAGAAAAACACAAAAAGGCTCGCATACCGTGAAGGAGACGGACGTGCTTGCCGCAAAATTAGACTTGCTGATGCAAAAGCTGGACGATCGTGCTACCAACCCTACCATGAGTACCATCCAGGCCATGGACTCACATATGACGTGTGAAGTCTGTGGGAACGTTGGCCACTCAGGGAATAACTGTCTCGAAACCCAAGAAGAGGCTTCATACGTCAACAACGGGTTTCGCCAACCTCAGCAAGGTAATAGCAGGTGGAACAACCAACACCGCCCGCAAGGTAATAATTTCAATTCAAATTTCAATTCGAACCAACCTTCCTTAAAAGATCTCGTTCTAGGACAAGCTAAAATCAATGAAAGTTTGACAAAAAAGCTATCCTTCAATGATAAAATGTTTGAAAATATAAATGCCAAGCTTGAAACTTTGTCTTCTTCTATTCAAAATCAAGCAAATTTTAACAAAATGATAGAAACACAAATGGCACAAATAGCTGCTTCTATTCCTGTCAGCAATGCGGGAAAAATCCCGGGGCAACCCGAGACTTCTCCCAAGTTTGTTCATGCAGCTACAGATCAATAAAGGAAGGAAAGTTTGGCCAACAGACTATAAACATTGAGCCCTTGTTGAAGGTCATCGGTAATTATCTAAAAATAAATATATATAAAGAAATAAATAATTATCTGAAGGGGCCCACACCATCATTCAAGCTTGGGGGAGGTATCCCCACTCAGGTATTGTAACTTATCTTTTTAAAAAAATATATATAATAAATGAATATTTATATACATATTTATATAATAAAAATATATATTTCATAAAATTATTTTCTTGCATTAAAAGAAATTATTCCCTCTTCCTAGAATTATAAAATTTTATTCCAAAATAAATTCTTCTCCAAAAAAATTCTATAAAATTAATTTTCTGAAAGAATAAATCTTGTTGAGTCTAAATATTATTTTTAGAATAATTTTGAAAATCAAAAAGTTTCAAATAAAACTTGTGGAAAATTAAAAACTGGAGCAAAACTTCGAATGGGAGTCATTCGTAATCGGCTACATACTGGAGATAGCCGTTAGAGGGAACTGCAAAAAGGCTGGGCAAAACCGACCCCAGCAGGGGACCGGCCGATCCCAGGGGCGACGGCCCCCTGCCCAACGGCTCTGCGGCGCAGCCTTTTGCCAATGGCTACTAGCCGTTGGATACAACACTCCTCCGCCTACGATCAAGCCTATAAATACCAGAGCATTCGGGTGGAGCTCCTCACCCCTCTCATTCTCACATTTTTCACTCCCTCCATCAATCTCTTGCTCCACCATTCTACAAGCATTTTTCCACAAAGTTCAAGTGCAAGGAAATCCTGCAAACTTCTTCCACTCCTATCACAAGTCAAGTTCTTGTGCCAAGCTCACCATGAGTGGGATCGGAGGTCGGATTTCCGGCATGTTCCGGAAAGGCCGTCACTCTCGTGGGGAGTCTAGTCAAAGTACTCCCACACGTGAGGAGAGCCCGCTACATGAAGAAGAGGAGGCACCAAGAGGCCACGCCATCGACGAGGCCGACGCTCCCTTCATCGACTTGGAGAGCGAGCGGGAGATGCAAGCATACAACCTCCTTAAGGGACGCGAATTCCTGCATACATCGGCCTTCGACCCACACTTTCTCCAGCAGACAGGTATGAACATCGAATTTAATACCATTTTCGAAAATGTTGGTTGGAGCCAAGTTGCCCCTGTGCACGAACTTGGATATCGTCTTTTGACCATCCAAATCTTGGGTACTCTACAAGTTGTCGACTATGGTATTACCTTTCGCTGCTTTGGGAAAGAACATAGCCTTTACTGGAAAGATTTTGCTACACACTTGGTTTTCATGAGCGATGCTCTGTTGATTTGGGTTTTACTCTTTCGGGTTATCTGCGTCATGGTTTTTGGCACTTGATAACCGGACAGAATGTGACTGGGAAATTCCAACCCAACATCAACACCATCCACCATCTTTCTCTAAGGCTTATGTATAAATGGATTGCTAATTCTTTCTTTCCTAGAGAGGGCACTCATCATGCTTATGATATTGAGTTGAAGTTGCTTTATGCCGTGCTTAAAAAGATTAAAGTCCCTCCTGTCTATGACATTGTTAAGCACTAGTTAAACTCTTTTAAAACTTCTAGACCAATTATGTGCACTTCACTCATCACACGTCTTGCTGCTACTGTTGATCCTCATGGTGCTAACACTATTGTTTATCTCTCCATTCCGCGCATTATGATCAGTGAGTATTATTTTACTCAAGCTCATACCATAAAATGTGATGACTCGGGAATAAACATAGTAGTTTATTATCCGGGATATATAAACGAGATTCCATTACCTAACCCGGATCTCGTTTTATATAAATCCCCATCTCTCACCTTCAACCTTGTTGAAAAGGAAGAAGCACGCAGGAGTTCTGTTTCTCGCAGGAGATCACGGAGGAGAGAAGTACAGGAGGAAGAGCCTGCGCAGCCTGTGCAGCCTACACCACACCCGGCCATGCCTACCACGATACCAAGGATGGAATGGTCCCCGGTCATATCTATACCTGGGTTCACCCCTGGGTATGGATATGGTATGGGACATGTTCCTCATCCTTATGCGGTTGGAGGGTCAGGGTGGCAACACTCGCAGGAGGCAGGGGGATCAAGGCAGCCCGAGCACGAGCATTCTCCAGATTCTGAAGGCATGCCACCTCCGATACGCCAACAGCCGGTCACACTAGAAGTCCTCAACACACGCATGGGAGGACTAGAACTGCAAAACAGACAAATCCAAGGTACGCTCAATGCTCACATCCAGATTCTACCCAATGGCATGAGTAGTACCAGCAGCAGTTCATGAACCTCGAAGATGCGAACCGGTGGCGGCACGAGGCGCAGATGGCCTACCTTCGGTCCATGGGACAATTCCCGGGACCTAGGCCTTGAACTAGCTTGGGGAGGAGACCCCACAAGAGTAACATTTATCTTTCAATTTCTTGCACTTTATTTCTCGCACTTTTAAATTCTGTAATTTTATTTTCTTAGTAAACAAATAAATATATATAAAATAAAAATAATAAATAAAATATTCCACTCCCATATGTGCTAACATATGTTAGTTTCTCTTCCGTTGAAATGATGAATAGTTGCTCTGTCTATAATTCGTCTGTGTCTAAGTTTTAGGTTTGTTGGCTAAAAATATCTCATTCTGAGAACTTGAAATCTTGTGGGTTGCAATTGCAAGATATGAGATGGTAGAAATAGATTTTGCTATGACTTTGTTCTAAGAGAAACTTGACATCCGGAGATTTCTTTTCAAAAATTCAAAAATCAAAAGTTCTCCAATGGTTATGAAATACCTACCAAGGCCATATGACATGCTCTACTTTTACAAAAACTTAGTCATATACTACTTACGGAACTTTGAGTTGAGTCAAAATGCTGAGACCTAGTGAGATTATGGTCATACACCCATGATTGAGATTCACGTACACCTACCAAATAAAGCCGACTCTCATCCTGAGAGTTGTGCACAACATACAGATTTCATCCACCAAATAAAAATGCCGACCCTCACTTTGAGAGCCGAGCATACAAAAAAAATTTCACTCCTTGTTCACCATCATGACGTCTCTCCATCCAAAAATTTTCATATGTCAAATCAAAATATGGGCTATGCTAAAAAAACCAAAGGGCATGAGAAAACAAATGGGAAAGAAAATCCAAATACCTGTTCAAAAAAAAGAGAGAAAAAGAGGATGACATTTCTATAGCCCATATTCCTCCGAAGAGTTTTATTCCATCCAATAAAAAGAGAGTCATGATGCATGGAGTGCCAAAAAGATTAGACATAGGTTTTCACAATCCCACACAGTTGCACATCTCAACCAAGGTATATGACTTGTATCCCCTTATGGTCCGGTCTTTGACTCAGCAATATAAGTAATGTACGTACGCCCATCTTCATACCTACCTAAAACTCCACTGTCAGCCTTAGTAGTAGGATGAAAAGGCAACACGACAATGCCTTTGGTGAGGTAAATCATACACATTGAGTGATTAAGAGAATCATTTGAGGAACTTGTTTTATTTTGCAAAAATTCATAAAATCTCCGGATAAAAGGTCTATCAAAGAATGAATGATTGGTGAGTCCATTATAACCATTCTATCTTGCAACCGCCCAAGAAATTGGAGAAACTACAAGCCCCATAAGAAAGCAAGGTAAAAGAGTGGATAGAGTGCCAACTTATTTAAATTATGAATGAATGCTATGTTATAGGTATGACACTTAAGAATTATATCGGCATTGTAGCAACTCCTGATCAACAACCATGCCTTGGCTATTTGCTCAGGACGAGCAAAGGTTAAACTGGGGGGTCTTGTTGGTGGTCCTTATGGATAAATTTTATACCACCAACTTAGACTAAAAAGAGGATTAACAATCATATTCTAGCACATATGCTTTTACTACTAACAAGTTCCACTTGTACCCCTAGCATTCATGTTTTACAGGTTTTATTGCATAACAAGCGGAAATACACATCAACATAGAGAAAGCGCAAAGTCAAATGACGAATCCGACAAATGCGCAAACAAAGAATACTAAAGAAGCCCACCTTCAAAGCGTAATTGGATCCATCCGCAACCACGGGAGAGGCCCAGGCCCAGGGAGCAACCGACCACCCGAAGGCGGTGGCCAGATGGCGCTCCCCAGGGACCGACCGCCCCCAGGTGGGGCCTCTCGGGCCCATCTTTGGAGGCGGTGCTGATGGCGGTTTCACCTCCTTCCATGTTTAGATGCGCCAAACCGTCATAGTACCACTAAAAATAGATGGTGCTCCATCCCCTTCAACACACACATCATTTGGAGTCATCTACCTCACACCTCTCACTTGTATCTTTAGAGTAGTATTAGTAGTTTGTGAGCAAGGCAAGAGCTATCAAGGAGAGCTTGTCTCCTTGGAAGAAAAAGATCATCTTGGTATGAATACAATTCGGTCTTCTTCTATGAGCGAGTTCTTATCATACTTATACGATTATGGATATGAACTAGAGTCTAGTTATGATCTTGTTATGAGCATAGTATATGAGCTAGAACATTGTTTATGTATCATGTTCTTGACTTGTTCATCATCGTTCTTCATTGTTTATCAAATTAGTATGAATAGAGGAAGAACTAGGAATGAGGTGATGGTTCGTCGTGCTGTCATGGTTGCTCTTAACCTAGCCTGTCAATCCGAAGGGTTGGGGTCCGCGAGAGTTAGGAGTTGTTTCCAAGTATGTGAGCATGGTGCTCAGGTATGCGGAGATCCACGAATATGTCGGTATCCCACGGGCAGAGGGGTAGGTGGACAGGTGGTGATAGCCCTGTCCATCCCTAGCATTCCCCCACGTTCGGATATTGAGTAGGAGTTCGTAAAGTCTCTATCGGCTGGCAAACCAGCTGCGGGGATCTCCCTATCACCCCAGACTTAGTCCTAATACTAGAACTACTAATTAGATGATTTGCTAACAGTTCTTTGCATAATTATATATGACCAATGCCTGCTCAGTTAGATATATTCTTTTATTCTTTATTTTCCTTTTATCCTTGAGGTTGATCCATATGTGTGTCCACTATCTTGAAATCATGTTTTATTCCTGTTTACTCTATGCCTACCATTGCACTCAATAAGTGATCATGTTTACACCACGCTTGATGCATATTGCCCTCCTACGGGAAATTATAAATATGACACCCTACTCACGGGTTGAAATGCTACAATGATAGTTCTGTACGCTTGCAGAGTAATCTTATTTCTTACTGAGCTATCGATTGGCGTACCTAAGTACCATTACTTAAGGATTGTAAATCTTGTGCACCCCACGGCGCCGTATCGCAGTTTTGCATATCGTAAGTAATGACGGTTAGGAAGGCCAATCCGGCACTTCTAACTGCTATTACCAGACTGCATTACCTAGGCCGGCGCCATTAAGGGCCAAGGGTTACCTTTCTGAAGTAATGGTGGTTGGGAACGTCAACTTACGTTTCTAGTATTATTATTAAGGACGGACTTATAGTCTATCTTTAGTAGTGATGCTAAGAAACGCCAACAAGCATTTCTGGCGCCGTTGCCGGGGATGGACTTTTAGTTTATCTTTTGTAACGACGTTAAGAAATGCCAACACTACTCTCGCCATCTCTCCACTCCCAGTGCGTGGTTGTCAGTTCAATCAATAGAGCCACCGGAGATAGGGCTTTTCGGAGTATGTGGCTAGTGGAAAAAAGTGTTGATCACAGCAAGCTGACAACGAACGGTCCCTAATACTTTTCTGTTGGAAACCATGCATTGGGACTCTAACCCAAGTACACTGGTAACCACCCGGTTTTCGCATCCCTTTTTCGTCGGTGACGATAAGTTGGGACTCTAACCCAATCATATGGCCCACTGAACGGAAAATCCCTTCCCGTCGGTGACAATGTATTGATCAGGTGCAAAGCCACCGAACGAGAACATAACCATATCCCTTTTTCATGAATTAATCCTTAATATAACACCATCGCTCAAAAACAGCATTTTGTGCAAAACTAAATTAATTTAGCAGGGCTAAGCATTTTTCAAACATTTTATTTTAAAATGGTTTCAAGGTATTTCAGTGGTCGTGGTTGGTAATGCATCAATTGGGTTATCAATCAACTCCTATATACCTAATGCAGTAGATTAACTCAAGTTATAAACATTTTGTAAATCACAAGGAAGGGGCTGAATGCACCGGGGCTTGCCTGTTGCTTGGAGTAGATAATACCCTGAAGTCGATCACCGAGAAAAATTCATGTCCACCGAGTGAAAACCTTACTCGAGGCTTGCTTCCGATAATAATTACCGTGTGTCCACTACACGAAATAATAATGCAATGTTTAACATGATGATATGTATGCCATGATGCATGGGGTGCACTAAATTGCGAATTAATAGAAATTAATCTAAGTTAGAAGGTTGAGTACAACTTTTCTTCACGATCAAGTTGCAATGCTATCCCAAACCAATATCCCGATTATTACTTAAGATTTCTTTTTAACAGTTGCAGAAAGCCACATTAATCATTTTATTCTACTATAAAACAAATTAATAATTAACTCGAACAACTACTAAAGATGCCAAAGATCATTTTAAGTCAATGACCTAGGGACAGCAATGTAACACCCCAGGTGTTAGTCATGAGCTAACCAGTGAGTGTGGACCTAACCAAGTTATGTCAATAAATAATCTTGATCATTGTCTCACATCCATATCATCTACCATGATCATTGGAATTGGTTCATAAAGATCCGAATTAAGAATTCACATGGAATGACAAGTTATTCACTTAATTGGATTTATGGATTAAGTGAAGATGAGTATGCAAAGTCAACCAAACCTTGCAACCTTGCCCAAACAACTCTATTTGAACTCTACAACAAAAGTCATGAAGGACTCATGTTGAGCAAATGCCAAGAAAATACCTTTATTGGCCTAAACATCTACTTTGAGCTCTCTACTTACATTAGTTTGACCAAACTGGAAATATTGTTTTGGAGCAAGATATGAAGTTTGACCCAAAATAAAAGTTACAGATATTTTGGAGTAGAACAAATGTTATTTATGGACCAAGTCATGATTCAACCCCTAAGTGCCTCAGATAGTGGACACAAGACAGAAGAAATCCTGATTTTAGGACTTGATTATTTTCTAAGTCTGAAATCTGCCCCTATTGCAATGACGTGCTGCTTTCTCCAAATTTTGTTAAGCAACTCAAGTTGGACCAAAAATAGAAGTTGAAGGGAATTGGTCAGGGCACAACATATCAAAATTTGACATCAATCTGAGACTATTTGACAAGGTTTGACACTCGATCCTTGATCGTAATTAGGCTGTTGATAGCATCAACTCTAGAGCTAATTATCCGTTAATACGTTCATCAAATGGCCGAGCTTCCTTAGCAAAGATAGTCGGGCATTGCGCGGGCTCCAACTTTCACTCTAGCGCCCAGGGCAGAATATGCCGGGAATATGCCCAAAATCGAATCCCAAGCTCGGCAGAAACACACCCGCCACCTGTTCGAGCTTTTGTCCATGTGGCGCCCGAGCTCTGGAGCTTCTGCCTCCATTGCTGGCCACTGGCCGCGCCACTGCTGCTACTCCATTTCGCAAAAGGGGACGCCAGGGACTTCCCCTTTCCACCTCTACTCATTTCCACCTCTGGCTCCCTCCTGCTCGCCTCTCTTCTCCCTACTGCCTGAGCAGCCGCCATGGCTGCCATGGCCATGGTCGCCACTGTTGCAGCCGAGCCAGGCGCCACTGCGGCTTGCCTCCTGCCACGGTCGGCCGCCTGCGCTGCTGGTCCCTACCGGCTTCTCCTCCGGCGAGCCCTAGCCGAGCCAGGCCACCTCTTCTGCCGGCCAGGCCACCGAGCTCCCTCTCCGTGTTCTGTCTGTTCAAGCTAGAGGAAGGAAGAAAAAGGGTGCTGAGTGTATGACATGTCGGCCCCGCGGTGGTTCAAATGTGCATCAAATCTTCAGATTCTGCGTTATCTTGTAAAATCAATATCTAGTGTTTGGGAGCTCCAAAAATGATGAGGCTTATTTTGTTAGTTTCCTCATGAAGTGCTCTACATGCTAGATCTATAATGCATGCTATGTTATTTGTGTTATTGTGCTGTAGAAATAATTTTGAAAAAGTGGTTTGGAAATGAATTTAACTTGCTTTCATTTATATCTTGAGTTTTAGGAGTGAAAAAATAGTGGTTACAATTTTGTTAGGCTTCTAATGACATGCACTAGATCATAAAAATATAAAACATATATGTTGTTTACTGTTTTCAAGGTGTTTCACATTAATCTTTTTAAATAGGAAATAAATGGCTGATTTGCTTATTATTTTTGTTACTAGAGTTGTATTGCTCCAAATGGCATGCAAATTTAAATGTAGACTCTCTGTATGATGTGTAATGTATGGTTAAAATTTCATGATTTATGGTGCATGTATGACTGAGTTGTTGATTTATCTTCTTTGGTGCATATTAAGTAGATTTAAATACATTATAAATAATATATTGTGGTAAAAATGGAAAATGGTGTTCCAATACCTTTGTATGATATTGTGTTAGCCTGAGAATCAATAGTATGGCTATGTTGTTTCAGAAAATGTTGAGTTCCATATTTAATTTGCTCTCCCATGCTTTATTGCATTATAGATTTGTGTATTTTGTAATAATTAAATTATGGAACCTGAGCATGTAAGATTTGAACCTTGGCCATGAATTGTGATTAACTATCTCTCATAAAAATATCAACTCCATTTGAGATGTTTACCATATAACTTAAACAATTAAATAATAGACTTTTATGTGATATTTGGTGAAAGATTGGAGGTAATTAGACACATGCATGTTGTTTATGACTTATTGCCATGTCTTAACCTGAGATGAATTCTTTATGTTTGTGTTATGATGTTTGGAGCTATTTAACTAGCTCACATATGTGTTTCTTGGGTGAAAAACAAGTAACCAAATTAATTGCAATCCTGCTGAGAAAGGGCTGCAGGAGCAGTCCCTATTGTTGTGATGTTTTACACATGAAAATGATGTTGTATGTAAATATGTTCTATATAAAAGTTGTAGCTAACTTCATTCTATAGCTTGTCCTAAATTTTTATGGTCATAGGTCTGATAGTTTAGGAGTTATGGCTTTTAGAAGTCTGCTGTCAGGTTTTGCTTGTTTTCGGTGCGGACCTGAATATTTGCTTTGTTTAACCAATTTATGCTTTGAATCACCTCTTGGTGATAATAAATAAGTTGTGGTATATTTCATTGTCTTTTCAAATTATCTGGAATCATCCCTTTTGATGGTCTAGATCCATAGTTATGATTGTTTGAAGTGTGAGGACAGAATCTGTCCAAATCTGGACAGAGCTGCCTTCTTTGTGTTGTTTGACCTTTATATGTATTGAATCATCTTAAGATGATAATAGCAAAGTTGTAGAGAATTTCAATAGCTTTCCAGAAAGGCTTATATCACCCTGGTTGTATGTGTATGGCTTGAGTTATGGTTAAATCTTATGCTTGCTGTCCTGTTGCCCATAAACTGCATGTGTGGGATTATGATTGCTTTGACTTTGTTTTGCTTGGTGTGATTGTTAGCTTATGGTTCAGTGATGGTAGATTAACATGCCTTGTATTACTTCCTTTTATTCATACATGTTCATTGTGCATCTCATTTAGGTACGATAGATGAACACATGGAGTGAAGGACGTGATGTTGGAACTAACCACAAGACGGTGTGGTACGACTATACCGAAGATGGAAGGACTAATCGGATGCTTGGACTGGAGATACTCGTCAAGCGAGTGTCATCTAACAAACACAGACTCTGTGTCGGATCCCAGGCAAGCCCCGGAGCATCCCTAAGTCTCCACCTATCTCTTTTTATAAATGCACCGGTCTTTATTAAATCGTATGATTGTGCACTTAAGTATAGGAGTTGGTTGATACCGTTGTTGCATAATTACCTTGTCCACTCTACATATGATCCTGGTACTATTACTAGATAGGTGATCGATCTTATGCTTAGCCCTGCTTAGACCGGTAGAAGTCGTGTGATTTCCTGTCATCCGTGAGCATAGGTGGTGACTGATGAGATCCACATGGATGGCTATATGTGTCACCATGCCAGAATGTTTAATGAGAGAATCAAGGTTAGGTAGTGGGGAGCTGCATGACATGGGTCATGTTGACTTCGGTGCTACTTGCGGCCGATTAGGACTGAGGCCACCAGACATCAGTTGAGATTGAAGGACGTCGTCACATAGCTGGCCAGATAAGTCGTTCTGACCGTGAAGCCGAGTAGTTCTTTCTGAGCCGAGAATTGGTGTGACATGGATAAATATATTCTGGAGGTAGGAAGGATGTGCGGAGACACCATTTTGCCATAGTCAGGTCAGGAACCTGCACTTCCTGTGAGTGGGTTTGTCTCCGAGAATATGGCCTCCGCCAAGCTCGCGATATAATATGACTCAGAAAGATCTAACGGTGACCCAAGAAGCCACTGATCAGGCTGACAGGGTTTGTGATTGGCATATTTGCCAACTGGTACAATCGATTCGAATCACCATCTCTCCTGGTTAGTGAGAAACTGAACTGATCTTCTGGTGAGGTAGGGGTTAACAACTTGAACATATTGATTATTGGTGAGATGAGGAAGATATCTGTGGATATCAGAAATCGCTATGGTTTATTGATTGCTATAAGATCAAGTGATTGCATAGTATAGCTGCAAACCTTAGCTATAATAGCTGAACTGAAATTGAAGCTAAACAATATCTAAAATTTATAAGTTGAGGAATTATTGTAGTAATGCTTTTTATGCAAAATGATGCATCTCCTGAGCTCCACCAAATAAGCCTTGCATATCTTTGAGGGTCTTTTTATTTATTTCCTATCGGGTAAGTCTAGCTGAGTACATTTGAGTACTCAGGGTTTTATTCCCAATGTTGCAGGAGGAATACTTCGTTGTCTAAAAGAGTTACTTCTATCCTTCAGGAGAGGAAGACTAGACCTTGGGCAAGGTCATGTTATCTATCTTATCTATGTTGCTGTGACTGGTCGACACTTGGCACTGTAGGATGAACTTAAGTGTCACTACAAGAAATGCTTGATTTTGTGACATAAAATCCATTTATGACGCGGGTTTTTTGACATTAATTATCATACAGTTTATGTCATAATACGTTGGTTATGACATGATTTTATGTCATAAAACATGAATTATGTCATAAAATATACGCAATCTTCTTTTGACATTGCACTTTTGTCATAATATACATAACCGATGTCATAATTGACATAACTAATGTCATAATTCACATAACTATGTCATAATTAATGTCAAAAAACCCGCGTCATAAATGGATTTTATGTCAAAAAATCAAGCATTTCTTGTAGTGTGTGTGTAAACCTATTTCGTTTCCGCAACTGAACTTTTATGTAAAGTCTATCTTGTACTCTGATGTAATTGAACTATGTGTGAATCTATGTATCATGTGTATGTGTGCTGCTGAGTTTCTGCGATCCTTGGGTAAGTGCTGTGTAAAAATTTGAAATCCTTCGAGATTTCACAAACTACCGGGTTTATATTGGCTCAAGTGTGGCTAGATAGCTGGGAAAATAGCTGTCGCTGTACTTGTGCTCGTATAAATTGGTCGGTTCCGTTACAAGCAATCAATCCAAAAGTCACAGAAAATCTAAGTCATTAGGGTTTTCTATTTATTTTAATAATCATTCAATAGAGCATTTAATAATAAACAAGTAAATTACTCAAATGAAATAACATTTAAATATTGTAATTAACCAGTTTGGCATAAGATTAAACAAGTTAACAAGGTGCCATATGCAAACACAAGATAATGACCCAAGGTTAACACACAATCCCAAATAACACAATCCTTAAATTGATTAACATTAAATATCATTTTTTATCATTTATTTAATTAGGGATAAATTGCAAATAATAAAAGTTTATCCAAATGGACTACAGATTTTTGTGGATATAGCCCATGACTCAAAACAGTAGCACAAAAATTTTCATAATTTTTGGTTAATTATTTTGAGCCACAAAAATCTTAGGAAAGTCATTTATTGATTAAAAAGCCTATTTTTTTATTGGGTACCAAAAATGCCCAAAAATACAGGTTTCGTATTTTTCTTAAGCAATAAACTACTCAGAGATCCTACACAATTAATTTCATGATTTTTGGAGCTACGAATCAATTCCCACAAAATTCACAAATCTAACAACTATTTATTTTCAGGAAAAATATAAAAAAATCGGTTTGCACTTCACTGCAACCCTGCTGGCCCGACCCAACTTGGCCCAAACAAGCCCAGGCCTGCCCAGGCCAGCTTGGCCTGGAACTGGCCAGCCCGCGACCAAGGCAGGCGCTCTGCCGGCAGACCGTGCCAGCTCCGGCGAAGGCCGGAAGCGGCCGGCGGTAGCTGAGCGGCCAAGAAAAGGCCACAAGACGCCCCACAACATGTTCTCAACCCTAATCCACTCTTAGCGATGAAACCAAGGCTCCAGCAAGTATGGTCGTAGCCATGGCGATCATGGCGGCTTTGCCGCGGAGGCACGGGCGTTCCGGGTAGCCGAAACCCTCCCAGGCCGACCCCTTACTACCAAAAGCTCCCAGTGCTCACCTAGGTTCACGTGCGCACGCTGGTTTTAGACGGAGGAGGGTAGAGCGGCTCGGTTGACGTTAATGGCGGGTTCGGCGGCGCTATCCAGCGGCAAGACTCCGTTCCGGTGACTACAAGGCTCCAAAGAAGACAAGGCCACGTCCATGAGCTTCACCATACTCGGAAGAACATAGAACCCAAAGCGGGAAGGAGAAACACCCACCGTGAAGCTCTATCCCTGATGAACGGAGCTCGGCGACCCTCCTACCGGCCGTGGGAAAGGAAACCTCGCTCCGGCCAAGTCCGATGGCGAGAAGCAATATGGGCAGGCTCTATCAAAGCGCGACGGAGAAACAGAGCTAGCCCTAAGATGGAGGCGGTGGAGATGGTTTACAGACGGCGAATTTGGAGCTCAACCGAACCTCGACGGCGGCAGCAATGGAGAGAGAAGTGGGAAAATGACGATGGCTTGGGCTTAAATAGACAGTGGAGAGATACGCGGCGTGGAGAGGGTCCCCCACGGACCCGGCTGCGACGTCGACAGGCGGCTGGCCGGCCCCGGGCAGCGCCGGTGGCCGGCACGCGCACGCGTGGTCTCTGCTCGTGAACAGAGCACGAGCAGAGTCCGGACCCCCTGTCAACACTGTAGCAGAGTATGACCATTCACTGACTTTTGCCAAATTACTTTTTATTTCATGTAACAAGTCAAAAAATTGCCAATGTAAAAGTTGTAGTAGATTTAGTGCTGAACATTTTTGGTTATTGAACTACATTCAAATTTTGAATGGATTTTGAATAATTCAAAAGGGGGTAATTAGAGATTTTAAATTTCGAACCTAATCCAATCAAATCTCAAAATTTTTCTCAATAACTTGAAAACATGCAAAAACAGAAGCTGTTCCACTTGTCAAGTCCTACAACTTTCATTAAATGTGTTTTATTAGATTCTTCATAGTTTTTGAAATACCATTTCAAATTTAAATTTTGAAACACTCATTAGGGTTTATTTTCAAATCTCACTGCATAACATCATAATCCCCAAATATAAAAGTTATTCAACTTGAAAAGCCCTATAACTTTTATTAAAGGAGTTTGCCCAAATTCTTAATAGTTTTTGAAAGGGCATTTTAAATTTGCAAAAACAAACACTAATTGGGGTTTAATTTAAATTTCCACTAGTAAACTTCAAAATCTTCAAAAATTAAAGTTGTCCCATTTTAAAAGATCTATAATTTTTATTAAATCACTTTCATCAGATTCCTATTAATTTTTGAAAATGAGTTTCAACTCTAAACTCTAAAGCATAGATTAGGGTTTTATTTGAAATTATTTTTAGTGACATCAAAATCGTCCAAAATAGAAGTTGCTCAGCTTTTAAGGATTTACAGCTTTTGTTTAAGACCCAACACCTAATTCCTTTTAGTTTTTAAATTAGGGTTTCGGGTCCGACGTATGGTTTATTAATGATTCCTTTTAAATTTCTTTAATTTTTATTTTTTATCCCACATACATACACAAACATTAACATAACCAGATCACTCTAGAGTTCCTACACAGAATCATATGCAAGAATAAATTTTACTTTAGTCATTGCACAGAAAAATGAGTTTATGCGGGATGCTTTGCATGCAATCATGATGACATGGCAGGTTTTAGTTATCGTAACACCAGGGGTGTTACACAGCGTGGCACGGAGCTTGGCCTGACCATGGCCATGACGTCCATGTCGACGGCGGTGGTGAGCTCTGAGAGGGAGTGCGAGAGAGAGGAAGGGCTACTGAGAGGGAGAGGAATGAGTGGAGGAGCTCCCTGGCGTCCCATTTCACAGAGTAGAGCAGACAGGGGCGCAGGCAAGGTGGCACAAGGTGGTTGGCAATGGTGGGCGGTGCCCAGAGCTCGGTCGCCACATCCCCCATTCGGGTCCACAGTCGAGCAGGTGGCGCGTGCGATTATGACAACTTTGGATCCCCTGAAACGGCATATTCCATGCAGATTCGCACCTTGGTCCCTAAAGCAAAGTTGGAGACCCCGTGACGCTCTTCAATTTGCGTTTAGAGTGTTCAGCTGTTTGACAACTGGATTAGCGGATAAATAGCTCCCAAGTTGATGCTATCATAGGGTCGATTGCATTCAAAAACCGAGTGTCAACCTTGTCAACCAGTGTCGGCTTAACCTCAAATTTGGATATGACGTGCCCTGAACAATTCTCTTCAACTTCTATTTTTGGTCCAACTTAAGTTGCTTAACAAAATCTCAAGAACATGGCACGTCAAGGAGATTGGTGCCATTTTCAGACTTAGAAATATTTAAGTCCAGAAATCAGGATTTCTGTCAAACTGGAATCCACTGTTTGAGGCACTTAGAGGTTGAATCATGACTTGGTCCAAAAATAACATTTGTTGTACTCCAAAATATATGTAACTTTTATTTAAGGTCAAACTTCATATCTTGCTCAGAAGTAATATTTCTACTTTAGTCAAAGTAATCAAATTAGAGAGCTCAATTAGGAGACTCAGGCCAATTGAGGTATTTTCTGGGCATTTGCTCAACACGAACCCTTCATGACTCTTGTTGTGGAGTTCAAGTAGAGTTGTTTGGGCAAGGTTGTAAGGTTTGGTTGACTTTGCATGCTCATCTTCACTTAACCAATAAATCAATCAATTGGAGAACTTGTGTTTCCTGTGTTTATCGAATTCCAATGATCCAGATAGATGGTGATGAAAGCGAGATAGTTATCAGGATCATTGATTGACATATCTTGGTTAGGTCCACACTCGCTGGCTAGCTCGTGACTAACACCTGTGGTGTTACAACCTTGAGGTGGTGGACCTTGGTGTTCACAAAGCCGCCACGCAAGGTTACCCCAAACCTAAGCCCGACGCTTTCCTCACACCCGTTGATGGAGAACACGAGAAGTGGAATGCTAAGGCTCAAAACATCATCTTTAGGGGCCTTAGCAAAGAGGTGTTCAACCGTGTGAGGAACCACAAAAACGCCCATGCACTATGGTCTGATATTTGTGCGCTCCATGAGGGAACTAAGAATGATCGTGAGGAACGATATTACCTTATCATGGACAAGCTCAATTCTTTCAAAATGCTTCCTAATGAAAGTGCTAATGACATGTATTCTCGCTTGAATATCATTGTAGAGGATGTCAATGGACTTGGGCTCACTCAAATCACTCCCGCCGAAGTTGCAAGGAGGATTCTCAATGCTCTTCCCATTGACAAGTATGGTCACATTGTAACCGTGCTTCATCAAGGGGATCTCTCCAATGCAACCCCCACTCAAATCTTGGGTAAAATCAATACTCATGAGATGTACATGAAAATCACTCCCCAAGATGGCTCATCATCCAAGAAAGAAGAGAAGAAGGACTTAGCTCTCAAGGCCGACAAGAAAGGCAAATCTCAAGTCAAGTATTCTTCTCTTGATTCCACAAGTGATGATGATGATGATGATGATGATGTCGAGATTGCTCTCATGGTGGGAAGACCACCAAGATGCTCAAGAAGCTCAACAACAAGGGAATCAAGTATGATTCCAACAAGAAGAAGTTCTTCACAAGTAGCAAAAGAAAGCCCATCTCCGAGATGGATTGCTACAATTGTGGGGAGTTTGGGCATCTTGCTCATCAATGCCCAAAGCCCAAGAAAGACAAGTTCAAGAATAAGAACAAGGGCAAAAGGCAAGATACTAGTGATGAGGGTGAAGATGAGAAGAAGAAGGCCAAGCCATTCAAGAAGAGAGAAGGCAAGAAGAAGCAATTTCACAAGAAGAAGAATGGCAAGGCTTACATTGTTGGTAATTGGCTCACCGACATTGAATCTTCTAGTGGCTCTTCCGGTGAAGAAAGTGATGATGAGAAAGAAAAGGTGGCCGCTCTTGTTATTGGGACTTCACTTCCTCCACCGCCATCACCCCCTCATCTCCAACACACCTTTGCCTCAAGGCTAAGGACAATAAGGTACAAAGTGAGGATGAGAGTAGTGATAGTGACAATGAGTATGATTCACCAACCTATGATGAACTTGCTAGCTTGCTAAATGATTACACCAAAGTGATAAGAAAGCTAACAAGTACAAATGAAAAGCTAAAACTTGAGGATGGTAACCTCTTAGCTAAGAATGAACAATTCACTAAGGATAGTGAGGAGCTTAGAGAGGAAAACCAGCAACTAAGTGGCAAATTCACATGGATTTATTATGCCAACAACTTATGCAAGTATTGGTGGCAAGCTCTATTGCTTAGTGATTGTTGATGACTTTTCAAGATATACTTGGGTGCTCTTTCTTCATGACAAGACCGAAGTTGCCGTATCATTCAAGAAGTTTGCCAAGAGAGCACAAAATGAATTTGAAGTGAAGATCAAGAAGATTAGAAGTGACAATGGGAAAGAATTTGACAACACAAACATTGAAGTATATTGTGATGAAGTTGGGATCCAACATGAAGTGTCATCCACCTATGTACCTCAACAAAATGGAGTTGTTGAAAGGAAGAACCGGACATTGATCACCCTTGCAAGGATTATGCTTGATGAGTACAACACACCGAAGAGGTTTTGGGCGGAGGCAATCAACACCACATGCTATGCATCCAACAGCCTATTCCCTCACTGTTGACGAGATATCATCAGCGGTCTACCGAGGGGTATACCCAAGGTAGTAGATTGATCAGTGAAGGTGTGCCTTAGACGAGCAAGAGTTGCGCAGTAAGCACGGGACACGAGGTTTATATAGGTTCAGGCCGCCGCGAGGCTTAATACCCTACGTCCTGTGTGTTGCTGTATTGTATTACTAGTAGATGATATGAGTTGAGGGGATCCCTTGCCCGCCTTATATAGTCTGGGGGGCAGGGTTACAAGCCGGTTTTGCCATGTATATTAGATTACAATCGTAGCCGAACAAGGAAACTAATCAGCTAGATACTAGGAAAGCTATTTCCTTGACTGCCAAGACTTCTAAGCCGGTGGATGTGCGTGATCTTCTGGAGAACGTGCAGAAGATGCGTCCTTGGCTTCCCGAGCCTGGTCGGATGACTCAGCCTATGCATAGCCATGCGGGTATATGGGTTTATACCGCCACAGCTGGTCCCCGAGCACCTTGCATTCGTTGGGAGGTGCAAACCTTCAGAGTTGCTTGACCAGACGGATGTAAGGAGTTCAGAAAAATTTGAAAAAGCCTTATCTTTGGTGAAGTGTATCCACTTAGTCTCCGAGCCTGATAGTAGGTGACACAGGCACGTAGTGTCAGGGTCAAAGTCCTTATTCTTGGTGGTCATCTGAAATGTCGACGAAATCCCCGAGCACCTCCTGTGCTCGAAAACGATGGCGAAGCGACAAAGCCTCCAAGCAGTTCAGTGCTCAGAAGTGCTGATGCGGCAATGATGAAGTCCCCGAGCACCTCCTATGCTCGAAAATGTTGATGAAGCGACGGAGCCTCCGAGCAGTTCAGTGCTCGAAAGTGCTGACTTGACGATGATAAAGTCCCTGAGCACCTCCTGTGCTCAGAAATATTGGCGAAGCCACGAAACCTCCGAGCAGACCTGGTGCTCAGAAGCGCTGTCGTAGCGATGACAAAGTCCCGAGCACCTCCCGTGCTCAGAAGTATTGACGCAGCGATGAAACCTCCAAGCAAATCCAATGCTCGGAAGCGCTAACGTAGCGATGACGAAGTCCCCGAGCACCTCCAGTGCTCGGAAATATTGGCGAAGCGATGAAGCCTCCGAGCAGACCCAGTGCTCGGAAGCGCTGACATATCGGTGACGAAGTCCCCGAGCACCTCCTGTGCTCAGAAATACTAGTGAAACGACGAAGTCTCCGAGCAGACCCAGTGCTCGGAAGCGCTGACGTAGCGATGACGAAGTCCCCGAGCACCTCCTGTGCTCGGAAATATTGGCGAAACGACGAAGCCTCTGAGCAGATCCAGTGCTCGGAAGTGCTGACGTAGCAATGATGAAGTCCCCGAGCACCTCTTGTGCTCGAAAATATTGGCGAAACGACGAAGCCTTCGAGCAGACCCGTTGCTCGGAAGCGATGACGTAGCGATGAGGAAGTCCTCGAGCACCTCCAGTGCTCGGAAATATTGGCGAAATGATGAAGCCTCCGAGCAGATCCAATGCTCAGAAGTGCTGATGTAGTGATGATGAAGTCCCCGAGAACCTCCTGTGCTCGGAAATATTGGCGAAACGACGAAGCCTCTGAGCAGACCCGGTGCTCGAAAGCGCTGTCGTAGCGATGACAAAGTTTTCGAAGACCTCCCGTGCTCGGAAATATTGGCAAAACGACGAAGCCTCCAAGCAGACCCAGTGCTCGGAAGCACTGACGTAGTGATGATGAAGTCCCCGAGCAGGGCAAGTGCTCAGAAACGCTGACGAAGCAACGAAGTCCCCGAGCAGGGCAAGTGTCCGGAAATACTGACGTAAAGAGAAACCCATATGCAAAGCATTCGGAACGGCGCGTCTTTCTTTATAAGAGACTGGAGTAGTAAAGAAAACGGTTCGTCTTCACCCGGTAGTCATTTAAGCAAGCAACAACTGCTGCTTACCCTAGCCGCCGCCACCTAGGGTTTCCGCAACCACCAATTCAAAATTCGATTCCACTTAGATTCCATCAATTTGATTTGCCACCACCTTCAATCCGTGCATACTTTGTAGAGATGGCCCCAGGAAGAGCACGAGGGTTCCCCCGAAGAAGGCAAAAGAGCCATAGCCTAGAGAGTTCCGCCTAGACCAGGAACGGCAGCGGTCCTCGGTGACGGAAAAGACCATTTTAGGGTTGGAGGCGAAAGGATTATTGACAGACCGTGCCACCGCTGGATGGAGGCCATCAAATGGTGAGCCATATCCTATGCCCAACACCACTGAGATGACTGTCTTTGCTGACTATTTCCTCCGCGGGTTTGGTGTTCCCTGCCATCCCTTTCTTTGCAAGCTCCTTGATTATTATGAGATTTTGCTATGCCATTTGCATCCCAACTCCATCTTCCAAGTCTCTATTTTCATGCACTTTTGTGAAGCCTTTGCCGGAATTCTTCCCCATTTCAATTTATTTCGTCATCTGTATATGCTCATGAAATCGAGCGGTGGAGGCTCTCGAATTGCCGGGGGAGTATACCTCAAACTCCAGGATGGCACGTCAGCCCATTATCATTCTATCCCCCTCAATACTAGTCTTCGTGATTGGAATAAGAGGTGGTTCTATCTGCCGAATCAAGATCCTCCTGTTCGGTGTGCCGTCGAGCAGATACCAGAGAAGAAAACGAGCTGGTCAAAGAGGCCCAGATCTGATGAGATAGTGCAATTAAATGAGCTATTGGAAATTCAAAAGGGCATGAATCTGAATGGAGTTGGACTTGATGCCAATTTCGTGAGGCGTCAAGTTCAGCCTTGCAAAGAGAGAGTTCATCCTGCATATGAATGGGTTGGTGAAACTGATCTGACCAGAGAGGTCCCCGATCAGATGTCGTCCTCCAAAGCTATGATAAGGCTAAAGGAGCTGTTTGATAACAAGGCGCATATCAACAACCGAGGACTGCAGAAAGTGCTGCACATTGGGAATCCACTACCCGAGGTACGCCTTTTGTAAATTTCTTCTTTGTATCCTCTGTTATATTGTTGATCCCTTGCATCTCATTTGATTTGTTGAAGATACATGGCTAGGACCGGAAGGTATACTTCTCGGAGGTACCCAGTACAGAGTAGCCCGAAGGAGTTGCCCTTGACACCGCTACCAGCCTGGCAGCGAAGACGAAGACTTCACAGAGCCTTCCAACGATGAGGCTGAAGCTGATGAAGAGGAAGAGGATCATGAGTCCCTTTCCCAAAGGGTGGCTCACGGTAAGCAGCCCATGCCTGATAAAGCTTGCTCGTCGAGTGGAGTCCGAAAACCTAAAAAGCCAGTGAAGCTATCTGAGAAGCAAACCCACCGCCAGGCGGTGTTCCTGAGCTCGAGTGACGATGAAGGACCGCCGCCGAAACATCAAAAAGGGGAGGTCCCTCTGACCAAGAACTCTGGTGATGATGAGGGGACTTCTGGTCGAAAAAACGCTTTGCATGGAAACATCGCCGATCAGAACTGTGAGTATCCGTGTCTTCCTGTTGCTAGTATGTTCTATTATATTTAATCATGAAGTCCGCACTATTATCCAGGGACCCTTCAGCCGAAGACGTCGAGGGGGTGGCGAGTGGAGAAGCTAGTGGTGGTGCGTTGGTGAGGGATAGAGATGGAGAGGATGCTGCTGCCAGTTGGCCTTCCGACCATGAGTCGCCAAAGAATCCACCAGATCAGCGGCCGGATTCGGGCTCGTAGGAGCGGCCGCCACCGTCTGACCAGCCGCGTGAAGCGACCCCACCACCACCATCACCGCCCTCAAACCAGGATGCAGAACGGCAGCCTGAGGACACCGGAGGAGGCCATTCTTCGAGACACGACTGGTACCGACCAAAGAGCAGACGCGCAGACCGGCGGCCCCTCTTTTGTTGGAGTACTAGGGTCAGGCTAGGAGATCCCCGAGCAACCACCTGCAGGCGCCGCTCCTCCGGAGCACGATGTCGAGGAGGTCACCCGTCAGGCTGCAGGTGAGACTCCGCCAATGGTGCTTAGGACTTTTGGGCGGGTCGGCGATCAGTACGCCATCGTCGTGGAGGAGGAAGCAGCCGACGAAGAGCTGGAGGCCTTGAAGGCAGATATAACAAGCACCCATGCCGACCTAAGAATCGTGCTCCGCCGACTGGGGCGATTGTCTTCATGAGTTTAGGTAACTGCACCCTTCTTGAGGTTGCTTGAAGTTTCTCTGCTTGCTCTTTGTCATGTTCTATTATTGTCGATCATACCGTCCATGATACGGCCGAAGATCAACGGAAATCTCTTCAACGTGCTGCTGGACTCGCGGTGGAGAATGCAAGGTTGGAGAAGGAGAATGTTCGTCTAGAGAAAGCGATGGAAGACCTCCGCAAGCAGCGTGACACGTTTCATTTTCACTGCACTGACTTGATGGAGTCCGAACAAAAGCTACTGCCGGATAAAAGAGGTATGGAGACCGTTATGGTTCCAGTTATTGTATCCCAGCTCCTTCTTACTGCTAAACTTCAAAGTCTTGACTTGCAAATCTGTCCAATTTGCTGGAGGGTGCTGCGCGCTGAGTTATATGCATCTTCAGACTTCCAACCTTGCCTAATTTACTCTGTTAAGTGGTGCTGATCTGTTGTCTTTCATGGTATAGTAAAAGAGCTGGAAGATGAAGTGTCCCTGCCATGGGAAGCTGCTCGGAGGAACGAAGAGGCACGCTTGGGTGAGTTTCTTCTCCCTGTAGGATGCTTCATTGCTTCTTGTTGAGATCTCTGATCTTTGCCTCTTGGTATGAACAGATACTGAGCGGAGGACACGGGCGCAGATGAATGATCTGTCACAGTGCCTGGATGCCGCCGAGAACCGTTATGACGCCATGGCGGAAGGTATCAAACCTGTCTTGGACATCAACGAGTATGCTGCCGCCGATCCTCCTGCGGAGGCACCAGGACCCTTTGATATTATTTGCCGGAGTTGTGAAGCGTTGCGGCACTTTAAGGCCTTCTGCACTGACATGGCGGAGAACGCTGCAGCTCATGTGTTCTCGGCGTGGTGCGCTCACATTACCCTGGCGTGAACAACGACAAGGTGAAGGGGGTTACGCCCGCGGCACCACCGAGCAGTAGGAGGATCAATTGGAAGAGGAGACGAGGCCTGCAGCGGAACTCTTGGTCGCATATATGCAGCTGTTCCCGACAGAGAACACTTGAATATACCTACAAGGGAATTGTGGATTGATTATGCAACAAACAATGGTTAATGTGATCGGAAATCATATTGTGTAAAACCGTTCTGGACGAAGTTCATGTAAATTTGTTTTTGCTCTTATTGCGTTCATCAAATTTTCGGAGCGTCGTAGTCGATCGTGTTCGACGTAGAGTACTCGAACGTTCTTGAGGCGTTTTTTGTTGGTCGGAGGGAAGCCAGAGCGTGGAGCTCATTAGAGTGATCGACGACCAGTGCCCGTTCCTTTCGACGTGGCTTTTGGAGACGCTGCTAAAACTGCCAAAGCGTCCCCGGGGCTTACGTAATCATGATGGCGAAGCTGCCTGCGCTTGGTAGGGCTTACACTTATCATGGGCGATGGCTTTCCGAATCTATCGGGGCGGTCGATGAAGTGGCGAAATAGGGCTGCATGCCGTATGTAGGGCTTATGCGTCGACGTAATTAGGCTGCCCGAACAGGTGCGGGGCTTACGCGTTGGCGAAGTTGTGCTACTCAAGCAGGTGCGGGGCTTACGCATTGGCGACGGATGTAATAGATTTGCTGATCTGCAAATGTGGACATACATGTGTATCGAAGCAATATGACCTTTATTGAAATAATAAAACGAAAATACACATATCTGCCTTGACACGCCATCAAGGATAGAAGCGACGGAGGTGTTCGATGTTCCAGGAGTTGGGGATGTCGACGCCATCGAGGTCACACAGTCTGTATGAGCCTGGCCGAGTTACAGCTTTGACCATGTATGGCCCTTCCCATGGAGAAGAAAGCTTGTGCATGCCCTCCTTGCTCTGCTTGCGACGGAGGATAAGATCGCCGACCATGAAGAACCTGCCATTGACGTTTTGGTTATAATATCGTCGTAGCCCTTCCAGGTATTTGGCCGTGCGTACGCAGGAGGCCAGACGCTCTTCTTCAAGTCTATCGATGTCTTCTGCTGGCGCGCCGTCGGACCTTTCTTCATTGTAGTTCTCAACTCTAGGAGCTTAGAAGGCGATGTCGGCTGATAGCACTGTTTCTGATCCATAGACCATAAAATATGGAGATACGCTGGTATTCCGGCTAGGCTGGGTTTGCAAGCCCCAGACGACTGCTGGCAACTCGTTGATCCAGTTTCCTGGACTTCTTTTGATGACTTCGTGTAGACGCTTCTTGAGGGCGTCGAGTAACATTCTGTTTGCTCTTTCTACTTGTCTGTTAGCTCGAGGGTGAGCCATCGATACATACTTTACCACGATGCTTCTTTCGTTGCAGAAATCCCAGAAGTCGCTTCCGGTAAAGGTGGTGCCGAGGTCGGTGATGATGCTATTCGGGAGGCCGAAACGATGAGAGATGTCATTGAAGAACTCCGCGGCTTTGGCCGCTGTTGCTTTCACCAATGTCTTGTACTCGATCCATTTGGAGAATTTATCAATGGCAACGTACACGCAGCGGTAGCCCCCTTTAGCCGCCTTGAAGGGACCTATCATGTCAAGTCCCCATGTAGTGAAGGGCCAGGATGCAGGTATGATCTGTAGCTCCTATGCTGGACATGTATTTGCTTTGCAAAAAACTGGCACGCCTCACAGTGGCGCAAAATTTTCTCAGCGTCATAGACGGCGGTAGGCTAGTAAAATCCTACTCGAAAAGCTTTGCCGACCACAGTACGTGAGGCTGCGTGGTTACCGCACATGCCTCCATGGACTTCTTGGAGTATCTTAATGCCCTCTTCATGCGTGACGCACATCTAGAAGATTTCACTCTTGGCGTTTTTACGCATGAGCTTGTTGTCGACGAGGACGTAATTCTTGGACCATCCACGAGACGTTCTACTTCTATTTTGTCTTCGGGGATTTTGGCTTCAAGCAGATAGGCGATGATGGGAGCTCTCAAAACCTCTTCATAATTAGAGATGCATGCCGTTATCTAAACGAACAGGGGTGCTTCAGCCTCTTCTTCTTCTGGGATAGAGGAGTGGACCAAGTCTTGGACGAAGACGCCGGGGGGATATCAGCTTGTGATGAACTGAGCTTAGATAACTCGTCGGCTGCCAGGTTTTCGACTCGGATGACGTGGTGAAACTCGATGCCCAAAAATTTTCCTTCAAGCTTTCTGATAGTAGCAACATAGGCGTCCATCTTCTCACTGTTGCAGTCCCAATTTTTATTCACCTGGTTGATAACCAAGTCAGAGTCCCCATACACCATCAGCCGTCGGATGCCGAGCTCAGAGGCGATCTGTGGGCCGTGAATGGCGGCTTCGTACTCGGCAGCGTTATTGGAGGCTTTGAAATATATTCTCAACACATAGCGGAGGCGTTCGCCCGAAGGTGATATGAGAAGTACGCCGATGCCTGCACCTCCAATGCTGAGGGACTTGTCGAAGTACATCGTCCAGTGTTGTTCCTGCTCGGTGGGTACCAGTTCCGGCAATGAAGTCAGCCAGCAACTCCACAGCCCACTTCATGATTCTGCCATTGGCGTCTTTGTTGCGAAGAATGTTGCCAAGAGGATGTTGGGTGACCACTACAATAGGATGGGCTTCAAAATAGTGACGGAGCTTGCGTGACGTGACGAGGATGGCGTAGATCAACTTCTGCACCTTCGGATAGCGAGTTTTGGACTCGTTCAGGACTTCACTGATGAAATAGACTGGTCGCTGGATTGGATATGCGTGACCGTCTTCGTCCCTTTCGATGATTATTGCCGTGCTAACAACATTGCTGGTCACGGCAATGAGAGTGTTGACAGTCGCTAACACCCTATTTTACCATCAATATTTCACCTATAATCAAGGTAAAACCACATAAAAAGCAAAGAACTCACTTTGAAACTTACCTAGTTCCACATGTCCTTGGAGAAATCTTGTGTGTGCAGGAAAAATGGAGAAATCAGGCAAAACCGAAGCATACCAAGACACCTCAACAACTTAGCTGCCACATGGGAGTCAGAGGGGGGCGCCCGCCCCCTACATAGGGCGCCCGCCCTATGAAGTGTGCCAATTTGGCATGCCACCTCACGGATCCATGTGCCATCCTCCCAAATGGCCTGTGGCACGTTGAAACAACATCAACGGCTCAGATACAAGGCACAAGGATCCGGTGGCCCTATCAACAGGGTGCCTGCCCTGTCCAAAGTGAGTGCCACGTCCACAATTCGAGGGAAGGTGTCCAGGAGTCATCCACACCATCAAATGAAGTCGGTTTTCATCCAACGGCGATCAAGTGATGTGCCATGGATTGAAGGACCCACATGTAATCCTCCCGGGGGTTGCAAACTGTCACTTCAGGACATCCACCGACCTTGCAACCGCCATAGGGGAGAAAGGAGGGCCGCTGGATGCAAGGCGGTGCATCCAAGCAGGCGCCCGCCCCCTAGGAGGGCGCCCGCCCTGCCACTTCGTGCCACCGACCTCTAGGACCCCTACAAGTACCCCTAGAGCTCCCCTACACTATAAATAGGAATTGAATCCTCACTTGTAAGTCAAAACACCACTAGAAACCACTAGAAGATCACTAGCAAATCACTAGAGATTCAGCTCATAGTCAGTAGTTCCTCTCTCTCTCTCTAGCGAAGATCTTCTCTTAGGAATAGTGCTAGCTAGAGAAGAGTAGAGTAGTAAGAGAGGAGTCGGGAGAAGGAGGAAGTCTGTGGAGGAGCCGGGCTTGTTGGCGACCTCCTCTGCGGTGTTCCTCACTCTTATCGGTAATAAAGATCCCCTTCTTTATTTATTTATTGTTATACTTTAAGTAGCTGTATACTTGCTCATTGCTTGGTTAGAGTGCTCTAATTCTTGAGCTCGAGTTAGAGTAGTAAGTTTTATAGATTAAGCGCAGTGCTTAGGCTATAGCTTACCCTTGAGTGCGGCTAGGCCCAAGGATAGTAATGGTAGGTTCTAGCTGGTGACAGCCTTAGAATCCTCTGGATTCCACCATGTTCGGCCTGATTTTATCAGCGTAGGCTTTTGGTACGTACGGTGCCTAATTAGTCGAACCCCGGCGAGTTTAGGACTTTGCGCGTCCCGGGTATAGTAGTCTCTTTGGTATAACAATCATTTGATCTTTTACTGAGATAGAGTTCTCCCCTAAAACTCCAGAGCTACCTCGATTTATCCTAGTGTGTTTCCACCTTAGTTATACTTCATTGATTTATCCTTACTAAGGTTATTACCCCATTTATCCGTATCTAGATCCTTGACTATCAGATCCTTGGAATCACAAACCCTGCCTTCCTTTGGGAAAATATAAATTTGACACCTGGTACTCCTAGGTAAAGTGCTACACGATAGTTCTGTGTGCTTGCAGAATCGCATCACCTATCCTTTAGAGCTACCCATAGCACTTTTGGCGCAGTTGCTAGAAATAACTTTATTCCTAGTAGCAACGTTAGAAGTGTCAACAACCACATACTTTGAGCATAGGGATTGACAACCCCGTTGATTGCGTTGAGAAGTATTGTTACCACTGCTAGAGGATAGATTTGGCTACATTCTTTTGATAGCGTTAGTATTTGTCATCAAGTATTTTTGGTGCCGTTGCCGGGGAAGGCAACTGTTGAATTCCTTTGATTTGAGTCAAGTCTAGATAGTTATCCTTAGAATCACAAATATGGCCGAAAGGACCATCCATGAATTCTCTGCACCTTCTGCTGCTAATATAGCAACAGGCCCTGGTGTCGTCGAGGCGAACACTTAGTTCGAGTTCAAGCCCGCATTAATCACAATGGTTCAAGCTAGCCCATTTTGTGGCAAAGCTCACGAGGATGTTAATGCACACCTGCAACACTTCTTGGAGATATGCAGCACCTTTACCATTAAAGGAGTAACCCCAGACGCAATTCGTTTGCAACTCTTTCCTTTCTCCTTGTTAGGAAAAGCTAAGCAATGGTTCTATACGAACCAAAATGATGTGGACACATGGGAATAGTGTTCCAACTCTTTCCTTGTGAAATTCTTTCCTCTAGGCAAGACCAATTGAAACGACCTCGATTTCTGCGAAGGGAAATCCACAGACTCGAATTGTAATTCAACAGATTGCTTGGGACAATCCATGAAATTACCCATATCTCAGTTCACACCAGGATCCATACAATGGTAATTAAGTCTTACATAAACATTTATTACATCGCCATATTGGCGGAATCAACATTCAGAGAAGCTTTAGAAGATGCGGAAAAGATTCATCCTTCACGGCCAACTTGAGTGTAGCACGTGACCCTATTCCTCGCCATCGTCTTCCTCGAAGTCGTACTCATTCTCATCACCTGACAGCAAATTTATCAGTACGATATGTACTGGCCACGGAGCCCACCTATGCAGCATTTGCTTTGTGGAAAGTGGATGCAAGGCTATACAAGCAGACCTATAGGCTGAGGTTTCCTATGCAGCTGTAATCAATGTTTAAGTAGTCAAGTTTTATCTCCAATTACACCATCATCCCTTTTCCCTTCACCACATCTCACATACCCACACCTCACTCTCATTCGACAGGCCCAACTCCCTCTCGGGCCTATCTCAGCGGCACACTACCACAACGGGTACACTGCCGGAAAAATGTCATCCAGGGGAAGAAGAGAACACTCACTACACTAGTAGAAGCTTCACAGGAAAGGTCCATAGCCAACAGGTTGGCATATGTATCGATCGATCAACCGTACACTCTGCAGAGGTTTCACTACCCACAAGATTAGCCATCATAGGTGTTGCGCAAACACCTAGGCAGAATTCCGGGTGCTTGCTTGCCTAGGTCGATGCCACCCTACCACTCAGCCCTGGGATATTCCGGATCCTACACCGTTATGCTGAGACTGGGAGACACAGTACCGGGCCCATCCAGTGGTACTGCGCATCTAGAACGGAACGGGAACCCATCAACCGTCTCCGCCCACCCTTATCACCTCTCAACCTAGTAGTAGTGGCACCGCCCTACCAAGTAGTCCAGCCGTCTCCCGCCCATCAGAAGCGAGTGAGTAGAAAAGGATTCCCATGAACCTGAAACTAGTCCATCCTAGGTTTGACCAAGCAGGCATCTTCACTTAGGGGATACTCTCCCCGTGCCATCACAGCACCTCCGTCCACGGGCTTCAAACCACCAAGGCTATCCCACTCGGAACCTCCTCAACAACTTTACCCGCCACAGGTATCTTGCTTGGGGATGCCCAGGTTGCACCCCCGGCACGACTTGCCCCATGGGCTTGTCTCACATCCCACTTGGTCGACATCAACCCTTACCACGCACCCAAGACGCATGCAGCACTCTCTCTCCCAGTGGTTATAATCAGATATACACCGTCCCAATTCCACCACATAGAATATAGCAAGTAGAAAGTAGTGGAAGAGTAACAGTAAATTAAGCAGCAGCTAACCTAGCAGCGGATAGCAGGGTATAGTCTTATCAAGGCAGGGAATTCAAATATACTACCATGCAACCAATCCATACATAATCATAAAGCAATAGCAACAATGTCATTTGCAATGCGTAAATAGGATCTAAGGATTTGGTGGGACGTGGCACCTTCGTAGTCGTCTCCTAGCTCCTGAAGGTACTCGTGGTCGTCTTCCTTAGTCAGATTCTCCTCCGTCTCTGAAATCGAACACGAAATGGTCGCGTCAGCGACTCCTATAGAGTATTTTAGAAAAGTCCAATAAAATAAAGAGCCAAATGCACACAAACATAGTCTTAGATTGTAGATCTCATTTTTCTGAGAATTTTGATATATGGTGCGCAATTTTTGGACATCGTATGAATAAGTTATGAATTTCCGAAGATTATCCTATTTTCTGAAAATGGAAAATGGCCGATTAATCAGGGGATGACACGTGGCAGCTCGGGATTGGTCCACGTGGCGCGCGGGTCCAGTAGTGCGGCATGTGGCGGCTGACGTGGCTGCTGACGTCAGCATGACGTCATTGCTGACGTCAGCGTTGACCGGGTCAACGCTTCCTCTGACTAGTGGGTCGGGTGACGTCATAGTGACGTCATCATGACGTCACTGGCATGACACGTGGCAGCGCCAGGGCTCGTCACGTGGTCGCACTGGGACGCTTCGGTCCAGGTCTACGAGAGCCGGTGCACGGTGAACCGCACGAGCGCCGGTTCATGGGCCGATGACCCGGCTCATGGTGAACCGAGTTCCCCTACCCCTTTACCCATACGGTCTACGGTGGACAGGGTCTACGGATGTGGCGCCTCAACAAAACACACACCCGATGGTCGCCCACCAGGTGTTTGATGCTGGTTCCCAGAGAGTCGCCGGCGTCGGCGTAGCTCGGTGGTGGTCGGGCGAGCTCGACGTTGGTCGGGGGGCGTCGGCGTAGCTCGGCGGTGGTCGGGCGAGCTCGGCGTAGCTCGGCGTAGCTCGGCGGTGGTCGGGGGTGGTTTGTGACCTTGGCCGACCATTCGGCGTGCCATGGCGGCCGGCGGCGAGCTGCCGCAGGGCTAAAGCTCCGGTAGGCTACGTTGCAGCCCACAGCGAGGCAATTTCTCCCCTCCGGGCCCCAATATTCGTTTCTAAGGGATCCAATTTGGCTAACAGGGTCCCTTTTGGTGCTCGGCCACGGCACAGGCGCTTCTCCGGCGAGGCGGGCGGCGGTGTGGTGGCCGGGGTTCGATTTTGGCACGAACGGGTGTGGTTCCCTTCTATTGACATAGTCAGTAAGGCCCTCTGGTCGTTGGTGGCAACTCGGTGTCACAGCAGGGTCTCCTCCTGGCTTCGGCACGCGGCGGAGCTCCGACGAGGTCACGGTGCACTCGAGCAGGGCAGACGAGGCTTCCTCTAGCGCTTAGATCCGCGTAGCTAGCTCAAGGGGTCGTGGCGGTGCTCCACGACGCTCTAACCTATACGGGTGCTAGTCGGATTGCTCGGAACGGGTGATTCGGCGTCGGAACGCGTCGGTGGCGAGCGTGCTCCGCCGAGAACGCGTCGTGCTGCGTTCTCGGTCTAGCAAAGCTTGTAGTCTGGGGGTTTCGGCCGGTCGCATGAGTGCATGGTGCAGGTGATCTTCCTGAGCCGGTAAAGGCTCGTGCCTGCGCGTCCCGTGGGCGGAACGCCATGGCAAAAGCAGGGCAAGGTTTGAACATGGTGTGCGGTAGCTCACCGTGGTGTCGGTGAAGCTAGGATGGCGGTGCAGTGGCGAGTCGGAGCCGTGCAGAGCGATCGCAGTGCCGTGCCGCTCCTCGTCCGTAGCTCGGGCTTCCCCTCCGTGTCCGGCTCCGGCGTGCTCCGCGGCGGCGGCGCTCCGGCAGCTTCTCCTTCTCCGCTCCGCCTTCCTCCTTCGCTCTCTCTCTCGGTGTGGTGCGGTGTCGTAGGGCGGTGCCACCAGTGGCGGCGGCGAGTGGAACGAGGCTAGGGCGCCGTGAGGTGCTCCAATTTATAGCGGAGCTCGGGTGGCTACCTATGGCGGGCGGCTCTGATCTGCTCGGGCCGATCGGAGGGCTGTGGCTTGCGCGAGCTAGGGTTCCGGTGGTGCGCGCGGGCTTCTTGGCGAGCAAGGCAGGGGACAGGCAAGGGACAGCGGGGTCAGGGCCTCTGCCATGCGTGGCGCTGTCGGTCACGCCATTTGCGTGACCCGGTGGCGTCGTCTTCGTGAGGAAGAGAAACAGGGGAAAAGAAAGAGTGACTGACAAGCGGGTCCCAGTTGGCAGTGGTTGCGAAAGGCGCTACGCGCGTGTGTGCCCGGGCTGCGTGCGCATGGTGGTTTGGCTGCGAGATGGGCCGGTTCGGAGTGACGTGCGCGCGGGTGTGATAAAGAGGAGACGGGCCGGCTAGCTGGGCCGAATCTGCTCTTCCTCTTTCTCTCTTCTTCTTTTTCTTTTTCTTTTTCTATTTACACTTAAGTGTATAAATACATATATTACCCATTTTAAATATTGAGTAAACACAACATAAATTTCAATAAATCCCAAATGTGATGCATAAGTTATTATTCTATGTGAATGGAATTAAAATGCAAGCTTTACTCCTTTATTTACCAAATTCATAATGAAACCTATATGCTTGCACAAGAAAAATGGGTTTTCATAATAAATAAATGAAAAATTTTAATTGGTTGGGATTTTAGGTTGTGTGGATTTTTAGGGTTGTTACACCAATGCTCTTTGCAATAAGATCTCTAGTTTCCAACAACAAACCGATGAATCGATTCCCGAGGCTTGGGAATGAATGCAAGAGTATGTCACTTCCTGTCCACACCATGGTATGGAGGATATGCTTTTGATCCAAAACTTCTACCATGGATTAACCCCTCTTTACAGAATCCATCTAGATGCTGCCGCTGGTGGAGCATTCTTTTCTCTTAAAGTTTCAGATGCGAAGGCTTTGATCGAGAAGATGGTGTCCAATCAAGGATGGAACGAGGAACATCTGCAACCGCGCAAGCGAGGTATGCATTCTTTAAAGGAAGGTGACATGATTACAGCTAAGGTGGACCTACTGGACAAAAGGCTAGAAAATTGCGAGAGGATGCGTACACCTGAGACCGTGCGAGCCATGGTGACTCACATGACGTGTGAAGTCTGTGGAGAAGTTGGCCATTCTGGACTCCATTGTCCTGAGACACATGAAGATCTCAACTTCATCAACAATGATAACAGTTTTTGTTCTTCAAACCAAGGATGGACTCAGCGTTCCAATTCTCAAGGTAACACCTTCAATTCTTCGTAATGTCCAAAAAACCAAGGTAATAATTACTCTTCTCTTAAAGATCTTGTCTATGGTCAAGGTAGAATGACTGATAGTATAAACAAGAAGCTCCATGCTAATGATAGGATGCTAGATAGCATAAATGCTAAATTGAATGATTTCTCTTTTGCAATTAAGAATCAACTTAGTTTTAATAAGATGCTTGAAACCCAATTAGCACAACTAGCAGCTGTAATTCCATCTTTTGAAAAAGATAGAATACCAGGAAAGCCTGAAACAACCATAGAATCTGCTAATCTTGTTACTGTTAGTTATCATGGCTATGAACTAGATGGATGGAATTTTCCAACTAAAAAGTGAGATCCTGGAACCCCTGTTATATCTTGTTCTATTCAATCTCAAAATTTCTATAATGCTATATGTGATCTAGGATCTAGCATTAACATCATGTCTAAAGAACATTATGAAAAGTTATTCTACACTGAGCTAGTACCAACTTCTGCATATGTGTAATTAGCTGACCAAACAACTTGCTACATAGAAGGAGTACTTTGTGATGTTCTGGTAAAAGTAAGAAATGACTTTGTGCTTGCCGATTTCATGATTTTAGACATGGGTAATAGAGACAACCTACCCCTCATTCTTGGCCGACCTTTCTTGAATACTATGAATGCATGCATATTTGTTGCTAGTGGTAGCATGGATTTCTATATAAATGGGAAGAAAGAAAGATTTGTTTTCTCTTGTGTGCCGCACCATGCAACTAACATGCAAAAAAATAAGAGTCGATCCATGAGGAGGAGAAAATCAAGAATCTGGAGAAACAAGAAAGACAGAGATGTGGTTAAGAGGGAACCATTATCTACAGCCTCTACACCAAACCCCGCTACCGTCAAAGAAGGACAAGATGAGAAGAAGACATCGGTCAAGGAAGAACCTTCTTCCGAGGAAGGACAACTATGGGAGTAAGTATTTGTGGGGGTATAGACCTGTATATCCGCATGGCTGGACATGGGCCTGAGTCATCCGATCAGGCCCGAACTGCCAAGGACACGTCGTCTACATGATCTCCAGATGATCACGTGTATCCACCGAAGACTTGGCGGGCAAGGAAATATCTTTCCTGATATCTAGCCGATTAGTTTCCTTGTTCGGTTAGGATTGTAATCTGATATGTATGGTAAAACTGACTTGTAACCCTGCCCCCCGGACCATATAAGGCAGGTAGGGGATCCCCTCAATTCAGATCATTTACTAACAATAAAATACAGTAACACACAGGACGTAGGGTATTACGCCTAGCGGCGGCCTCAACCTATATAAATATTGTGTCTCACGCTTCCAGCGTAGCTCTTGCTCGTCTCAGGCGCACCTTCACCGATCAATCTACTACCTAGGTCATACCCCTCGGTAGACTATCGCCGGTATTCCGTCGACAGTTGGTGCGTCAGGTAGGGGGTGTGCTTCCTGATCCATGGCGAACAAGGTGCTTTTTTCAAGCTCCATCGAGCTCCCGACGCCGGGCCAGACCTTTACGGTGGGATCCATCACCTGGATCATCGGTCCCGACGGTGAAGGAAAGATCCTGGTTACGGCCCAGATCGCATCTACTCCGACTCCTCCAGCAACCTCCGCCCCGGCAAGAAAGTTGCCACGTTACACCCGGAAGGCCATCAACAATGACGACCTAATCGGATCCATAGATCGGATCTCCCAAGGCCTATCCGAGAGTCTCCAGATCTTGGAGTCGACTGCAAACTGCTTTCAGCACCCATCGACGGCACGACGACATTCTCCGCCTTGCCAGGACATGACTCTGGCCATCACCATCACTCCTCGGGGGCGCATCGTCGAGCTACGGCCCCGAGCTGTCACACTTTCGAGGGCCTCCGACCATGACCTCCCGAGTGGCTACATGCCGTTCGGTCTTCGGAACACGGCCTCTAGTTTCACGCATCTACTACACTCCTCCAACCACACCTGCTCCGAGCACGTCGGCACCAACTCTAGCTTCATCATCGCTGACAACGACTGCTCCGACCTCGACGACATGGAAGGTGGCGATCTCACTGATCTGCCACCTCCCACTGGACGGTTCATCGGCGGACCCATCCTTGCCATCAGCAACGACAGCGCTCCTCCTCCGAATGAAACTAAAGAGGTCCGAGCAGCCCACGAGGGGAGAAACGCCACCGAAGACGGCGTCGCGAACTGCAAGCCGAGGCAAGGAAGGCCCCCATACGGAACTTAGAGCCAGAATTTGATCTGGTCGGCAAACACCAGGTCTACAAGACACCAAGTGTAAACGTCGCCGTCGCAATAGAAGAGGCCAAAAGGCTGGTTCTGACACCGGAAGTGGAGTGCCTTATGGCTTACCTCCAGGCAGCCCAGGTCCAGATCAATGAGGAACTCCAGTTTCCACCTCCATCACTTTCCAATGCGTCTGCCACCGAAATCATTCACGATGATGGTGGTCACTCCCGCGGTGGCCGGAGACGTCGTCGTCAAGATGGAGACCAAGAGGTCAACCAGTCCAACCTCTGTGAAAAGCTGAAGACCAGAGATCTCCGGGGGCTCATCGAGAATCGAAGGGAAGCTAGACACTCAGCAGAGACCGAGCACCGCAAAGAATATGACGAGGCGCACGGTCCTCCGGTCAACGACAAAAATGCTCCTGAACTCCCCTTCACAGCAGAACTCCAGGCAGTACACTGGCCGCCGAACTTCAAGGTCATTGGCGTCGAGACCTACGACGGCACCGCCGATCCCACCAAGTGGCTTACCGTCTACGAGATCGCGGTCAAAGCTGCCGGGGGGAACTCCGACGTCATGGCAAATTACTTGCCTGTTATGCTCAACACATCCGCCAATAACTGGTTGCTGAGCCTGAAGCCGAACTCCATCGATACTTGGGACCAGCTGAGGGAACAATTCATCAACAACTATAGTGCCACCTACAAGCAGCCTGGCACAAAATTTGATCTTGAGAAGCTCTAGCAGGCGTCACAAGAATCATTGCAGGATTATATTCGGCACTTCTTAGAAACCGGAAACAACATCCTAGGCATCACGGATGCTGAGGCTATATCCGCTTTCATACGCGGCCTTCGACCTGATGAGGAGCTCCAGAGTAAGTTGTACCATAACAGACCAGACTCCATCGCTGAGATGCGGCGCATCGCCAACAAGTATGCCGAGGGAAGCGAGGCAGCCAGCCACTCCATTCATAGCCGCCTCCGCTTCCCCGACTGACCATGCCATGAGGACACCGATCATCGATCTGATCGGCGCCATGATGACTGAGGAGCCCGACGAGACCATCACCGGGGCGAGCGCGATCGCCACGACCATCATCGCTCCGAGCGACATCACCACGATGAACCGGAAGGGTCTAAGGCTGGAGAAAGGCGTCGCCACTACCAAGTCTACAACACCCGACCAACCCCGAAGCGCAATTACTGAAGAGGCTTATGACAAGCTCCTCGATAGTCAATGCCCGATCCACAAGTTCCACAAGCATACCATGAGAGAATGTTATGGCTTCTCTAGGACGTTCCAAGAAGAAGACAAGAAGAGGGCTCGCATAGAGTCCGAGAGAGACAAGCATGATGACAATAACGACCAGCCTCCAGGCTTCACTAAAGCTCACCGAACGGTCTCCACGAGCATTAGTGGCTGCATAGCCATGGAGTCAAAGAGAGAGCAGAATCTTGTCGCTAGACGCGTCAACTCTGTCGCCAACCATGACGCTACTATCGCCGACCCGAGATTTGCCCCCTGGTCGCACAAGGCTATCACCTTCAGCAGAGAAGACCAGTGGACGGAGATCCCATACTTAGGGCGCTTTCCACTGATCCTTGACCCGGTGATATGCAAGACACGCTTCTGCAAGGTGCTGATCGACGGCGGCAGTGGCCTCAACATCCTGTTCTCCGGAGCAGCCAAGGAGCTCGGACTCCGAGCAGAAGATCTGGAGCCGACCACGGCTCTGTTTTGGGGGATCGTCCCAGGGCAGCCCTCCTACCCCCTAAGGCAGATCAATCTACCTATCTAGTTTGGGACACCACAGTGCTTCCGCATCGAGCACATCGACTTCTTGGTGGCTGACTTCGACGCCGCGTATCACGCCATACTCGGTCATCTAGCTTTGGCTAAGTTTGGCGCCATCCCCAACTATACCTACCTCGTCATGAAGATGCCAACAGAGACCGGCATCCTTATGGTCCGCTCCAACCTCCAGGTCGCATACGACTGCGAAAAGGAGGCCATCGCCATGGCAGAAGCCACCGACATCTCCATCCTGATGAATACGTGCGCAGTGGACGCAGAGAAGCTAGTGCCCGAAGAACATCGCCCTCGTGCCCAGTGACCTGAGTAAAACTACTCTCATCGGGCAGACCTCGATCCCAAATAGGAAGACATGCTCGTCAGCTTCCTTAGAGAGCACGTCAGCGTCTTCGCGTGGAAACCCACGGACATGCCTGGCGTACCGAGGGAGTTGATCGAGCACTCCTTGAATGTCTCGAAGACCGCCAAGCCCGTCAAGCAGAAGCTCCGGCGTTTCTCTCCAGACAAGAAGGAGGCTATTAGGGTAGAAATAGCTCGGCTCCTAGCTGCCGACTTTATAAAAGAGGTGTATCATCCCGATTGGTTAGCCGATCCGGTCCTTATAAGAAAAAAGAATAACGAATGGAGAATGTGCGTTGATTACACCGATCTCAACAAACACTGCCCTAAAGACCCCTTCGGTCTCCCCCGTATCGATGAAGTCGTCGACTCCATAGCCCATTGCGAGCTACTCAGCTTCCTCGACTGCTACTCCAGCTACCACCAGATCGCCCTAAAGGAAGAAAACCAGGAGAAAACCTCCTCCATTACTCCCTTCGGGGCCTACTGCTACAGGACCACGTTCTTTGTCTTGAAGAACGCTGGCGCGACATATTAGCGGGCCATCCAGGCATGCCTCAAGGATCTCATTCCCGACATCACCGCAGCTTATGTCGATGACATCATCATAAAAACCCAGAAGGCTAAAGACCTCATCTCCAACCTTGAAGCAGTCTTCGAGAAGTTGGATGAATTCCAGTGGAAACTGAACCCCTCCAAGTGCATTTTTGGCGTACTGTCGGGCAACCCGCTCGGCAACATCGTCAGCAAACGAGGCATACTCCCCAACCCAGAAAAGATCAAGGCTGTCATGAGAATGAAGCCTCCGACCAACGTCAAGGATGTTCAGAAGCTCACCGGGTGCATGGAGGCCCTAAGCCGATTCATCTCCACGTTAGGCGAAAAAGGCCTCCCCTTCTTCAAGCTCCTCAAGGCGGGCGAAAAATTTATCTGGTCGAAAGAAGCCGACCAGGCCTTCAAGGACCTGAAGCAGTTCCTGGTACATCCTCCGCTCCTTACAGCTCCCAAAAAGGACAAAACCCTGCTCCTCTATATCGCCGCAACAAACAATGTCGTCAGCACGGTGATAGTCGTCAAATGGGAGGAAGATGGCCACGCATATCCGGTGCAGCGACCATTTTATTTCATCAGCGAAGTTTTAAACGAGTCCAAAGCTCGCTACCTGACGGTCCAGAAGGTGATCTACACCATCCTCATCACATCACGCAAGCTCCGTCATTATTTTGAGGCTCATCAAATTGTAGTGGTCACCCAACACCCTCTCGGCAACATCCTACGCAACAAAGACGCCAACGGCAGAATCATGAAATGGGCTGTAGAGCTGGGGACTTATTCGCTGGAGTTCCATAGTGGAACGATGATCAAGTCTCAGTGTTGGCTGACTTCATTGCCGAATGGACGGAAGTGCAGGAGCAAGTACCAACTAAGCATGAGGAACACTGGACAATGTATTTCGACGGATCTCTCAGCATCGGAGGCGCAGGCACCGGCGTACTCCTCATATCACCGACCCGTGAACGCCTCCGCTACGTATTGGGAATCTATTTCAAAGCCTCCAACAATGCTGCTGAGTATGAAACCGCCATCCACGGCCTACAGATCGCCTCCGAGCTCGGCATTCGGCGGTTGATGGTATATGGGGATTCTGCTCTGGTTATCAATCAAGAAAACAAAGATTGGGATTCTAACAGCGAGAAGATGGACGCCTACGTCGCCACAATCAGAAAGCTCGAAGGAAAATTCTTGGGCATCGAGTTTCACCACATCATCCGAACTGAAAACCAGGCAGCTGATGAGCTATCTAAGCTTGGTTCATCACGAGCTGATATTTCTCCCGGTGTCTTCATTCAAGACTTCGTCTTTGCCTCCATCCCAGAAGAAGAAGAAGAGGTCGAAGCGCCCCCGTCCGGTCAGATAGCAGCTTGCATCTCTGATTCTACAGATGATTGGAGGGCACCCTTCATCGCCTATATGCTCGAAGCCAAAATCCCTGAAGACAAAATAGATCGTTGACAACAAACTCATCCGTAAAAAAGCTAAAAGCGAAGTATTCCAGAAGTGCGTCACGTGCGAAGAGGGCATCAAGATACTCCAAGAAGTGCATAGAGGCATGTGTGGAAACCATGCAGCCTCACGCAACCTGGTCGGCAAAGCTTTCCGAGCAGGATTCTACTGGCCTACCGCCGTCTAGGATGCTGAGAAGATTGTACGCCACTACGAGGCGTGCCAGTTTTTCGCAAAACAAATATACGTCCCAGCGCAGGAGCTACAGACCATACCTGCATCTTGGCCATTCACTACATGGGGACTCGAAATGATAGGTCCTTTCAAGGCAGCTAAAGGGGGCTACCGCTGCGTGTACGTCGCCATCAACAAATTCTCCAAGTGGATTGAATACAAGCCATTGGTGAAGGCAACAGCGGCCAAAGCTACGGAGTTCTTCAATGACATCTCTCATCGTTTAGGCCTTCCGAACAGCATTATCACTGACCTAGGTACCACTTTCATGGGAAGCAACTTCTGGGATTTCTGTGACGAAAGAAGCATCGTGGTAAAGTATGTCTCGGTGGCTCACCCTCGAGCTAATGGACAAGTGGAAAGAGCAAACGGAATGTTGCTCGACGCCCTCAAGAAGCGCTTACATGAAGTCATCAAAAGAAGCCCAGGAAACTGGATCAACGAGTTGCCAGCAGTCGCAATACTGGTGTATCTCCATATTTTATGGTCTACGGATCTGAAGCAGTGCTACCAGCCGACGTCGCTTTCCGAACTCCTAGAATTGAGAACTACAATGAAGAAAGGTCCGATGGTGCACGAGCAGAGGACATCGACAGACTCGAAGAAGAGCGTCTGGCCTCCTGTGTACGCACGGCCAAATACCTGGAGGGGATACGGCGATATTATAATCGGAACATCAACGGCAGGTTCTTCGTGGTCGGCGACCTCATCCTTCGATGCAAGCAGAGCAAGGAGGGCATGCACAAGCTTTCTTCTCCATGGGAGGGACATTACATGGTTAGAGCCGTAACTCGGCCAGGCTCGTACAGGCTGTGTGACCTTGATGGTGTCGACATCCCCAACTCCTGGAACATTGAGCACCTCCGTCGCTTCTAGCCTTGACAGAGTGTCGAGGCAGATATGTGTATTTTTTGTTTCATTACTTCAATAAAAATTATATTACTTCTATGCGCATGAATGTCTTCAATCGCAGATTAGTGGATCCACCGCCAATGTGTAAGCCCCGCAACTGCTCGGGCAGCAAGATTTCGCCAATGCGTAAGCCCCGCAACTGCTCGGGTAGCACAACTTTGCCAGTGCCTAAGCCCCACAACTGCTCGGGCAGCATGACTTCACCAATGCATAAGCCCCACAATGGCTCGGGCAGCACGACTTCGCCAATGCATAAGCCCTGCACCTGCTCGGGCAGCACAATTACGACTATGTGTAAGCCCCGCACCCATTCGGGCATCCTAGTCATGACAACGCATAAGCCCTGTCCTCGACAGGCCGCTCAACTTCGCCACTTCATCGACCGCCCCGATAGATTCGGGAATCCATCGCCCACGATAAGCGTAACCCCCGCCTGGCGCAGGCAGCTTCGCCACCACGTAAGCCCCAGGGACGCCTGGGCCATTAAGTCTTCGCTAACACGTAAGCCCCGGGGACACTTGGGCAGGTTAGCAGCATCTCCAAAAGCCCCGTCAAAAGGAACGGGCACCGGTCGTCAATTCTCCCTAAGGATAAATATCCTCACTACTCTCTGACAACTCGGAAGGCCCCGGCTATGCTCGAGCACCTTGCAAAATGCGAGTTCAAGCTAGGACAGTTTTTGGTACCAACAAAGGAAAGCTGAATATGAAACTAAAACTTGTTTCAGTGGCATTAAGGACAACAGCGTCAGAAACTACTGGTTTTTTATCTTCACATACAAACAGATAACAGTTTTTTGCAGGCTAAATCTCTTCCGTGGGAAAGAATGGCACATCTGCTGTCAACAGTGCCGCTGCAGGTTTCGCCTCTTCCTCTAGCCGATCTTCTTCCTCCTCGGTGGTCCCCTGCGCATACCCTATCTTCACTCGGTCATTCTTCACACCGGGATAATGCGAGCGGACCACCCCGAGCACATGGGCGGCCACGTTGTCAGCGGCATTAGTGCAGAAAGCCTTGAAGAAGTGCAATGCCTGCTGGCCACGGCGGATGATGTCAAAAGGCCCTGGGACACCAGCAGGCAGATCGGCAGGAGCATACTCAACGATGTCAAGGACGGGTTTAATTCCCTTCGCCAAGGCATCAAATCGTGCTTCAGTAGCCTCAAGACGTTGCGCCAAGTCGTTTACCTGTGCCCGGTTCCTCTGGTCCATGGTCCATTGCTACAAGACAGAGAAAAAGTAAACAAGATGAGGAAGAACAAACCGTGTGCACAGACAACTCACCAAGACGATCTGCCTCGTTCTTCCAAGCTGCTTCACGGAGCATTGACACCTCACTATCCAGATCCTTAACTGCACAAAAGAAAAGGCGGGTCAGAATCCCTCAGCAGAGTAACGAAGTAACATGAAGACACCAGTACCTCACTTCACGGCACTGTCAAACATATCCTGCAAATCTGCACGCGAAAGCTTCAGACTTGAGAACAGAAGAGGAGTCAAGACAAAATGAAACCAGGGCTTCCATACCTCTTTTTTCCCGCAGCAGTTTTTCCTCAGACTCCATTAAATCGTTACAATGCAATTGCAACGTGTCACGTTGCTCGCGGAGGTCTTTCATTGCGTTCTCTAGACACACGGTCTCCTCCTGAAGCCTGGTGTTATCCACAGCAAGCCCAGCAGCACGCTGGAGGGACTTCTTCCGATCTTCAGCCGTATCGTGCACCGCCTGATCGACAAAGAAAGGACATGACAAAGAGTAACCAGGAAAATAATAATCAAAGGAGGGCGCCGATACCTGAACTCGTGAAGACAGCTGACCCAGTCATCGGAGCACATTTCACAAATCGTTTCGGGTTCCGGTTATATCGGCTTTTAAAGCTTCCAATTCATTGTCCGCCGTTGCTTCCTCCACGATGACGAATCACTGCTCGCCGACTCGCCTCAACGTTTGCAGTACAACCGGCGGCACTTCTCCCGCAGCTTCCTGAGTAATCTCCTCCACTTCATTTTCAGGCGGTCCGGCACTGGTCGACGGTTGCTCGGGGACACCTTGACTTGCTCCTGGCATTTCGCCAAAAGTACCGTCGGTATGCGCGGATTCCCGTCGTTCTGAATCAGCGGGCGGAACCTCCTCATCGACGCCATGCTTCGGAGAGTGGTCCACTCCGGCTTCTTCTGGCTGTCGCTCCTGGTCGACGAACGGGTCCGGCAGCGGCAGGGTGACTTCCCGCGTCTGCTCTGATGGTGGCGGTCGCTCCTGCGAGCTCGAGTCTGGATATTGGTACGGTGCGTCCTTTGGCGACTCGTGATCAGAGGGCCACCCAGCGGCAATACTTGCACTCTTCGACGGCTCGTCACCAACAGTTTTGCCGTCCGTCTTTCCCTCAACATTTTCGGTTGAAGGGTCCCTGGAAAGGACGAATATCTCATGATCAAAGATGACTAAAATGGCCGCTTGAAGAAAAAGCATCAAGAAGGTAGTACTTACAGTTCGGATCGACGACGCTTATGCGCGAAGTTTCTCTTCCAACCAGAAGTCCCTTCAGTGCTGGGATTTTTGGCTGGTGGGTGCTCGCCTTTCTGAAGTTTCGATGCTGGCTGGTCATCATCACTTGAGCTTGGGGCATCTGCTTGGTGGTGGGTTCGCTCGTCAGAAATCTTCACGGGTTTCTCCGTCCTCCGAGCTTCGCCACGTGGACTAGTTTTCTCGGGCACGGTTTGTTTTCCGCGAGATGCTCGTTGAGATAGAGTCTCCCGATCTTCTTCGTCGCTGTCATCTTCTTCATGCACAAAGGGCTCCACAGGCATCCCTTCTTCATTGCTAGGCTGATATTGGCGGTCAGGAATCATGCCTTGGGGCCAGTCAGCGGTCGGCACATCAGAGAAGTATATTTTGCGCTCCTGTCCATGGATCTTCAACCACTCAAATGAATAACAATAAGAAGCAATCAACGAATAAGCACAACAAGAAAAGAGGTGGATTTTCAACACGGAAAGGTTTCTGTTGTCCGCGATTATCAGTATGGACATCCTTATCAAATAGTTCTTCAAATCTTACCGTGGCTTCAGAAGCAGACAAATCATCGGGTACCTCCCTAGTTGGATCAGAGCGGCCTGTCCATTCGAATGCAGGGTGAACTCTTTCTTTGCAAGGTTGTACTCGGTGTCTCACAAAGTTGGCCGCCACTCCAACTCCATTCAGATTCATTCCCCTTAAAATCTCCAACAACTCATTGACCTGCTCCATTTCACTGGGAGAGGGCTTGTCTGTCCAGCTTGGTTTTTTCTCCGGCACCTGATCCACAGCGCAGCGAATGGCCGGATCTTGGTTTGGGATGTAGAACCACCGCTTTCTCTAATCACAAAGGCTGGTATTAAGAGGGATGGAAAGATACTGGGCTGACATTCCATCTCGGAGTTTGAGGTCAACCCCACCGGCAACTCAAGAACCTCCGCCACTTGACCTCACGAGCATGAACAGATGTCGAAACAAATTGAAATGGGGGAGAATTCCAGCGAAAGCCTCACAAAAGTGGATGAAGATAGAAACATGGAAGATGGAGTTTGGATGCAAATGGCATAAAGAAATCTGATAATAATCCAGAAGCTTACGAAGGAAAGGATGGCAAGGAACACCAAACCCTCGGAGGAAGTAATCTGCGAAGACAGTCATTTTGCCAGTGTTGGGCATCAGATACGGCTCACCTCCCGAAGGCCTCCATCCAGCGGTGGCACGATTCGGGAGCAGTCCTTTCGCCACTGGACCCAGAATGGCTCTCTCCGTCATTGTGGAGGGTTGCCATTCGTTGTTCATGCGGAATTCCCTTGGTTGCGGCTCCTTCGCCTTCTTCGGGGGCACACGTGTGCTTTTCCTGGGGGCCATTTCTTTGGATTGTTGAAGATTCGGTGAGGCGGAAGGGTGAATTGGAGATATCCAAGTGGAATTGGATTTTGGCTCAAAGATGAGGGAACCCTAGATGGCGGCGGATTGGGGCAAGGAGTAGCGGTTACTTGAAGGGTTTTCAACGTGAAAGAAGGCAAACTGTTTGTCAGCTGTTTTGAATATAAAGGGTAGCATGGCGGTCCAGGTTTTTGTTAAAAAAAACTTCTCGATACTTTAGGAACTACAGGTCCTTAATTTCCAAATCCCAAGTCTGCTCGGGGACGTCATCGTCTTCGCCATGTGTTTCTGAGCACCAAGTCTGGTCGGGGACTTCGTCGTCTTCGCCATGTGTTTCCGAGCACCAAGTCTGCTCGGAGACTTCGTCGTCTTCGCCAAGTGTTTCCGAGCACCAAAGCTGCTCGAGGACTTCATCATCGCTCCGTTAGCATTTCCAAGCACCAAGTCTGCTCGGGGACTTCGTCGTCATCGCCATGTGTTTTCAAGCACCAAGTCTGCTCGGGGACTTCGTCGTCTTCGCCATGTGTTTCCGAGCACAAAGTCTGCTCGGGGACTTCCTCGTCTTCACCATGTGTTTCCGAGCACCAAGTCTGCTTGGGGACGTCATCGTCTTCGCCATGTGTTTCCGAGCACCAAAGCTGCTCGGGGACTTCGTCGTCTTCGCCTAGTGTTTTCGAGCACCAAAGCTGCTCGGCGACTTCGTCGTCGCTCCGTCAGCGTTTCCGAGCACCAAAGCTACTCGGCAACTTTGTCGCTTCGTCAGCATTTCCGAGCACAGGAGATGCTCGGGGACTTCGTCGTCACTCCGTCAGCGATTCCGAGCACTGAACTGCTCGGGGACTTCGTCGTTTCGCCTGTACTTCTGAGCACAGGAGGTGTTCGGGGACTTCGTCAATGCTTCTCATGATCACAAAGAATAAAAGATTATGACCCTGACACTACGTGCCTGCGTCACCTACTATTAGGCTCGGGGACTAAGTGGATACACTTCACCTAGCCGGTGAAGGTATTGATTCTGGCGAACCAAAAGTGGATACACTTCACCAAAGAGAAGGTTTTCAAAAAAAATTTTGAGCTCCTTACATCCGTCTGGTCAAGCAACTCCAAAGATTTGCACCTCCGAACGAATGCAAGGTGCTCGGGGACTAGCTGTGGGGGTATAGACCCGTATATCCGCATGGCTGAACATGGGCCTGAGTCGTCCGATCAAGCCCGGACTGCCAAGGACGCGTCGTCTACATGATCTCCTGAAGATCACGTGTATCCACTGAAGACATGGCAGGCAAGGAAATATCTTTCCTGATATCTAGCCGATTAGTTTCCTTATTCGGTTAGGATTGTAATCTAATATGTATGGTAAAACTGACTTGTAACCCTGCACCCCGGACTATATATGGCGGGCAGGGGATCCCGTCAATTCAGATCATTTACTAGCAATACAATACAGCAACACATAGGACGTAGGGTATTACGCCTAGCGGCGGCCTGAACCTGTATAAATCTTGTGTCTCATGCTTCCAACGTAGCTCTTGCTCGTCTAAGGCACACCTTCACCGATCAATCTACTACCTTGGTCGTACCCCTCGGTAGACTATCTCCGGTATTCCGTTGACAGTATTCTATCTCTCTCTTTAATTATTGCATTGGCATATTTCCCTTCTTCGTGCATTAAATCAATTAATTGTTAGAAGCATGTTTAATTTTATGTCGTGCATTTAATAAAGACCATAATAAAAGAGAGATTAAAAAAATATATATGAAAAAAAAAATAAAAAAAATAAAATATAAATTTGGTTCATCATAGTAGCAATAAAAAGCAAAGCCTAGTGATCATAATAAGTTGCAAAAGAGGAAACAACCCGACCAAGAGGAGAATCTGATCATGAAGAAGAAACTAGCTTGGGGGAGCCGTCATCCTCGCCAAGGTACGGTTTCTAACCCCAGCTCTTTTTTTCTTAATTACTGTGAGTTATAATTTGAAAAGCAATTCTAAATTCTTGCATAACAATAAATAAATGAAAATAATGATAAGATGAGAAAAAGAATATGATATGTCTTTGTTGGAAATGATGAACAATTTCTCTATGATGATTTGCAAAATCTTGTTATACAAACCTTACTATGAAAGTTTTGAGTGTGATATCTGAATTCGGTCTTAAGTCAAACACTATTGTGGGTTGCACATGCTAATAACCTAAGTTATGTTCTTGCAAGATTGAAATTGGTATAAGTAGAACTTTTACCTGACCTAAGGAATGAGTGAGAACCAACTAGAGATTTTGATTTACAAAATTCAAATTCTTGCTCATGGTTTCTTTATTGAATTAAATACCTACCATCAAGCCATACATCAACAAACAACTAAAACCACCAAAAGAAAGAGCTCTTGTCTGTTTTGAGCTTTCTTAGACCTTATTTGATCTAGGTAGAGAAACTAGTCATATTCTTTGATCAAGATCACGTACACATTCCGCCTATGTATTACTTCTACACTGGAAGTATGCATCTATGCTCCACACACCAATTGAGACAACAACCACAATCAACTTTTATCCTTTTGATAGATGGGGAGTATAGGTTAATGAAAAAAAGAGAGCAAGTGCTCAAGAAAAACAAAAGAGGACAAATGTCCCATGGGCAGGTGCCCATATATCTTCTTAAAAAAACTATGTATTCAGTAACCATGCTCTCTCCTGTCTAAGGCAAAGGAATAAGTCTAAAGGAGCCCACCAAATAATTTACACTTGCACTTCTTGATCATTTTATATGACTTGTTGGTCCCTGTGATCTAAGAGTCTAATCTTGCAATACATTCAATTCAAGTATGCTTTTGCTCCAATCCTATAAACCCCACATAAGCTTAGGATAGACATGAAAAGCTCTCTTGAGCTCTTGTGAGGTCCATCGCACTAAGGAGTGGTTGAGAGTACCATTAAAGGAACCAAAGCAAGATTTTCTTTTTCAAAAGAATAAAAACTCTCTAGTAAATGGTTTTACTTTACCAAAGTAAGGGGTGAAGTATCTGCTTATCTATTCTTTCTTGTTTTTGCATGACCCAAGGTGAAAAAGCTGAAAGCCCCATATAGTTAAGACACAGCATGAATTTCTGATGCTCAATACTAGAATAGTGTTGGTTTGTATGCAAGATCCTTGTGAATTATTACATTAACGAAATTCTTGATACAATATTGCCATGTCAAAACCACATCTTTGCTTGAGGACAAGCAAAAGGTTAGCTTGGGGGAGTGTGTTGATGGTCGCTAACACCCTATTTTACCGTCAACATTTCACCCATAATCAAGGTAAAACCACATAAAAAGCAAAGAACTCACTTTGAAACTTACCTAGTTCCACATGTCCTTGGAGAAATCTTGTGTATGCAGGAAAAATGGTGAAGTTAGGCAAAACCGAAGCATACCAAGACACCTCAATACCTCAGCTGCCACATAGGAGTCAGAGGGGGGCGCCTGCCCCCTACATAGGGCGCCCGCCCTATGAAGTATGCCAATTTGGCATGACACCTCACGGATCCGTGTGCCATCCTTCCAAATGGCCTGTGGCATGTTGAAACAACATCAACGGCTCAGATACAAGGCACGAGGATCCGATGGCCCTATCAACAGGGTGCCCGCCCTGTCCAAAGTGAGTGCCACATCCACAATCCGAGGGAAGGTGTCCAGGAGTCATCCACACCATCAAATGAAGTCAGTTTTCATCCAACGGTGATCAAGTGATGTGCCATGGATTGAAGGACCCACATGTCATCCTCCTGGGGGTTGCAAACCATCATTTCAGGACTCAACCGACCTTGCAACCGCTATAGGGGAGGAAGGAGGGCCGCTGGATGCAAGGCGGTGCATCCAAGGGGGCGCCCGCCCTGCCACTTCATGCCACTGACCTCCAGGACACCTACAAGTACCCCTGGAGCTCTCCTACACTATAAATAGGAATTGAATCCTCACTTGTAAGTCAAAACACCACTAGAAACCACTAGAAGATCACTAGCAAATCACTAGAGATTCAGCTCATAGTCAGTAGTTCCTCTCTCTCTCTAGCGAAGATCTTCTCTTAGGAATAGTGCTAGCTAGAGAAGAGTAGAGTAGTAAGAGAGGAGTCGGGAGAAGGAGGAAGTCTGTGGAGGATCTGGGCTTGTCGGCGACCTCCTCTGCGGTGTTCTTCACTCTTATCGGTAATAAAGATCCCCTTCTTCATTTATTTATTGTTATACTATAAGTACCTGTATACTTGCTCATTGCTTGGTTAGAGTGCTCTAATTCTTGAGCTCAAGTTAGAGTAGTAAGTTTTATAGATTAAGCGCGGCGCTTAGGCTATAGCTTACCCTTGAGTGCGGCTAGGCCCACGGATAGTAGTGATAGGTTCTAGGTGGTGATAGCCCTAGAATCCTCTGGATTCCACCATGTTCGGCCTAGTTTTATCAACGTAGGCTTTTGGTACGTACGATGCCTAATCAGTCGAACCCCGGTGAGTTTAGGACTTTGCATGTCCCGGGTATTGCAGTCTCTTTGGTATAACAATCATTTGATCTTTTACTGAGATAGAGTTCTCCCCTAAAACTCTAGAGCAACCTCGATTTATCCTAGTGTGTTTCCACCTTAGTTATACTTCATTGATTTATCCTTACTAAGGTTATTACCCCATTTATCCGTATCTAGATCCTTGGAATCACAAACCCCGCCTTCCTTTAGAGCTACATGGTAGTTCTGTGCGCTTACAGAATCCCATCACCTATCCTTTAGAGCTACCCATAGCACTTTTCGCGCAATTGCTAGAAATAACTTTATTCCTAGTAGCAACGTTAGAAGTGTCAACAACCACATACTTTGAGCATAGCGATTGACAACCCCGTTGATTGCGTTGAGAAGTATTGTTACCACTACTAGAGGATAGATTTGGCTACATTCTTTTGATAGCGTTAGTATCTGTCAATAGAGAGCAGGAGAGTTTCGTCGTTTATAGGTGCTGTAAGGAGCGGAGGGTGTACCAGGAACTGGTTTAACTCCTTGAAGGCCTGATCGGCTTCTTCTGACCAGATGAATTTTTCGCCTGCCTTGAGTAGCTTGAAGAAGGGGAGGCCTTTTTCGCCTAGTCTGGAGATGAATCGACTCAGGGCCACCATGCACCCAGTGAGCTTCTGAACATGCTTGACGTTGGTCAGGGGCTTCATTCTCGTGACGGCATCAATCTTCTCTGGACTAGGGAGGATGCCCTGTTTGCTGACGATGTTGCCGAGCAGGTTGCCCGATGGAACGCCGAAGATGCACTTGGAAGGATTCAATTTCCATTGGAAAGCATCCAACTTTTCAAAGACTGCTTCGAGGTTGGAGATGAGGTCTTCAGCCTTTTAGGTTTTTATGACAACGTCGTCGACATAAGCTGCGGCGATGTCGGGAATGAGGTCTTTGAGGCATGCCTGGATGGCCCGCTGGTATGTTGCGCCAGTGTTCTTCAGGCCAAAAGACATAGTCTTGTAGCAGTAGGGCCCAAAGGGAGTGATGAAGGAGGTTTTCTCCTGGTCTTCTTACTTCAAGATGATTTGGTGGTAGCCGGAGTAGCAATCGAGGAAGCTGAGTAGCTCGCAGCCGGCTGTGGAGTCGACGACTTCATCTATGCGGGAGAGACCGAAGAGGTCTTTAGGGCAGTGTTTGTTGAGATCGGTGTAATCAACGCACATTCTCCATTCATTATTCTTTTTTCTTACAAGGACCGGATTGGCTAACCAATCGGGATGATACACCTCTTTGATAAAGCCGGTAGCTTGGAGCTAAGCTATTTCTACCCTAATAGCCTCCTTCTTGTCTGGAGAGAAACGCCGGAGCTTCTGCTTGATGGGCTTGGTGGTCTTTGAGACATTCAAGGAGTGCTTGATCAGCTTCCTAGGTACGCCGGGCATGTCCGCAGGTTTCCATGCGAAAACACCGACGTGCTTTCTGAGGAAGCTGACGAGCGCGTCTTCCTATTTGGGGTCGAGATCTGTCCCGATGCGAGTAATCTTACTCGGATCACCAGGAACGAGGATGACGTCCTTTGTCTCCTTGTTCTTGGTAGCAGCTCTGAGCGGGATCTTCTCCAGGATGACTTGTTCTTCGGGCGCCAGCTTCTGTGCGTCTACTGCGAACGTGTTCATCAGGATGGAGATGTCGGTGGCTTCTGCCATGGCGATGGCCTCCTTCTCGCAGTCATACATGACCTGGAGGTTGGAACAGACCGTGAGGATGCCGGTCTCCATTGGCATCTTCATGACAAGGTAGGTGTAGTTGGGGATGGCCCCAAACTTGGCCAGAGTTGGGCGGCCGAGCATGGTGCGATATGCGGCGTCGAAATCGGCCACCAGGAAGTCACCGTGCCCGATGCAAAAGCACTGTGGTGTTCCAAACAAGACGGGCAGATTAATCTGTCCCAGGGGGTAGCAGGGCTGCCCTGGTGTTCACGGTGGATAACGTTAACTTTTATTAGAACTTTAGACAACAAAGGATACATGAATACACACTAGTTTAGGGTTTTAACTGACAGTTTCCACGAGTTTTGCATGTTCTATATTTTTCAGGGGCTATTCCAGAAATGCATAAAAGAAGGATTAAAGAGCATAATTACCACGAAACTTAACCACCAAGGAAACATCAACACGAAGACCTTGGAAGAGTCTAGAACACACCCGAAGCGACCGGGGCCCAAACCCCACCAGGTGGGGCCGGCCGGCGCCAGGGTGGGGCCAGCCGATGCCCCCTTAGGATTTTGGCCCACCTTCTGGAGTCTTCTTCCGCTGCCTTTGTGGAGTCACCTCGGCCCTTGTTTCAAGTCGGTTTGATCCTACGGCGCACGTGCATCCCACCGGGCTATAAATAGAGGGGCAGACCCCCCTGAAAAAAACCCATCATTCATTCAAGGCATCAAGTCCTTAAGCCATCAAGAGCCTCCTAGTTCATCAAGAGCCTCCTAGTTCATAGTTCTAGCCTAGTTAGATTAGAAGTAGAGGACTCCTAGTTCTTCGGTGAATCTAGAGCCCCGGCGTCTGTCTGGAGCGTGGAGTTCGGTATAATTCTAGTTCATTCTCTATTATTGTATTGTTTATTATGATTAGGGAAGCATTGTTCTTAATAGTTCATATGCTCTTCATTACAATAGTCTTTGTCTACTTTGATTATATGTCTAGTATAGTTGGTTTGATCTTATTGAATTCATGTAATTGCTCGTATAGCGTTTATTCATGCGGACGATGGATAGATGATGAACAGTATGTAGACGTGGTGTCTAGGTATTTTGTTTATCTGCAGTGCACCCTGATGTGCCGGGTCATGTGGTAGATCGCGTAGGTGACAGCTGCATTGAGTCCTATGTAGTCCACCCGCCGTATGTAGGCCAGCAGGCACGGTCGCGAAGTTGGATGATGACTCTGTTTCTCATCCTTCCTAGATGATGCCCTTTGCATGTGATTATGATATAGGATTAGTCTAACAATGATTGCTAGATGTAATTGCACTAATTAGAGTTATTCATTGATGTAGTCACATAATTACCTTTGATATTAATTCCTTAGTTTATCCATTGGCTAGCTATTACTATGACTAGAGAGTGCTCTGATGATTATTTTTTATTTATGATGCTTGATCATACTTATCACCATTATCTTTATTTATCTTGTGACCTCTACCTATTATGAGTAGAGTAAATGACATCGGTAATCTCACTTATCCATTGTATACCAACACTATCAATATAATAGATTAAAGTTTATCCTAGTCCTTCCCTGTGGTATAAATATAAATCGACAACCTGGTAGAACTCCTAGGTAAAATGCTATAATGGTATAATTATCTATCCGCTTGCAGAACTGATCTTATTTTATATTTATATTTATTTCTGCCTAGTCACATAGATTAATATATAAAACCTTTATTTATTCTTAGCATTATTAATTAGGGATGACAACCTAGTTCTTGCATAAGAATATTGGTAATAGAAAAGTGGCTAGTTGCTAATGACAAGTTAATTAATTACCATTCATCTTCTAATCTCGCCTCTCGCATTAAAAGTTATATAGTTATACTTGGCGACGTTAGTAGATGTCAACAAGGATTTTTGGCGCCGTTGCCGGGGAAGACACATTAAACTTAGGAAATATTGATAACATATATATACATAATGGATAAGATTGTATTACCGATTGATCTCTAAGTGAAACAGGCACACCCTTGTTTTTATAATTTGCTTATCTTATGCAGGGTGATGAATGAATGGTTTTATCTTCCAAATAATTTCACTGACGATCCAGAGAAACTCCTGAGAAGAAAGAAGTGTGTAGAAGCGAGGGACAATTTCAAGCTACCATCAAGAACACCCATCACTGCTCAAGCTCATTCATCAAAGGAGCCAGCTCCAACATTGGAAGAAGTACACTTAGGAGAAGATTTATCTCCTGTGTTTGAAGACATGGCTGAGAAGACACTACGCGAGTTCTCTGCCCCAACAACAGAAAACATTCGGACTAGACCAGCAGTCAATACTGGGGAGAATGGATTCGAGCTCAAGCCTGCTCTTATCACCATGGTTCAAGCCAGCCAGTTTTGTGGAAAAGCTCATGAAGATGCACGTGCACACTTACAACACTTTCTAGAGATCTGCAGAACCTTCACGATTAGAGGAGTACCAAGAGATGCTATTTTACTCCGTCTTTTCCCATTTTCACTTTTGGGGAAAGCCAAGCAGTGGTTCTATGCCAACAAAGACAAAAACACTACATGGGACCGATGCTCAACTGCTTTCCTGGCAAAGTTCATTCCTACAGGCAAGACAAATGCTCTGCATGGGAAAATCTCAAGTTTTCAACAGCAACATGACGAATCATTCACTGAAGAATGGGAGAGATTCCAAGATTATATTGAAGACTGTCCTCATCATGGGATAGAGGATTGGCTACTATTGCAGACCTTCTACCACGGGCTAGTCTCTAGCACTCGTGAGTCCATAGATGCTGCAGCTGAAGGAGCTTTCCTGTCACTGAAGCTTCCTGAAGCTCAAGCACTTGTTGAGAAGATGGCCTCAAATTCAAGCTGTAATGAAGAACGTACTCAACCTCGCAAGAGAGGAGGAGGTATCCATCATCTCAAGGAAACTGACATGGTCACTGCCAAGCTAGACCTCATCATGAAGAAGCTCGACATAGAGAAGAAGAAAGTCATGCATATCAATGATTCTCGCATGACCTGTGAAGAATGTGGAGATTACGGGCATTCAGTTGTCAACTGCCTTACGTTGCAAGAGGATGTGAACTTCATCAACAACAACACCTACTATCATCCCCAGCCAAACCAAGGATGGAATCAGCAACCTCGACAAGGTAATTACCAAGGTAACAACCAAGGTAATAATTACATTAATTACAATCTTCCGCCTTTAAGAGATTTAGTTGCTGGTCAATCAAAATTGTTAGATCAAATGTCTAGAAAGGTAGCCTCGAATGATAAAGCTTTAGAAGATATAAATACTAGAATGGGTACCTTTGCTTCTGCGATAAAGAATCAGCACAGCTTTAATAAAATGTTAGAATCACAATTAACTCAGCTAGCTGCTGTTGTCCCTCCATTTGAGAAAGGAAAGATTCTAGGCCAGCCGGAGGATTTAGAAACTGCTAAACTTGTTGATATTCATAATGCAACACAATACCAAATTAAGCCTGCAGATATACAGTAGATAGATCACTCACTATCTGAGAAGATGGGAGACCCTGAAAGACCTGTGATTCCTATCTCTATAGGATGTCACAGCTTTACAGAAGCTATCTGCGATTTCGGCGCAAGTGTCAACATAATGGTTAAGGTAATCCATGAGAAAATTTTAGGTGATCCTTTGTTATACACAGATATACATTTGCCGCTTGTAGATCAGTCCATTTGCTACCCCGAGGGAGTACTAGAAGAAGCTGTTATCAGAGTGGGCCAATCATATGTCCCAATTGACTTTGTGTAATACCTTGGGTATTACAATTTAATTAATCTGCCATGTCATCATATTTAAACTTGAGCATTTGCATATGATTGTGCTTAGGGCCTAGAGTGATTTGATTTCGGCTAGTATTGATTGTGTAATTAAGTCCTTAATCAAAAATCAAAAAAATAAAAAAATAAATAAATAATAGAAATCAAATTAAGTCTCAGAGTTGGACTAAAACCCTAATTCAAAATATATCTTGAATCTAATAAAGGTGTCTTAATAAACGTTGTAGAGCTTTTTTGAAATGGGACAACTTTTATTTTTGGAGATTTTGAAGTTATATTATAAAAATTCAAATTAAACTCAAATTACTATATTGAAATTTACATTTGAAACTTTAGTTTCAAAAATATTAAGAATCTTCAAAAACTCCCTTAATAGAAGTTGTCAGGCTCACTGAGTAGAACAACTTTCATGTTTACCAATTTTCATGTTGTTGAGAAGAATCAAAAGTAATTTTAAAATTTCAGTTTGAAATTCAAACCCTACTTTTACCCCCTTTTCTGTAATTTGAAATTTTGGCCGAATTTGAATTTGGTGTCAAAAGCAAAAGTGATCTACTAGAAATACCCTACAACTTTGCTATTCACCACTTCCTCGGATTCGATTGAGATCAGCTCGAATTTGCATCAAATAGCTCTTGACCTACTTGGCCTACTACTGTAGCTACAGGGGGGGTCCCCATGTTTCTCTTCCCCGCCGTACGCGCGTGCCGCGCGCAGCGCCGGACGCCGTCCGGCCGGCGTGAGGGGGCAGGGCCGTTGTCGAGCAGCCATGAGGCGGCCCCGGACCTAGCCCGAGCTTATCCTTCCGTTGCCCGGGCCGTTAAAGTCGACGAGCGCCGTCTCTCACCATTTCTCCTCCTCGCGGTCGCCGTTGAGCTCAATCGGATTGCGGTGGAATTCACCGTGACCAAGCCACCACTACCTTCTCCATCTCGCAGCAAGCTCGCTAGTTTCCTTGCGCATCGATTGGTGTCGTCGGTGTGGGCTGTGGTGTCTCGTGCGTTCGGGAACGCGGATCGTCGTCTCCGCGTCTGACCGGAGCCGAGCAGGGCGCCGCCGCACGTCGGGAAGTCAAGGCCAGTCTTCTAGGTTGAGGTCCTATCGGAATTTGTGTACGTTTTGGGGTCCTTGTGCTTCTATGGTTCTCATGTGCTAGATGGTTCGTCACTTGGTGCTATAGGATCACCGGAACGGGAGGATCTTCACCGGTGCTCATCGTCGTGGGACGACGCGTCATCAAACTCACTCCTCCGTTCCAACTCCGTCCCAACTGGTTATTGGTTTAGGGTCGTGGTGAGTCACTGAATCATTTCCCACCATTGGTTTGGTCGCGTTCGTCTCGCGCTCGCCGGCATGTGGTCTGCCGCCGCCGCCGAGTCGCCGTAGTGACCGACGAGCTCGTCGCCGGTCGGGTCTAGCCGTTTAAGGTCTCTAGGATGGTGTCTCTAGGCTCTGCTCGATGTCCGGTGGTGTTTCCCTTGCCGGAGGGGGCCGGCGACGGCGAGCCGCCGTGCTCGCACGCGCGCGGGAGCAGAGAGGAAGAAGAGAGAGCGTGAGCTGAGGCTGACAGGTGGGGCCGCCCCGTCAGTGACCCGGTGGGCGCACGAGCGCGCGCGCGGTCGGGCTGTGGCCGCAATTGGGCCGGCCTGCGCTGCTGGGCCGAGTTGGGCCGAATGGCCGTTTTCATTTTCCGGTTGATTTACAAGAGCTTTTTCATTTTTAATTAAAATGAATAGTGTTAGGTTTTAATATTTTTGTGTGGATTAATCTACTGCACCATAAATTATGAAAATATTTTTGGATACTCTCTGTGATGTGTAGAATTTAATAAAAATATCAAATGCAGGATTTGAGGGTTTTCTGTATTAATTAAAAATTAGCACATTAAATGATAAAAGGAACTTTGATGATTTTTAATAATTTCTGTGTTGTTCCAAAAATCATGAAATTTATTGTGCCACTGTTTGGTACTGAAATCTATCTGTTGGTGGAAATAGTTAAATATTTATTAAATTATATGTTAGTTTAAATGATTCATAATAGGAATAGGAAATGGAATAATTATTGGATGGTGTGATTTTTGGATTGATTGAGATTCTATGTCAATCACCTTTATGACCTAGGGCATTGCGAGTTAGAGTAATCATGACTAACCTATGGTAGGATCTTGATCACGTGTGTGCATTACTTATTATTTAATTTTTATCTGTCATTTCATGTGCATCATATTCATACATTCATTCATTGCAAACGTGTAGTGACCGAGAATCCGGAGGTAAAGTATGAGGGTCCATCTGAGGAGATTGCTCAGGAAGTTGTGCAAGGATTTGATATTTGTGGTACTGACCCGGACCCGACACTCTACACAATCCAAGGCAAGTCCCGGTGCATTTGCCCCTCTCGTTGTTGTTTTTTTAAAAAATATCTAACATTTGAGTTAATTAATTGCATTAGGTTAATAGGAGTTGGGTGACAACCAATTGATGCATTACCATCCTTGAATATCTGTCAATACCTGAGAACCTGATTTATTAAAAGTATTGAAAAATGCTTAGTCATGCTTAATGGTTAGTTTTACAAAAATGCTATTTTAATTTGCGATGATATAAAGCAAAAGAATCACTTTATGGGACTGGTTATATCCTTGTTGGTTGGCAGTTTTCCTAGCTAGTTCATTGTCACCAATGAGGAAGGGTTTTTCCTGCTCGGTGATCGTGGCTTTGGGTTGGAGTCCCAACAATTGTCACCGACAGAAACGGGATTTGAAAACCGAAGGGACAGGGGTATTTAGGTTAGAGTCCCAATGCACTGTCGCCGTCGGAAAAAGGTTTAGGGACCGTTCGTTATAGGCCTGCTGGATCGAGACTTTGCAACTAGCCACATACTACGGGACGCCTCTGAGTCCAGTGGCTCTACTGCTGGAACCGACAACCACGCACTGGGAGTGGAGAGATGGCGAGAGTAGCGTGTACCCTCGTGGCCGTCGTGCCTGGAGACGAGAGGAGTACTGTGCTCTCGGGTGGCGCAGGACCGGTTCCGAGGTATGAGAAGCCGTGGCAGGCGGGGTTGGCGTATGCAAGCTTAAGTGCTACATACGCAGTGTGGATAGGGATCCCCAGCTAGGTATTAATCGATTCGAATCGTCGTTGCTCCTCGGAAATGGAGACTTGATCCTTCGACCATTCAGCGAATAGTGGTTCGGAACTAGGATTGTCTTTGAATGGATAAAGCTAATGAAAGAATGACGATATAGAGAAAGAACTTGGAGATTTGGTTAATAATGAATAGTATTATTGAAATAAAATATTGAGATAGGACTAGTAATGCTTTTCCGCAAAACTCTTGAACTCCTGCTGAAGCCTTACCTTGACTCCCCTCAGCCTGCATTCCTGAGTCTAATCTTACACTTTTAGTCGGGTAAGTCTTGCGGAGTACCCCTTGTACTCAGGGTTTGTTAACCCCGTTGCAGGAGGGCAGCAGGAGACTGAAGTTTGTCTCGCTCCGTGCTGCGTCACCATCGTCCAGGAGAGTGAAGAAGATTAAGGTTAAACCCTTGGGCAAGGTTCGTTTAATATTAATCTATCTGTCGTACTGTTGATCCAACCGCTACTGCTACTCTTTTAAATTTATGGTCTGTAATAACTGCATTTAATTTTATTCGAACACTGGTCTGTAATATTAAGTACTATTTACTCTTCCGCAAATTCTACTCTGATGTTTTTTGTTATGAAATGTTGTAACTCTGTAATGGCTTCGCAATGGGATCCTATCGGAGATAACGGGTGCTTATGTAGCCCGGCAGAGCCCGCCTAGGTCATCTGGAACACGGGCCCGGCTGTCAGATGTCATTAGTGACGTTGACAGGTGCCTGTGGGCCACGTGATTTAGGCGGTTCTGTTACAGCTGGTATCAGAGCATTCCATTGCTAAATCATTGCAGGTTACCTTTCGAAAAAGCTTCAAAATGTTTTGGATCATAAAAACTTAAACTGTTATTTTGAGTCCAAACTGCTTACAATCTTACCTTACTCAGTAGTTCTCATCTTGTTCTGTAATTTATCTTATTAAGGTTATGGTAGCAGGTGGAACAACATTATTAACACTAGCCCTTTGTTCAAGCTAATTATGCTTTGATTTGTATTGCATGATTTAAAATTCGTAAGTACGTGCATGCATCATGATAATCACCCATGTTAATAACTTCCTCCTTAAAAGTGGGTATATGGGTTAGGAATTATCACACCTATTCTTGCTAGCCCATAATAACCTCACTAATTCAAACTTACCTTTTCAGCTGGCACGCTCTAAGTTGACGACGCGCAAGATGACTGGCCCTCGTAGAGTCCCGCGCCATCAGTTGGCACCCTGTAACAATGAAGAGGCGTCCGGCAGCCGTCCACCCCGCCGCAGCCGCAAGGAATTGAAGCAAGAAATCAAGGAGCTGCACCGAGAGATAAGTCTCATGAGGGAGGACTTCCAGGTGGCCCGGGCTGATCATTACCGGGATGTGAGGACCAACAGAGACCTACGGCGGGAGATCGACCGCCTAACTCAAGAGAGGGATCAGGCTTTGGAGCAAGAGGGCGTGGCACGTGATCGGGTTGAGGAGCTGGAAGGGTACGTTGAGAACCTTGAGTGGAACAACGGCATGCTGCACGAGGAGGTGCATAGGCTGAACGATCAGCTTAACCCGATTCTGATTCCACGAGAGGAGGAGCCTGAGGAGGGTGTGGTCATAGGACCCGATGAGGAGTATTATGACAGTGAGGCCTCAGAGGATGGTTACCTTGAGGCAGTCGACCCAATGGAGGATGTAGTCGTCGAGGAGGACGACGAGGAGGAGGTTGTCGTTATCGACTAAGCTAGTCTTAGGACTAGTGAGGTTTAGTCTTCTGTATCCGGATGACGTAATCGTAGTGCCAAGAACCGTAGTCTGGGTGGAACTTGTTGTGATTTGTGTGTGTTGAACCTTGTTAAATTTGGTGTTTTAAGTTGTAATGCTACTATATTTTAATTATGCAATGTGAGTCCTTAGTGGTTGTCTTAAAACAGATGGTCAACAGTCGCTCAACTGGTGCTGGTACTTCTGACGAAGGAGCTGCTCCCTATCCACCACCCATTCCACCAACCTTAGCAGATGCCATCGCGGCCTTGGCTAATGCAGCCAACGCTATGGCCCAAAACCGAGAAAACCGTGGCGGGCGTCGAGGCCGCCGCGAAGATGAGGAAACCACCTATGTGGACTTCACTGAAACCCGTCCACCCATATTCATAAAAGCCGAAGAACCCTTGGAGGCCGATAACTGGCTCTGTACTATGGAGCAGAAATTCAGCTTGATTCGCTGCATGGAAATACAAAAGCCACTATTCACGGCTCAGCAGCTGCGTGGTCCGGCCAGTGCCTGGTACGCCAACCTGTTGTCTGCACAGCCCGAGGGGCATCAGCTTACTTGGGCAGAGTTCCGCGAAGCCTTCCGAGCACATTACATCCCAGCGGGTGTAATGAAAATGAAACTGGACCAGTTCTTAGCTCTGCAACAGAAAGATTCTTCTGTGATGCAATATGTGAACCAATTCAACCACCTTGCCTAGTATGCTCCCGAACACACCAATACAGACCAAAAGATGAAAGATTGCTTGGTCAGGGGCCTAAACTTCAAGATCCAGCGTAGCTTATCTAACAACCTCAACTGTTCTTACCACGAAGCTGTAAACAGTGCCATTGCTTACGAAGAAAGTGATCGTAAGCATCAGGATGAGAAGAAGAAAAAGAAATCAGGATTTTCTGGCGGTCAAAAACGCCAGAAGATCATCTATCATCCTACGCACCACAACCGCCCAGCTTACCCCCAGCAGCAAGTCGTGGTACGCACCGCGGCTACCTCTCATACCTCAAACCAACAGAACACCACTCAGCCGAATGCCCCAGGCGTTCGCATCAATACACCTCAGACCATCTACAATCATCCTTGCTACAACTACGGTAAAATGGGACATTGGGCTCGTGACTGTCCATATCCTAAGAAGTACAATCAAAATGCCCAGAAGGGCCCTGGACAGCAGCAGCAGCAGCATCAGAATCAGCACCGTGGCCAGCAGCACCAGGCTCAAAAGGTCAAACTTGTCAAGAAGGCTGGACATGTCTATTATACTCATGTGGATGATATCCCTACAGGAGAACCCGTCATGATGGGTAGGTTTCCTGTTGCCAGCCACCCTGCTATTACACTCTTTGATTCTGGTGCATCACATTCATTCATCAATCGTACATTTGTGGTAAAACATGAGATTCCAATTGGAGAAATAAAGGAAAACTTCCTTATACATTCACCCGGAGGGCGTATAAATACTAAGGAGGTAGTGCATCGAGTACCTATCGAGTTGGGCGGGCATATATTCCCAACCACCATGATAGTACTCAAGGATCAGGACATAGATGTCATATTAGGTATGAATTGGATGTATCAGCACAAGGCACTGATAGATGTGCTGAATAGGACCATAAAGGTCAGCATACCCGGTAGTCAATCTCAACTTTTTATCCAACTGCCACTACCCGTGAGAATGATTGAGAAGACAGTGCAGAGATTGTGTGCCACCTCAGTTCAACAAATCCAAAATATTCCAGGTAGTCTGTGAATTTCCAGATGTATTTCCTGATGATCTACCCGGTCTGCCACCTGACCGTGACATAGAGTTCGCTTTTGAGTTGAAGCCAGGAACTGCACCTATATCCCGCAGAGCCTATAGGATGCCTCCCAAGGAATTGGCTGAGCTTAAAATTCAACTACAAGATCTGCTTGATAAGGGTTTCATCAGACCAAGTTCATCTCCTTGGGGTTGTCCTGCTATATTCGTGAAAAAGAAGGACAAGTCACTCAGACTCTGTGTCGATTATCGTCCACTCAACGAGGTCACCATTAAAAATAAATATCCTTTGCCTCGTATTGACCTACTCTTTGACCAGCTAGCTGGAGCCAAGGTCTTTTCCAAAATTGACCTTAGGTCTGGTTACCACCAAATAAAGATCCGTCCCGAGGATATTCCTAAAACAGCATTCACCACCAGATACGGCCTTTATGAGTATCTGGTCATGTCTTTTGGCCTAACCAACGCACCTGCCTATTTCATGTACCTCATGAACTCTGTTTTCATGCCCGAGCTTGACAAGTTTGTAGTCGTGTTCATCGATGACATCCTTGTTTATTCCAAAACTCCTGATGAACATGCCAACCACCTCCGTATTGTCCTGACCCGTTTGAGAGAACGCCAACTATATGCTAAGTATAGCAAATGTGAGTTTTGGCTTGATCGAGTTCCTTTTCTCGGTCACATTTTATCAGCTGAAGGTGTATCCGTGGATCCGAGCAAGGTGGAAGAAATCTTAAATTGGAAGCCACCAACCACAGTTCATCAAGTCCGTAGTTTTATGGGAATGATGGGGTAATACCGTCGGTTTATTCCAGACTTCTCAAGAATAGCCAAGCCCATTACCAACCTGCTAAAGAATCAAGTCAAATTCATCTGGTTGCCAGAATGTGAGAAGGCATTTCAAACCTTGAAAAAGTTGTTGACCACTGCACCAGTACTAGCTCAACCAGACATTGAAAAGCCCTTTGATGTGTACTGTGATGCTTCTGGTACCGGACTTGGTTGTGTCTTGATGCAAGAAGGAAGAGTCATTGCTTATGCCTCGCGGCAACTCAAGCGTCACGAGGAGAACTATCCCACTCATGATTTGGAGTTAGCAGCTGTGGTACATGCCTTGAAGATATGGCGTCATTATTTGCTGGGCAGTACCTGTAATGTATATACAGATTACAAGAGTCTGAAATACATTTTCACCCAAGAAGAGTTGAACATGAGACAGCGAAGATGGCTCGAGCTAATCAAGGATTATGATATTGGAGTACATTATCACCCTGGCAAGGCGAATGTGGTCGCCGATGCACTCAGTCGTAAGGTGCACTGCAATTGTTTGACAGTCAAGCCGTATGATATATCCTTGTGCTATGAGTTGGAAAAATTAGGGATAGAAATAATTCCACAAGGCAGTCTGATCAATATTAGTATTGAAACACCCATCCGAGATGAGGTTATTGCCGCTCAGCGGGAAAGTAATGGAATCAAACACATCAAGGAAAAGATTCAAGCTGGCAAGGCAAATTGTTTCCGGATTGATGATAATGGTGTCGTGTGGTTCAAGGATCATCTGGTAGTTCCAAAGGTGCCGGAGTTGCGACAAGAGATCCTTGACGAAGCACATTTGATGAGGTTTTCCATCCATCCTGGCAGCAACAAGATGTATCAGGATTTGAGGCAAAAGTTCTGGTGGACAAAGATGAAGATAGAGATTGCTCGGTATGTCGCGAGATGTGACACATGTCAGAAAGTGAAGGCTGTTCACATGAGGCCTGGAGGAGAGCTGCAGCCATTACCTGTTCCTGCTTGGAAGTGGGAGGATATTAGTATGGACTTCATCACTGGTCTACCTAAGACCACAAAAGGTTTTGACTCTGCCTGGGTTATTGTGGATCGTCTCACCAAACAGGCTCATTTTATGCCAGTCAAGACTCTTTATCCTGCCTCTACCTATGCTGACCTATACATCAAAAATGTTATGAAGCTTCATGGGGTACCCAAGACTATCGTTTCCGATAGGGGTACAGTTTATATCAAACTTCTGGAAGTCTTTTCACAGGTCGTTGGGAACGAAACTTCTGCATAGTACTGCATATCACCCACAGACTGACGGACAGACAGAAAGAGTCAATCAAGTGCTGGAGGATATGTTGAGGGCGTGTGCACTTAATTACCCTGACAAGTGGGATGAGTGTTTAGCATTGGCAGAAATTTCATACAACAACAGTTATCAAGAAAGTATCAAGATGGCGCCATTTGAAGCAGTTTATGGTCGTAGGTGCCGAACATCATTGAATTGGTCTGAACCTGGAGAATGGTGGTTTTATGGTGTGGACTTGGTCAATGAAGCCGAGGAAAAGGTCAGGCAAATCCAAGAGAATTTAAAGGTAGCACAGTCTCGACAGAAAAGTTATGCCGATAAAAGGCGTCGACCTTTGGCATTCAAGGTGGGAGATTATGTTTACCTAAAGGTATCGCCAATGAAAGGTGTCAGTCGTTTTGGGGTCAAAGGAAAATTAGCCCCTCGTTATATCGGACCATTCCAAATTTTTGGACATTATGGAAAGGTGGCTTACAAACTGCAATTGCCCGATCATCTCTCAGCCGTACACAATGTATTCCATGTGTCGCAACTCAATAAATGCCTGCGAGTTCCTGACCAAGTTGTCGATGTCGAAGGGGTAGAGCTAGAGCCGGATTTGACTTATGTTGAATATCCAGTTCGGGTTTTGGATATAAAGGATCGGTCACGCGAAGGACGACAACCAGGTGGTACAAGATTCAATGGAGTGCACATTCCGAGGAAGAAGCCACTTGGGAATCGGAAGACTACCTCGCAGAAAATTTCTCCGAGTTCTTTGCTACCTTGTAGAATGTAAACTTTCTAGTCTCGGCATATGTAAACGTTCCTCTGTTTTTAGCAGATAGTTTAGAACTAGTTAGTTGAGACCTGTTCTTTTCCATTACTTTGTTTCAGTTAATATTTCTATTAAATCTCGGGACGAGATTTCTTTTAGGGGGAAGGCTGTAATACCTTGGGTATTACAATTTAATTAATCTACCATGTCATCATATTTAAACTTGAGCATTTGCATATGATTGTGCTTAGGGCATAGAGTGATTTGATTTCGGCTAGTATTGATTGTGTAATTAAGTCCTTAATCAAAAATCAAAAAAATAAAAAAAATAAATAAATAATAGAAATCAAATTAAGTCTCAGAGTTGGCCTAAAACCCTAATTCAAAATATATCTTGAATCTGATAAAGGTGTATTAATAAAAGTTGTAGAGCTTTTTTGAAATGGGACAACTTTTATTTTTGGAGATTTTGAAGTTATATTATAAAAATTCAAATTAAACTCAAATTACTATATTGAAATTTACATTTGAAACTTCAGTTTCAAAAATATTAAGAATCTTCAAAAACTTCCTTAACAGAAGTTGTCAGGCTCACTGAGTAGAACAACTTTCATGTTTACCAATTTTCAAGTTGTTGAGAAGAATCAAAAGTAATTTTAAAATTTCAGTTTGAAATTCAAACCCTACTTTTACCCCCTTTTCTGTAATTTGAAATTTTGGCCGAATTTGAATTTGGTGTCAAAAGCAAAAGTGATCTACTAGAAATACCCTACAACTTTGCTATTCACCACTTCCTCGGATTCGATTGAGATCAGCTCGAATTTGCATCAAATAGCTCTTGACCTACTTGGCCTACTACTGTAGCTACAGGGGGGGTCCCCTTGTTTCTCTTCCCCGCCGTACGCGCGTGCCGCGCGCGGCGCCGGACTCCGTCCGGCCGGCGTGAGGGGGCAGGGCCGTTGTCGAGCAGCCATGAGGCGGCCCCGGACCTAGCCCGAGCTTATCCTTCCGTTGCCCGGGCCTTTAAAGTCGACGAGCGCCGTTTCTCACCATTTCTCCTCCTCGCGGTCGCCGTTGAGCTCAATCGGATTGCGGTGGAATTCACTGTGACCAAGCCACCACTACCTTCTCCATCTCGCAGCAAGCTCGCTAGTTTCCTTGCGCATCGATTGGTGTCGTGTAGGCTGTGGTGTCTCGTGCGTCCGGGAACGCGGATCGTCGTCTCCGCGTCCGGCCGGAGCCGAGCAGGGCGCCGCCGCACGTCGGGAAGTCAAGGCCAGTCTTCTAGGGTGAGGTCCTACCGGAATTTGTGTACGTTTTGGGGTCCTTGTGCTTCTATGGTTCTCATGTGCTAGATGGTTCGTCACATGGTGCTATAGGATCACCGGAACGGGAGTATCTTCACCGGTGCTCATCGTCGTGGGACGGCGCGTCGTCAAACTCACTCCTCCGTTCCGACTCCGTCCCAACCGGTTATTGGTTTAGGGTCGTGGTGAGTCACTGAATCGTTTGCCACCTTTGGTTTGGTCGCGTTCGTCTCGCGCTCGCCGGCGTGTCGTCTGCCGCCGCCGCCGAGTCGCTGTAGTGACCGACGAGCTCGTCGCTAGTCGGGTCTAGCCGTTTAAGGTCTCTAGGGTGGTGTCTCTAGGCTCTGCTCGATGTCCAGTGGTGTTTCCCTTGCCGGAGGGGGCCGCCGGCGGCGAGCCGCCGTGCTCGCACGCGTGCGGGAGCAGACAGGAAGAAGAGAGAGCGTGAGCTGAGGCTGACAGGTGGGGCCGCCCCGTCAGTGACCCGGTGGGCGCGCGAGCGCGCGCACGGTCGGGCTGTGGCCGCAATTGGGCCAGCCTGCGCTGCTGGGCCGAGTTGGGCCGAATGGCCGTTTTCATTTTCCGGTTGATTTACAAGAGCTTTTTCATTTTTAATTAAAATGAATAGTGTTAGGTTTTAATCTTTTTGTGTGGATTAATCTACTGTACCATAAATTATAAAAATATTTTTGGATACTCTCTGTGATGTGTAGAATTTAATAAAAATATTAAATGCAGGATTTGAGGGTTTTCTGTATTAATTAAAAATCAGCACATTAAATGATAAAAGGAACTTTGATGATTTTTAATAATTTCTGTGTTGTTCCAAAAATCATGAAATTTATTATGCCGCTGTTTGGTACTGAAATCTATCTATTGGTGGAAATTTGGCATCAAATAGAAATAGTTAAATATTTATTAAATTATATGTTTGTTTAAATGATTAATAATAGGAATAGGAAATGGAATAATTATTGGATGGTGTGATTTTTGGATTGATTGAGATTCTAGGTCAATCACCTTTATGACCTAGGGCATTGTGAGTTAAAGTAATCATGGCTAACCTATGGTAGGATCTTGATCACGTGTGTGCATTACTTTTTATTTAATTTCTATCTGTCATTTCATGTGCATCATATTCATACATTCATTCATTGCAAACGTGTAGTGACCGAGAATCCGGAGGTAAAGTCTGAGGGTCCATCTGAGGAGATTGCTCAGGAAGTTGTGCAAGGATTTGATATTTGTGGTACTGACCCGGACCTGACACTCTACACAATCCAAGGCAAGCCCCGGTGCATTTGCCCCTCTCGTTGTTGTTTTTTTAAAATATCTAACATTTGAGTTAATTAATTGCATTAGGTTAATAGGAGTTGGGTGACAACCAATTGATGCGTTACCATCCTTGAATATCTGTCAATACCTGAGAACCTGATTTATTAAAAGTATTGAAAAATGCTTAGTCATGCTTAATGGTTAGTTTTGCAAAAATGCTATTTTAATTTGTGATGATATAAAGCAAAAGAATCACTTTATGGGACTGGTTATATCCTTGTTGGTTGGCAGTGTTCCTAGCTAGTTCATTGTCACCAATGAGGAAGGGTTTTTCCTGCTCGGTGATCGTGGCTTTGGGTTGGAGTCCCAACAATTGTCACCGACGGAAACGGGATTTGAAAACCGAAGGGACAGGGGTATTTGGGTTAGAGTCCCAATGCACTGTCGCCATCGGAAAACGGTTTAGGGACCATTCGTTGTAGGCCTGCTGGATCGAGACTTTGCAACTAGCCACATACTACGGGAAGCCTCTGACTCCGGTGGCTCTACTGCTGGAACCGACAACCACGCACTGGGAGTGGAGAGATGGCAAGAGTAGCGTGTACCCTCGTGGCCGTCGCGCCTGGAGACGAGAGGAGTACTGTGCTCTCGGGTGGCGCAGGACCGGTTCCGGGGTATGAGAAGCCGTGGCAGGCGGGGTTGGCATATGCAAGCTTAAGTGCTACATACGCAGTGTGGATAGGGATCCCCAGCTGGGTATTAATCGATTCGAATCGTTGTTGCTCCTCGGAAATGGAGACTTGATCCTTCGACCATTCAGCGAATAGTGGTTCGGAACTAGGATTGTCTTTGAATGGATAAAGCTAATGAAAGAATGATGATATAGAGAAAGAACTTGGAGATTTGGTTAATAATGAATAGTATTATTGAAATAAAATATTGAGATAGGACTAGTAATGCTTTTCCGCAAAACTCTTGAACTCCTGCTGAAACCTTACCTTGACTCCCCTCAGCCTGCATTCCTGAGTCTAATCTTACACTTTTAGTCGGGTAAGTCTTGCGGAGTACCCCTTGTACTCAGGGTTTGTTAACCCCGTTGCAGGAGGGCAGCAGGAGACTGAAGTTTGTCTCGCCCCGTGTTGCGTCACCATCGTCTAGGAGAGTGAAGAAGATTAAGGTTAAACCCTTGGGCAGGGTTCGTGTAATATTAATCTATCTGTCGTACTGTTGATCCAACCGCTACTGCTACTCTTTTAAATTTATGGTCTGTAATAACTGCACTTAATTTTATTCGAACACTGATCTGTAATATTAAGTACTATTTACTCTTCTGCAAATTCTACTCTGATGTTTTTTGTTATGAAATATTGTAACTCTGTAGTGGCTTCGCAATGGGATCCTGTCGGAGATAACAGGTGCTTATGTAGCCCGGCAGAGCCCGTCTAGGTCATCTGGAACACGGGCCCGGCTGTCAGATGTCATTAGTGACGTTGACAGGTGCCTGTGGGCCACGTGATTTAGGCGGTTCTGTTACACTTTGTGATCATGGATACTGGAGGAGATGAAAAGGCACCCATTATCTTGGGACGACCATTTTTATGCACAACCAAAGCCATCATCTATGCGGAACATGCCAAGATTGTCCTCTCCATCAAAGACAAGAAGGAGAGATTTTCATTCATGAACCGCATCCTCAAGACTCCTGTAGTCCCGAAGCAATTCCATCAACAAGAAGAGCAACAACAACAACCAGCACCTAAGAAGAACAATAGAAGATGGAGGAAGAACAAGCCACAGCATGTACCTGAAGAAACCGCACAACTAATCAATGCTATCAACACAGAAAATGATCATATGCTCCCAAAACCATTCCCAATAAAGAAAGGTGACCCAGGTGTACCAATCATTGAATGCACAACCAGAGACATCACTGAAATGACCTCGATTTCCGCGAAGGGAAATCCACAGGCTCAAATTGTAATTCAATAGATTGCTTGGGACAATCCATGAAATTACCCATATCTCAGTTGACACCAGGATCCATACAACGATATTTAAGTCTTACATAAACACTTATTACATCGCCACACTGGCGGAATCAACATTCAGAGAAGCTTTAGAAGATGCGGAAACGTTTCATCCTTCACGGCCAACTTGAGTGTAGCACGTGACCCTATTCCTCGCCATCGTCTTCCTCGAAGTCGTACTCATTCTCGTCACCTGACAGCAAATTTATCAGTATGATTTGTACTGGCCACGGAGCCCACCTATGCAGCATTTGCTTTGTGGAAAGTGGATGCAAGGCTATACAAGCAGACCTATAGGCTGAGGTTTCCTATGCAGCTATAATCAATGTTTAATTAGTCAAGTTTTATCTCCAGTTAACACCATCATCCCTTTTCCCATCACCACATCTCACTTACTCACACCTCGCTCTCATTCGACAGGCCCAACTCCCTCTCGGGCCTATCTCAGCGGCACACTACCACAACGGGTACACTGCCGAAAAAATGTCATCCAGGGGGAGAAGAGAACACTCACTACACTAGTAGAAGCTTCACAGGAAGGGTCCATAGCCAACAGGTTGGCATATGTATCGATCGATCAACCGTACACTCTGCAGAGGTTTCACTACCCACAAGATTAGCCATCATAGGTGTTGCGCAAACACCTAGGCAGAATTCCGGGTGCTTGCTTGCCTAGGTCGATGCCACCCTACCACTCAGCCCTGGGATATTCCGGATCCTACACCGTTATGCTGAGACTGGGAGACACAGTATCGGGCCCATCCAGTGGTACTGCGCATCTAGAACGGAATGGGAACCCATCGACCGTCTCCGCCCACCCTTATCACCTCTCAACCTTAGCAGTAGTGGCATCGTCCTACCAAGTAGTCCAGCCGTCTCCCACCCATCAGAAGCGAGTGAGTAGAAAAGGATTCCCATGAACCTGAAACTAGTCCGTCCTAGGTTTGACCAAGCAGGCATCTTCACTTAGGGGATACTCTCCCCGTGCCATCACAGCACCTCCGTCCACGGGCTTCAAACCACCAAGGCTATCCCACCCGGAACCTCCTCAACAACCTTACCCGCCACAGGTATCTCGCTTGGGGATGCCCAGGTTGCACCCCCGGCAGGACTTGCCCCATGGGCTTGTCTCACATCCCACTTGGTCGACATCAACCCTTTCCACGCACCCAAGACGCACGCAGCACTCTCTCCCAGTGGTTATAATCAGATATACACCGTCCTAATTCCACCACATAGCATATAGCAAGTAGAAAGTAGTGGAAGAGTAACAGTAAATTAAGCAGCAGCTAACCTAGCAGCGGATAGTAGGGTATAGTCTTATCAAGGCAGGGAATTCAAATATACTACCATGCAACCAATCCATACATAATCATAAAGCAATAGCAACAATGTCATTTGCAATGCGTAAATAGGATCTAAGGATTTCGTGGGACGTGGCATCTTCGTAGTCGTCTCCTAGCTCCTGAAAGTACTCGTGGTCGTCTTCCTTAGTCAGATCCTCCTCCGGCTCTGAAATCGAACACGAAATAGTCGCGTCAGCGACTCCTATAGAGTTTTTTAGAAAAATCCAATAAAATAAAGAGCCAAATGCACACAAACATAGTCTTAGATTGTAGATCTCATTTTTCTGAGAATTTTGATATATGGTGCACAATTTTTGGACTTCGTATGAATAAGTTATCAATTTCCGAAGATTATCCTATTTTCTAAAAATGAAAAATGGTCGATTAATCAGGGGCAGCTCGGGATTGGTCCACGTGGCGCGCGGGTCCAGTAGTGCGGCATGTGGCGCCTCATCAGAACACAGACCCGATGGTCGCCCACCAGGTGTTCGATGCTGGTTCCTAGAGAGTCGCCGGCGTCGGCGTGGCTCGGCGTAGCTCGGCGTAGCTCGGCAGAGCTCGGTGTAGCTCGGCGTAGCTCGACGGGGCTCGACGGAGCTCGGCGTAGCTCGTCGTAGCTCGGCGGAGCTCGGCGTAGCTCAGCGGAGCTCGGGCGAATCGGAGATTCGGGGCGCCGAGGGTGCCACTCTCCCGAGCTCTCTCGGGGAGGCTCGGTCGAATCGGACATTTGGGCGCCGAGGGTGCCGCTCTCCCGAGCTCTCCCGGGGAGGCTCGGTCGAATCGAACATTTGGGCGCCGAGGGTGCCGCTCTCCCGAGCTCTCCCGGGGAGGCTCGGGCGAATCGGAATTTTGGGCGCCGAGGGTGCCGCCCTCCCAAGGGTTGGCTGTCATTAGTGAAATGATGTCGTGGGCCTCCTCTCCCACGGCATACGGCGGTTCTCCGATGAGGTGGAGGCGCACGTAGCCAAGGCGACAGACATGATTCGGGGCTCGGCTATCTACGCGGCGGTGCCGAGGCAGACTTGGCGAACCTCGTCGGCCTTTCTCCGCAGCGCGAGGCGATCGGGGGTACTCGGAACGGATTTTAGGCGAGGCGGAACGTGTCGGCGGCGATCACGTTTCCCCGAGAACGCACCTCTCGGTGTTCCGGGCTATGGAGGTTCGATCTTCCGCAACTAAACTTGTCCGAGGTGGTCGGTGAGTTGGTGGTCACGCTAGCGGGTCACGTCGGCGGTTTCACGGCTTGTGCGTGGGAACGCCGCCGAGGTGGCGGTGCTCCGAGCACGTGTGACGGCGATGCCCGTCGGAAGTGGCCTGACATCCATAGCCGATGTCCAGTGGTTTGATGGCCGGTCTTGTGCGTGTGTTGTGCGAAGTGTTCAGGGGCCGGAAACAGCCCGCGGCTAACACGCTCGTGATGCCGAGCGCCATGACCGTAGCACGGCGAGGTTGGATGAGGTGCTCGGTGGCTCACCGTGGGGCTGGTGAGGTAAGGATGGCGGTGCAGTGACGAGGTGACGCTGTGCAGAGTGATCGGAGTGCCGTGCCGCTCCTCGTCCGCAGCTCGGGCTTCTCCTCCGTGTCCGGCTCCGGCGTGCTCCGCGGCGGCGGCGCTCCGGCAGCTCCTCCTCCTCTGCTCCGCCCTTCTCCCTCTCTCTCGGCTATGCGGTGGGGTGCGGTGGCTTGTGGAGCCACAGCGTGGCGGCTGCGAGTGGGAATGGGCTAGGGCTCCTCGGGTGCTCCAATTTATAGGCGGCCGGTTCTTGGAACAGCGGCGGACGGTGATGGGTATCGGTGGGTGTACATGGAGCTCATCCGTGCGCTTGAGCTATGGTTTCAGGGTGCACGCGGGCTCGCTTGGCGGCCAAGAAAGGAGGGGACAGGAGGGGGACAACTCTGCGGGGCGTGGTGCTGTCGGCCGTGGGTCCGGGGTCACGCCATTCGCGTGACACCCCAGCAGGCGCGTCGCCTTCGTGAGGAAGAGAAACAGTGGAAGGGGAAGGCGGCTGACATGCGGGCCTGGGTTGGCAGCGAGCGCGAGCGCGAGCGCGTGTGTGCCGGTCGCGCGCGCGTTGCCGGGCCGCAACGTGGGCCGACAGGCTGGCTTCCTTTCTTCCTCTCTTCTCTTTTCTTTTTCCTTTTCTATTTTCACTTAAGTGTATTTATATACATATATTACCCTTTTTAAATATTGAGTAAATACAAACATAAATTGCAATAAATCCCAATTGTGATGCATAAGCTATTATTCTATGTGAATGGAATTAAAATGCAAGCTATACTCCTTTATTTACCAAATTCATAATGAAACCTATATGCTTGCACAAGAAAAATGGGTTTTCATAATAAATAAATGAAAAATTTTAATTGGTTGGGATTTTTAGGTTGTGTGGGTTTTTAGGGTTGTTACAGTCCTCTCCCCTCATTAGGATCTCGACCTCGAGATTCAGAGATAACGTACCCATCGAAGAGGTAAGGAAACATAATCCGCAAGTCCGATTCTTTCTCCCACGTAGCTTCTCTTTTAGTGTGATTGCTCCACTGTACCTTGCACATTGGAATAGTCTTGTTCCGCGTCTCTTTGGTATCCCGTGCCAAGATCTTGATCGGATGTTCCTTGTATTCAAGTGTGTCTTGCAGGTCTAATGCATCCGTAGGAACTTGCTCCTCGGGAAGCTTCAGACACTTTCTTAATTGCGAGACATGGAACACGGGTGTACTCCAGATAATTCCTCCGGTAGTTCCAGCTTGTAAGCAAGCTTTCCAACCCTTTTACAGATCTTGTATGGCCCAACATATCTTGGTGCCAATTTCCCTTTCACATGGAATCTGACGGTGCCACGAAGTGGAGATACTTTGAGGTAGACATAATCCCCAACCTTGAACTCAAGCTCTCTACGTCTTCTATCTGCATAGCTCTTTTGCCTACTTTGTGCAATCCTCAAATTCTCTCTTACTTGGGCAACACCTTCTTCTGCTTCCACAATCTTAGCAGGACCGAAGAATGTCCTTTCACCTGGTTCCGACCACATTAGCGGGGTTCTGCACGGTCTTCCATACAACGCTTCAAATGGAGACATCTTAATGCTTGTCTGATAACTGTTGTTGTATGAGAACTCGGCGTGGGGTAGACAGCTCTCCCATCCTTCCTTGTACCTCAATACGCAAACACGTAACATGTCCTCGAGAATCTGGTTCACTCTTTCTGTTTGCCCATCCGTTTGCGGGTGGTATGCGGTGCTATAGTTGAGCTTGGTCCCGATGGACTTGTGCAAGGATTTCCAGAACTGTGATACGAACTGTGAGCCTCGGTCAGATATAATACTCAGAGGCGCCCCATGTAACTTCAAAATGTTTGATACGTACAGATCTGCCAGCTTTTCAGCTCTATACTTCCTTTTGACCGGTATAAAATGTGCAACTTTGGTTAGACGGTCCACTATTACCCATATAGAATCATACCCATGCTCGGATCGGGGCAGTCCTATTATAAAGTCCATGGACATGCATTCCCACTTCCATTCTGGTATCTTAACTGGTTGTAGCAACCCTGCTGGTCTCTGATGCTCGGCCTTGATTCTATTGCATGTATCACATCGGGCTACATGCCCTGCAATGTCTGTCTTCATATTCTCCCACCAGAAGTGCTTCCTTAGATCATGGTACATCTTGGCTGACCCTAGGTGAATGCAATATTTGGAGTCATGCCCTTCCGACAGGATCTCTTCTTGTATCGCTGAATCCGTCGGTACACAGATTCTATCTTTGTACCATACAGTTCCCTGCTCATCTTCTCGGTATTCGGGGCCTCTTCCCAGCTTCATCAAACTACGGATATAGTCTATCTCAGGACAGTTCTTTTGCGCTTCACGGATCCGTGAGGTGAGATTGTACTCGACGCGAAGCTCATTTAGTATGCCATAGGAGACTACCTCGAGCTGGAATGCGTCGAACTCTCTCCTGAGCTCAGGCGGCATAGAGTTGGTGATGAGGGTATGGCAGTAGCTTTTGCAGCTAAGTGCATCAGCGACAACATTAGCCATCCCAACCGGTTATTGGTTTAGGGTTGTGGTGAGTCACTAAATCGTTTGCCACCTTTGGTTTGGTCGCGTTCGTCTCGCGCTCGCCGACGTGTGGTATGCCGCCGCCGCCGAGTCGCCGTAGTGACCGACGAGCTCGTCGCCGGTCGGGTCTAGCCGTTTAAGGTCTCTAGGGTGGTGTCTCTTGGCTCTGCTCGATGTCCGGTGGTGTTTCCCTTGCCGGAGGGGGCCGCCGGCGGCGAGCCGCCGTGCTCGCACGCGCGCGGGAGCAGAGAGGAAGAAGAGAGAGCGTGAGCTGAGGCTGACAGGTGGGGCCGCCCCCTCAGTGACCCGGTGGGCGCGCGAGCGCGCGCGTGGTCGGGCTGTGGCCGCAATTGGGCCGGCCTGCGCTGCTGGGCCGAGTTGGGCCGAATGGCCGTTTTCATTTTCCGGTTGATTTACAAGAGCTTTTTCATTTTTAATTAAAATGAATAGTGTTAGGTTTTAATCTTTTTGTGTGGATTAATCTACTGCACCATAAATTATGAAAATATTTTTGGATACTCTCTGTGATGTGTAGAATTTAATAAAAATATTAAATACAGAATTTGAGGGTTTTCTGTATTAATTAAAAATCAGCACATTAAATGATAAAAGGAACTTTGATGATTTTTAATAATTTCTGTGTTGTTCCAAAAATCATGAAATTTATTATGCCACTGTTTGGTACTGAAATCTATCTATTGGTGGAATTTTGGCATCAAATGGAAATAGTTAAATATTTATTAAATTATATGTTTGTTTAAATGATTAATAATAGGAATAGGAAATGGAATAATTATTGGATGGTGTGATTTTTGGATTGATTGAGATTCTAGGTCAATCACCTTTATGACCTAGGGCATTGTGAGTTAGAGTAATCATGGCTAACCTATGGTAGGATCTTGATCACGTGTGTGCATTACTTATTATTTAATTTTTATCTGTCATTTCATGTGCATCATATTCATACATTCATTCATTGCAAACGTGTAGTGACTGAGAATCAGGAGGTAAAGTCTGAGGGTCCATCTGAGGAGATTGCTCAGGAAGTTGTGCAAGGATTTGATATTTGTGGTACTGACCCGAACCCGACACTCTACACAATCCAAGGCAAGCCCCGGTGCATTTGCCCCTCTCGTTGTTGTTTTTTTAAAATATCTAACATTTGAGTTAATTAATTGCATTAGGTTAATAGGAGTTGGGTGACAACCAATTGATGCATTACCATCCTTGAATATCTGTCAATACCTGAGAACCTGATTTATTAAAAGTATTGAAAAATGCTTAGTCATGCTTAATGGTTAGTTTTGCAAAAATGCTATTTTAATTTGTGATGATATAAAGCAAAAGAATCACTTTATGGGACTGGTTATATCCTTGTTGGTTGGCAGTGTTCCTAGCTAGTTCATTGTCACCAATGAGGAAGGGTTTCTCCTGCTCGGTGATCGTGGCTTTGGGTTGGAGTCCCAACAATTGTCACCGACAGAAACGGGATTTGAAAACCGAAGGGACAGGGGTATTTGGGTTAGAGTCCCAATGCACTGTCGCCGTCGGAAAAAGGTTTAGGGACCATTCGTTGTAGGCCTGCTGGATCAAGACTTTGCAACTAGCCACATACTACGGGAAGCCTCTGACTCCGGTGGCTCTACAGCTGGAACCGACAACCACGCACTGGGAGTGGAGAGATGGCGAGAGTAGCGTGTACCCTCGTGGCCGTCGTGCCTGGAGACGAGAGGAGTACTGTGCTCTCGGGTGGCGCAGGACCGGTTCCGGGGTATGAGAAGCCGTGGCAGGCGGGGTTGGCGTATGCAAGCTTAAGTGCTACATACGCAGTGTGGATAGGGATCCCCAGCTGGGTATTAATCGATTCGAATCGTCGTTGCTCCTCGGAAATGGAGACTTGATCCTTCGACCATTCAGCGAATAGTGGTTCGGAACTAGGATTGTCTTTGAATGGATAAAGCTAATGAAAGAATGATGATATAGAGAAAGAACTTGGAGATTTGGTTAATAATGAATAGTATTATTGAAATAAAATATTGAGATAGGACTAGTAATGCTTTTTCGCAAAACTCTTGAACTCCTGCTAAAGCCTTACCTTGACTCCCCTCAGCCTGCATTCCTGAGTCTAATCTTACACTTTTAGTCGGGTAAGTCTTGCGGAGTACCCCTTGTACTCAGGGTTTGTTAACCCCGTTGCAGGAGGGCAGCAGGAGACTGAAGTTTGTCTCGCTCCGTGCTACGTCACCATCGTCTAGGAGAGTGAAGAAGATTAAGGTTAAACCCTTGGGCAGGGTTCATGTAATATTAATCTATCTGTCGTACTGTTGATCCAACCGCTACTGCTACTCTTTTAAATTTATGGTCTGTAATAACTGCACTTAATTTTATTCGAACACTGGTCTGTAATATTAAGTACTATTTACTCTTCTGCAAATTCTACTCTGATGTTTTTTGTTATGAAATATTGTAACTCTGTAATGGCTTCGCAATGGGATCCTGTCGGAGATAACAGGTGCTTATGTAGCCCGGCAGAGCCCGCCTAGGTCATCTGGAACACGGGCCCGGCTGTCAGATGTCATTAGTGACGTTGACAGGTGCCTGTGGGCCACGTGATTTAGGCGGTTCTGTTACACTTTGTGATCATGGATACTGGAGGAGATGAAAAGGCACCCATTATCTTGGGACGACCATTTTTATGCACAACCAAAGCCATCATCTATGCGGAACACGCCAAGATTGTCCTCTCCATCAAAGACAAGAAGGAGAGATTTTCATTCATAAACTGCATCCTCAAGACTCCTGTAGTCCCGAAGCAATTCCATCAACAAGAAGAGCAACAACAACAACCAGCATCCAAGAAGAACAATAGAAGATGGAGGAAGAACAAGCCCCAGCATGTACCTGAAAAAACCGCACAACTAATCAATACTATCAACACAGAAAATGATCATATGCTCCCGAAACCATTCCCAATAAAGAAAGGTGACCCAGGTGTACCAATCATTGAATGCACAATCAGAGACATCACTTTTCCCGACACCATCTGCGACACTGGATCAGGCGTCAACGTAATGTCCAAAAAGGTATATGATGAATTATTTGATGATTTACCGTTATACCCAACATACATTCAGTTGCAGATGGCAGACCAATCACTTAGATTCCCTGAAGGCGTACTCAAAGGACGTAATGGTAAGAATTCAAAATAAATATATACCCACAGATTTTCTAGTTCTTGACATGCAGGAAGACAACGAATCGCCTATTCTTTTGAGAAGACCGTTCCTCTACACCGCCAATGCTATCATCTACATCGGGTCTAGACAGATCCACTTCAACCTACCCACTGGAAAGGTACACTGTCAATTTAGAACATATCTTAACCATGAGCCGATCAGGAAGCAACGCAACAGAAGGAAACGCCAAGACCGCCGTCAGGCTGCCCAACCTCGCTGTGAATGGGAGGAGTTCCCTGGTAAGATTGTGAAGTATGAAGACTACTACAAGGAGCAAGAAGAAGCCATACAAGCACCACGCTGGAGTGAGTGGGAAGGGAAAGCTGAGAGGATGGACCAGATTGATAAGGCAGAGAAAGAAGAAATCCAGGCACAAGTAGAAGAATGGATGAAGAGAGATGAAGAATCAAGAGAAGCATACAAGAAAGAGCTGGAGCTAGAAAAGAGAGAAGCAGAAGAGACAGAAAAGACATGGAAGGAGAAAGAAGAAGCACCTGCTACACCACCGCAAAACGAGGAATTGATTGAGGTAACCCCAAACGATGAATCTGCTGAGTAAGTACTCTCCTCTATCTAAGTCCTGTCGGTAGACTTTAAATTCCGTACCCTAGCCATAAGGTTAGAATGGTAGTTATCTAATTAATTTAGCATTCATTAGTAATTTTGCTTAGCACATTTATTAGTACAATCATTTTTCCATATTAAAAAATAATAAACCAACAAAAATATTTACTGCTTTATTTACTGCATCATAAATATTAAAGCCCCATGTGAATGAACCTATTGTAACCCTGTAGGCATATTTACTGTTTTGGCATAAAAATAAAAATAAAAATAACAATCTATATTTACTTTGTTGCATTATGAGAATCCTAAGCCCCATGGGAATGAATATTCCCTGTGGTGGTATAAAAATTAATATTATATAGCATGCATACATTTTTTGATTGCTACATAAGAAACTTAGAAAAACCCCAAAAAGAGAATCCTATTAAAATCTTGTTAGAATCTATCAATTAAAATCAATTCAAGAATAATCAAAGTGCTCATTGGCTAACCGCTAACCCCTTGATAATTCGAGCCTCGAGTTTTGGTTTTCTTATTGGAGTATAACTATGCAGGAATAATATTATGACTAAGGAGAGAGTCTATTAATGGCACCCACCAGGACTACTACTAGCTCACTCTGAGAAACATTCAAACACCAAGTATTGCAAACATCATGCTTGGGCAGGAGCATCCCCTAGTTATCATGTAATTATACCTATGCGCATGTTGAGTCTACTTTATACAAGCACAAAACACCAAAAATATGTGAACACATGAAGGTTCACCATAGTATCATAGGAAAATCTAAAAATACCAAAAATATGTGGGCACATGAAGGTCCACACCTTTTAGAAAAAAACCCAAAAATACGTGGGCACATGAAGGTCCACTCAGTTAGGAAGCTTCTGCTGGAAATATAAAATCAATCACTTACCATGGAGTGGTATTAAACCTAACCCCTCTCTATGAGATTTAGTATTTTTATTAGCAATTGAGTTTCATAGGACAACACAAGGTCAAGGAGCTAGTCAACCCGACGCCCGTACACTGCCGATACACAGCTCAGAAGGATCACTTAATCTGCAACATCAAAGACCCTGACAAACGTCAAGCTTGGGGGAGGGCACCCTCCATTAAAATCCAGCTAAGTATAAGTTTCCTATCTTATTATCATTATTACTATATTGCTTTTTTGCGTGAGTTAGCTAGTAAGATAAAATTTGAAAACCAAATAAATATCTATCTATATATTAGAGTTTGTTTAGAGTCGGTCTAGGCTAGAGTTAATAAAAAAATGATGAACATTAAAACTTTGTCTTGGAGATGATGAATAGTTGCTCTATCACAATACTTTTCAAATGCCTAGTTGTCAAACTTAAATTCTCCTAAGTTTTAGATATTGCTGTTTTAACTCAAGAATTTACTCTGAACCTGAAACTTGTGGGGGCATATGTTTGAGCTAAGTCTAGGTGATTGATTGATATGATTCATGAAAGTTGAGCTGCTATTTATCTTATTCCTAGCATTACTAAGTTCTGGAGATTTATTTTTTGAAAATTTGAAATTTACATGATGAGCTTTTGTATGACAAAGTATGAAGTCCTACCAAAGCCATATATGATACATCTAGATAGGAAAACTTTTGCACATTCATGCTACTTGCTTTGCATTGGGTTTAGTCAACCTTTGTTGTATACCATATGAGATCCTTGTCATGCTTCTAAAACCAAGATCACGTACACACTTCAGCACATATGCATTATTCCTACTCTGGGAGTAATCGCAACCATTTCCACTTTCATCAATGTTCATCATGAAAATGTTTTCTCCTACACTAGGAGTAAACACCCAAAAGTATACCCCGTAAGACAGCCTAGATATAATTGCTCTAAGTTCTTATTATTATCTCTCTAGTTATTTATATTCAAAGGATACATTTGGCTATGCAAAAATATGAAAAGGGAGTAAAAGATGGACAAGTGTCCTAGCATTAAAACAATGGGTACTAGATGCCCGCCTCCTGATTGATTAAAAAAAAGAGATAGCCCATGTATTCATCCAAGTTACAAAGGAGAGTGAATCATTTTCAAAGAGCAAAAGTAGAATTAGGAATAGCCACTAAATACCACATATACACCTATCCACCATATTCCATACACATGCACATCTTGGTTTGATTGTATGCCTCGATTCTCTGTGGATCCATTGTTTGACTTTACAACATATGAATTGCAAGTATGCGTAAACCTTGTTATTGCCATTCCTATGAGCTCCACTATAATCCTTAGTTATAGGAAGGCATAACATTAATGCCTTAAGTGAGATCCACAAATACCATATATACTGAGAGACTTGAGGGTGTCATACAATTAAAGCTTTGAGTTTTATTTTGAAAACTTGCAAAACTCTGGAATATTGGTACTGTCAAGAATTTGCTATATAGTGCATGACTTGATTGTTCTTTCTTTCAATTACTCAAGACTAAGGCAAGAATTGTAAAGCCCCATAGTTAAAGGTAAAATGGGTAAGTTTAAAAATTAGAGCAGTTTTGTCGAATCCGGAGGAGAATCTATGTTTGAAGCATGTGTACTTGGGAAGTATGAAAGTATTATAGCAACTCCTGATCCAATCACATTAGTAATTAGGCTTAGTTTGTTTGCCAAGGGACTGGCAAACAGGTAAGCTTGGAGGTGTTGTTGACGGTGGATAACGTCAACTCTTATTAGAACTTTAGACACCAAAGGATACATGAATACACACTAGTCTAAGGTTTTAACTAACAGTTTCCACGAGTTTTGCATGTTCTATATTTTCCAGGGGCTATTCCAGAAAAGCATAAAAGAAAGGTTAAAGAGCATAATTACCACGAAACTTAACCGCCAAGGAAACATCATCACGAAGACCCTAGAAGAGTCTAGAACACACCCGAAACGACCGGGGCCCGAACCCCACCAGGTAGGGCCGGCCGGTGCAAGGGTGGGGCCGGCCGGCGCCCCCCTTAGGGTTTCGGCCCACCTTCTGGAGTCTTCATCCTCTACCTTTGTGGAGTCACCTTGGCCCTTGTTTCAAGTCGGTTTGATCCTACGGCGCACGTGCATCCCACCGGGCTATAAATAGAGGGGCAGAACCCCCTAAAAAAACCCATCATTCATTCAAGGCATCAAGTCCTCAAGCCATCAAGAGCCTCCTAGTTCATCAAGACCCTCCTAGTTCATAGTTCTAGCCCAGTTAGATTAGAAGTAGAGGAGTTCTAGTTCTTCGGCGGATCTGGAGCCCCGGCGTCTGTCTAGAGCGCGGAGTTTGGTATAATTCTAGTTTTTTCTCTATTATTGTATTCTTCATTATGATTAGGGAAACATTGTTCTTAATAGTTCATATGTTCTTGATTACAATAGTCTTTGTCTACTTTGATTATATGTCTAATATAGTTGATTTGATCTTATTAAATTCATGTAATTACTCGTATAGCGTTTATTCATGCGGACGATGGATAGATGTTGAACAGTATGTAGACGTGGTGTCTAGGTATTTTGTTTATCTGCGAGTGCACCCTGATGTGCCGGGTCATGTGGTAGATCGCGTAGGTGACAGCTGCGTTGAGTCCTCTGTAGTCCACCCGCCATATGTAGGCCAGCAAGCACGGTCGCGAAGTTGGATGATGACTCTGTTTCTCATCCTTCCTAGATGATGCCCTTTGCATGTGATTATGATATAGGATTAGTCTAACAATGATTGCTAGATGTAATTGCACTAATTAGAGTTATTCATTGATGTAGTCATAGAATTACCTTTGATATTAATTCCTTAGTTTATCCATTGGCTAGCTATTACTATGACTAGAGAGTGCTCTGATGATTATCTTTTATTTATGATGCTTGATCATACTTATCACAATTATCTTTATTTATCTTGTGACCTGTACCTATTATGAGTAGAGTAAATGACATTACACCATCACTATCAATATAATAGATTAAAGTTTATCCTAGTCCTTCCTAGTGGTATAAATATAAATCGACAATCTGGTAGAACGCCTAGGTAAAATGCTACAATGGTATAATTATCTGTCCGCTTGCAGAACTGATCTTATTTTATATTTATATTTATTTCTGCCTAGTCACATAGATTAATATATAAAACCTTTATTTATTCTTAGCATTATTAATTAGGGATGACAACCTAGTTCTTGCATAAGAATGTTGGTAATAGAAAAGTGGCTAGTTTCTAATGACAAGTTAATTAATTACCATTCGTCTTCTAATCTCGCCTCTCGCATTAAAAGTTATATAGTTATACTTGGCGACGTTAGTAGATGTCAACACTTGGGACGATTGCCCAAAACGGAGCCGTGGTCGGCTCTAGGTCTTCTGCTCGGAGTCCAAGCTCCTTGGCGGCTCTAGAGAACAGGATGTTGAGGCCGCTGCCACCATCGATTAGCACCTTGCGGAAGCGTGTCTTGCGTATCACCGGGTCGAGGATCAGTGGGAAGCGACCCAATTATGGGATCTCCCTCCACTGGTCCTCTCTGCTGAGGGTGATGGCCTTGTGCGACCAAGGAGGAAATTTTGGGTTGGCGACGGAGGCGTCATAGTTAGCGATGGAGTTGACGCGTCTAGCGACGAGCTTCTGCTCCCTCTTCGACTCCATGGCTATGCGGCCACCAATGATTGTGGAGACCGTCCGGTGAGCTTCAGTGTAGCCTGGAGGCGGGTCGTTATTATCGTCGTGCTTGTCTTTGTTGGACTCTATGTGAGCCTTCTTCTTTTCCTCCTCTTGAAATGCCCTGGAGAAACCATAGCATTCTCTCATGGTATGCTTGTGGAACTTGTGGACGGGGCATTGACTGTTGAGGAGCTTATCATAAGCCTCTTCATAATTGCGCTTCAGAGCTGGTCGGGTCTTGTAGACCTGGTAATGGCGACTCCTCTCTCCAGCCCTGGAGCCTTTTGGCTCGTCGTAGCGACGTCGATCAGAGCGGTGCTGGTCGTGGTGGTCGCGTTCACCGCGGCAGTAGCCTCGCCGGGCTCCTCGGTCATCGTGGCGCTGATCAGATCGGCGGTTGGCGTCCTCGTGGCGTGACCGGTCGGGGAAGTGGAGGTGGCTATGGATGGAGCGGTGGGCCGCCTCGTTCCCTTCGGCGTACTTGTTGGCGTTGCGCAGCATTTCAGCGATGGTGTTTGGTCTGCTGTGGTATAGTTTCCTCTAGAGCTCCTCATCAGGTCGGAGGCCATGTATGAAAGCGGAGATGGCCTCAGCATCCGTGACGCCTGCAATGTTGTTTCTAGTCTCTAAGAAGTGCCGAATATAATCCCGCAGAGATTCTCTTGACGTCTGCTGGAGCTTCTCAAGATCGAACTTCTTGCCTGGCTGCTTGCAAGTGGTGCTGTAGTTGCTGATGAACTTCTCCATCAGCTGGTCCCAAGTGTCGATGGAGTTCGGCTTCAGACTCAGCAGCCAATTATTGGCGGATGCGTTGAGCATGACGGGCAAGTAATTAGCCATGACGTCAGAGTTCCCTCCAGCAGCTTTGACCGCAATCTCATAGACGGTAAGCCACTTGGTGGGGTCCGTGGTGCCGTCGTAGGTCTCGAAGCCCGTCGACCTTGAAGTTCGGCGGCTAGCGGACCACCTGTAGTTATGTCGTGAACAAAAGTCTAGGGGCGTTCTTGTCGTTGACCGGAGGGCCGTGCGCTTCATCATACTCCTTGCGGCGCTCAGTCTCTGCTGAGTGTCCTGGCTTCCCTCTGATTTTTGATGCACCCCGGAGATTTCTAGTCTTCAGCTTCTCACGGAGTTAGACTGATTCACCTCCTGGTATCCATCTTGGTGATGACATCTCCGACCGCCACGGGAGTGGCCACCATCTTCGTGAATAATCTCGGTGGCCGACGCAGTGGAATGCGACGGAGGTGGTAGTTGGCGTTCTTCGTTGATCTGGACTTGGGCTGCCTGGAGGTAAGCCATAAGGTGCTCTACTTCAGGAGTCGGGGCCAGTCTTTTGGCCTCCGCTATTGCGACGGCGACGTTCACACTTGGGGTCTTGTAGACTTGGTGTTTTCTGACCAGATCAAATTCTGGCTCCAAATTCTGCACGGTGCCCTTTCTTGCCTCATCTTGCTTCTCGCGACGCCGTCTTCGGTCAGCGTTTCTGCCCCCCGGGCTACTCAGGCTTCTTCAGTTTTATTCGGGGGACGAGCGCTGTCGTTGCTGATGGTGAGGACAGGCTCGCCGATGAACCGACCAGTGGGAGGAGGCAGATCAGTGAGATCACTGCCTTCCGCGTCGTCATGGTCGGAGTGGATGTTGTCGGCGACGATGAATTTGGAGCTAGTGCCGACGTGATCGGGGGACGTGTGGTCAAAGGATCTCAGAACCGAAACTGCTCGGGGTCACAGTTCGACGATGCGTCCCTGAGGAGTGATGGTGATGGCCAAAGTCATATCCTGGCGGGACGGAGAAGGTCGTCGCGCCGTTGATGGGCGTTGAAGGCGGTCTGCGGTCGACTCCAAGATCTGGAGACTCTCGGACAGACCTTGGGAGACCCGATCTATGGATCTAATCAGGTCGTCGTTGTCGACGGTCTTCCGAACGTAGCGTGGCAGCTTCCTTGCCGGGACGGAGGTTGCTGGAGGAGTTGGAGTAGATGCGATCTAGGCCGCATCCAGGATCTTTCCTTCACTGTCGGGACCAATGATCCAGGTGATGGATCCCACCGTAAAGATCTGGCCCGGCGTTGGGGGCTCGATGGAGCTTGAAAAAATCACCTTGTTCGCCATGGATCCTGAAGCATACCCCCTACCTTGCGCGCCAACTATCGACGAGATACCGTCGGCGGTCTACCGAGGGGTATACCCAAGGTAATAGATTGATCGGTGAAGGCGCGCCTGAGACGAGCAAGAGTTGCGCAGTAAGCAAGGGACACGAGGTTTATACAGGTTCAGGCCGCCGCGAGGCGTAATACCCTACGTCCTGTATGTTGCTGTATTGTATTGCTAGTAGATGAGATGAGTTGAGGGGATCCCCTGCCCGCGTTATATAGTCTGGGGGCAGGGTTACAAGTCGGTTTTACCATGTATATCAGATTACAATCCTAGCCGAACAAGGAAACTAATCGGCTAGATACTAGGAAAGCTATTTCCTTGACTGCCAAGACTTCTAAGCCGGCGGATGTGCGTGATCTTCTGGAGAACGTGCAGACGACGCGTCCTTGGCTTCCTGGGCCTGGTCGGATGACTCGTTCCATGTATAGCCATGCGGGTACATGGGTTTATACCCCACACTCACCGGTTGCTAAAGAAGACCCTCTATCAGCTAATCAATGGCAAGAAGCCAGATGTCTCCTACTTCTGGGTGTTTGGTTACAAATGCTACATCTACAAGAAGCAGCAACACTTAGGGAAGTTCCAAAGACGTTGCGATATTGGTTTTCTTGTTGGTTACTCATTGAAGTCCAAAGCATATAGAGTATTCAACAATGCCACCGGCCTTGTTGAAGAAACATATGATGTGGAGTTCGGTGAATCTAATGGCTCTCAAGGAGAGCATGAGAATCTTGATGATGTAGGCGATGAACCATTGAGGAAGGCTATGAAGAACATGCCAACCAGAGACATCAAGCCTAAAGATGATGAAGATGATGGTGATGATGTGCAAGTCAACAATCAACCATCTTCATCAAATGTGCCTCAAGATGATGAAGATAAAGATGGGGTGGATCCACATGAAGACACCCACATCACACAAGAAGAAAGTTGAGGCACAAGCACAAGATGTTGATGCTCCACAACCTCCTCCTCAAGTGGTTGATAGAAGAACTACTCCACTCCTACAAGCTCATCCTCAAGATCGCATATTAGGGAGTCCTTCAAGGGGGTAATGACTCACTCATAAAGGCATGCTCAATTCATTGAACATCACTCTTTTGTCTCTTGCATTGAGCCTACAAGCATAGAAGAAGTGTAACACCCCTGGTGTTACTATAACTAAACCTACCATGTCATCATGACTGCATGCAAATCATCTCGCATAAACTCATTATTACTGTGCATCAATAAAATAAATTTTATTTCCACATGTGGTTGTGCATAGGTAATTTAGGGTGACTTAATATGTAAATGTTTGTGTTTGTTTGCAATTATCTAAAACCGATTAGAAACTAAAAAGAAAATTATTTATAAACCCTAAATTTAACCCAAAACCCTAATTCAAAAACTAAATGGAATTAGAGGTTGGGCCTTAAACAAAAGTTGTTAATCTTTAAAAGTTGAGCAACTTCTATTTGGGGCAATTTTAAAGTTATTAAAAAATAATTTCAAATAAAACCTTAATCTATGCTTTAAAGTTAAATTTGAAATTCAACTCCAAGATTTAACAAGAATCTAATGATGGTTCCTTAATAAAAGTTTTAGCCCTTTCAAAATGGAACAACTTTCATTTTTGGAGATTTTGAAGTTATAGAGTGGAATTTCAAATTAAACCCTAATAAGTGTTTTGAAATTCAAAATTGAAATGCCATTTCAAAAATTATTGAGAATCCGACAAAACTCCTTTAATGAAAGTTGTAGGGCTTGTCAATTAGAACAGCTTTTATTTTTGAAGATTTTCAACTTACATAGAAAAATCTTGAGAATTGGAGTGGATTTGAAATGAATTTCAAATTGAGATTTCACCCCCTTTTGAATTATTCAAAAACTATTCAAAATTTTGAACTTCTTCCAAAAACAAAGTTGTTCAGTTTGAAATGGTCTACAACTATTATTTGGGTAATTTTTCGAGTTACCATGCAGAGTAAAAGTAATTGGGCAAAAACAGTGTATGGGGTGGTACTGCTACAATATTGGGGGGGTTCCGACCCTCTGTTCTGTCATGGGCAGGGTCGCGTGTGCGCACGCCGAGCGCCGGCACCGCCTGGGGCCGGCTATCCACCTGTCTACCGACGGGGACGAGCCCGTGGGCGGTCCCGTCCACATCCCGAACTCACCATTGCCCTATATAAGCCACACCGGCCAGCAAGGTTGCTCTCTTCCCTCCATGTCCACCGCCGACGAGCTTTCTGCTCGTGCCAAAAATTAGCCAACGTTCGTGAACCATTTCCCAATTCACCAAGCCACCAAATTTGCCATAGCCTTGCGCATCTTGAAGCCCTTCCTTGTTGCTTGACAATGGCTGGAGGTGACGGAACGCCGCTTTTTTCCCTGTGACCGGTAAGAGCGCTGCCGTGCTCAGTCCAATGAGGGCAGTGCTCTACGGTGAGCTTCACTCGTCACCGTAACTTGTTTCAACATCTATATGGTCCCGTGAAGCTAATGGGTCAAGAAACCTAAACTCTACCGCCAAGGAAACGCCGGAACGGAGTCCCTGCCATCGACGAACGCCACCGCGCGCTCGGTCACCGTCGATGAGGCACTGCCGATCATCCTCCGTCTCAACGCGTGTGCGCAGAAAGACATGGTGAGCATTCTCATCATGTAGGAGGTGTTGGTTCGGTCAGTGGGAGCGGGTAGCGATCGGAACGCCGTCCGCCGTCAAGGCCGAGCGCTTTTGGAGCCGCCATGGGTGGTGTTGCTTGGGAAACAAGTCCTAATCTACTCGAATGGTTAGCTAGATGGTGGGATGTGTAGGGGCGCACCCGGGTACCCTTGGCCTCGCTGGAGAGCCGCCGCCGACGAGCCACCACAGCGGTGCCGCCATGCACGCGCGCGGTGCTCGTCTGGAGAGGGAGAGGGTGAGCATGGAGCTGAGCTGGGCTTGCTGGACCGTGCTCGAGGCCGTCTGGGCCAGCCTAGTCACGCGTGGGCACGTGCTGTGAAAGGGAGAAGGGGGTATGGGCCGCAGTGGGCCGGTTTATTGCTGTGGCCCGAGGGGAGCAAATGAGTTTTTCTATTTTCTGATAAATGAATAATGTGGTGTTTTGTTATTTTTATACCTAATTTTTGATGCACAATTAAATCATGAAAAATTTTATGTAGCCCCTCTGTGATATTCATAACTCAGAAAAATATGAAATTTGAAGTTTGGTTATTTTCGGTATAGAATAAAAATACGTCTTTTAATTACTAAATAAAGTTTCTATGATTTTTATAGGTCAACATATTTATCCAAAAATCATGATATTTAAATTGGCACTATGTTAGACTAAGACCCATTTGTAGAAAAAGTTTGGGCTCCAATGGAAATAGTTTATTAAATTATTATTTAGTGCTCTATTAATCGATTAATAAAGTAAATAGAAACCCTAGTCATTTTTAGGTTTTGTGTGACCTTCGGAGTGATTGTTGCCCCTGGGTCACTAACCTGAGATGATTCTCGACACTTTAATTAGTGATTAGGGTCGTGAGTAAATTGCTAATTTGAAACATTAATAATTTATATTATTCACATATGATATTAGGATTGATGACTTGCTTAGGCAAAGGTGTAGTAGTATGAAAAGGAAATTGACTCGGCTTTCTATGATTGTTAAAGTGGTCAATAAATCAATTATATGACCACCACTTTGTCAAAGCATGCATTGTTATTATTTCGTGTAGTGAACGCGCGGTAATTATTATCTGAAGTGTGTCCCGAGTAAGGTTTTCACTCAGTGGACGTGGATCTTTCTCGGCGGTCGACTTCAGGATTCTATCTACTCCAAGCAACAGGCAAGCCCCGGTGCATTCAGCCCTTTCCTTGTGATTTGCAAAATGTTGATAACATGAGTTAATCTACTGCATTAAGTTTATAGGAGTTGATTGATAACCCAATTGCTGCATTACCAACCTTGACCACTGAAATACCTTGAAACCATTTTAAAATAAAATGTTTGAAAATGCTTAGTCCTGCTAAAATAATTTAGATTTGCACAAAATGCTATTTTTGAGTTGGTGTAATATATTAATGATTAAATTCATGAACAAAAGGTATTGGTAACGTTTTCGTTCGGTGACTGTGCTCCTAATCAGTACACTGTCACCAACGGAAAGGGTTTTGTCCGCTCGGTGGTTGAAGACTTGGGCTAGAGTCCCAAGGCTTTGTCACTGGCGGGCAGGGATTTGAAAACCGTTTGGTTACCTTGTACTTGGGTTAGAGTCCCAATGCATGGTCACGATGGAAAAGAATTAGGGCCGTTTGTTGTCGGCCTGCTGGATCGAGACTTTGCAACTAGCCACGTACTCCAGAAAGCCCTATCTCCGGTCACTCCATTGTTTGAACTGACGACCACGCACTGGGAGTGGAGAGATGGCGAGAGTAGCATGTACCCTCATGGGTTAGAGTCCCGGATTGGAGGTGTACTGTACTCTCGGGTGGCGCAGGACCGGTTCAGGGATGGAAAACCCGTGGTAGACGGGGTTGGCATATGCAAGCTTAAGTGCTATATATGTAGTGTGGATAGGGATCCCTAGCTGGATACTAATCGATTCGAATCGTCGTTGCCCCTCGATTATGGGGACTTGATCCACTGACTTACACCAAAAAGTGGTTTGGAACTAGGATGTTTTGAGAATGACTAAGTAATTGGAATTGAAGGATACATGTGAAATAACTGAGATCTATGGTTCTTGATTAAAACAATATTAAGTTAAAATATTGAAAGTAGGATTCAAGTTTAGTATTGCTTTTTCACAAAATACTTTGACTCTTGCTAAAGTCTTACCTTGACTCCCCTCAGCCTGCATTCCTGAGTCTCAATCCTTTATCTTAGTCGGGTAAGTCTTAAGGAGTACCCCATGTACTCTGGGTTTGTTAACCCCTGTTGCAGGTAAACTTAGTGTGCAGTTCTGCGTGGGACCGTGCCGGTCAGCGGATCGTCCATGATTGAAAAGGTATATGATATAACCCTTGGGCAGGATGTTTAGTTGTATACAGCTACTCCACTACGAAACTCTGGTTTGGGATAATGTAATCTAGCTTTGTAAACCTATATTAATGTAATACTTCCGCACTCTTTACTCTGATTTATCTCATTTGTGTAAACTGTTGTAGTACTATAAGGCTTATAATGAAGATCCTCGGGAAGTTAGGGTTTCCTAGGAGACCCGACAGGCCACCTAGGTCAAGGGAAACTCACGCAGACTGATCAAAATTCCTTAAGGATGATGACAGTGCACGTGAGCCCTTTGATTAAGGTGGTTCTGTCACAAGTGGTATCAGAGCATCTCATTGTAAAGTACTTGCTGTGTTACTTTACAAAACTTCAAAATGTTTTGAATCAAATAAAACCAATGGGGTAGTTTGGTCCGAGTTGCTTCTGAACTTTCCTCATTCATTCTATAGCATCTTTCCTTGATTATTTCTATAGGTCTGCAGTAAAATTTTAGACTTTGTAGTGGACTAGCACTTTAAGTATGCCTTATATTGCAAAACATTCAGTGCATTTCACTCTACTAACTAATTTACCCAGTATGACACGTATATATCAGAGTATTCTAATTTGCGTTGGAACGCTCATGCATCATGACATTACAACTATTAATAATTCCCCCATTATGGAGTATATCTCTACTTTCCTAAGTAAAACTTATTTCAAAATATATTTTGGTTAAAAATATAAAATCCCACCTTTCTTCTAAACAGATGGATCCACAAGACCCTGCTACTAGGATTGATGAGTGTCTGGCTATGTTCAGAACTCTTACAGTGTTGTGGCAATTACTGCAGGAAGTGGGCTACTCAGAAGCACCGAAGTACCGTCGGTCCCGCACTGTCCTTCTTGGTTGGCCGTGGTACGAAGTGTCCCTTCAGATCTCATCTTGTACCACTGTTCCATTTTGGCCAGCTTGGGAAGCGCAGGCTGAAGGTATGAGTCCCTGGGAAGGAGCAAGGCTACAGCTTTAGAAGTCCTAAGAAAGATCTGCTTCAGGTGTCAGAAAGAAGTCAGAGTTTCTACTCTGAGAATGTTTCCGTCAGAGGCACCAGGGAATTGGGATGGTCTTCAACACCAAGCCAAGCAACTGGAAGGAAGTTCTGATAAACAAGATCCCATTTTGGTCACCACTACTCGAGCTACGTTAGCCATCATTAACTTGCATCTGATCCGTGAGCGAGGACGCAAGGAGTGGAAGGAACTTTACTCTGAATGCTATGAAGCACTCAAGAGTACTGAACTAAAGAAGAAGAAAGCCAATAAGAAAGCCCTGAAGTGGCAAGAATCTGCTCAGACCGATAATGTACAAAAGATCAGTCTGGAAGTCCAGATAGAAGCACTCGAAGCACAGCGACAAGCAGACCAGCACCGCATAGAAGAACTGGAGAGTCTGGTGGATAGTCTTCACCTTCAGACAGGACTTCTCATCCAGCAGCGTGAAGAAGCTCATTCTTATGCCATAATGGCAAGAGAAAGTCTTAGAGAGACCGTTGGATATTTGCAGCATCAGGATGCGATGTTTTTGGGGCCTGCACAACACCTATCAGCAACAACTCTAGGGAAACCATCAACAAATCGCAGAGCTACAGCAAGAAGTGCAAATGCTCCATGCCATGAATGATCCAATGCCGAAAATGGGGTTTGCAGAAGCTAACAATCAAGAAGAGTCTGGTTCAGCAGAGAATGCAGATGAAGAATTAGAGGAAGTAGCGAATGACTCAAGATCTGAAGTAATGAGTGGTCAGGTCGATTAGCTTATGAAGATAGCTGGTTTCTTATACCCAGTGTCAGATCAGGTCCAACCTAGTGTTAAGTGTCTCTTGTAATATAACAAACCCTGGGTTAGTAGGAAGCTGGTGTAAGGGTGAAACGACCTCGATTTCCACGAAGGGAAATCCACAGGCTCGAATTGTAATTCAACAGATTGCTTGGCACAATCCATGAAATTACCCATATCTCAGTTGCCACCAGGATCCATACAACGGTAAACAAGTCTTACATAAATATTTATTACATCGCCACACTGGCGGAATCAACAATCAGAGAAGCTTTAGAAGATGCGGAAGCGATTCATCCTTCACGGCCAACTTGAGTGTAGCACGTGACCCTATTCCTCGTCATCATCTCCCTCGAAGTCGTACTCATTCTCGTCACCTGACAGCAAATTTATCAGTACAATTTGTACTGGCCACGGAGCCCACCTATGCAGCATTTGCTTTGTGGAAAGTGGATGCAAGGCTATACAAGCAGACCTATAGGCTGAGGTTTTCCTATGCAGCTGTAATCAATGTTTTAATTAGTCAAGTTTTATCACCAGTTAACACCATCATCCCTTTTCCCATCACCACACCTCACATACCCACACCTCGCTCTCATTCGACAGGCCCAACTCCCTCTCGGGCCTATCTCAGCGGCACACTACCACAACGGGTACACTGCCGGAAAAATGTCATCCAGGGGGAGAAGAGAACACTCGCTACACTAGTAGAAGCTTCACAGGAAAGGTCCATAGCCAACAGGTTGGCATATGTATCGATCGATCAACCATACACTCTGCAGAGGTTTCACTACTCACAAGATTAGCCATCATAGGTGTGACACCCTAGTGTTAGTTACTATTTTCACACTTGCATTTGCATGTCATCAAGCATAGATCATGTCATTGCATGCATTATTATCATTGCATTTGATTTGATTCCCTTTTATTGCTATATGTTTGTTTATATGTCCATATTATGCAAAATGTGTTGACATGCAAATGTGATGCTTGTTTACGGTTCTAAATGCTTTATACATGTTTAGGATAACATTTGGAACAATGTTCATGTTGGTGAAATTCCCAAAATACCCCTCTAGCTCATAGTTGACTAGAGAGCCCTTTAAAAGCTATTCTGTTTGACCAAACAAGAAGGGCATTTTAGAGATTCTGCATGTCAGTGCACCCTTAATCAAAGTTGTGTAGAATTTTATAAGCAACAAACTTTATTTTTGGGTCAACTCATGAAAATGAGTGGAAGAAGGTCAAAAAGTTGAATTAGTGCAGATTTGGAGCTGTTTTGGAAGTTTTCAAATTTTCCTAAGTCTAAACCGGTTTTCAGTTTCGGTGTACCCCTGTTCATTGACTTGTATCTCTCAATCCAGACCGAACTAGAGTAAAGTGTCTTAATATGAAATGATCTACTCGTATAGCTCTTCAATCCATAGTAGTGAAGTTTTCGCTGAAACGCCCTGGATCGCGAGTTATAGATCGATAAAAATCGAGTTTCAGTCGGGTCCGCGGAAACTGAATCGGAGCCGATTCAGTTCGACCCTCGGGCGAATCGCGAGCGAGTCGCGCGACCGCGTCAGGCCTCGGCCGCCAGATGGCGCCGTACGCCGTCGTTGCTGCCGCGCGGTCGGCTTACAAAGGGGAACACGCAACGCTGTCTCCCGCACGCTCGCCCTCACTCTCCCTGCTCTCTCTCCCTCTGTTCGCTCGCTGCTCTCCTCTTTCCCCTCCGCCGTCGCCATTCCGCCGCGACCGCCGCGGTGAAATCCGCCGCCACCGAGCCGTCTCCGACCGCGCCACCCTCGGCGCAGCTGCGGCTTGCTCTGCTCTTCGTTTCCGACCCGTTGCCGACCTCAGCCGACCTAAGGTACAGCTCCAGCGAGCTTCTCGCCGTCCGCCATTGCCGGAGCGCCGCCGAGCTCTCGGGTCGCCGTGACGAGGGCGATGCCGGGGTCGGCTTCCCTCTCTTTTGCTCGTCTAAGAGTCTCCGTTAGCCGTAGATCCTTTCCACACCGTCGGTTAGATCTACCTCGCCGTGGTTTCGCCGGAACCCGAGTTCGCCGTGAAACCGCTCGCCACCGTGCCGCCATGCGAGCGCGGTCAGTGAGTTTCCGTGCGCAATAGTTCGATTAGTCGCGCGCACAGGTCCGCTAGGGTTGCAGGAACACGGAACGAGGCCGAGCCGCGCGAGCAACGGCCGGAATCGGCCGGCGCAAGTTCGCCGGACCACCGCCGTCCGCCATTGCCGCCATCGAGCTCGCTCCGGTGGAGTACGACCCTCGGCAGTTCGTCCATCGGGTTCGCCTCGTTGCCGCGAGTCGGTAGGTAGCCTCGGCGTCGCCGGAGACCTCGCCGTCGGCGAGCTCTCGCCGGTCAGCGCCGGCGGCTCTGTTTCCTCTCTCTGACGCGTGGGGTCGGGTCGACCCCGAGGCCCGCGAGTCAGCCGTTCAGGTGCGCCTCTGGTTCGCTGAGCCGGGTGCACGTAGCAGTTCTATCGGGTTTAGGTTTTTGATTTTATAAAAGGAATTTCCAGAAAATGTGTAAAACCTTCCAAAATTCATATCTGGATCTAGGAATGTCCAATGGGGGTGAACCAAATTTTGTTGTGTTTGTATTTCTGAGCTCTATCAAGGAAAAATATAAAATGTACTTTTTGAATACTTTTTGTGTGCAGTTATAATTAAATTGTTAATTGCTTGTAAACTTGATAAATGCATAAGTAATTACAGGAATGTGCTAAAAATGTGATTCCACTTGCATTCATCTTGTTTAGGGAAGTAGAATCTATGAAAAATATGTTTGCTGGTGTTTCACTGTTATTTATGTGATGTCTAGTATAATGTGCCTTTTATGCTTTAATCTTGCAAAAATCACCATGCTTAATGTGTTAAGGTTATGGACATGAATATTTTTCCTGGGCTATGTTATGTTGGAAAGAAGCTAAGAAAATTAGGAAATCTGTTGTTTGATACTTTTCGCTGTGTTAAGTATTTTCCATTGCTTAAAAGGCTGGTTGCTTGTTATTTTTGTGTAGACTGTTATACTTGTCCAAATGACTTGAAATTTTGTCAGTAGGCTAATCTGGATGTGTAATAGCTACTGTAATTTCTATGGATTTTTCTGGTCACAGTAAGCAGTAGGTCCAGTTATAGGCTAGGGTTTATTTAATTGTTTCTAAGCAAATATCTTTTGGTTGTGGTAGGTTAGTTGATGCATGTTAATTATTAAGTGCAGGTTGTAGACCTCTCACCCGGGACGAGAAATTGTTCTATGCTTTGCTTAAGAAGGGTGAGTATGAGTTGGTTGTCTAGGAAAGAAATAAATGAGTGTGGATTGTTAAACTGATTGCATATCATGGGTTAATTCGTGCATCTCTATCTTGCATTTCATGTGCATTCTCAGTTCTCATATATGCATATCATGCATACAGGATCGCCGGGAGGAGTGACACTGCTGCAATTCGATCCACCGGAGGAGGGAGTTCCGCCGGAGATTGAAGTGCCCGAGGTTTCCGAAGGACAAGAAGAAGAGGTTGAACTTCCGGAGTGCCCGGATCACCAACCCGCAAACTTTGTGAAAGGCAAGCCCCGGAGCATTCCTAAGTCTCCACCTACTCTTTTTACAAATACACTGGTCTTTATTAAATCGTATGATTGTGCACTTAAGTATAGGAGTTGATATGATACCGTTGCTGCATTTATTCCTTGTCCACTTATACTTGATCCTGAAGTTATTACTAGACAAGGGGATGGGTTCGATCCTATGCTTAGCCATGCTTAGACCGGTAGAAGTCGAGGGATTTCCTGTCCTTCGCGAGCATAGGTGGTTACTAATGATGATGGGGTTGGATTCCACATGATGGACTATATGTGCCACCATGCCACAGTGTCTAATGAGAGAATCAAGGCTAGGTAGCGGGGAGCCGCATGACATGGTTGAGGTCATGCCGTCTTCGGTGCTGCTTGCGGCCGACTAGGACTGAGGCCACCAGACATCAGTTGAGATTGAAGGACGTCGTCACATAGCTGGCCAGATAAGTCGTTCTGACCGCGAAGCCGAGTATTTCTTTCTGAGCCGGGAATTGGTGCGACTAGGCAGACATATTCTGGAGGTAGGAAGTATGTGCGGAGACACCATCTTACCAAGGGCAGGTCAGGGACCTGATGCATCCTGGAAGTGGGTTGGTCTCTGAGAATATGGTCCCCGCCAAGCCCGCGACATATTGTGACTCAGAAAGATTTAACGGTGGCCCAAGAAGCCAGTGGCTCGGCTGACAGGGTTTGTGATTGGCATGTTTGCCAGCTGGTACAATCGATTCGAATCGCCATCTCTCCTGGTTAGTGAGAAACTGAACTGATCTTCTGGTGAGGTAGAGGCTAATAACTTGAACATAATGATTATGGTGAGATGAGGTTGATATCTGTGGATATCGGAAATCATATGGTTTTATTGATTGCTACAATATTCAGTGAATGCTTAGTATAGTGGCTAATCCTAGTAAATAGTTTAACTGAAATCGAAGCTTATCACAATTAAAATGATTAAGTTGAGGTTCTACTGTAAGTAATGCTTTGATGCAAAAATGATGCTACCCTCTGAGCTCCACCAAATAAGCCTTGCATATCCTTGAGAGTCTTTTTATTTACTCCCTGTCGGGTAAGTCTAGCTGAGTACAATTGAGTACTCAGGGTTTTATTCCCATTGTTGCAGATGGTGTAGTTTTCTACGCGTATTGCAGGAACTGCTTCACCCCTGCGGGCGAAGAAGACTAGACCCGAGGGCGGGGTCATTATCTATCTTTAGTTGTTGTAAGAATGCTGCGACGGGGTCATGTGATGGTACTCGTATTCGAACTCTGTGGTGTAAAACTATATTGACTTCCGCTACTACCCTATTTGTGTAAAAGACTATGTTGTACTCTGATGTTTAAATTCGGTTGCGAACTTATGTGTCATGTGATCGGGTATTGCTGAATGAATGATCCTTGGGGTATGAAATGTTTGAAATCCTTCGAGATTTCCGGACTACCGGGTTTATATTGGCTCAAGTGCGACTGGATTGCGGCGAAAATGCGATCGTTGTACTTGTGCTCGTATAAATTGGTCGGTTCTGTGACAGCTGGTACCAGAGCATAATTCAGCATATACCGTCACTTGACTATTTAAAAACTAAAAGAGTTTTGAGTTTTACAAACTAATTGCCAGCTGATAGTGTGTATAGGTGATTTAAACCAAGTGTTTGCAAAACTTATGAGTACCAATGACCAAGTCCTATAGCCCTATGTATATGTGGTAATTAGGTGGCTTATGTAAGTACTGACTTGGGGGAAATTGCATCATATTTCTATTTGTGGTTCATTTGGTTTTATCGTGCGGATAATCATGAACTGTCGGTTTCTTATTGCTTCTTAAGGGTCAATGTACCACGTCGCCTACGGTAAGGTGAGATGTGAGTGTAAGATCGAACAACCATCGATCGATGGTGAGTGTATGATTACTGAAGTGAGTACATGTTATCCATATGTGTACTTATGGAAGTAAGGTGGAGTAATTAATTTTTGGGGTCGCAAATGTTCATGGGAACATTTCCGGCAAAAAGTGCTTCTTGTTGCCCTGCATACATTGGGATTGAGCTGAAATGAATCTTCTGCAGGTACACTAACCACGCAAAACGTATAGCACGGTTAGTTACGTATATGAGAGCACGTGGTATGCCACCGACTATAACGTTAGTTAAAATATATTATGTGTGAGGTCGTTGGCACGTGCATGCATCATGATCATGAAATTAATTTAAGCTATCTGTACTATTTCCTTCCCTATGGTAAAATTTGTGCTGTCCTATCTTATTCTAAATGCTGAAAGATGTTGTAATGTACCAGATGGCAGCTGAAGGTGAGCCGCAGAGTGGTCAGTTTCTGGAGCAGTTTGGCACACCCACTGTGCTATGGAGGTTGTTGCAGTCGGTGGGATATGCAGAGCCACCACTGTATTTCTGGAAGCCAGCGCAAACCATGGTGCAGCCTTGGTTTGATGTTTGGGTGACTATCCCTGTGCTTGAAAGGGGTTGGCCGTTTCCAGGAATAAAGGTGGAAGTTGACATGAGGACGCCATGGGATGGTGCGCAGCTTGCAGCTTTTGAGGTGTTGACGGATATTTGCAGCCGGTTCAACAAGAGAGCTGATTTGGGGCCAGCAAATGTTTTTCCCAGGGTGGATGCTTCTCAGGGTGAGTGGGCTCAGTCTAGCCAAGCTTCTTTAGAGCGAGGCAGGGACGAGCGTGCTCATAGCACGGGTGCTTCTATGAGTGCTATGTTTGCTGTCCTGAGGATGCATTATTCCACTAGGGATGGTTGGATGAAGTGCATTGAAGCCCTGCATGATGCTGTGGAGAAGAAGTTAGAAGCTGAAGAGTGGGCACGTATGGCTCGTCGTAGCTCAGATGACTTGGTGGTAGCTCTCACTGCCTGTCGCAATGAGTTGTTACGATGCACTGGCGCCTTGTTGGCAGCTGATCGCCGTGTCGAGGTGCTTGAGAGGGAGAATGCAGATCTTCGCCGCCAGCTTGACAATCGCAATATGAGTTTGACACGTCAGCGCACTGAGTTTCTGCAAGAGTTGCGTGCTAGTCAGCAGCAAGTTTGGGAGTTGCAGCAGGATGTTCATCGTCTGAACAACCGTGCTGATCCGTTTCATCCTCCGGGTGCAGCGGAGTTTGCTCCTGAGATCTTCATTGCAGCTGATGATGGTGAAGCAAGTGAGGAAGAAGAGGAAGAAGACCCCGAGGAGATCGTGCCTATTGACGAGAGTGATGACCATGGTGGGAACGTGTCCGGCGTGGACAGTGACCACGATGACTAGGCTTTTTCTAGTGATCTTGCCATGATCGGCACCCTTTTGTATTGGGAAAACCTTTAATGTCATGTAATGGGTAGAACCTGAATTGTAATGAGAGAACCCTGTGTGTTCAGGGCTGGAACCATCAAACTTTTAATTAAGTAATGGTAACTTATGCAGCTTGAAAACCCTTTTTGGTTGTGCCTTGTTATTGTGCGGTTGTGTGATGATTATTGAATTATTGTGCCGTTTGTTGGTTATCAAAAATGATCATTGATATCTTTTGGGCATAATCTTTCGGTTATCTTTGACATAACTGACACTTAACAATGGTTGTTGCGTGTTGCTACAGATGGCACCTCATACCCGTCGTCATGGGTCAACCAGTGGTGGTGGGAACGAACATGAAGATGAGGAGTTGCCGCCTCCTCCACCGCGTACCCAGGAACAAATGCTTGCTCAGTTCTTGGACACCCAGCAAGCGATTTTGCAGCAGATGGTTGCTAGTAACAACCACAATCGCGATCGAGGTGGACGCCGCGGAAACGATGAGGACCAATACAGTAACTATAAGGACTTCATGGACACTAAGCCTCCGGTATTCAAGCAGGCCGTAGAGCCGCTGGAAGCTGATGAGTGGTTAAACACTATTGAACAGTCATTCTCTGTGCTGCGATTGACTGAAACCATGAAGGCTAGCTTTGCTGCTATGTTACTGCAAGGCCAAGCTGGAATATGGTGGGCCAATCGTAAGACCGCCTACCCCGTGGTCGCTGATATCACCTGGGAGCAGTTCACCAGGGATTTCAGGGGGCATTTCATTCCAGCAGGCTTGATCAAGATGAAGGTCAATGAATTCATGCAGCTTACTCAGGGTACCAAGACCCTCACTCAGTATCATCATGCCTTTAACAATCTGTCGAGGTATGCCCCGTGGATGGTAGATACAGATGAAAAGAAGATTGAAACCTTCAAGAGAGGTCTTAGTACCAAGCTTATGAAGACTCTGGCGAACAACGCTCGTACAACTTTTAACGAGTTCATCAGTGAAGCTTATATCCAAGAGAAACAGAACAACTTGCACACTGCTTCCAAGGGAGGCAAGAGGCCATTTGAAGGAAGCTCTTCTCAGTCAAGGACTCCAACAGCTAGTCGTGCGGTGGCAAATCGCCCTGCTTACCGTCCGGCTGTTCCTGGAGCAAAATTCAGACCCCCTCCAAAGAAGCAGCCAGCGCCTCAGCGCTACAAGAAAGGTTTCACAGTGCCTTTGAACAAGAACAATGCTCCTCCCAGCAACGCCGTTCCAGTGAGGACCAACCAAGGTCTGGGGCCATGCTTTAACTGTGGCCAACAGGGACATCTTGCTCGTTATTGTCCTCATCCCAGGCAGGGTCGTGTCCATCACACTACTGCGGAGGAACTTCCGGAAGGTGAACCAGTCACCGCGGGTATGTTTTCTGTGAATCAGCATCCTGCTATTGTTTTGTTTGACTCTGGATCGTCGCATTCTTTCGTGAGTCAAGCATTTGCACAAAAGCATGCATTACCAATTGTTGAGTTGAGCCATAGTTTCCGGATAACTTCAGCTGGGGCTGAAATTTGTACGCGTCATGGTGTCGGGGATGTGACCATCGAGATTGGTAATCGGGTTTTCATCAGTAGTCTTATTGTGCTACCAGGGTTGAGTCTGGATGTTATTTTGGGAGTTAGTTGGATGGACAAGCGGGGTGCGGTGTTGGACGTCCCTAACCGGATGTTGACACTGAGGGAACCCCAAGGTGAAGGCACTTTTCAGGTTCATCTGCCCCGTAGGGGAGATCTTTTTAGTCTCTCTTTCTCAGTTGAGGCCGTGACACTTCAGAGCATCCCTGTAGTGTGTGAGTTTCCTGATGTCTTTCCTGATGATCTACCTGGACTTCCTCCTGATCGAGATGTGGAGTTTGCAATAGAACTTATTCCCGGTACGGCCCCTATTTCTCGAAGGCCATATAGAATGCCTCCTCATGAATTAGCTGAACTCAAGAAACAACTCCAGGAGTTATTGGACAAAGGGTTCATTCGCCCTAGTTCTTCTCCGTGGGGCTGTCCTGCAATCTTTGTTAAGAAGAAGGATGAAACTTTACGTATGTGTGTGGACTATAGGCCACTAAATGCTGTGACAATTAAGAACAAGTATCCTCTACCTCGTATTGATATCTTGTTTGATCAATTGTCCAAGGCCAAGGTTTTCTCCAAAATTGATCTGAGATCTGGGTATCACCAAATTAAGATCAGACCACAAGATATTCCCAAGACGGCTTTCTCCACTCGGTATGGCTTGTATGAGTATTTGGTTATGTCTTTTGGATTAACCAATGCTCCTGCACATTTCATGTATCTAATGAATTCGGTATTCATGCCTGAGTTGGATAAGTTCGTGGTAGTCTTTATTGACGATATTCTGGTGTACTCTGAGAGCATGGAGGATCATGCTGAACACTTGAGGATAGTCTTGACTAGACTCAGGGAGCATAAGCTGTATGCTAAGTTCAGCAAGTGTGAGTTTTGGTTGACTAAGGTACCTTTTCTGGGCCATATCTTATCTGCTGAAGGTATTTCTGTAGATCCGTCAAAAGTTCAGCAGGTGTTGGATTGGCAGTCACCAACAAATGTGTCTGAGGTTCGTAGCTTTCTGGGATTAGCTGGGTATTATCGCCGCTTTATTCAGGACTTCTCTAAAATAGCTAAACCTATGACCAAGCTATTGCACAAAGATACCAAGTTTGTGTGGAGTGGGGAGTGTGAAACAGCTTTTCGCACCTTGCAAACGTTGTTGACCACTGCTCCAGTTCTTGCACAACCTGATATTGAAAGGCCTTTTGATGTGTACTGCGATGCTTGTGGCACTGGGTTAGGATGTGTTCTCATGCAAGAAGGCCGAGTCATTGCTTATGCCTCGCGTCAACTGAGAAAACATGAGCAAAACTATCCTACTCATGATTTGGAACTTGCCGCTGTAGTTCATGCATTGAAGATTTGGCGCCACTATTTGATGGGTCACAAATGTCATATCTATTCCGATCACAAGAGTCTCAAGTACATTTTCACTCAGCCTGAGTTGAACATGAGGCAAAGAAGGTGGTTGGAGTTGATCAAAGACTATGATCTAGAAGTACACTATCATCCGGGCAAGGCCAATGTCGTAGCCGATGCCTTGAGCCGAAAGTCTCATTGCAATGTATTGCAGCCTTTGCTAGCAGATGGGTTCAATCTTGTGCATCCAGTGGTGTTGAATAATATTACTCTCAGTTGTACTTTGGAAAGCAAGATTATTGAAGGTCAGAAAACAGATCCCGGCATATATCATATCAAGAGGAAGATGAAAGAACAAGAAATGCTTCATTTCCGAGTAGATGAAAAAGGTATATTGTGGTTCAAGGATCGATTGGTAGTACCGAAAGACCGTGAGTTGAGGAATCAGATTATGGATGAGGCTCATTTGTCCAAGTTGTCTATCCATCCTGGTAGTAGTAAGATGTATCAAGACTTGAAACCTAGGTTCTGGTGGACCAAAATGAAGAAGGAAATTGCAGCCTATGTGGCCAAGTGTGATACCTGTTGTCGCGTGAAGGCTATTCATCTTAAGCCAGCAGGCCTATTGCAACCCTTACCAGTTCCAGGTTGGAAATGGGATGAGATAACCATGGATTTCATATCTGGGTTACCTCTAACGCAAAAAGGCCACGATTCTATTTGGGTGATCGTAGATCGATTGACTAAGATTGCACATTTCTTACCAGTTCGAACTACAGATCGTCCTCATCAGTTGGCACAGCTCTACTTTGCTCAGATACTTCGGTTACATGGTGTGCCGAGGACGATAGTTTCCGACAGAGGCCCGCAATTTATTGCACGCTTCTGGGAGCATCTACACAAGTGTTTGGGAACCAATTTGGTTCGCAGCTCAGCTTATCATCCTCAAACTTCTGGTCAGACTGAAAGGGTAAATCAAATTCTTGAAGATATGTTGAGGGCTTGTGTTCTATCGTCTAAAGGTTCGTGGGAAGAATGGTTGCCTTTGGCCGAGTTCTCATACAACAATAGCTATCAAGAGAGTATTCAAATGGCTCCTTTTGAAGCTTTGTATGGGCGCAAATGTAGAACTCCTCTCAATTGGGTTGAATCAGGCGAAAGGAGATATTACGGGATTGACTTTGTGAAAGAGGCCGAAGAGAGAGTGCATACCATTCAAACACATCTCAAAGCCGCTCAGACTCGTCAAAAGAGCTATGCGGACAAGCGAAGAAGGCCATTGGAATTTGAAGTGGGTGACTATGTATACTTGAAAGTGTCACCTATGAAAGGCGTGCAACGCTTCGGAGTGAAACGAAAGTTAGCTCCAAGGTTTGTAGGTCCTTTTCAAATTCTGGAAAGAAGTGGGAAGGTAGCATACAAGTTACGGTTGCCACCACACATGTCCACTATCTTCAATGTGTTTCATATATCTCAACTCAAGAAATGTTTACGAGTACCGGAAGAGCAAGTAGATTTTGGTGATATCAAGTTGAAATCAGATTTGACCTATGAAGAAAAGCCTATTGAAGTAATAGATTACAAAGAAAGAATCACCCGTAGCCGAGTGATCAAGTTCTATAAGGTGGTGTGGAACAACCAAAGTTATTGGGATGCGACTTGGGAGCGAGAAGATTACCTCAAGGAAGTCTATCCGTCTTTCTTTAAACAATGGTAATTAACTCTAATCTCGGGGACGAGATTCTTTTAAGGGGGGAGGGCTGTAACACCCTAGTGTTAGTTACTATTTTCACACTTGCATTTGCATGTCATCAAGCATAGATCATGTCATTGCATGCATTATTATCATTGCATTTGATTTGATTCCCTTTTATTGCTATATGTTTGTTTATATGTCCATATTATGCAAAATGTGTTGACATGCAAATGTGATGCTTGTTTACGGTTCTAAATGCTTTATACATGTTTAGGATAACATTTGGAACAATGTTCATGTTGGTGAAATTCCCAAAATACCCCTCTAGCTCATAGTTGACTAGAGAGCCCTTTAAAAGCTATTCTGTTTGACCAAACAAGAAGGGCATTTTAGAGATTCTGCATGTCAGTGCACCCTTAATCAAAGTTGTGTAGAATTTTATAAGCAACAAACTTTATTTTTGGGTCAACTCATGAAAATGAGTGGAAGAAGGTCAAAAAGTTGAATTAGTGCAGATTTGGAGCTGTTTTGGAAGTTTTCAAATTTTCCTAAGTCTAAACCGGTTTTCAGTTTCGGTGTACCCCTGTTCATTGACTTGTATCTCTCAATCCAGACCGAACTAGAGTAAAGTGTCTTAATATGAAATGATCTACTCGTATAGCTCTTCAATCCATAGTAGTGAAGTTTTCGCTGAAACGCCCTGGATCGCGAGTTATAGATCGATAAAAATCGAGTTTCAGTCGGGTCCGCGGAAACTGAATCGGAGCCGATTCAGTTCGACCCTCGGGCGAATCGCGAGCGAGTCGCGCGACCGCGTCAGGCCTCGGCCGCCAGATGGCGCCGTACGCCGTCGTTGCTGCCGCGCGGTCGGCTTACAAAGGGGAACACGCAACGCTGTCTCCCGCACGCTCGCCCTCACTCTCCCTGCTCTCTCGCCCTCTGTTCGCTCGCTGCTCTCCTCTTTCCCCTCCGCCGTCGCCATTCCGCCGCGACCGCCGCGGTGAAATCCGCCGCCACCGAGCCGTCTCCGACCGCGCCACCCTCGGCGCAGCTGCGGCTTGCTCTGCTCTTCGTTTCCGACCCGTTGCCGACCTCAGCCGACCTAAGGTACAGCTCCAGCGAGCTTCTCGCCGTCCGCCATTGCCGGAGCGCCGCCGAGCTCTCGGGTCGCCGTGACGAGGGCGATGCCGGGGTCGGCTTCCCTCTCTTTTGCTCGTCTAAGAGTCTCCGTTAGCCGTAGATCCTTTCCACACCGTCGGTTAGATCTACCTCGCCGTGGTTTCGCCGGAACCCGAGTTCGCCGTGAAACCGCTCGCCACCGTGCCGCCATGCGAGCGCGGTCAGTGAGTTTCCGTGCGCAATAGTTCGATTAGTCGCGCGCACAGGTCCGCTAGGGTTGCAGGAACACGGAACGAGGCCGAGCCGCGCGAGCAACGGCCGGAATCGGCCGGCGCAAGTTCGCCGGACCACCGCCGTCCGCCATTGCCGCCATCGAGCTCGCTCCGGTGGAGTACGACCCTCGGCAGTTCGTCCATCGGGTTCGCCTCGTTGCCGCGAGTCGGTAGGTAGCCTCGGCGTCGCCGGAGACCTCGCCGTCGGCGAGCTCTCGCCGGTCAGCGCCGGCGGCTCTGTTTCCTCTCTCTGACGCGTGGGGTCGGGTCGACCCCGAGGCCCGCGAGTCAGCCGTTCAGGTGCGCCTCTGGTTCGCTGAGCCGGGTGCACGTAGCAGTTCTATCGGGTTTAGGTTTTTGATTTTATAAAAGGAATTTCCAGAAAATGTGTAAAACCTTCCAAAATTCATATCTGGAGCTAGGAATGTCCAATGGGGGTGAACCAAATTTTGTTGTGTTTGTATTTCTGAGCTCTATCAAGGAAAAATATAAAATGTACTTTTTGAATACTTTTTGTGTGCAGTTATAATTAAATTGTTAATTGCTTGTAAACTTGATAAATGCATAAGTAATTACAGGAATGTGCTAAAAATGTGATTCCACTTGCATTCATCTTGTTTAGGGAAGTAGAATCTATGAAAAATATGTTTGCTGGTGTTTCACTGTTATTTATGTGATGTCTAGTATAATGTGCCTTTTATGCTTTAATCTTGCAAAAATCACCATGCTTAATGTGTTAAGGTTATGGACATGAATATTTTTCCTGGGCTATGTTATGTTGGAAAGAAGCTAAGAAAATTAGGAAATCTGTTGTTTGATACTTTTCGCTGTGTTAAGTATTTTCCATTGCTTAAAAGGCTGGTTGCTTGTTATTTTTGTGTAGACTGTTATACTTGTCCAAATGACTTGAAATTTTGTCAGTAGGCTAATCTGGATGTGTAATAGCTACTGTAATTTCTATGGATTTTTCTGGTCACAGTAAGCAGTAGGTCCAGTTATAGGCTAGGGTTTATTTAATTGTTTCTAAGCAAATATCTTTTGGTTGTGGTAGGTTAGTTGATGCATGTTAATTATTAAGTGCAGGTTGTAGACCTCTCACCCGGGACGAGAAATTGTTCTATGCTTTGCTTAAGAAGGGTGAGTATGAGTTGGTTGTCTAGGAAAGAAATAAATGAGTGTGGATTGTTAAACTGATTGCATATCATGGGTTAATTCGTGCATCTCTATCTTGCATTTCATGTGCATTCTCAGTTCTCATATATGCATATCATGCATACAGGATCGCCGGGAGGAGTGACACTGCTGCAATTCGATCCACCGGAGGAGGGAGTTCCGCCGGAGATTGAAGTGCCCGAGGTTTCCGAAGGACAAGAAGAAGAGGTTGAACTTCCGGAGTGCCCGGATCACCAACCCGCAAACTTTGTGAAAGGCAAGCCCCGGAGCATTCCTAAGTCTCCACCTACTCTTTTTACAAATACACTGGTCTTTATTAAATCGTATGATTGTGCACTTAAGTATAGGAGTTGATATGATACCGTTGCTGCATTTATTCCTTGTCCACTTATACTTGATCCTGAAGTTATTACTAGACAAGGGGATGGGTTCGATCCTATGCTTAGCCATGCTTAGACCGGTAGAAGTCGAGGGATTTCCTGTCCTTCGCGAGCATAGGTGGTTACTAATGATGATGGGGTTGGATTCCACATGATGGACTATATGTGCCACCATGCCACAGTGTCTAATGAGAGAATCAAGGCTAGGTAGCGGGGAGCCGCATGACATGGTTGAGGTCATGCCGTCTTCGGTGCTGCTTGCGGCCGACTAGGACTGAGGCCACCAGACATCAGTTGAGATTGAAGGACGTCGTCACATAGCTGGCCAGATAAGTCGTTCTGACCGCGAAGCCGAGTATTTCTTTCTGAGCCGGGAATTGGTGCGACTAGGCAGACATATTCTGGAGGTAGGAAGTATGTGCGGAGACACCATCTTACCAAGGGCAGGTCAGGGACCTGATGCATCCTGGAAGTGGGTTGGTCTCTGAGAATATGGTCCCCGCCAAGCCCGCGACATATTGTGACTCAGAAAGATTTAACGGTGGCCCAAGAAGCCAGTGGCTCGGCTGACAGGGTTTGTGATTGGCATGTTTGCCAGCTGGTACAATCGATTCGAATCGCCATCTCTCCTGGTTAGTGAGAAACTGAACTGATCTTCTGGTGAGGTAGAGGCTAATAACTTGAACATAATGATTATGGTGAGATGAGGTTGATATCTGTGGATATCGGAAATCATATGGTTTTATTGATTGCTACAATATTCAGTGAATGCTTAGTATAGTGGCTAATCCTAGTAAATAGTTTAACTGAAATCGAAGCTTATCACAATTAAAATGATTAAGTTGAGGTTCTACTGTAAGTAATGCTTTGATGCAAAAATGATGCTACCCTCTGAGCTCCACCAAATAAGCCTTGCATATCCTTGAGAGTCTTTTTATTTACTCCCTGTCGGGTAAGTCTAGCTGAGTACAATTGAGTACTCAGGGTTTTATTCCCATTGTTGCAGATGGTGTAGTTTTCTACGCGTATTGCAGGAACTGCTTCACCCCTGCGGGCGAAGAAGACTAGACCCGAGGGCGGGGTCATTATCTATCTTTAGTTGTTGTAAGAATGCTGCGACGGGGTCATGTGATGGTACTCGTATTCGAACTCTGTGGTGTAAAACTATATTGACTTCCGCTACTACCCTATTTGTGTAAAAGACTATGTTGTACTCTGATGTTTAAATTCGGTTGCGAACTTATGTGTCATGTGATCGGGTATTGCTGAATGAATGATCCTTGGGGTATGAAATGTTTGAAATCCTTCGAGATTTCCGGACTACCGGGTTTATATTGGCTCAAGTGCGACTGGATTGCGGCGAAAATGCGATCGTTGTACTTGTGCTCGTATAAATTGGTCGGTTCTGTGACAATAGGTGTTGCGCAAACACCTAGGCAGAATTCCGGGTGCTTGCTTGCCTAGGTCGATGCCACCCTACCACTCAGCCCTGGGATATTCCGGATCCTACACCGTTATGCTGAGACTGGGAGACACAGTACCGGGCCCATCCAGTGGTACTGTGCATCTAGGACGGAACGGGAACCCATCGACCGTCTCCGCCCACCCTTATCACCTTTCAACCTAGCAGTAGTGGCACCGTCCTACCAAGTAGTCCAGCCGTCTCCCGCCCATCAGAAGCGAGTGAGTAGAAAAGGATTCCCATGAACCTGAAACTAGTCCATCCTAGGTTTGACCAAGCAGGCATCTTCCACTTAGGGGATACTCTCCCCGTGCCATCACAGCACCTCCGTCCACGGGCTTCAAACCACCAAGGCTATCCCACCCGGAACCTCCTCAACAACTTTACCCGCCACAGGTATCTCGCTTGGGGATGCCCAGGTTGCACCCCCGGCACGACTTGCCCCATGGGCTCGTCTCACATCCCACTTGGTCGACATCAACCCTTACCACGCACCCAGGACGCACGCAGCACTCTCTCCCAGTGGTTATAATCAGTTATACACCGTCCCAATTCCACCACATAGCATATAGCAAGTAGAAAGTAGTGGAAGAGTAACAGTAAATTAAGCAGCAGCTAACCTAACAGCGGACAGCAGGGTAAAGTCTTATCAAGGTAGGGAATTCAAATATACTACCATGCAACCAATCCATACATAATCATAAAGCAATAGCAACAATGTCATTTGCAATGCGTAATAGGATCTAAGGATTTGGTGGGACGTGGCACCTTCGTAGTCGTCTCCTAGCTCTTGGAAGTACTCGTGGTCGTCTTCCTTAGTCAGATCCTCCTCCGGCTCTGAAATCGAACACGAAATAGTCGCGTCAGCGACTCCTATAGAGTATTTCAAAAAAATCCAATAAAACAAAGAGCCAAATGCACACAAACATAGTCTTAGATTGTAGATCTTATTTTCCTGAGAATTTTGATATATGGTGCGCAATTTTTGGTCATCGTATGAATAAGTTATGAATTTCCGAAGATTATCCTATTTTCTGAAAATGGGAAAACTGGTTGGTTAATCAGGGACAGCTCGGGATGTGGCGCGCGGGTCCAGTAGTGCGGCATGTGGCGCCTCAACAGAACACAGACCCGATGGTCGTCCAGGTGTTCGATGCTGGTTTCCAGAGAGTTGCCGGAGTTGGCGTAGCTCGGCGTGGCTCGGCGGTGGTCGGTGGTAGCTCGGCTGTGGTTGGGGGTATCTCGGCGGAGCTCGGCGGTGGTCGGGGGTAGCTCGGCTGTGGTTGGGGGTATCTCGGCGGAGCTCGGTGTAGCTCGGTTTAGCTCGGCGGGGCTCGGGCGAATCGGAGATTCGGGGTGCCGAGGGTGCCGCTCTCCCGAGCTCTTCCGGGGAGGCTCGGGCGAATCGGAGATTTGGTGCGCCCGAGGGTGCCGTTCTCCCGAGGTCTCCCGCGGAGGCTCGGGCGAATCGGAAATTTGGGTGCCCGAGGGTGCCGTTCTCCCGAGGTCTCCTGCGGAGGCTCGGGCGAATCGGACATTTGGGTGCCGAGGGTGCCGTTCTCCCGAGGTCTCCTGCGGAGGCTCGGGCGAATCGGACATTTGGTGCGCCCGAGGGTGCCGTTCTCCCGAGGTCTCCTGCGGAGGCTCGGGCGAATCGGACATTTGGGCGCCCGAGGGGGCTGCTCTCCCGAGCTCTCCTGGGGAGGCTCGGGCGAATCGGAGATTTGGGCGCCGAAGGGGCTGCTCTCCCGAGCTCTCCTGGGGAGGCTCGGGCGAATCGGAAATTTGGGCGCCGAAGGGGCTGCTCTCCCGAGCTCTCCTGGGGAGGCTCGGGCGAATCGGAGATTCGGTGCTAGCAGGGTTCCAGGGCGTCTGTTCAAGGCGGCGGTGTCTCTCCGGTGCGGCGGACGATGACAGGGCGGCGATGGCCATATTTCGGCAACACAGGGCTCGGCTATCTAGCGGCGGTGCCGAGGCAGACTTGGCGAACCTCGGCGGCCTTTCTTCGCAGCGCGAGGCGTCCGGGGGTACTCGGAACGGATTTAGGCGAGGCGGAACCTGTCGGCGGCGATGTCGTCGCGACGGTGAGGTTCCGGCGGGGCTAAGGAGGTCTTCTAGGAGATGTATACGCGTCCAGGGTCTATGGCGATGGTATACCAACTACCAATTTTGGCTACCGAGCTTTCCAAGGTGCTCGGTTGTGGCGGCGGCGTGTCGCCGACGACGGCGGAAAGCGGCATCGCGGCTACGACCAAGTATTGGTTCAATCGAATGCGGTCTTGTCAAATTGGTGAGGCCAGAGAGGCATACAACACTCTGGTGGCGAACTTAGCCATGGCATGACCTTCTTTTGGCTACGGCTCGCGGCGGCGCTCCGGTAAGGTCGCGGCGCACGCGGCCAAGGCGATTCAGGCTTCCTCTAGCGCTTAGATCCGCGTAGCTAGCTCAAGGGGGTCGTGGCGGTGCTCCACGACGTTCTAACCTGTACGGGTGCTAGTCGGATTGCTCGGAACGGGTGATTCGGCGTCGGAACGCGTCGGTGGTGAGCGCGCTCCGCCGAGAACGCGTCGTGCTGCGTTCTCGGTCTAGCAAGCTTGTAATCCGGGGGTTTTGGCTGGTCGAGTGAGTGCATGGTGCAGGTGATCTTCCCGAGCCGGTATAGGCTCGTGCCTGCGCGTCCCGAGGGTGGAACGCCATGGCAAAAAGCAGGGCAAGGTTCGGACATGGCGTGCGATGGCTCACCGTGGTGTCGGTGAAGCTAGGATGGCGGTGCAGTGGCGAGTCGGAGCCGTGCAGAGCGATCGCAGTGCCGTGCCGCTCCTCGTCCGCAGCTCGGCTTCTCCTCCGTGTCCGGCTCCGGCGTGCTCCGCGGCGGCGGCGCTCCGGCAGCTTCTCCTCCCCTGCTCCGCCCTTCTCCTACGCTCTCTCTCTCGGCTTGGTGCGGTGTGCCGATCTGTGCTGCGGTGGCGGCGAGGGGAAATGAGGGTAGGGCTTCGGGGTGCTCCAATTTATAGGCGAGCTTGGCCAGCTCCAATGGCGAACGGTCTCGATTGCGCTCGGCCGATCGAAGGGCCGTGGCTCGAGTGGATCTAGGGCTCCGGATGGCGCGGGTTCGCTTGGCGGCCAAGAAAGGAGGGGACAGGAGGGGAACAGCGGGGTCCAGGGCTCTGCCATGCTGTCGGCTGTGGGACCGGGGTCACGCCATTCGCGCGACACCCCCGGCTGGCGCGTCGCCTTCGTGAGGAAGAAGAACAGTGGAGGCGAGAGTGGCTGACAGGCGGGGCCGGGTTGGCAGCGAGCGCGAGCGTGAGCGCGTGTGTGCCGGTCGCGCGCGTGCGCTGCCGAGCCGCGACGTGGGCCGCGCGCGGTGAGATGAGGAGAGGAAGGTCGGGCGGGCTCGGGCTGGCTTGCTGGCCGAACTCTCTTTCTCTTTTTTTTATTTTCAGTTTAGTGTATATATACATTTATTGCCCATTTTAAATATTGAGTAAATACAAATATAAATTGCAATAAATCCCAAATGTGATGCATAAGTTATTATTCTATGTGATTGGAATTAAAATGCAAACTACACTCCTTTATTTACCCATTTCATAATGAAACCTATATGCTTGCACAAGAAAAATGGGTTTTCACAATAAATAAATGAAAAATTTTAATTGGTTGGGATTTTTAGATTGTGTGGATTTTTAGGGTTGTTACAGTCCTCCCCCCTCATTAGGATCTCGACCTCGAGATTCAGGGATAACGTACCCTTCGAAGAGGTAAGGAAACATAATCCGCAAGTCCGATTCCTTCTCCCACGTAGCTTCCCTTTCAGTGTGATTGCTCCACTGTACCTTGCACATCGGAATGGTTTTGTTTCGCGTCTCTTTGGTATCCCGTGCCAAGATCTTGATCGGATGTTCCTTGTATTCAAGTGTGTCTTGCAGGTCCAATGCATCCGTAGGAACTTGCTCCTCGGGAAGCTTCAAACACTTCCTTAATTGCGAGACATGGAACACGGGGTGTACTCCAGATAATTCCTCCGGTAGTTCCAGCTTGTAAGCAAGCTTTCCAACCCTTTTACAGATCTTGTATGGCCCAACATATCTTGGTGCCAATTTCCCTTTTACGTGGAATCTGACAGTGCCACGAAGTGGAGATACCTTGAGGTAGACATAATCCCCAACCTCGAACTCAAGCTTTCTACGTCTTCTATCTGCATAGCTCTTTTGCCTACTTTGTGCAATCCTCAAATTCTCTCTTACTTGGGCAACACCTTCTTCTGCTTCCACAATCTTAGCAGGACCGAAGAATGTCCTCTCACCTGGTTCTGACCACATTAGTGGGGTCCTACAGGGTCTCCCATACAATGCTTCAAACGGTGACATCTTGAGGCTTGTTTGATAGCTGTTGTTGTATGAGAACTCGGCGTGGGGTAGACAGCTCTCCCATCCTTCCTTGTACCTCAATACGCAAGCACGTAACATGTCCTCGAGAATCTGGTTCACTCTTTCTGTTTGCCCATCCGTTTGCGGGTGGTATGCGGTGCTATAGTCGAGCTTGGTTCCGATGGACTTGTGCAAGGATTTCCAGAACTGTGATACGAACTGTGAGCCTCGGTCAGATATAATACTCAGAGGCGCCCCATAGTAACTTCAAAATGTTTGATACGTACAGATCTGCTAGCTTTTCGACTCTATATTTCCTTTTGACCGGTATAAAATGTGCAACTTTGGTTAGACGGTCCACTATTACCCATATAGAATCATATCCATGCTCGGATCGGGGCAGTCCTATTATGAAGTCCATGGATATGCACTCCCACTTCCATTCTGGTATCTCAACTGGTTGTAGCAACCCTGCTGGTCTCTGATGTTCGGCCTTGATTCTATTGCATGTATCACATCGGGCTACATGCCCTGCAATGTCTGTCTTCATATTCTCCCACCAGAAGTGCTTCCTTAGATCATGGTACATCTTGGCTGACCCTGGGTGAATGCAATATTTGGAGTCATGGCCTTCTGACAGAATCTCTTCTCGTATCGCTGAATCCGTCGGTACACAGATTCTATCTTTGTACCATACAGTTCCCTGCTCATCTTCTCGGTATTCAGGGCCTCTTCCCAGCTTCATCAAACCACGGATATAGTCTATCTCAGGACAGTTCTTTTGCGCTTCACGGATTCGTGAGGTGAGATTGTACTCGACGCGAAGCTCATTTAGCATGCCATAGGAGACTACCTCGAGCTGGAATGCGTCGAACTCTCTCCTGAGCTCAGGTGGCATAGAGTTGGTGATGAGGGTATGGCAGTAGCTTTTGCGGCTAAGTGCATCAGCGACAACATTAGCCTTTCCTGGGTGATAATGGATCTCAAGATCATAGTCCTTGATGAGTTCCAGCCATCTGCGTTGCCTCATATTCAGATCTTCCTGTGTGAAGAAGTACTTCAGGCTCTTGTGGTCAGTGTAGATGTCACACTTGTTGCTTATCAGATAGTGTCTCCAAATCTTGAGTGCATGTACCACGGCTGCAAGTTCTAGGTCATGAGTCGGGTATCGCTGCTCATGTTCCTTCAACTGTCTTGAGGCATAAGCTATCACTCTTCCTTCTTGCATTAGTACACAGCCCAAACCTTGCCGAGAGGCATCACAATATACAACAAAATCCTTGTGAATATCGGGCAGGGCTAGTACAGGTGTAGTAGTGAGCTTCTCCTTTAAGGTCTGAAAACTCTTCTCACATTCAGGAGTCCATATAAACTTGTTCTCTTTCTTCAGCAAGTTGGTCATGGGTCTTGCAATCTTGGAGAAATTCTCAATAAATCTGCGATAGTATCCTGCAAGTCCCAAAAAGCTTCTGATTTCTGACACATTACAGGGTTGTTCCCACTCTTTCACAGCTTCAATTTTGGCTGGGTCTACTGCGACTCCTTCTCCAGACAGTACGTGTCCAAGGAAAGCAACTTCCTCAAGCCAGAATTCGCACTTGGAGAATTTGGCGTATAGCTGGTTGCGAGACAACCTCTCCAATACGGTCCTCAGATGATGTTCATGTTCCTCTTTTGTGGCTGAATAAACCAATATATCATCAATGAATACCACCACAAACTTGTCTAGCTCATTCATGAAGACCTTGTTCATCATGTTCATGAAGTATGCCGGAGCATTAGTGAGTCCAAATGAGACTACTGTGCACTCATATTGTCCATATCTAGTGACAAATGCAGTCTTCGGGATATCTTCTTCCCTGATCTTCATCTGATGATACCCTGATCGGAGATCGATCTTTGAGAAGTACTTGGCCTTACTCAATTGATCTAACAGATCATCGATGCGGGGCAATGGGTACTTATTCTTGACTGTAACCGCATTCAGATTCCGGTAGTCGATGCACATCCTCATCGTGCCATCCTTCTTCTTGACAAACAAAACGGGAGATCCCCAGGGCGAAGCACTTGGCCTAATGAAACCCTTATCCAGTAATTCTCCCAGCTGCTTCTTGAGTTCCTTCAACTCATCAGCCGACATTCTGTAGGGTCTTTTGGCAATCGGTGCAGTCCCTGGCATCAGCTCTATAACAAACTCCACATCTCTATCTGGTGGCATTCCTGGCAACTCCTCTGGAAATACGTCATTGAATTCACAGACTACTGGCACATCTCTGAATGTCAGCTCTGTCTTATCTGCTTTAGTCTCCAGGGCACATAGGAGGGCTTGGACTCTCTCGGTTTGGGGTACACATCGGACAGCTGTTCCCCAAGGGTGGGTTACCTGAACATATCTAGGTGAACAAGATATCACTCCCCGGTGTTTGGTTAGCCAGTCCATGCCTAAGATGACATCTAAGCTATTGGAGGGTAGTAGGGTTAGGTCAGCTCGAAAGTCAAGTCCCTCGATTGTGATTATCACTCCCCTACATATGTGAATGCTTCTGAAGGTTCCTAAGGGCGAGCTAGTTAGGATGGGGTTTGCTCTCGGGGTTACAGGTATGTTATGCTTTCGTGCATATGCAGATGAAATGTATGAACATGTAGCTCCCGAATCGAACAGAACTGTAGCCATGTTACCCTGAACTAGGAACGTACCGTACACAGCATCAGGTGCAGCTTCAGCTTCCTCAGCGGTCATGTGGTTCAGTCTTCCTCGGGTAGCAGATCCCCGGTTCGGTGTGCCCTGTGCAGCTGCTGGTGCGCGGTTGAGGTCGGGGCACACAGCCACACGGTGTCCAGGCTTGCCGCATCCAAAGCAAGTGAAGGGCGCACTGCCTGCTGTAGCTGTCGCAGGAGCCTTCCAATTGCTTGTCCTTGGCGTGTTGGTAGCGGGGGCGGGTGTGTTCTGCACAGCTCGAGTCGGTGCAGGGTAGGTCTGAGCGGGGCGGTGATAGTTGCTGCTGTTGGTACCACCACGGCTCGTTCCCGAAGAGGGTCCCTGGCGAGTCCGAAAAGACGGAGGTGCACCCGTTCGCTGTCTCTGGGGTGGAGCAGTGCGAGCGGGTCCCTCAGAGCGGCGCTTCTTTCCCTTGTTCTGGGCCTCGAATTCCAGTCGTGCTTCCATGCGATCCTTCTCGATCTCAATACAGCGGTCAATCAGCTCACGCAGAGTGTAGCTCTTGTTCCCTGACAGAGCCAACCTGATCTTGGTCTGAAGTCCCTTCCTGTAGTAGTACATCTTTTCCTTCTCGGAACTCACGCAAGACGCAGGTGCGTAGCGGAGCAAACAGTTGAAGCGGGTGGTGTACTCGTGGATCCGATCAGCTCCCTGGGAGATGTTGCGAAACTCGTTCTCCTTGGCCTCCATGACTCCCTCAGGAATGTGGTGGTCACGGAAAGCCTCGGTGAACTCATCCCAGTCAATGCGGGCTGGGTCTTCGTGAGCGCTGGTGTAGTTGTCCCACCATGCCCGTGCAGCACCGGTCAGCTGGTGGCTAGCAATCCCAACACACTCCTCGTCGGAGCAAGTGGTCAGGTCCAGCTTCTTCTCCATCTCCTTAAGCCAATCATCGGCAGCGAGAGGATCGCTGTCGGTCCCGTCGAAGGTAGGTGGCCTCAGCTTCAGGAAACCCTCCAGTTTCCTTTGGAAGTCATTCTGGGGTGGCCCGTGGTGCCTGTTCATCCCAGCAGCTATGGCATTCAGCAGCTGGGTCTGCTGAGCCATCACTTCCGCCAACGTCGGTGGCGGCGGCGGTGGCGGAGGCACGTTCTCGCCTTGTGGTGGCGGATTGATCACTGGCGGTGCATCCTCTGCCCGGCGCAGCTCTTCTTCCAGGTTAACTCCAGCACATCTGCCAGCTGGGCGTCCACGGTTGCGACCACGCCCACGTCCTGGCGCAGGCGCGGGGGAGGGCTGGCGGTTCTCCAGGCGCGCGGAACGTCTCATCGACATCTGAAGCTATTAGGTACGTGCTCAGTGCAGTAATAATCTTGTAGTGGTTTAAGTAGGAGTTAGATGTTTTCAACGATTTAAATGAATCAAAACATTTTTCATGCTATCCTACACTCAACCAAAGAAGCATAAAGAACCATAAGAAGCATAAGATCCAAATGTCACTCATCACATGATTATTATTACATAAAGGATGTTCCTAGCTGCTAAGAAGATCGTGCTATGCGCAGATAGCCAATGACAGGATAACTCATGGTATCACTAGTCTAAGGGCCACGCAGGGTCCCATAAGCTACTGGTGCATAAGGTCAATGGCCATTTGATCGGGATCTCAATAGTGCCGTCGTGCAGTGGACGAAGTGGTGGTCCAAGACTGGTCATCTGCAAATTTTTCAAGAAACGGATTAGCAGGTCCTTGTATTAGATAAGCCATTGCATAAAAAGTGAATGCAAGGTCGGTAATATAACCGAAAGAGAGTCTGGTTTCCTATTCTAACGTCCATTTTCTATGGGTCTCGTCCTACAGTCAAGTATGGCTCCGATACCAACTGAAACGACCTCGATTTCCACGAAGGGAAATCCACAGGCTCGAATTGTAATTCAACAGATTGCTTGGCACAATCCATGAAATTACCCATATCTCAGTTGCCACCAGGATCCATACAACGGTAAACAAGTCTTACATAAATATTTATTACATCGCCACACTGGCGGAATCAACAATCAGAGAAGCTTTAGAAGATGCGGAAGCGATTCATCCTTCACGGCCAACTTGAGTGTAGCACGTGACCCTATTCCTCGTCATCATCTCCCTCGAAGTCGTACTCATTCTCGTCACCTGACAGCAAATTTATCAGTACGATTTGTACTGGCCACGGAGCCCACCTATGCAGCATTTGCTTTGTGGAAAGTGGATGCAAGGCTATACAAGCAGACCTATAGGCTGAGGTTTTCCTATGCAGCTGTAATCAATGTTTTAATTAGTCAAGTTTTATCACCAGTTAACACCATCATCCCTTTTCCCATCACCACACCTCACATACCCACACCTCGCTCTCATTCGACAGGCCCAACTCCCTCTCGGGCCTATCTCAGCGGCACACTACCACAACGGGTACACTGCCGGAAAAATGTCATCCAGGGGGAGAAGAGAACACTCGCTACACTAGTAGAAGCTTCACAGGAAAGGTCCATAGCCAACAGGTTGGCATATGTATCGATCGATCAACCATACACTCTGCAGAGGTTTCACTACTCACAAGATTAGCCATCATAGGTGTTGCGCAAACACCTAGGCAGAATTCCGGGTGCTTGCTTGCCTAGGTCGATGCCACCCTACCACTCAGCCCTGGGATATTCCGGATCCTACACCGTTATGCTGAGACTGGGAGACACAGTACCGGGCCCATCCAGTGGTACTGTGCATCTAGGACGGAACGGGAACCCATCGACCGTCTCCGCCCACCCTTATCACCTTTCAACCTAGCAGTAGTGGCACCGTCCTACCAAGTAGTCCAGCCGTCTCCCGCCCATCAGAAGCGAGTGAGTAGAAAAGGATTCCCATGAACCTGAAACTAGTCCATCCTAGGTTTGACCAAGCAGGCATCTTCCACTTAGGGGATACTCTCCCCGTGCCATCACAGCACCTCCGTCCACGGGCTTCAAACCACCAAGGCTATCCCACCCGGAACCTCCTCAACAACTTTACCCGCCACAGGTATCTCGCTTGGGGATGCCCAGGTTGCACCCCCGGCACGACTTGCCCCATGGGCTCGTCTCACATCCCACTTGGTCGACATCAACCCTTACCACGCACCCAGGACGCACGCAGCACTCTCTCCCAGTGGTTATAATCAGTTATACACCGTCCCAATTCCACCACATAGCATATAGCAAGTAGAAAGTAGTGGAAGAGTAACAGTAAATTAAGCAGCAGCTAACCTAACAGCGGACAGCAGGGTAAAGTCTTATCAAGGTAGGGAATTCAAATATACTACCATGCAACCAATCCATACATAATCATAAAGCAATAGCAACAATGTCATTTGCAATGCGTAATAGGATCTAAGGATTTGGTGGGACGTGGCACCTTCGTAGTCGTCTCCTAGCTCTTGGAAGTACTCGTGGTCGTCTTCCTTAGTCAGATCCTCCTCCGGCTCTGAAATCGAACACGAAATAGTCGCGTCAGCGACTCCTATAGAGTATTTCAGAAAAATCCAATAAAACAAAGAGCCAAATGCACACAAACATAGTCTTAGATTGTAGATCTTATTTTCCTGAGAATTTTGATATATGGTGCGCAATTTTTGGTCATCGTATGAATAAGTTATGAATTTCCGAAGATTATCCTATTTTCTGAAAATGGGAAAACTGGTTGGTTAATCAGGGACAGCTCGGGATGTGGCGCGCGGGTCCAGTAGTGCGGCATGTGGCGCCTCAACAGAACACAGACCCGATGGTCGTCCAGGTGTTCGATGCTGGTTTCCAGAGAGTTGCCGGAGTTGGCGTAGCTCGGCGTGGCTCGGCGGTGGTCGGTGGTAGCTCGGCTGTGGTTGGGGGTATCTCGGCGGAGCTCGGCGGTGGTCGGGGGTAGCTCGGCTGTGGTTGGGGGTATCTCGGCGGAGCTCGGTGTAGCTCGGTTTAGCTCGGCGGGGCTCGGGCGAATCGGAGATTCGGGGTGCCGAGGGTGCCGCTCTCCCGAGCTCTTCCGGGGAGGCTCGGGCGAATCGGAGATTTGGTGCGCCCGAGGGTGCCGTTCTCCCGAGGTCTCCCGCGGAGGCTCGGGCGAATCGGAAATTTGGGTGCCCGAGGGTGCCGTTCTCCCGAGGTCTCCTGCGGAGGCTCGGGCGAATCGGACATTTGGGTGCCGAGGGTGCCGTTCTCCCGAGGTCTCCTGCGGAGGCTCGGGCGAATCGGACATTTGGTGCGCCCGAGGGTGCCGTTCTCCCGAGGTCTCCTGCGGAGGCTCGGGCGAATCGGACATTTGGGCGCCCGAGGGGGCTGCTCTCCCGAGCTCTCCTGGGGAGGCTCGGGCGAATCGGAGATTTGGGCGCCGAAGGGGCTGCTCTCCCGAGCTCTCCTGGGGAGGCTCGGGCGAATCGGAAATTTGGGCGCCGAAGGGGCTGCTCTCCCGAGCTCTCCTGGGGAGGCTCGGGCGAATCGGAGATTCGGTGCTAGCAGGGTTCCAGGGCGTCTGTTCAAGGCGGCGGTGTCTCTCCGGTGCGGCGGACGATGACAGGGCGGCGATGGCCATATTTCGGCAACACAGGGCTCGGCTATCTAGCGGCGGTGCCGAGGCAGACTTGGCGAACCTCGGCGGCCTTTCTTCGCAGCGCGAGGCGTCCGGGGGTACTCGGAACGGATTTAGGCGAGGCGGAACCTGTCGGCGGCGATGTCGTCGCGACGGTGAGGTTCCGGCGGGGCTAAGGAGGTCTTCTAGGAGATGTATACGCGTCCAGGGTCTATGGCGATGGTATACCAACTACCAATTTTGGCTACCGAGCTTTCCAAGGTGCTCGGTTGTGGCGGCGGCGTGTCGCCGACGACGGCGGAAAGCGGCATCGCGGCTACGACCAAGTATTGGTTCAATCGAATGCGGTCTTGTCAAATTGGTGAGGCCAGAGAGGCATACAACACTCTGGTGGCGAACTTAGCCATGGCATGACCTTCTTTTGGCTACGGCTCGCGGCGGCGCTCCGGTAAGGTCGCGGCGCACGCGGCCAAGGCGATTCAGGCTTCCTCTAGCGCTTAGATCCGCGTAGCTAGCTCAAGGGGGTCGTGGCGGTGCTCCACGACGTTCTAACCTGTACGGGTGCTAGTCGGATTGCTCGGAACGGGTGATTCGGCGTCGGAACGCGTCGGTGGTGAGCGCGCTCCGCCGAGAACGCGTCGTGCTGCGTTCTCGGTCTAGCAAGCTTGTAATCCGGGGGTTTTGGCTGGTCGAGTGAGTGCATGGTGCAGGTGATCTTCCCGAGCCGGTATAGGCTCGTGCCTGCGCGTCCCGAGGGTGGAACGCCATGGCAAAAAGCAGGGCAAGGTTCGGACATGGCGTGCGATGGCTCACCGTGGTGTCGGTGAAGCTAGGATGGCGGTGCAGTGGCGAGTCGGAGCCGTGCAGAGCGATCGCAGTGCCGTGCCGCTCCTCGTCCGCAGCTCGGCTTCTCCTCCGTGTCCAGCTCCGGCGTGCTCCGCGGCGGCGGCGCTCCGGCAGCTTCTCCTCCCCTGCTCCGCCCTTCTCCTACGCTCTCTCTCTCGGCTTGGTGCGGTGTGCCGATCTGTGCTGCGGTGGCGGCGAGGGGAAATGAGGGTAGGGCTTCGGGGTGCTCCAATTTATAGGCGAGCTTGGCCAGCTCCAATGGCGAACGGTCTCGATTGCGCTCGGCCGATCGAAGGGCCGTGGCTCGAGTGGATCTAGGGCTCCGGATGGCGCGGGTTCGCTTGGCGGCCAAGAAAGGAGGGGACAGGAGGGGAACAGCGGGGTCCAGGGCTCTGCCATGCTGTCGGCTGTGGGACCGGGGTCACGCCATTCGCGCGACACCCCCGGCTGGCGCGTCGCCTTCGTGAGGAAGAAGAACAGTGGAGGCGAGAGTGGCTGACAGGCGGGGCCGGGTTGGCAGCGAGCGCGAGCGCGAGCGCGTGTGTGCCGGTCGCGCGCGTGCGCTGCCGAGCCGCGACGTGGGCCGCGCGCGGTGAGATGAGGAGAGGAAGGTCGGGCGGGCTCGGGCTGGCTTGCTGGCCGAACTCTCTTTCTCTTTTTTTTATTTTCAGTTTAGTGTATATATACATTTATTGCCCATTTTAAATATTGAGTAAATACAAATATAAATTGCAATAAATCCCAAATGTGATGCATAAGTTATTATTCTATGTGATTGGAATTAAAATGCAAACTACACTCCTTTATTTACCCATTTCATAATGAAACCTATATGCTTGCACAAGAAAAATGGGTTTTCACAATAAATAAATGAAAAATTTTAATTGGTTGGGATTTTTAGATTGTGTGGATTTTTAGGGTTGTTACAAAGGGTATCAAGTCAACCTAAGCTAGTAGTCAATGTGAAATAATGTGTAAACCATGGATAATCCCTTGTCATCTGTACAAAGTTTTCTACTTAAGTTTATGAGTGATAGATGTGTTAAAAAGGTGGTAAATTTTGCCATAGCCTAGGTTCTTACAAATCCTCGTTAATCTTCGCTCTAAAAGTTTTCGGTCCTTGGGGAACTTCTGGATGCACTCAACTCAATACAGAAACTTGACAGATCTTTGACAGTCTAAATCTATGTATGTGTCAGACTTATCTTCTCCTTTCACTACACATGCTATTTCCTAAAATTTTTTGGACCAACAGGTGTTGGTTGAAAGCTATTGTAATTGTAGTCCATGGGATATCATGATCCATGACCATGATGCGGCGTCGAAATCTAGGGTCTCTTATGGCTCGCGGCCATAGGGAGTTACTGTCGGACGCTCGCTGTTATCCGGGTTAATGGTCATGATCCTAGCCTTCAATTAATGTGCTTTCACTCTCTTTCAAACCTCTTTTACAAAATTCATATCTATAATCCTTCCTGAATTTCTAAAATTCTTTTGCTATTTATAACCACCTTCAAATCTACTTTGAGAATTCACATCCGTTCCCTCCGAATTCCCAAAAATTCTTTGTCTTTGCAATCATCTTAATCTCACATGATAAAATAATGGGAATCGATTTGGAAATGGTACCTATGATCCAATCACTTGGAAATAGTATCTGCGATCCGCTGAGGGTTTCCTGTTGTCTTATGGTTTTCTAGTTATTTATAAATGCCTTGAAATCTATTTGAAAATTCACTTCTTCGGAAACTTTAGGATGCACTTAAAATTACCCATAGGCCCAGTAGAAAAACCTAGCACTAGACCATGATTTTTTATCTATATACGTGTCATACCTTGATCCGACACGTATCACTTTCTCAAATTCAACATGATATTCCAAAGTCATTATGGTTGTGCCTATAGTGGTGTCATGACCAGTGACCATGGTGTCGCGTCGAAACCTAGCGTCTCTCACGTGCCATGGCCACATCGTGATTTTGCTAGGCACGCGCAGGCATCGAGGTTTAGGGTTGTGACATACTATAGCTCCACAACTAATAAAATACCTTTTGTTGCACTTATTTGGAAACAAATCCACCCAGCTATGGTGTGACATGATCTACGATTGTGATACAATATAGCAACTTGGAATCTCTTATAACTCAACCACATGAGATTGGTATATGCTCGTATCGAGGTCTGTGGTCATTTTTCATCATAACTACAATTGATATACCTTCTCACTTTTTGCTGAGACTGCTTTAATTGTGTTCTATGATGGTATCTCAACCCGTGATTATGGTGCCGTGTCATACCTTGGGATCTATTGTGGACTACAGTCACATAAGATCTTACCAGGCCACGCACTGGTATCATAGTCGGTGCTCCCGAACCATTATAGCTCGCAATTAATGTGTCCTCACTCTCCTTGAAACCACCCTCAAATAATATTCCTCATAAAAAGTTGATTTTTAAGAGTAAAGGTTAACGCTTTTAGTGTTGAGAGACAACTGGTTTGGTCGAATAAGAATTTTCAATATGACAGGTAGGAAGAGAAGTGTGCGCTCGTAGCTTGTCAACACAAGCGTCTGAACACTTGTCAGCCACGCGAGATGTATTTCATGTATCACCATTTGAGAAGTGTCTTCAAGTGCCAGATCGAGTTATTGACTTGATAAGAGTGAATTGAACCAGGTCTAACAAACACTGAGTACCCAATACGAGTCCTAGCCTGGAAGGATCGTGTTACTCAAAGAACCACAACAAGATGGTACAAGGTACAATGCAGATAGCATTCAGAAGAAGAAGTAGCCCGAGAATCAGGGAGGTACCTATCTGAAAGGTTTCCTAAGTTCTGTGCTATTCTTTAAAAATAATTTACCCCTTTCAAGTCTTACAAAATGTAAAACCCCTATTTGTTCTATAGCCAAGTTTGAAAAATGTTTACTTGACATATTTTCTTTTCCATTACTAAAGTTAAGGCTTTAGCCGTATCTTAAATCTTGAAACGAGATTTATTTTAAGGGGGGAAGGATGTAACACCCCTAGTGTTACTATAACTAAACCTGCCATGTCATCATGATTGTATGCAAATCATCTCGCATAAACTCATTATTACTGTGCATCAATAAAAATAAATTTTATTTCCACATGTGGTTGTGCATAGGCAATTTAGGGTGACTTAATATGTAAATGTTTGAGTTTGTTTACAATTATCTAAAACCGATTGGAAACTAAAAAGAAAATTATTTATGAACCCTAAATCAGAACCCAAAACCCTAATTCAAAAACTAAATGAAATTAGAGGTTGGGCCTTAAACAAAAGTTGTTAATCTTTAAAATTTGAGCAACTTCTATTTGGGGCAATTTTGAAGTTATTAAAAAAAGAATTTCAAATAAAACCTTAATCTATGCTTTAAAGTTAAATTTGAAATTCAACTTCAAAATCTAACAAGAATCTGATGATGGTTCCTTTATAAAAGTTTTATCCCTTTCAAAATGGAACAACTTTCATTTTTGGAGATTTTGTTGTTATTCAGTGGAATTTCAAATTAAACCCTAATAATTGTTTTGAAATTCAAATTTGAAATGCTATTTCAAAAATTATTGAGAATCTGACAAAACTCCCTTAATGAAAGTTGTAGGGCTTGTCAATTAGAACAAATTTTATTCTTGAAGATTTTCAACTTATTAATAAAAATCTTGAGAATTGGAGTGGATTTGAAATGAATTTCAAATTAAGATTTCACCCCCTTTTGAATTATTCAAAAACTATTCAAAATTTTGAACTTCCTCCAAAAACAAAGTTGTTCAGTTTGAAATGATCTACAACTCTTATTTGGGTAATTTTTCAAGTTACCATGCAAAGTGAAAAGTAATTGGGCAAAAACAGTGTATGGGGCTGGTACTGCTCAGTATTGGTGGGGGTCGGCCCTCTGTTCTGTCGCGGGCAGGGCCGCACATGCGCGTGCCGGGCGCTGGCACCGCCCGTGGCCGGCCATCCACCTGTCTGCCGACAGGGACGAGCCCGTGGGGGGTCCCGTCTACATCCCGAACTCACCATCGCCCTATATAAGCCACACCTGCCGGCAGGGTTGCTCTCTTCCCTCCATGTCCGCCGCCGACGAGCTTTCTGCTCATGCTAAAAATTAGCCAACGTCCGTGAACCATTTTTGAATTCACTAGGCCACCAAATCTGCCATAGCCTTGCGCATCTTGAAGCCCTTCCTTGTTGCTTGACATCGGCTGGAGGTGACGGAACGCCGCTTTCTTCCCTGTGACCGGTAAGAGCGCCGCCGTGCTCGGTCCAATGAGGGCAGTGCTCTACGGTAAGCTTCGCTCGTCACTGTAACTTGTTTCGACCTCTATATGGTCCCATGAAGCTAATGGGTCAAGAAACCTAAACTCTACCACCCAGGAAACGCCGGAACGGAGTCCCTGCCAGCGGCGAACGCCGCAGCGCGCTCGGTTGCCGTCGACGAGGCACTGCCGGTCATCCTCCGCCTCAACGCGTGTGCGCAAAAAGATGTGGTGAGCATTCTCATCATGTAGGAGGTCTTGGTTCGGTCAGTGGGAGCGGGTAGCGATAGGAATGCCGTCCGCCGTCGAGGCCGAGCGCTTTTGGAGCCGCCATGGGTGGTGTTGCTTGGGAACCAAGTCCTAATCTGCTCGAATGGTTAGCTAGATGTGTGTGGGAGGTGTAGGGGCGCACCCGGGTACCCTTGGCCTCACTGGAGAACCGCCGCCGACGAGCCACCGCGGCGGTGCCGCCGTGCGCGCGCACGGTGCTCGTCTGGAGAGGGAGAGGGTGAGCAAGGAGCCGAGCTGGGCTTGCTGGACCGTGCTCCAGGCCGTTTGGGCCAGCCCAGTCACGCACGGGCATGCGCTGTGAAAGGGAAAAGGAGGCATGGGCCGCAGTGGGCCGGTTTATTACTGTGGCCCGAGGGGAGCAAATGAGTTTTTCCATTTTCTGATAAATGAGTAATGTGGTGTTTTGTTATTTTTGTACCTAATTTTTGGTGCACAATTAAATCATGAAAAATTTTATGTAGCCCCTCTGTGATATTCGTAACATAGGAAAAATATGAAATATGAAGTTTGGTTATTTTTGGTGTAGAATAAAAATATGTGTTTTAATTACTAAATAAAGCTGCTAGGATTTTTATAGGCCAATATAGTTATCCAAAAATTATGAGATTTAAATTGGCACTATGTTAGGCTAAGAGCTATCTGTAGAAAAAGTTTGGACTCCAATGAAAATATTTTATTAAATTATTATTTAGTGCTCTATTAATCGAATAATAAAGTAAATAGAAACCCTAGTCATTTTTAGGTTTTGTGTGACCTTCGGAGTGATTGTTGCCCCTGGATCATTAACCTGAGATGATCCTTGGCACTTTTATTAGTGATTAGGGTCTTGAGTAAATTGCTAATTAGAAACATTAATAATTTATATTATTCACATATGATATTAGGATTGACGACTTGCTTAGGCAAAGGTGTAGTAGTATTATAAGGAAATTGACTCGGCTTTCTGTGACTGTTAAAGTGGTCGATAAATCAATTATACAACCACCACTTTGTCTAATGAAGTTTGTTTTGCAACTTTATTATTAAGGAAAGTTGTACTCAACTTTCTAAATTAAGTTTACTTTTTATTTATTCACCATTTAGTGTATCCCATGTATCATGGCATACATGACATCATGTTAAGCATGCATTGTTATTATTTCGTGCAGTGAACGCACGGTAATTATTATCTGAAGCGTGTCCCGAGTAAGGTTTTCACTTGGTGGACGTGGATCTTTCTCGGTGGTTGTTGACGTTTCCTAACACAAACAGATTAATCCACAAGCGCACGAATACCGCTATAGCTTTCACCCAAGAGTATTCCAGGGTATCTATTTCCACAGGGAACGCGAAGTGTACTAATTAGGTCCCAAGATCGCCCAAGGATAAATATATAAGTTTTTGTGAGGAGAGAAAGATTTTCTAAGCTTTTTAGATGATCTAAGAATCAAGAATACTATAAGTGTCCTTATTTTGGGACATCAAAACACTAGACTCAGACTGAGATAAGAAGGGGACTAGGAAGTTCCGACTACGGTCCTACAAACTCTAACCCGAACGTGGTGGAGTACGTCGGCCGTCAGGGCTGTCACCACCTGGGGCTACCACAACTATACGTAGGGCTAGGTGCAATTCCAGGTAATCACAAGACTAAACACCATGTCTAATCTATTAATTACTACTCTAGCGTTGCAAAGACTAGAGCACATGATGCAAGCGGGAAACTAATAAATAACTTAAAAGCAAATATAGAAAGTAAATAAAGAACTCAGAAATTATAAATTGAAGAACCTCGAGATCGCTGAAAGACGAACCAGATACTGTAAAAGTATAATGTTGAGGAAGATCCGATAGACCCGGCTCCTCCACCGCTCTCTCCTCTTCTCTCTCCCTCTTTACAACTAGAAGAACTAGAACTAGATCTAAAACTAGGAGTAGATGAACTAGAACTAGTTCAACTAGAGGGACCCTACTAGCCCTAATTTATGTAGAGAATATGAAGCACCGGGATGTAGAATGCCTTCTGGAGGGGGCCTGGGGCATCCTTATATAGGCCGAGGTGGAGTAGGGGGCAAGGAACCATCACGTCAACGATCCGCGTCTCATGTTATACACACCGTCGAATCAAACCGACCTTAGACCGACGTCGGGATACTTTGCTTAGGTGCCAAGGAAGCGTGGGAGGAAGTTTCTAGAAGCCGGAGGCGAGGCGGCGCAGTGGAGGGCCACCCAGCCCCACCCTAGGGCCGGCCGGCACTGCCCTGGGCCCAAACGGGCTCCGTTTCGCTGATGTGTCTTCTTCGGTCCCCGCAGTCCAATGCTGTATGTTGGGTCGCAGATTTTTAGTCCGAACTCCGAATATAGCGAATGATAGGTCCGTTTCGATCGTCTCGACGAGCCCGTCGCTATGGTGTAGTCCAATCCAATTCCTTATTTGAAATACTTTTATTGATGAAAAATTAAATATACCTGCAAACATCAGGAGAAAGCAAAACTCGTGGAACTTGTTAGTATAAACCCTACAACTATTGTCTATAATTTATTTTATCTCTTTTTGTTGAATAGTTGATGGTTATATTTAGTGTTTAACAAATGTCAACAGTGGTCGACTTCAGGATTCTATCTACTCCAAGCAACACGCAAGCCCCGGTGCATTCAGCCATTTCCTTGTGATTTACAAAATGTTGATAACTTGAGTTAATCTACTGCATTAAGTTTACAGGAGTTGATTGATAACCCAATGTTTGAAAATGCTTAGTTCTGCTAAAATAATTTAGATTTGCACAAAATGCTATTTTTGTGCTGTTGTGATATATTAATGATTAAATTCATGAACAAAAGGTATTGGTAACATTTTTGTTCAGTGACTGTGCACCTAATCAGTACATTGTCACCGACGGAAAGGGTTTTGTCCGCTCGGTGGTTGAACACTTGGGTTAGAGTCCCAAGGCTTTGTCACCGGCGGGCAGGGATTTGAAAACCGTTTGGTTACCTTGTACTTGGGTTAGAGTCCCAATGCATGGTCATGACGGAAAAGAATTAGGGACTGTGAGTATAGGATGTGATGATGGTGGAGGCTCCAACAACTCGCCCTTTGGAGCCGAAAATTTATATATAGGAGTTGAATCCATGGGGTAAGATGAAAATGGTGGTAAAACAAAAAGGACGAATTTGGTTTTTAACTAGCACAGCTACCGTTCCCCAGCAACGGCGCCAGAAAGCTTGTTGACGTTTCCTAACGTAAACAGATTAATCCGCAAGCGCACGGATACCGCTGTAGCTTTCACCCAAGAGTATTCTAGGGTATCGATTTCTATGGGGAACACGAAGTGTACTAATTAGGTCCCAAGATCGCCCAAGGATAAATATATAAGTTTTTGTGGGGAGAGAGAAAGATTTCCTAAGCTCTTTAGATGATCTAAGAATCAAGGATACTATAAGTGTACTTATTTTGGGACATCAAAACAATAGCCTCAGACTGAGATGAGAAGGGGACTAGGAAGTTCCTACTACGGTCCTACAAACTCTAACCCGAACGTGGTGGAGTACGTCGGCCGTCAGGGCTATCACCACCTGGGGCTACCACAACTATACATAGGGCTAGGTGCAATTCTAGGTAATCACAAGACTAAACACCACGTCTAATCTATTAATTACTACTCTAGCATTGCAAAGACTAGAGCACTTGATGCAAGCGGGAAAAAGCAAATACTGAAAGTAAATAAAGAACTCAGAAATTATAAATTGAAGAACCTGGAGATTGCTGAAAGACGAACCAAATACTATAAAAGTACAATGTTGAGGAAGAACCGACAGACCCGGCTCCTCCTCCGCTCTCTCCTCTTCTCTCTCCCTCTTTACAACTAGAAGAACTAGAACTAGATCTAAAACTAGAAGTAGATGAACTAGAACTAGTTCAACTAGAGGGACCCTACTAGCCCTAATTTATGTAGAGAATATGAAGCTCCGGGATGTAGAATGCCTTCTGGAGGGGGCCTGGGGCATCCTTATATAGGCCGAGGTGGAATAGGGGGCAAGGAACCACCACGTCAACGATCCGCGTCTCATGTTATACGCACCGTCGGATCAAACCGACCTTAGACCGACGTCGGGATACTTTGTTTAGGTGCCAAGGAAGCGTGGGAGGAAGTTTCCAGAAGCCGGAGGTGAGGCGGCGCAGTGGAGGGCCACCCAGCCCCACCCTAGGGCCGGCTGGCACTGCCCTGGGCCCAAACGGGCTCCGCTTCGCCGATGTGTCTTTTTCGGCCCCCGCAGTCCAATGGTGTATGTTGGGTCGCAGATTTTTAGTCCGAACTCCGAATATAGAGAATGATAGGTCCGTTTTGATCGTCTCGACAAGCCTGTCGCTATGGTGTAGTCCAATTCCATATTTGAGATACTTTTATTGATGGAAAATTAAATATACCTGCAAACATCGGGAGAAAACAAAACTCGTGGAACTTGTTAGTATAAACCATACAACTATTGTCTATAATTTATTTTATCTCTTTTTGTTCAATAGTTGATGGTTATATTTAGTGTTTAACAAACTTCAACAAGTTCCCCCACACTTGCTCTTTGCTCGTCTCGAGTAAAGGTTAAGATAAATTTAAACATAGCTACTCAAGATGTAGAACCGGCATGTAGATTATTCCAAAACATTCCTCGCACCTGTGGAGTGGCTAACTGTTGGTATTTATATGCTCATGTAGAATATTCCGCAAGCCATAGAAATACCCTTGTAGCATTTCATACAAGAGTATTCCAGGGTATCGTATTTATCCTCAGGGAAGCAATGGTTAAATAATATGATTGCTAACCATAATGATCTACTGACTAATATACCAACTAAACTAGAGTGGGGGTAAATGATATATATGATAAGTGTAGCGACACACATAGGAGAAGTTCCAATGATAAAAGAGTAGGTTAGAGAGCGAGGAGGACAATAAGCGAGCATAAGGTTTCCAATTATCTATCTCTACTTGCGTGGTTCTAACTTAGCAAGACAAGTCATATCAAGCAAGTCAATGTTCAAACACAATTGCACTTTGGGCCACTAAACCGCTTAGCAATAGAAAGGGATGAGAAGGGTACTAAGCCGTCTAGCACAAGAAGGCCTACGCTTTAAGAACTAGCCCAAACATGGTGGGATCAAAGCCTAGATAGGTCTGTCACCCCTAGTAGGTACCACAAACTAACCGTTGGACAAGCCGCAGACACAGGCAAGCGTATAGTCTAGACACCATGTCTACACTATATCTCACTACTCTAATCCGATATTCAGTGAAATTGATTAGAGCACCGGGTTAAGGGCGGTGAACGAGTGCAATGGTATACTACCATTATCTTACTATCAAACAACTATGACTATACTAACAACCAATACAGCATAACTAGTCATGTTGCAATAAAGTAAAGTACTAAGGCAAAATAGAGAAGATAACTATAATAATAACTCAAGTCTTACAAAGAGAGAAGGAATACTAGAACCATACCGGACCTCCTGGAAGACTAGAGCTGAAGACCAGAGGCTCACTCTAACTCCTAACAACACTAACGTTACTACTAGTGCTATATCTTGAGAGAGAGTGGAGAGCTCCTCCTTGTGGTGTCTTGAATGAGAGGGAGTGAGGGGGTATTTATAGTCGAGAGATGGAGTAGGGGCTACTCCACCGCCACGTCATCGATCCGTGTGATGATGGATGAGAGCCCTTGGATTGTAACCTCCTTTAGATCAATGGTGGAGAATAATTCAGCCTGTGCTTCTTTAATTCAGCAAGTGCTTCTTTGCATGGAGGCATGCAAATGGAGGTGGAGAGGGAGGACGCCCCTAGGCCACCATGCAGGGGTCGGCCGACCCCCCTATGGCAGGTGGGGCCTCCCTCCTTCTTCTAGAAGCATGGCCCACCTGTCATAGAGTGTGGTGGAGCTTGGTTTGGTCTTGGGTTGGTCGGTTTGCTTCCTTTGTGGGCCCATGGATCCATGTGAGCTGAATATGAGCCGTTGAGAGGAAACACACACTCCATCCAAGGGTGGAGAACAACTCTAGAGTGTTTCCCACGGATCATGGCCAGTTTGGGAGGCTGGTGAGCCACATAGGGGGGGTCGGGCGACCCCACTAGGTGGGTCCCACTGACCCATTTGTCTCCATTTCCTGTATGGCTGCATCAAATACTTTATGGACATGTGGAACTTATTATTGGATAAAATATATTTATTATGTGCCTATGTTCCTTCCAAACCGAGGCTGTTGAGGTGTTTTGAAGGTGTAAATTTGTGTCATATCTCCTATCAACAAGGTCCCCCAAGCTTAAATCTTTGCTCGTCCTCGAGTAAAGGTTAAAGTAAACATGAGCATAACACCTTAAGATGTATAGCTAACATAAAAGTCATTCGAAAACATTTCTTAAACAAGTGGGATATGTGGCACTAGCTATCATATATCCTTGAGCAGTTGAGAAGTGGAACAATTCTTAAAGCAAAGTCATCTTCCCAATTCATATCTTAGTAACTTGGAGTTTTTTAAGTTTTCACAATAAAAAACATAGTTCACTTATACTCCTCAAATGGTAGTCTCAGATCGCTCAATGGTGCATGATTCCTTACCAAGGCATAGCATTATTTTGCGCTTCTTTTGTTTCATCCTACTTCTAAAAGGTTTATGTGGAGCTAAGGTTGGGATAAATATGATAGCATACTTGCATTGCATATATTATAAAGACAAAACTAGGATCCAAGGAGAAAAATGTCATAATCCTAGATCAAGATGTGCAGGTGTGTGGAAAATGATGGAATGTAGTGCTCCTCTATTTGATAGGATCTCTCTCTATTTTATTTGAGACATGGCTAGCATTTTTTTCATTTTTTTTACCAAGCAATGGATCTTCATGTGTCCATATATTTTTTCTTTTCTTTTGCATAGCCTTTGTGTCTCATCTACTAAGCCATACTTAGAGAGATATTCTAAAATTTTAAAACATGGAGCATCTATATGGTGGAAATTGATGGCATGTTTTTGCGTACTTCCAGTGTAGAAGCAGCATGGGTATATGTGTGTACGTGATCCTGATCTTGGGAATATGACAAAATTCTCAACAAGGGTCAGCAAGGTTTGACCAAACTCAACAAAAGTACAAGTAGCATATGTAGAAGGTTATAAACACGTAAGATCATCATATGGCTTTGGTAGGAATTTCTCACCATTGAGGAGTATGTGACACTATGGTTTTATGACATTTTATCAAAAGTAAGATCTCCAAGCACTTTGAATAGAAAAGGTAGGATTTCTAAGCCAGAATTATATCACAGTTCACAACAACTTAGTCAATATGAATTTCCTATCAAGATATTTTTCCCACTAGCATAATTGTATGTGGATGGAACAAAATTTATGTAAGCTGATATCTCAAGAGTGTCATAAGCATGTTACTTTTCAAAATTTTAATCTAGGAGTGATTTTAGTTCATTTTAGGTTCTATAAAATCATATCAACATATCACATATGTACCAAGAAGAGAAGAGGAAGTGTCAAACCAGCGTTTTGAAGTGAAGTACCGATAGTGGAGGATGACTAGTGGGCCTAGGGCCCCATGGTGGGTGACCCCACTAGGAGGTGCCTGGCCCTCCTAGGTGTGTCTCCTCTTTGTCCTCTATGCACACACCAAAATTGAGATTAATTGGCCACTTGTGGGATGTCGAACGATGCCCATATGGTGGCCAAATAGGCTCAAATTTTGTGTAACATCTTATTCTTCACTTGGCAGAGGGACGGAAACTCCCCCAAGCTTGGTCTTTTGAGTGTCCTTCTTGCAACTTGTTACATCTTTGTGGACACCTACTTGAGTACATCAGCATTCCTGCAATAAGAGAGAGCCAACACAATCTTGGAAGCAAGGGATTAGCATTAGTGGTTAGCCTCCGTGTTTGCTACTCTTGCTGAGCATGGTTGCCACATCATGAAGATTATTGTGGGTTGTTACACTCCACAAAATACTTCTATGGGATGTAAAAATCTTAACAAATGTTTTAGGCAACACATGAGAGATCAAAACAATCTTGGCAAAGGGAAACCAAAAGATGCCAAATACTTTTGATCTTTTCCCTTATGAACTCGAGAAAAAAACAAGCACTTCAAAATTGAGAGAGGAGAATGGCTCAAGAGCAAGATAAAACTCCAAGGAATTGGTTCAAAGAAAATGAGTTATAAAGCATGCCCTTTCATTGCCTTAAGGGGAGATGTGGTGGAGGTTCATAGGGGGGTCGGCCGACCCCCCTCTTCCTACTTACTCCCACAAACTTCTAGTGCACAACCACTTTTGATGGAAGACAAGGCCACATAATAAAGTGTGCAAAGAAAAGGGGAAGGATTAGGGGTCGGCCGACCAGGGTGCCACCCCTATCACTTCCAAGCTTCCATTATGCTAACTTTATCTATTTTGTGACATAGAAAAAAAATAAGTGGTGCAATTTAGGGTCGGGCGACCCCTCCTCGTTACCCAAAAACTCTCAAAATTTGGTGAAAGATTTTCTCAAAGATTTATGCAGGAATGGAGGTTAAGTTCTTGCAAATTCAAACATGGAGATCCAAGATGAAAAGGCAAAGTAAAAGAGTAATAGAGAAATCAAATGTGGGTCCATACCGAGACTTTCTCCATTGACTCAAATCCAATAGATTGGGGTTGAAAGATTTCACTTGCTCTTCCTTTGTAAACCATGGCATTATGTTTGGATTCTTTTACTCCATTGTTTTTTTTTTTGCTGCTTGATTTGTCTCCAAGAATGATCTCATGACTTACCCATCAAAATTTTAGAGGTTTTCCTGTAGGGGTTAGACCAACTATACAACCAAATTCTATACAAGTATATTTTGATTCGATAATCAAACTTGACACCATGTCTTGTTTGATTAAGGCAGACTATTTCACCTAAGCACCATGCTTAATTTAAAAAGTCTATGGAAGCACCTCTAGCCAGTACAACCAAACCAAAGCATACTTATAACATAATGAGGAAGCATGAATGAACGAGATTCATTAATCGAGACAAGAATGTGAATGGTGAAGCAAAGCGCCAATTTTCTCTTTTTTTATTTTATTATGCAGATGGGGTCGGTGAAATGCATTCAATTAAACATGCTATGGTTTTGGGAAGGGAAATTGAATTAAACGATGGATATGCATGAATCTCTTGGCTTAACAAAATGAAGCACTAGAGACATGATGATTTAAGCAAACATGCAGTGGTATAAAATAATGAAAAAGTGTGCAAGGATAATGCTGGGTTACCTCCTAGCAGGTTCTCACTTACCTCGAATTGATTCGGTTACCCACAATTTGAGACAGAATTGTGAGTGTTTTCGCTCCGTCACATGATGGTTGAGTTTGCTTTCGGACGGCGACCTTCTCTTTATATCTGAACAGGGTTAGAATAATGTGTACATATACGCAGCTGTGAGATGATAGGGATGAACTGTTGATTGTTCATGAATGATCAGACACCCTAGGCTCTTTTGCTGATTTTTTTCTTGTGGAAAGAAAATACCGGAAGGTTGAGACGGTTGATGTCCTGTTTATTCCACACTCAACAGAACAAGGGAAATCCCACACAGCTAGTGGTAATATAGATTAGTAGAGATCAAAGTTAGTATCAAAATCTTTTGCCAGTTGCTTCCCCGGCAACGGCGCCAGAAATGCTTGTTGGTATTTATTATGCTCATGTAGAATATTTCACAAGCGCATAGAAATACCGTTGTAGCATTTCACCCAAGAGTATTCCAGGGTATCGTATTTATCCACAGGGAAGCAATGGTTAAAGAATATGATAGCTAACCATAATGATCTACTGACTAATATACCAACTAAACTAGAGTGGGGGTAAATGATATATATGATAAGCCTAGCGACACACACAGGGGAAGTTCCAATGATAAAAGAGTAGGTTAGAGAGCGAGGAGGATAACAAGCGAGCATACGGTTTCCAATTATCTATCTCTACTTGCGTGGTTCTAACTAGCAAGACAAGTCATATCAAGCAAGTCAATGTTCATACACAATTGCACTTCGGGCCACTAAACCACTGAGCAACAGAAAGGGATGAGAAGGGTACTAAGCCACCTCGCACAAGAAGGCCTACGCTTTAAGAACTAGCCCAAACGTGGTGGGATCAAAGCCTAGATAGGTCTGTCACCCCTACTAGGTACCACAAACAAACCGTTGGACAAGCCGCAGACACAAGCAAGCGTATAGTCTAGACACCACGTCTACACTATATCTCACTACTCTAATCCGATATTCGGTGAAATTGATTAGAGCACCGGGTTAAGGGCGGTGAACGAGTGCAAAGGTATACTACCATTATCTTACTATCAAACAACTATGACTATACTAACAACCAATACAACATAACTAGCCATGTTGAATTAAAGTAAAGTACTAAGGAAAAGTAGAGAAGATAACTAGAATAATAACTCAAGTCTTACAAAGAGGGAAGGAATACTAGAACCATACCAGACCTCCTGGAAGACTAGAGCTAAAGACCAGAGGCTCACTCTAACTCCTAACAACACTAACATTACTACTAGTGCTACATCTTGAGAGAGAGTGGAGAGCTCCTCCTTGTGGTGTGTTGAATGAGAGGGAGTGAGGGGGTATTTATAGTAGAGAGATGGAGTAGGGGCTACTCCATCGCCATGTCATCGATCCACATGATGATGGATGAGAGCCCTTGGATTGTAACCTCCTTTAGATCAATGGTGGAGAATAATTCAGCCTGTGCTTCATTAATTCAGCATGTGCTTCTTTGCATGGAGGCATGCAAATGGAGGTGGAGGAGCGAGGACGCCCCTAGGCCACCATGCAGGGGTGGGCCGACCCCCCTATGGCAGGTGGGGCCTTCCTCCTTCTTCTAGAAGCATGGCCCACCTGTCATGGAGTGTGGTGGAGCTTGGTTTGGTCTTGGGTTGTCGGTTTGCTTCCTTTGTGGGCCCATGGATCCATGTGAGCTGAATATGAGCCGTTGAGAGGAAACACACACTCCATCCAAGGGTGGAGAACAACTCTAGAGTGTTTTCCACGGATCATGGCCAGTTTGGGAGGCTGGTGAGCCACATAGGGGGGGTTGGGCGACCCCACTAGGTGGGTCCCACTGACCCATTTGTCTCCATTTCCTGTATGTCTGCATCAAATACTTTATGGACATGTGGAACTTATTATTGGATAAAATATATTTATCATGTGCCTATGTTCCTTCCAAACCGAGGCTGTTGACGGTGTTTTGAAGGTGTAAATTTGTGTCATATCTACCGTCAGCACTAACATATTTTCTTGAGTCGTTGAAAAGTGGAACAGCTCTTGAAGTAAAGTCATCTTCCCAAATTCCTATCTCAGCAACTTGGAGTTTTTATTAAAAAAAAGTTTTCACAAAAGAAGACATAGATCACTTTATACTCCTCGAATGGTACTCTCGGTCACTCAATGGTGTATGATTCCTCAGCAAGGCATAAATGAGTATTGCCTTCTTTTCCTCCCTACTTCTATAAAGTTTATGTGGAGTTTTGGGTAGGAAAATATATAGCATACTTACCATGCATATGTTGTAAAGTCAAACCCTGGATCCAAGGAGGGAAATGTCATACTCTTAGATCAAGATGTGCATGTGTGTGGAATATTTGGTGGCCAACCTAATTCTACTTTTGCTCCTTGTAAACAAATCTCTCTTTTTGAAACTTTGAGGCTTATGTTGCAGGACAACATGGGCTAGCTCTTTTTTTCAGGCGGGCATCTGAGTACCCATTGTTTTATTTATTCAGACACTTGTCCATTTTTCCTCTCAGGCGGGCATCTTTGTACCCATTGTTTTCTCTCACATCTCACACTTTTGCCTAGCCTCATGCCTCTTCTCTGCAACTTGATTCTTCTAAGAGATAGTAACAAGAACTTGGAGTATTTATTTGGATAAACCTATCAAGAATATTTTTGGTGTTCACTCCTAGTGTAGGAGTAGAACATTTTGAGATGGATGAAAAAGCATGTTTTTGTGTACTTCCAGCAGCATATGGATGTGGGTGTACGTGATCTTGATCTTGGGAGTATGATAAATCTCTCGACAAGGGTCAACAAGACTTGACAAAACTCAACACAAAGCAAGCAGCATGTGGAAGGTTTCTATCCTGTAAGTATGGCTTTGGTAGGAATTTCTCACCATGGAGGAGTATGTGATACTATGGTTTTCATAATTTTTATCAAAAGAAAATTCTCCAAGCACCTTGACTAGAATCGGTAGGATTTCTAAGTCAGAACTATATCACACTCCACAACAACTTAGTCAATATGATTGCCCTATGTGATATTTTTCCCACAAGCAGCAAGTGTATGTAAGGACTAATCATTATGCATGCCAATCTTAGAAGCTATATTCCTATTCTCTTTCAAATTTTAAATCTAAGTCTGGAATTTTTAATTTGTAGTTTTAAACAAGTGTAGGTAATGCAAGCAGAAGGTAAACATATGAACAAGTGAAAGAGAATCAAACCGATTTCCAGAAGTTGTGTGCAGTCCCTTTTATCGTTCATGATGTGTACTTCAGTGCCTTCTTCACCATAGGAGTGTTGCATTCCCCCACACTTCTCCAAAACTATGCCTGGCTTTTATTCATAGACAGAAAACAGTGAAAGCAAAGGAACTCTTCTGGTGAGAAACACCAGAGAGTCAACATTTATTCAACTAACGAATGAAGACAAAATCTAAATTCTAAAACTCTAAACTAAGGAAGGGTTCCAATTTTATGAGAAAGGTTGAGTGAGTTTTAATGTGAGAATTCTATGAACTCAATCACATCTACTTCCTCACCCAAGTTGATTTGTGGTTCAAGATAAACTTTCAACCGTTGGCCATTTACTTTGAAAATGTTACCTGTATCATCTCAGATGGTGATGGCTCCATGGGTTGAAGTGTCTATGACCTCATAAGGTCTATCCCACTTACTTCGCAACTTACCATGTCCAAAGAGCTTTACTCTTGAATTGAACAACAGAACTTTGTCTCTAGGCTGGAACTCCTTGTGCTTGATCCTCTTATCATGCCATCTTTTTATTCTTTCCTTGTAAATCTTGGAGTTGTGATAAGCCTTTTCTCTCCATTCTTCAAGCTCAGATAGTTGCATTTGACGATTCTTGCCAGCTAGACGAAGACCCATGTTCCACTTCTTGATTGCCCAATGAGCCCTGAACTCTAACTCAACAGGCAAATGACATGTTTTCTATATACAAGTTGGTAAGGTGACATGCCAATCGGTGTCTTGTATGCAGTTTGGTATGCCCAAAGTGCATCAGGGAGTTTATCCTTCCATCCCCTACCCATCTCATCTACGGTCTTTTGCAGAATATTTTTGATTTGTTTGTTGGATGTTTCTGCTTGACCACTGGTCTGAGGATGGTACGGTGTTGCGATGTTGTGACGAACTCCATGTTCTGCTAGGTACCTCCAGAAGACCTTATCAATGAAGTGAGACCCTCCATCGCTTATGACCATCCGAGGTACACCATAGCGAGGAAATATGACTTCATGGAACATTCTCTTGGCATGTTTGGAATCAGCAGCTCGACATGGCAGTGCTTCTACACATTTGGATACATAGTCAATGGCTACCAAGATATACTCGCAATTTCTAGACTTAGGGAATGGCCCCATGAAATCAATCCCCCAAACATCAAAGAGTTCTACTTAGAGATTATTCATGAGAGGCATCGCATCTTGCGAATTTATATTCCCTTATTTTTGGCATCGGTTGTGACAGAACCTCCTAAGCTATATGGCCCATATGCACCTGTCGTCGTCCCAAAGACCTCTGACAGCCGTGCAGGTGACCCGTATAACCTAAAAGGGTCTGCCGGGTTTACGAGTAAACCCGTTTCCTCCGAACATGATCTTAATTGCGAAGAAATTGCAGAGTACAACATTTCATACAAATTTTACAACTTGGAGTACAAGAGCGGAAGACTTAAAATATTACATAGGATTACAAACCCGTGTTCTTAATTATACATTAAGTACGATTATTACAAACCAAAATATGAGTAGTGGCAGTAGGTAAGTAGCTTATACAACACTTACTTTATATAACATCCCTGCCCAGGGATCAAATACTCACTCACTATCACTATCCTCCTCGACCACTTCCTCGAACACCGTCATACAGCAAGGTCCAACGCAGACCTTGGGTTGCTGATTGCCTGCAACATGGGGTTAACAAACCCTGAGTACAAGGGGTACTCCGCAAGACTTACCCGACTAAAAATTGGGGAGAAGACTCAGGAATGCAAGCTAAGAGGAATCAAGGAGAGGCTTTAGCAAGAATCAAAAAGTTTTGCAGAAAAGCTCACTAAATCAGCTTAACATTTAATCTCAAGCTAGATTGTTTCATTTAGTTATCTTGTCATCAATTTCCTTTCCCACATTTACCTAGTTCCGAACCACTCTTCGCTGTAAGTCGAAGGATCGAGTCTCCATTGACCGAGGAGCAACGACGATTCGAATCGATTGAAAACCTAGCTGGGGATCCCTATCCACACTGCATATGTAGCACCTAAGCTTGCATATACCAACCCCGCCCACGGCTTTTCCAAAACTTGAACCGGTCCTGCGCCACCCGAGAGCACAATACTCCTCTCCTCTCCAGGCACGCCGGCCACGAGGGTACACGCTACTCTCGCCATCTCTCCACTCCCAGTGCGTGGTTGTCGGTTCAAGTAGAGGAGCGACCGGAGTCAGAGGCTTTCCGTAGTATGTGGCTAGTTGCAAAGTCTTGATCCAGTAGGCCGACAACGAATGGTCCTTAATGGATTCCATTTCATTTTCTTAATAGACAGTCAGAGACACTACATTGAGATTCCTTTCTCAATGCAAGTCTACTGCCCTGTCAAACAATTATAATAGTTCATAATAGTATACCCAATACATACAAAATATCTTTTTCATAAACGCTTAACTATTAAGCAAGGTTAAGCATTTTATAAACATTTTCCTTTAAATCAGATTTCAAGGATAATATATCAAGGCAGGTAAATGCAGCAAGTAGGTGACAATCAACTCCTATCAACCTAATGCAGCAATTTAACTCAAGGTGATAAAGATTTATAAAACACAAAGAGGGGCTAATGCACCGGGGCTTGCCTTGTTGCACGGCGAGGGACGGATCAGGATCAGAACCGCAAATATCAAAACCACCAAAAACTCCTGGGGCTTCGTCAGCGGTGACTTGCTCGACTTTTACTTCCTCGCCTTCGGTCACTATACGTGATAATGATGCAAGCTTAATGATGGTGCAAATATCATGATTAATAATAAACAAGTATTAAATTAATAACCTTGAGTACAACTTTCCTTCACGGTAAAGTTGAAATCAAGATCTCACCGAACAGTGTTCTTGTTGCATAATTAATTCATTAATTATTTTTAAGTCATAGAAAGCCGCAACTAACACGACCTTCAACACTAAGAAAGGTGTTGAGGATCAATTAGGGTTTCTGATCCTAAGTCTTCACACAATGCCAAAATAACACAAAAATCGTAGAGTGATTAACACTAATCATCATTTTTATTTAATTACTTAATTAAGAATAAATCACAAATAATAAAACTTTATCCAACTGAGCCACGGATTTTTGTGGAGGTAGCTCACTGGTCAAAATAGCTACCCAATTAATTTCATAATTTTTGGATTTATATTTTGAGCTATAAAAATCATAAAAGTGATATTTATTAATTAAAATATGCATTTTTACAGTCTACAGAAAGTGCTCAAAATACAAGTTTCATATTTTTCATAAATTCTTCATATCACAGAGAGCTTATGTAACTTATTTCGTAATTTTTGGAGCTGTAGATTAATTCCCACAAAAATCATAAATACAGAGACTATTCATATTCAGGAAAAATAGGAAATACATCTCTGTATATGTGATCGGAGTATTGGGCCGGCCCGATTGGGCCCAGCATGGCCTGCCTTCCACCTCTGGCTGCCTCTTCATGAAACAGAGCAGGCAGGCAGGGCAGCACGCGCGCGCGGCGGCTGCCCGCCGCTGAGCTCGCCGGCGGCCACCGTCCGACGAGACCGAGCGCACCAGGGTCCTCCCCTCCTCCACCTGAACTGGACCTGAGCCCAACCTCAAGTCTATGCCCCTAACAGAGGCTATCCCGGTGGCCATGGCGGCCCGGCCGTGGCGGCATCGGCATTCCGGCCAACCGGAGCTCTCCCCGACCAACCCAACCGCATCAGAAACTCCCCGAGCTCACCTAGATTCTCGTGCGCACGCTAGTTGAAGCAGAAGATGGCTGGAGTGACGATCTTGATGACGACCGTGCCCTCGGCGGCGTGCTCCGGCGATCACGAGCTTGTTCCGATCTTCTTGAACTCCCAAAAAGTAAACCGACCGTCGTATAAGCTTCACCGATCGATGAGAAAACAAGAACGTGCAAGGAAATGACTGCTAGCTCACCGAACCGATCTAGCTCCAATGAACAGCTTGCGGCAGCGTTTTTGCCGGCTCCGAGGAAGATGACCGGACTTGCGAACCTCCCGCGATGGCAAGCAGCAAGGTTGGGTGCTAACGGTGCAGAAGAACACTACGGAGCTGTTGGCAAGACGGAAAGGGTGAAGAGGGATTGATGACCGCGAATTTGGCCGGCGACCGAGCTCGACGGCGGCGAACACCTGCGGCAAAGGGAAAAGAAGCGAGCTCGCCTTCGAGCTTATAAAGAGGTGATCGACAACCGAGCGATTGCCACGACCCACGCTCGTGCTACGAACCAGGGCGACGTGCCCACGTGCGCTGCGTCGCCGAGGGCGGCGACGGCCGAAGCAGGCAGACAGCTCGGTGGCAACGTTGCCCTCTCCGGGTTACTGTAGCTAGGATTTATCCCGATTTCGTTTTTTTAAAATTACTTTCGTTTTTATGTAACAAGTCAAAAATATCCCAAAATAAGATATGTGGGAAATTAAATTCTAAACAACTTTCGTATTTTAAGTATTTTCAGATTTCAAATATTTTTGAAATTATAGAAAAGGGGGTAAATGGCCCTTTTTCAATTCAGTTTAAATCTCAATTATTTATTGAACAAGTTCAAAATCTATGAACATCAAAGTTGTTCAAATCAGAGAGCTTTACAACTTTTGTTTAAAGACCATCTTCAGATTTCATATAATTTTTGAATTGAAGTTTTGAATTCAAATTTGAATATAGTAATTCAAGTTTAATTTGAATTTCCAAATGGAAACCTGAAAAACTTTAAATACCAAAGTTGCTCTCTTTAATAAGAGCTACAATTTTGCTTTTGGGACCAAAGTCCGATTCTACTTAGTTTTGAAACTAGATTTTTAGTCCGATTTAGGGTTTTAAAAGTTAAATTGCTAGTGAATCCACTCTATTGCCCTAAGCACAAACCTTTAGAGAAAAGTAAACTCGTTCTTAGTTGATGCAGGTCAAGTTTGACAAAAATTCATACATGTTGTGCAATGCTCATGATGTCATGCTCAATTTTAAATGTTCCGTAATACAGGAGTGTTACAGCCCTTCCCCCTTAAAGAAATCTCGTCCTGAGATTTAGTGCGCTAAAAGCCCTGGTTTAAGTAATGGAAAAGAAAACGTCTCACACAAACACACTTCTTTTCATACTATGGAACAGGTGGGGAAGTTGTATTTTACAAAACAGAAAAAATAGATCAGACTACAGGGAAGCATAGAACTCTGGAAAATTTTCAGATAGAAAATCCTCGGATTCCCAAGTAGCCTCTTCTTCGGAGTGCTGAGTCCACTGAACCTTATACCACTTCGTGGTCGTCCTTCGTGTGACTCGATCTCTTTGATCCAAGACTCTGATCGGGTACTCTGGATAGGTCAAGTCTGACTTAAGTTCTACCCCTTCCAGGTCGATGATTCGATCAGGCACTCGAAGACATTTCTTCAACTATGACACATGAAACACATTGTGAACTTCTGACAATTGCTCAGGCAATTTTAGCTTATACGCTACAGGTCCACACTTCTGTACGATTTGGAATGGGCCAATGTAGCGCGGGGATAACTTTCCCTTAACTCCAAAATGACCGATTCCCTTCATAGGTGAGACTTTCAGATATACATATTCTCCTACTTCGAATGCTAGAGGTCGACGTCTTTTGTCAGCATAAGTCTTTTGGCGAGATTGGGCTGCTTTCATATTAGCTCGAATAGTTCGAACTTTCTCTTTGGCTTCTTTAACCATGTCGACTCCAAAGAACCATCGTTCCCCAGGTTCGGACCAATTCAACGGAGTTCGACATCTGCGACCATATACTGCTTTGAATGGTGCCATCTTGATGCTTTCCTGATAGCTGTTATTATACGAAAATTCTATCAAGGGCAAGCATTCATCCCAACTAGCCGAATAATTGAGAACACAAGCTCTTAACATATCCTCGAGAATCTGATTGACTCTCTCCGTTTGACCCCCAGTCTGAGGATGATAAGCAGTACTGTGCAGAAGCTTAGTACCCAAGGACTCATGAAAAGATTTCCAAAAATTGGAGACAAACTGTGTACCTCTGTCAGATACAATAGTCTTTGGCACCCCATGAAGTTTCATAATGTTATTAATGTATAACTTCGCATAGGTTGATGCAGGATAAAGGATTTTGACGGGTATAAAATGAGCCTGTTTGGTGAGGCGATCCACTATTACCCAGATGGAATCAAACCCTCGGGTTGTCTTGGGCAAACCCACTATAAAATCCATACTAATATCCTCCCACTTACTTCTAGGAATAGGTAATGGGTGGAGTTCACCTACTGATTTCATATGCACCGCTTTTACTCTCTGGTAGGTGTCACACTCAGCAACATATTGGACAATCTCGATCTTCATTTTGGTCCACCAGAATCTCTGTTTCAGGTCCTGATACATCTTATTACTTCCTGGATGAATAGAAAACCTTGTTAAGTGCGCTTCATCAAGGATTTTTCGACGTAACTCAGGAACCTTTGGAACTACTAAGCGATTCTTGAACCATACGACACCATCATCATCAATTCGGAAGCAGTCAGCTTTTCTAGCTAAAACTTTTTCCTTGATGTGTTTAATGCCTTTATTCTTTTTCTGGGCAGCAATAATCTCTTCTCGGATAGTCGACTCAATGCTAAGGTTGGCTAAACTACCTCGTTGACCCATTTCAATGTTTAACTTTTCAAGCTCAAAACACAAAGAAAGGTCTAACGGCCTCACTGTCAGACAATGGCAGTGAGCCTTTCTACTATGTGCATCGGCAACCACGTTTGCCTTACCAGGATGGTAGTGCACTTCCAGATCATAGTCCTTTATTAGTTCAAGCCATCTTCTTTGCCTCATATTTAACTCAGATTGAGTAAAACTATACTTCACACTCTTGTGATCTGTGTATATATGACAAGTGTTGCCCAGCAAATAATGACGCCAGATCTTTAGAGCGTGAACAACAGCGGCTAATTACAAATCATGAGTTGGATAGTGCTCTTCATGTCGCTTCAGCTGACGGGATGCATATGCAATGACTCGGCCTTCTTGCATCAGCACGCAACCAATACCAATACCTGAGGCATCGCAATACACATCGAACGGCTTCTCAATGTCAGGCTGAGTTAAGACAGGAGCAGTGGTCAAGAGTTTCTTTAGAGTTTGGAAAGCTTCTTCACATTCAGCTGACCATTTGAACTTCACATCATTCTTAAGCAACTCAGTGATTGGCTTAGCTATCTTAGAGAAGTTGGGGATGAACCGGCGATAGTATCCTGCCATTCCCAGAAAACTTCTAACTTGATGAACAGTGGTCGGCGGTTGCCAATTCAAGACTTCCTCAACTTTGCTAGGATCGACAGCTACGCCTTCAGCTGATAGAATGTGTCCCAGAAATTGGATTTCCTTCAACCAAAATGCACACTTGCTGAACTTGGCATACAACTTATGCTCCCTTAATCGAGTTAGAACAATGCGAAGATGTTCCGCATGCTCCTCCTCACTCCTTGAATATATCAAGATATCATCTATGAACACTACTATAAACTTATCCAACTCTGGCATGAACATAGAATTCATCAGATACATGAAATGAGCAGGAGCATTGGTCAGACCGAAAGACATGACCAAATACTCATATAACCCATAACGAGTAGTGAAAGCTGTTTTAGGAACATCCTCGGGGCGAATCTTTATTTGATGATAACCCAAGCGAAGGTCAATCTTAGAAAACACCTTAGCTCTAGCAAGCTAATCAAAAAGAAGATCAATCTGAGATAGAGGGTACTTGTTCTTGATAGTGACTTCATTCAACGGTCTATAGTCAACACACAACCTTAGAGTTTTGTCCTTCTTATTTACAAAAATAGCAGGACAACCCCAAGGAGAAGAGCTTGGTCTGATAAATCCCTTATCAAGCAACTCTTGCAACTGAATCTTCAGTTCTGCCAACTCATTCGGAGGCATTCTATAAGATCTTTGGGAAATTGGGGCTGTTCCCGGCTTCAACTCAATGGTAAACTCTACATCCCGGTCAGGAGGTAATCCAGGCAGATCTTCAGGAAACACGTCTGGAAACTCGCAAACTACCGGAATGTCCTGAACTTCTTTCACTGAGGTGGCATTAACTCTTTCAACAGCCCTCTGAGGTGTTGGAAGTTGGATGAGAAGTTGAGAAGTACTATTAGGTAAGTTCACCTTTATGGTTCTATTCAAAGTATCAATAATAGCTCCTCTCTGGTACATCCAATTTATACCTAAGATCACATCTATATCTTGATCCTTTAACACTATCATGGATGTGGGGAAAAGATGACCACCTAAGTCTATAGGTATCTGATATACCATTTCCTTGGTACTCAGTCGTCCCCCAGGCGACTGCACTATAATACTTTCCTTAGCTTCCCCAATTGGAATATTATGCTCAATGACGAATGTACGATTGATAAAAGTATGAGATGCACCAGAATCAAAAAGCATAACAGCAGGATGATTTGCAACAGGAAACCTACCAAGCATGACGGGTTCTCCTTCTGGGATCTCATTGACCTGAGTATAGTGGACTTGTCCAACTTTCTTCATGGCCTTACCCTTCGGGTTCTGCTGGTTGTTACGGTTCTGATTCTGCTGCTGCTGCTGTTGACCACCAACAACCCTCGGAACATTTTGATTATACTGTCTCGGAAACGGGCAATCACGAGAGTAATGCCTGGGCTTTCCACAGTTAAAGCATGGAGCGTTGTAGTTTGGTGGTGGAGCTTGGATACGAACACCAGGGGCGTTCGGCTGAGTGGTATTTGGCTTATTAATATTCTGCGGTGCGGCAGCAGGGCGAATGAAAACCTGTTGCCGAGGTGGATATTGCGGCTGTGGATAATGGGTACGTTGGTGTTAAACAGGATGAAACACAATCTTCTGGCGCTTCTTACCACCAGAAGGTCCGGTCGACACAATCTTTGTCTTTCGTTTCTCTGCCTGATGAACAAGATTCTTAGCTTCATATGCTATTGCTATGTTGACCGCCTGATGATAAGTAGCATCTGGGTTGGAGGTCAATGCTCTCTAAATTTTTGAATTCAAACCCCTCTCAAAGCAATCTTTCTTTTTGTGATCAGTGCTCACATGATCAGGTGCATATTGAGAAAGGTGGTTGAATTTGGACACATACTGCATCACGGTGTCCTCCCTCTGGCGAAGCGCTAGAAACTCGTCTAACTTCAGCTTCATTACTCCAGCAGGAATATAATGGGCACAAAAACCTTCACGGAACTCGGCCCATGTCACACGGTGACCTTCTGGCTGGGCGGCAACAAAGTTCGCCCACCAGCTGCTGGCAGCTCCCAGAAGCTATTGTGCTGCGAACAGAGGCTTCTGATAGTCGGTGCATTGAATAAGACTAAATTTTTGCTCCATAGTGCGGAGCCAATCGTCAGCCTCCAACGGCTCATCAGCTTTGGTGAAAACTGGTGGACGAGTATCTGTGAAATCCACATAAGTGGTTTTGTCCCGGTTGTTACGCCCACGACGGTTTCCCTGATTATTTTGATTTTGATTTTGTGCCAGATGAGCAGTGGCATTCGCCAGTGCGGCGATAGCATCCGCTAATGTTGGTGGAATCGGTGGTGGGTTAGGAAGCTCATCACCGCCATGAGAGGTTCCAGCCTCATCAGAAGCATGAGTACGCATCGGCATCTATATATACAAGCAAGCCATATTCACATATAATTATTCCAAACCTTAGCAGTACATAGCGTTTTACGAATTACAATACCAAAATTTGTCGCGCTCCTAGCACGACACAGCTTAGTGGTTAGTTTAACTTAGATACTTATTTTACATATCCAACCTATGGTTTAAGCTATTCTAGGTAGTACTGGGTGATGCAGGCATGTTGCTGCCCTCGCTGGATTCCGCGTCCTGTTCGTCCTGGTCCGCTTCATCAGACGCGCCGTGAGGATGCAGCTGATGATACAAGCGGTACATCTCCTCGCGCACCTCCTCATTCTGGCGCTCGAGGTCTCTTGCATAAACCTCTAACTCGCGAACTCGAGTCAGAGCGCGGTCCTCCCGCTGCCCCGCAAGTTCACGTTCCGCCATCACCTCCCGCAGACGAGTCTTCAGTTGACGCATCTCGATTTGGCCCCTGCAGCGGTTGTCAAACACCCTGTCAAGACGCTCATGCAGCCTCTCGATCTCCGCCCACAGCTCAGCTTGACTGCTGTTAGGAGTGACCCTTGATGCGATCTGATGGTGTGGCACACCTTGAGGTCCAACCATCTTGCGAGCGGTACGCTTGGTACGAGCCATCTGAAGAAGGTGAGTTAGGATTAGCTTAATAAAATTACAGGTCAGCAAGAATAGGTTTGGTTTCTACTAATCCCATACCCCTTTAAGAAGGAAGGTAATTATTATCAAGTTAACAATTATGATGCATGCACGTACTTACGAAACAATCACAAACAAAACAATAAATTAACTTGGTAATAAACTTTTTTAACATAGGGCTAGTATATCATAATTGCTATTTCCCTACTATGCCAATACTCATCAGTTTTTGCCTTTATTAAAATGATTAAGACAAGATAATAAGCAATTTGGACCAAATTACAAATTAACAATGGATCCAAATCATTTTGAAATTATACAAAAAGACCCTGCAAGTCTTTGCAATTAAGGCTCCGATACCAGCTGTGACAGAACCTCCTAAGCTATATGGCCCACATGCACCTGTCGTCGTCCCAAAGACCTCTGACAGCCGTGCAGGTGACCCGTATAACCTAAAAGGGTCTGCCGGGTTTACGAGTAAACTCGTTTCCTCCGAACAGGATCTTAATTGCGAAGAAATTGCAGAGTACAACATTTCATACAAATTTTACAACTCGGAGTACAAGAGCGGAAGACTTAAAATATTACAAAGGATTACAAACCCGTGTTCTTAATTATACATTAAGTACGATTATTACAAACCAAAATATGAGTAGTGGCAGTAGGTAAGTTGCTTATACAACACTTACATTACATAACATCCCTGCCCAGGGATCAAATACTCACTCACTATCACTATCCTCCTCGACCACTTCCTCGAACACCGTCATACAGCAAGGTCCAGCGTAGACCTTGGGTTGCTGATTGCCTACAACATGGGATTAACAAACCCTGAGTACAAGGGGTACTCCGCAAGACTTACCCGACTAAAAATTGGGGAGAAGACTCAGGAATGCAAGCTAAGGGGAATCAAGGAGAGGCTTTAGCAAGAATCAAAGAGTTTTGTAGAAAAACTCACTAAATCAGCTTAACATTTAATCTCAAGCTAGATTGTTTCATTCAGTTATCTCGTCATCAATTCTCTTTCCCACATTTACCTAGTTCCGAACCACTCTTCGCTGTAAGTCGAAGGATCGAGTCTCCATTGACCGAGGAGCAACGAGGATTCGAATCGATTGAAAACCCAGCTGGGGATCCCTATCCACACTGCATATGTAGCACCTAAGCTTGCATATACCAACCCCGCCTACCACAGCTTTTCCAAAACATGAACCGGTCCTGCGCCACACGAGAGCACAATACTCCTCTCCTCTCCAGGCACGCCGGCCACGAGGGTACACGCTACTCTCGCCATCTCTCCACTCCCAGTGCGTGGTTGTCGGTTCAAGTAGAGGAGCCACCGGAGTCAGAGGCTTTCCGTAGTATTGGGCTAGTTGCGAAGTCTTGATCCAGCAGGCCGACAACGAATGGTCCTTAATGGATTCCATTTCGTTTTCATAATAGACAGTCAGAGACACTACATTGAGATTCCTTTCTCAATGCAAGTCTACTGCCCTGTCAAACAATTATAATAGTTCATAATAGTATACCCAACGCATACAAAATATCTTTTTCATAAATGCTTAACTATTAAGCAAGGCTAAGCATTTTTTAAACATTTTCCTTTAAATCAGGTTTCAAGGATAATATATCAAGGCAGGTAAATGCAGCAAGTAGGTGACAATCAACTCCTGTCAACCTAATGCAGCAATTTAAGTCAAGGTGATAAAGATTTATAAAACACAAAGAGGGGCTAATGCACCGGGGCTTGCCTTGTTGCACGGCGAGGGACGGATCAGGATCAGAACCGCAAATATCAAAACCACCAAAAACTCCTGGGGCTTCGTCAGCGGTGACTTGCTCGACTTTTACTTCCTCGCCTTCGGTCACTATACGTGATAATGATGCATGCTTAATGATGGTGCAAATATCATGATTAACAATAAACAAGTATTAAATTAATAACCTTGAGTACAACTTTCCTTCACGGTAAAGTTGAAATCAAGATCTCACCTAACAGTGTAATTGTTGCATAATTAATTCATTAATTATTTTTAAGTCATAGAAAGCCGCAACTAACACGACCTTCAACACTAAGAAAGGTGTTGAGGATCAATTAGGGTTTCTGATCCTAAGTCTTCACACAATGCCAAAATAACACAAAAATCCTAGAGTGATTAACACTAATCATCATTTTTATTTAATTACTTAATTAAGAATAAATCATAAATAATAAAACTTTATCCAACTGAGCCACGGATTTTTGTGGAGGTAGCTCACTGGCCAAAATAGCTACCCAATTAATTTCATAATTTTTGGATTTATATTTTGAGCTATAAAAATCATAAAAGTGCTATTTATTAATTAAAATATGCATTTTTACAGTCTACAGAAAGTGCTCAAAATACAAGTTTCATATTTTTCATAAATTCTTCATATCACAGAGAGCTTATGTAATTTATTTCGTAATTTTTGGAGCTATAGATTAATTCCCACAAAAATCATAAATACAGAGACTATTCATATTCAGGAAAAATAGGAAATACATCTCTGTATGTGACCGGGGTATTGGGCCGGCCCGATTGGGCCCAGCATGGTCTGCCTTCCACCTCCGGCCGCCTCTTCACGAAACAGAGCAGGCAGGCAGGGCAGCACGCGCGCGCGGCGGCTGCCCGCCGCTTAGCTCGCCGGCGGCGACCCTCCGACGAGACCGAGCGCACCAGGGTCCTCCCCTCCTACACCTGAACTGGACCCGAGCCCAACCTCAAGTCTATGCCCCTAACAGAGGCTATCCCGGTGGCCATGGCGGCCCGGCCGTGGTGGCATCGGCGTTCCGGCCAACCGGAGCTCTCCCCGACCAACCCAACCGCATCAGAAACTCCCCGAGCTCACCTAGATTCTCGTGCGCACGCTAGTTGAAGCAGAAGATGGCTGGAGTGACGATCTTGACGATGACCGTGTCCTCGGCGGCGTGCTCCGACGATCACGAGCTTGTTCCGATCTTCTTGAACTCCCAAAAAGTAAACTGACCGTCGTATAAGCTTCACCGATCGATGAGAAAACAAGAACGTGCAAGGAAATGACTGCTAGCTCACCGAACCGGTCTAGCTCCAACGAACAGCTTGCGGCAGCGTTTTTGCTGGCTCCGAGGAAGATGACCGGACTTGCGAACCTCCCGCGATGGCAAGCAGCAAGGTTGGGTGCTAACGGTGCGCAAGAACACTACGGAGCTGGTGGCAAGACGGAAAGGGTGAAGAGGGATTGATGACCGCGAATTCGGCCGGCGACCGAGCTCGATGGCGGCGAACACCTGCGGCAAAGGGAAAAGAAGCGAGCTCGCCTTCGAGCTTATAAAGAGGTGATCGACAACCGAGCGATTGCCACAACCCACGCTCGTGCCACGTCCCAGGGCGACGTGCCCACGCGCGCTGCGTCGCCGAGGGCGGCGACGGCCGAAGCAGACAGACAGCTCGGTGGCAACGTTGCCCTCTCCGGGTTACTGTAGCTAGGATTTATCCCGATTTTGGTTTTTTTAAAATTACTTTCATTTTTATGTAACAAGTCAAAAATATCTCAAAATAAGATATGTCGGAGATTAAATTCTAAACAACTTTCGTATTTTAAGTATTTTCAGATTTCAAATATTTTTGAAATTATAGAAAAGGGGGTAAATGGCCCTTTTTCAATTCAGTTTAAATCTCAATTATTTATTGAACAAGTTCAAAATCTATGAACATCAAAGTTGTTCAAATCAGAGAGCTTTACAACTTTTTTTTAAAGACCATCTTCAGATTTCATATAATTTTTGAATTGAAGTTTTGAATTAAAATTTGAATATGGTAATTCAAGTTTAATTTGAATTTCCAAATGGAAACCTGAAAAACTTTAAATACCAAAGTTGCTCTCTTTAATAAGAGCTACAACTTTGCTTTTGGGACCAAAGTCCGATTCTACTTAGTTTTGAAACTAGATTTTTAGTCTGATTTAGGGTTTTAAAAGTTAAATTGCTAGTGAATCCACTCTATTGCCCTAAGCACAAACCTTTAGAGAAAAGTAAACTCGTTCTTAGTTGATGCAGGTCAAGTTTGACAAAAATTCATACATGTTGTGCAATGCTCATGATGACATGCTCAATTTTAAATGTTCCGTAACACAGGAGTGTTACATCGGTGGCATCTTCTGACGAACTCCTTTGTATCTGCATACATCGTTGGCCAGAAAAATCCACTTTGCCAAATCATGGCATGTGTCCGAAATGCTCCATAATGTCCTCCATATGGCGAGGCATGACATTTCTCCATAATCTTAACAGCCTCCGCCATTGGGACACATCTTCTCAACAATCCATCTGAGCAAACTCGATATAGTTATGGCTCATCCCACAGGTGAAAACGACTCTCATGGATCAGCTTTCTTTTGTCTTCACCAGGTGGGACATAGCCTGCCACCATAAAGTTCACGATGTTTGCATACCATGGATCAGAGTGTGTTATCTTGAGAAGGGTTTCATCCCTTAGGTAGTCATTGATGGGTAACTCATGTGCTTCCTTGTACTGAAGCCTAGACAAGTGGTCGGCTACCAAGTTCTCTACTCCTTTCTTATCTCTTATTTCTATGTCAAATTCTTGGAGTAGAAGAATCCATCGAATTATCCAAGGCTTAGCATCTCTTTTAGTGAGGAGGTATTTAAGAGCAGCATGATCTGTGTAAACGATTACCTTTGCCCCCACTAAGTAGGATCTAAACTTGTCTATAGCAAAGACAACAGCCAATAGCTCTTTTTCAGTGGTAGCATAGTTGAGCTGAGGTCCAGATAAGGTTTTGCTAGCATAGGATATATCATAATGCCTCTTATCCTTGGTTTGGCCTAAAACGGCTCCAATCGCAAAGTCACTAGCATCACACATGATCTCAAATGGAAGGTTCCAATCAGGTGGTTGAATAATTGGAGCTGAGATGAGTGCCTTTTTGAGGGTTTCAAAGGCTGCATGGCACTCATCATTGAAGATGAAATTAGCTAAGAGACTAGTCAAGGGTCTAGCAATTTGAGAAAAGTCTTTAATAAAGCGCCTATAGAACCCTGCATGTTCCAGAAAGCTACGGATTCCTTTAACATTCCTGGGAGGTGGAAGTTGTTCAATAACTTCAATCTTTGCTCTATCCACCTCTATCCCTCGTTTTGACACCTTGTGTCCTAGCACAATTCCTTTGCGAACCATAAAATGGCATTTCTCCCAGTTCAGGACTAAGTGCTTTTCTTCACATCGCTATAAGACTCTATCTAAATTCTCCAAACAATCAGCGAAGGTTTTTCCATAGACAGTAAAGTCATCCATGAATACCTCCATGATTTTCACGATCATGTTAGAGAAAATAGACATCATGCACCGTTGGAAAGTAGCTGGAGCATTGCATAACCTGAACGACACTCGTCGGTATGCGTAAGTTCCATACGGGCATGTGAAAGTAGTCTTACTTTGGTCATTGGGGTGGATTGGGATTTGATGATACCCGGAATATCCATCAAGGAAGCAAAAGAAGAAATGATTCGCGAGCCGTTCTAACATCTCGTCTATGAACGGTAGTGGAAAGTGATCCTTCTTAGTGGCCATGTTTAGCTTCCGATAATCAATGCACATCCGCCACCCAGTGACCGTTCGTTGAGGGATGAGTTCATTTTTCTCATTCCTAACGACTGTCATGCCTCCCTTCTTTGGCACTACTTGGACGGGCTAACCCACTCGCTATATGGCATGGGATAAATAATCCCAGCATGCAAGAGTTTGAGGACCTCGTTCTTAACAACCTCTCGCATAGCGTTGTTAAGTCTTCGTTGTGGCTCCCTTGAAGGTGTGCAATCTTGCTTGATAGGGATGCGATGTGTGTAGAGAGCAGGGCTAATGCCCTTGAGGTCTTCAAGTGAGTAGCCTATGGCAGACTTATGCTTCTCTAGGATGGTTATAAGTTGTTGGGTTTCAAGATTGGATAGCTTGTCACTAATGATCACCGGGGTGTTCCGATTGTTATGGAGAAAAACATATTTCAGGCCAAGTGGGAGAGGTTTGAGCTCGATCAAAGGAGGTGGTGGTTCCTCAATTTTTTCGAGCTCAATGGGCTCTGCTAACTCTTCCTCTTCTTGAACAAAATGTTCATCATCGAAGGTAGGTTGAGCCAATTCTTCTAGTGTTGCCATCATTACTTCCTCCATGGGGTCTTGTTCAGGTTTGGGTTCCACAAATGTGTTAATGGATCGGGCAAGAGGAATGTCAATAGTGGAATTCCCAACCTTGAAGTCTAAGTGACCTCATAAGGGTTTTTCCTGTAGCAGTCTCATGATTGGAACGCCAATCAAGAGAGGAATCTCTAAGATGTCAAAGATAAGAAAATCTAAATTTATCACAGAGTTCTTGATAGTGATAGGAATAACCCTTAAAACCCCCAGGCTTTCAAGAATGAATCCTGATGGACTTTGAAGAAGTTTTCTTGATGGTGTTAAAGAAGCATCGGGGAAAAGAATATCGGCTAATGCCTTTGAAATGAAGTTTATCCCGACGGATGAATTATAATGGATGTTCCTAACGGACCTTTGAACTTAGCACAGAAGAATGGTTGAAGGAGAGGTGATTCGAGCTACCTCAGGAGATAACAGGGATTCTCTTAGCCATTCATAACTCAAGACTGAAGATAGGCTTTTGATGTGTTCTATGTGGGCCAATTCTTCATCTTAGTCAGGTGGTGTTGTTAGCGCTAGAGGTCTCGCTTGGACAGGAAAATTCGAGGTATTTCCATAATCTTCAAATATATCTTCCTCGAATTCAAAGGGAAACTCTAAAGGAGATGGTTCATTATCCTCTAGTTTTTTAGTGTTCCCTTATTGGGAGGTTTTTCAACAACCAAATCATGAGATGAATCAATTGGAGTTTCTAATTCGGCTGTGTGTTCCTCCTCTTTTGGTTCGGGGCTTGGCTCGACTTCTTCTTCGGGGAATTCATCATAGACGCCAGTGTAGGGGGTGTTTTCAAGGATTTTATCAAGGATACCTTTTTCTTCACTAACGGTCTTATGAGAGAATGATCCTCTAAAAGAGGCATTGAGAAAAAGGGCAGCTTCTTTGCTAAGGCCATAATGGAAGTGTTGTAAAAGAACATGGTTAGGCATAGCCAAATCTGGGCCAGAAGTGATCAAAGTTGAAAATCATGCCCAGGCTGCTCCTAAAGTTTCCTTCTCCTTTTGTTGAAAACAAAGAATTTCTAAACGAAGAGTGATAATCCTAAAAATAGGGAAGAAAGCAAGACAAAATTTGTCTCGAAGTTCATCCCAATCTCCATGTACACTTCTAACGGTATGAGCATACCATTGTTTCACCCTCTCAGAAAGGGAGAACGGAAACAATTTCCATTTTATGGTCTCATGTGCCATGCCTGGAATGTTCAAGCACGAACACAGTTGCTCAAATTCCCATAGGTGGATATATGGATTTTCACCATCTTCTCCAGAGAAAGTTTGCTCCCGAACCATGGCTATGAAAGCAGGGCGAAGCTCATAGCCATCTGTGAGTATAGGATGTGATGATGGTAGAGGCTCCAACAACTCGCCCTTTGGAGCCAAAAATTTATATATAGGAGTTGAATCCATGTGGTAAGATGAAAATGGTGGCAAAACAAAAAGGACGAATTTGGTTTTTAACTAGCACAGCTACCGTTCCCCGGCAACTGCGCCAGAAAGCTTGTTGACGTTTCCTAACGCAAACAGATTAATCCGCAAGCGCACGGATACCGCTGTAGCTTTCACCCAAGAGTATTCTAGGGTATTGATTTCTATGGGGAACACGAAGTGTACTAATTAGGTCCCAAGATCGCCCAAGGATAAATATATAAGTTTTTGTGGGGAGAGAGAAAGATTTCCTAAGCTCTCTAGATGATCTAAGAATCAAGGATACTATAAATGTACTTATTTTGGGACATCAAAACAATAGCCTCAGACTGAGATGAGAAGGGGACTAGGAAGTTCCTACTACGGTCCTACAAACTCTAACCCGAACGTGGTGGAGTACGTCGGCCGTCAGGGCTGTCACCACCTGGGGCTACCACAACTATACGTAGGGCTAGGTGCAATTCCAGGTAATCACAAGACTAAACACCACGTCTAATCTATTAATTACTACTCTAGCGTTGCAAAGACTAGAGCACATGATGCAAGCGGGAAACTAATAAATAACTTAAAAGCAAATACAGAAAGTAAATAAAGAAATCAGAAATTATAAATTGAAGAACCTAGAGATCGCTGAAAGATGAACCAGATACTGCAAAAGTACATTGTTGAGGAAGATCCGATAGACCCGGCTCCTCCTCCGCTCTCTCCTCTTCTCTCTCCCTCTTTACAACTAGAAGAACTAGAACTAGATCTAAAACTAGAAGTAGATGAACTAGAACTAGATCAACTAGAGGGACCCTACTAGCCCTAATTTATGTAGAGAATATGAACCTCCAGGATGTAGAATGCCTTCTGGAGGGGGTCTGGGGCGTCCTTATATAGGCCAAGGTGGAGTAAGGGGTAAGGAACAGTCACGTCATCATTCCGCGTCTCATGTTATATGCACCGTCAGATCAAACCGACCTTAGATCGACGTCGGGATACTTTGCTTAGGTGCCAAGGAAGCGTGGGAGGAAGTTTCCAGAAGCCGGAGGTGAGGCGGCACAGTGGAGGGCTGCCCGGCCCCACCCTAGGGCTGGCCGGTGCTGCCCTGGGCCCAAACGGGCTCCGCTTCGCCGACTTGTCTTCTTCGGTCTCCCGCAGTCCAATGGTGTATGTTGGGTCGCAGATTTTGAGTCCGAACTCCGAATATAGCCAATGATAGGTCCATTTTGATCGTCTCGACGAGCCCGTTGCAATGGTGTAGTCCAATACAATTCCTTATTTGAAATACTTTTATTGACGGAAAATTAAATACACCTGCAAACATCGGGAGAAAGCAAAACTCGTGGAACTTGTTAGTATAAACCCTACAACTATTGTCTATAATTTATTTTATCTCTTTTTGTTCAATAGTTGATGGTTATATTTAGTGTTTAACAAATGTCAACAGTGGTCGACTTCAGGATTCTATCTACTCCAAGCAACAGGCAGGCCCCGGTGCATTCAGCCATTTCCTTGTGATTTACAAAATGTTGATAACTTGAGTTAATCTACTGCATTAAGTTTACAGGAGTTGATTGATAACCCAATGTTTGAAAATGCTTAGTCCTGCTAAAATAATTTAGATTTGCACAAAATGCTATTTTTGAGCTGTTGTGATATATTAATGATTAAATTCATGAACAAAAGGTATTGGTAACATTTTCGTTCGGTGACTGTGCACCTAATCAGTACATTGTCACCGACGGAAAGGGTTTTGTCCGCTCGGTGGTTGAACACTTGGGTTAGAGTCCCAAGGCTTTGTCACCGGCGGGCAAGGATTTGAAAACCGTTTGGTTACCTTGTACTTGGGTTAGGGTCCCAATGCATGGTCATGAAGGAAAAGAATTAGGGACCGTTCGTTGTCGGTCTGCTAGATTGAGACTTTGCAACTAGGCACATACTCCGAAAAGCCCTATGTCCGGTCGCTCCATTGCTTGAACCGACGACCACGCACTGGGAGTGGAGAGATGGCGAGGGTAGCATGTACCCTCGTGGGTTAGAGTCCCGGATTGGAGGTGTACTGTACTCTCGGGTGGCGCAGGACCGGTTCAGGGATGAAAAAGCCATGGTAGACGGGGTTGGCATATGCAAGCTTAAGTGCTACATATGCAGTGTGGATAGGGATCCCCAGCTGGGTACTAATCGATTCGAATCGTCGTTGCTCCTCCGTTATGGAGACTTGATCCAATGACTTACACCGAGAAGTGGTTCGGAACTAGCATGTTTTTGAGAATGACTAAGTAATTGGAATTGAAGGATACATGTGAAATAACTGAGATCTATGGTTCTTGATTAAAACAATATTAAGTTAAAATATTGAAAGTAGGATTCAAGTTTAGTATTGCTTTTCCGCAAAATACTTTGACTCTTGCTAAAGCCTTACCTTGACTGCCCTCAGCCTGCATTCCTGAGTCTCAATCCTTTTTCTTAGTCGGGTAAGTCTTGCGGAGTACCCCATGTACTCAGGGTTTGTTAACCCCTGTTGCAGGTAAACTAAGTGTGCAGTTCTACGTGGGATCATGCCGGTCAGCGGATTGTGCAGGATTGAAAAGGTATATGGGCAGGGTGTCTAGTTGTATACAGATACTCCACTACGAAACTCTGTTTCGGGATAATGTAATCTAGCTTTGTAAACCTATATTAATGTAATACGTCCTTACTCTTTACTCTAATTTATCTCATTTGTGTAAACTGTTGAATACTGTAAGGCTTACAATGAAGATCCTCGGGAAGTTAGAGTTTCCTAGGAGACCCGGTAGGCCACCTAGGTCAAGGGGAACTCGTGCAGATTGATCAGAGTTCCTCAAGGATGATGACAGTGCACGTGGGCCCTATGATTAAGGCGGTTGTGTCACAAGAAGCTCTTCAAGATCCGGATTGGGTGAATGCCATGCATGAAGAACTCAACAACTTCACCCACAATCAAGTTTGGACACTTGAAGATAAGCCAAAAGGATCAAGAGTCATAGGCACCAAGTGGGTGTTCCGCATCAAGCAAGATGACAAGGGCAACATTGTGAGACACAAGGCAAGGCTCGTGGCAAAAGGGTTCTCCCAAGTTGAAGGCTTGGATTTTGAGTGACTTTTTCCCCGGTTGCAAGATTGGAAGCCATCCGTATCCTACTTGCAATGCATAGAATCACAACCTAAAACTCTTTCAAATCGATGTGAAAAGTGCCTTTTCGAATGGCTTCGTAAATGAACTTGTCTATGTTTCGCAACCACCCATGTTTGGAGACCCTAGATGCCCAAAGTATGTTTATAGATTGTCCAAGGCGCTATATGGCTTGAAGCAAGCCCCTCGGGCTTGGTATGAGCACCTCCATGACTTCCTCCTCAACAAGGGCTTCAAATTCAGCTTGGTCGATACCACACTCTTCACTAGGAAACATAAAGGGCACATCTTCATTTGTCAAGTTTATATCGATGATATTATCTTTGGTTCGACTAATGAAGATTTTTGCAAGGAATTTGGTGATATGATGTCCAAGGAGTTCGAGATGTCGATGATCGGTGAACTTACATTCTTTCTCAGCTTTCAAGTCAAGCAATTGAGGAAGGGGACCTTCGTGTCGTAAGAGAAGTACACGAAGGACCTCCTCAAGCGCTTCAAGATGGAAGAATGCAAGCCCATCAAGACCCCCATGCCTGCCAATGGACATCTCGACCTTGACGAGAGAGGTAAATCGGTTGACCAAACACTCTATCATTCTATGATCGGTAGTTTGTTATACTTGACCGCATCTAGGCCCGACATCATATTTAGTGTGTATATGTGTGCGCGCTTTCAAGCTAACCTTAAGGAACCTCAGTTGCGGTGAAAAGAATCCTTAGGTACCTAAAGCACACCCAAGCATTGGCCTTTGGTATCCCAAAGGAGCTAACTTTACTCTTGTCGGCTATTCCGATTCGGATTGTGCTGGTTGCAAGATTGACCGAAAAAGCACATCCGGAGGGTGCCATTTGCTTAGAAGATCATTAGTTTCTTGGTCCTCCAAGAAATAAAATAGTGTTTCCTTGTCAACAACCGAAGCGGAATACATTGCCGCGGGTGCTTGTTGTGCACAAATTTTATACATGAAACAAACCCTACTTGATTATGGAATTAACTTAAAAAGGGTGCCTTTGTTGTGTGACAATGAGAGTGTGGTAAAACTTGCAAATAACCCGGTTCAACACTCCCACACTAAGCACATTGACATCCGCCATCACATCCTTAGAGATCACATTGCTAAAGGTGACATTTCATTTGCCAAAAACCCTCCCAACCAATCTCGTCAGTGTGAACGGGAGGTTCTTGATGACAATGAACTTTGTCTTCTCGTGGCCTCATAGCTTCAAATGCTTATCCTCTGTCAAGATGACAGTGGGTGCAACAGGTAGCTCCTGGGACGGGGGGTGAACGTTCAGATCCGAACCGCTCGATGAAGGGCTCTAGGTACAGCGCGACGATCCCGCACGGGTGAGCTTCTTCTTGAGCCAGTTCATACCTACAAAATGCTAGTGCACACCACAAAAGGAAAACTTGCACAGGGATTAGTTCAAGAAAAATGTTAGAGTTAGCCGTCCAGGAGTCAGTCGTTCAAAGGTTAGTCATTCAAGGGTTCATTCAAGTTGATCAAGGTTTTAAGCTCAAATTTGATTTGACTTTCTACTTTGATTTTCGTCGGACAACATCTCCTCTAAATGTTGTTTTTCACTTGGGAAAATCAGCAGAGCTTCTACTCTCACTTGCTTCAATCTCTAGCTCTCTCTACTCTTCCAAATGAAGAGCTAACTAGTACTCAAACTTTCGGAATGGAATTTTAAGCGAAAGGGGTGCTCTCAGGTTTGGGATGGTGCAAGGAATGAGCTGAGAACTCGTCAATTTATAGAGGAGGCAGGGGCAGGTCGCCTGACCTGGCCATGTGGTTGGCCGATCATCTCTGGTGGCCACTTGCCTTCTGCTTTCTCATGGGTGCTCCTTGCTTCAATCCAAAGCCTGTGAAAGCTCCTTGATGCTCTGTTGGCTGGTTCCCATAGTGGTGTATGGGTGTGATAGGTTTGATGGAAAGGAATGGATGGTAGTGAATAATGGTGGATGATAGTGGATGGTAATGGAGGTGGAGGTGATGGGTGTGATTGGTGTGGGACCCATGTGTCTCCTATATTCTACCGTAGACAAATACCATGCATAAACGAACTATGAAAATAATACTTTTATGGAACTACAAAATGCAAGGAATTGAAATATGAAATTTTTATAATTTTTTGACTCTGTGGTGAAATAACTCTACCGGGAGTTTTTACGCTCCAAGAAAAACCTATATGAGACTCTAAAAATATTACTATGCAAATTTTTATTTCGTTTTTATAATGCATATGAGGAATATAAATACGGGTAAATAGCAAGTTATCTCTCGGCGATGGTTCGGATTTCCTCGTCCGCCGAATCGGACTTCTTCTAGCTCAGTTAGCGGGTGAATTCTCCAATCCGGGAGATGGTGATCCAGCTGGTTCGTCCTTTCCGTCCACCATATTTGTAGTGAGTTGTTGTTCTGGTCTTGGTCGGAAAGCAAACCGCTCTTCTTTCCCATTTATGTTGAATCTGATTTCTCCTGCCCCGACATTAATGTGAGCATTGGCTGTGCTCAAGAAAGGTCTCCCAAGGATGAGGGATACTTTTGAGTCTGGTTGCATGTCTAGGACCACAAAATCTACTGGCAGGAAGAAGTCTCTTATCTTCACTGGAATATTTTCCGCGATTCCCTCAGGGTAGCGAATTGATTGATCCGCCAGTTGAATGCACATTGACGTGGGTTCCAAAGTGGAATATCTAAGCTTCTCGAAGACTGATTTGAGCATCACAGTGACACTTGCTCCAAGATCGCATAACGCATTGTTGAAGTATTGTTCTCCGATCGAGCAATCAATAGTGGGCATCCTGGATCCTTCTTCTTTGTAGGTACTATATTGAGGATAGCCGCACCACATTCTTTTGTCGGCTTGATGACTTCAGTGGTCGGCAATGGTCTCTTCTTGTTTAGGATGTCTCTGATGTACTTGCATAAGTAGGGACTTGAAGGGCATCCAATAATGGTATGTTGACATATAGCTTCTGGATGACTTCAATAAATCTGTCGAACTGCTCATATTGTTGATTCTTCTGGATTCTTCGCGGGAATGATAGGAAGTTGACATCATGCAAATCTTGTGTCATTTCATGCTCTTGTGGTATAACTTCTTCCACTTCAACGTCTCTCTTTTCTTCTGGTTCTGCTGGTGCTGCTAGTACCCTAGTTGTTCCTCGTGGATGTGTTCCTTTTGGATATGGAGGATCTTGGGTTGACTTGCCATCTCTCGTAGTTATAGCTTTGACCTACTCAGAGTTAGTGGCAAAAGGCAAAGCAGCAGACAACTGTCCTATTTGTGATTCTATCTTCTTATTGTGAACAAGTTGGTCTTTGATAGCAGAAGACAAGTTATCCATCTTGATATTTATACTTTCCAAGATTTTATCATTAGAAGCAAGTTTCTTAGCAATGTTATCATTAATTTTAGCTTGCTCTAATATCAAATCTCTCAAGGATGGTTGTTTATGATAGTTACGTGGGTACTTACCCTGGTAGCTGGACTGCTGTTGTCGAGTCCATCCTTGCTTCTGTTGATCTAGAGTAGAGCAGTTGAGAATAACATTGATGTCTTCTTGTGGTGGATCAAACTTTACTCACAAGTACTCTCCCCATTTGTTCTGTGTGTTGAATGCATCCTGAATAACTTGACAATCCTTCTTGTAGTCGTCTCGCTGCGCAAGCCAACCTAATAGTATGTCCATCTTGGCTGATAATGCACATAGTTTTTCATTTGTCTCCTCACTCTGATGACAATGTTGAGTATTATCATGGGTCCAGCTTTGATTTCTTGCTATTTTCTCCATAAGTGCTTTAGCTTTCCCCGGAGTGAGTGACAGGAATGATCCTTCAGCAGTTGCATCAAGTTGGTTATGACTCCTTTGAATTAATCCACTGTAGAAACCTTGCAGGAGTAACCAATCTTCTATTCCATGATGGGGACAATCTGAGATGTATTCTTGATAGCGCTTCCATGCTTCTAAAATGGTTTCTTCTTTCTGCTACTGAAAGTTGGTAATCTTTCCTCTTAAGGCATTGGTTTTACCTATAGGGAAAAAAATTTCTAGGAAGGCCTTAGAACACTTTGCCCATGTGTTGATGTGATCTTTGTTGGAGTAGAACCACTGCTTCGCTCTTCCAAATAGTGAAAATGGAAACAAGCAGAGTAGTATGATGTGAAGCATCTAGGCCCTAGTGGTTTTAGTGATTAATGATAACAAAGAGGTTATTATGACTAATGTGTATTTTGCAGGATAACCCAGAGGTTAGGTCATAATAACATGTAGGTTCAAGCCCCTAGCGATGGAAATCGATTCAGTTTTCAAAGGATGGAAGACAAGATGGTGATAGGCTAGTTCCATGTGTCAATTGGAGTTGAGAGACACTTAGAGTAGTCTTAGGTTTTGTTTTTGCCTTTGACCATACTATAAAGTGGGGTTTGGATAGGTAGCTTGACTTAGAGCAAGGTTAGAGAGTGTAGATGTGATGCACACTTGTCCAACATAGCTCTAGACAGCCTAGGGAGACTCTTGAGAGAGAGGATCAAATCTCGTTTTGAAAAGTTTTTGATTCGGTGAAGTTTGAACTAAGTTTTGGGCATCGGACCCTGGGGAGTATGGTCGTCGGACCAATGCCTAGAGTCTGACGGTCCACGTGGCAGCCCCTAGTTGTGCCTGAGCGCATCAGGGAGCATCGGACCGTGCCCTGGCTGGTCATCGAACCATTGGGCACAGTCCGATGGTGCCTGGGTGTTTCAGATGAGCGTCGGACCGAGGTGAGGGGAGCCATCGGACTAATGCGCGCATCAGTCCGACGCTTCTAGAGAGGTCCAGAGAGCAGCTTTGGGCGTCAGACTATGTCTGACAGCCATCGTCGGACCATTGCCGCGTGTTATACACGCGTTGTGGTTCTGTGCAGAGAGCACCCGAGAGCGCCAGAGGGCGTCGGACCCAGTCCGACGCTAGGCGTCGGACCATTGCCCAGCGTCCGACGCCCCTCTGTCACAGTAATGGCTATCTGCTGTGTGTGAGAGTCGGACTGTGAGTTTTGGTCCGATGCTGGCACTGTTCACTCGGTCCGACGGTTCGCAGAAAGCTGAAATCGGAGGCTTGGTGACTGCTTGGAGAGCTTGTTGGCAGCCCAAGCCAAGCTTCTGAGCGGTTGTGGGCGATCCACCGTGCCGGAGGGGCAAAGGATCAGCCCGTAGAGAGCACTTGGTCTTTACGAAGATCAGGGGGGAGCTACACCCTTGCGTGGGTGCTCCAACGAGGACTAGTGGAGAGTGCCGACTCTCCGATACCTCGGGAAAAACTCGGCTTGCAATCTCTTACTCATTTACTTTCCCGCATCTACTTTGTGTTTTCTTGTGGGGGTATAAACCCGTATACCCGCATGGCAGAACATGGGCCAAGTTGTCCGATCAGGCCCGGACTGCCAAGGACGCGTCATCTACATGATCTCCTGAAGATCATGTGTATCCGCCGAAGACTTGGCGGACAAGGAAATATCTCTCCTGATATCTAGCTGATAGGTTTCCTTATTCTATTAGGATTGTAATCTGATATGTATGGTAAAACCGACTTGTAACCCTGCCCCCCGGACTATATAAGGTGGGCAGGGGATCCCCTCAACTCATCTCATCTACTAGCAATACAATACAGCAACACACAGGACGTAGGGTATTATGCCTAGCGGCGGCCTGAACCTATATAAATCTCGTGTCACACGCTTCCAGCGTAACTCTTGCTCGTCTCAGGCGCACCTTCACCGATCAATCTAATACCTTGGGCATACCCCTCGGTAGACTATTGCCGGTATTCCATCAACAGTTGGTGCGCCAGGTAGGGGGTGTGCTTTCTGATCCATGGCGAATAGGGTGATTTTTTTCAAGCTCCATCGAGCTCCCGACGGCGGGCCAGATCATTACGGTGGGATCCATCACCTGGATCATCGGTCCCGACGATGAAGGAAAGATCCTTGATGCGGCCCAGGTCGCATCTACTCCGACTCCTTCAGCAAACTCCGCCCCGGCAAGGAAGTTGCCACGATACATCCGGAAGGACATTGACAACGACGACTTGATCAGATCCATAGATCAGATCTCCTAAGGCCTGTCTGAGAGTCTCCAGATCTTGGAGTCAACTGCAGACCACTTTCAGCGCCCATCGACGGCGCAACAACCTTCTCCGCTTTGCCAGGACATGACTCTGGCCATCACCATCACTCCTCGGGGGCGCGTCGTCGAGCAACGGCCCCCAGCTGTCATGCTTTCAAGGGCCTCCAACCATGACCTCCCGAGTGGCTATATGCCATTCGGTCTTCGGAACGCGGCCTCCAGTTTTGCGCATCTACTACGCTCCTCCGACCACACCTCCCTCGAGTATGTCGCCACCAGGTCCAGCTTCATCATCGCGGACAACGACTACTCCGACCTCGACGACGTGGAAGGTCCGATCTCACTGATCTGCCACCTCCCACTGGATGATTCATTGACGGACCCGTCCTCACCGTCAGCAACGACAGCAGTCCTCCTTTGAATGAAACTGAAGAGGCCTGAGCAGCCTGTGAGGGGAGAAACGCCCACCGAAGACAGCGTCGTGAATTGCAAGCTGAGGTAAGGAAGGCCCCCATACGAAACTTAGAGCCAGAATTTGATCTGGTCAGCAAACACCAGGTCTACATGACACTAAACGTCGCCGTCGCGATAGAAGAGGCCAAAAGGCTGGTTTCGACACCTGAGGTGGAGCGCCTTACGGCTTACCTCCAGGCAGCCCAGGTCCAGATCAATGAAGAATGCCAGTTTCCACCTCCATCACTTTCCACTGCGTCGGCCACCGAGATCATTCACGATGATGGTGGTCACTCCCACGGCGGCCGGAGACGTCGTCACCAAGATGGAGACCAGGAGGTCAACCAGTCCGACCTCCATGAAAAGCTAAAGACCAAAGATCTATGGGGGCGCATCGAGAATCAGAAGGAAGATAGGCACTCGGCAGAGACTGAGCGCCGCAAAGAATATGACGAAGCGCACGGTCCTCTGGTTAGCGACAAAAATGCTCCGAGACTTCCCTTCATGGCAGAACTCCAAGCAGTATGCTGGCCGCCGAACTTCAAGGTCATTGGCGTTGATACCTACAATGGCAGCGCCGATCCCACCAAGTGGCTTACCGTCTACGAGATCGCGGTCAAAGCTACCGGGGGAAACTCCGACGTTATGGCAAATTACTTGCCTGTTATGCTGAACACATCTGCCAATAATTGGCTGCTGAGCTTGAAGCCAAACTCCATTGATACTTGGGACCAGTTGAGGGAGCAATTCATCAACAACTACGGTGCCACCTGCAAGTAGCCTGGCACAAAATTTGATCTTGAGAAGCTCCAGAAGGCGTCGCGAGAATCATTGCGGGATTATATTCGGCACTTCTCAGAAATCAGAAACAACATTCCAGGTGTCACGGATGCTGAAGCTATCTCCGCCTTCATACGCGGCCTTTGACCTGATGAAGAGCTCCAGAGGAAGTTGTACCGCAGCAGACCAGACTCCATCGCCGAGATGCCGTGCATCGCCAACAAGTACGCCAAGGGGAGTGAGGCGGCTCACCACTCTATTCATAGCCGCCTCTGCTTCCCCGATCGACCACGCCGTGGGGACACCGATCATCGATCTGATCGGTGCCATGATGACCGAGGAGCACGGCGAGACCATGACCGGTGTGAACGCGATCGCCGCGACCAACATCGCTCCGAGCGACATCGCCATGATGAACTGAAAGGGTCCAGCACTGGAGAAAGGTGTCGCCACTACCAAGTCTACAACACCCGACTAGACCCGAAGCGCAATTACGAAGAGGCTTATGACAAGCTCCTCGATAGTCAATGCCCGATCCACAAGTTCCACAAGCATACCATGAGAGAATGTTATGGTTTCTCCAGGGCGTTCCAAGAAGAAGACAAGAAGAGGGCTCGCATAGAGTCCAAGAGAGACAAGCGCGATGACAACAACGACCGGCCTCCAGGTTTCACTGAAGCTCACCGAACGGTCTCCACGATCATTGGAGGCCGCATAGCCATGGAGTCGAAGAGAGAGCAGAAGCTCGTTGCTAGGCGCGTCAACTCCGTCGCCAACCACGATGCCTCCATCACCGACCCCAGATTTCCCCTTGGTCTCACAAGGCCATTACCTTCAGCAGAGAAGATTAGTGGATGGAGATCCCATACTTAGGGCGCTTCCCATTGATCCTTGACCCGGTGATACGCAAGACACACTTCCGTAAAGTGCTGATCGACAGTGGCAGTGGCCTCAACATCCTGTTCTCTGGAGCCGCCAAGGAGCTCGGACTCTGAGCAGATGACCTAGAGCTGACCACGGCTCCGTTTTGGGGAATCATCCCAGGGTAGCCCTCCTACCCCCTGGGACAGATCAACCTGCTTGTCCAGTTTGGGACCCCACAGTGCTTCCGCATCGAGCACATCGACTTCTTGGTGGCCGACTTCGACGCCGCGTATCACGCCATACTCGGTCGTCCAGCTTTGGCTAAATTTGGGGCCATCCCCAACTATACCGACCTCGTCATGAAGATGCCAAAGGAGACCGGCATCCTTACGGTCTGCTCCATCCTCCATGTCGCATATGACTGCAAAAAGGAGGCCATCGCCATGGCAGAATCCACCGATGTCTCTATCCTGATGAATACGTGCGCAGTGGATGCACAGAAGCTGGCGCCCAAAAAATAGGTCATCTCGGAGAAGACCCCACCCAAAGCTGCTACAAAGAGCAAGGAGACAAAGGACATCGTCCTCGTTCCCGGTGACCCAAGTAAGACTACTCGCATCGGGGCAGATCTCGACCCCAAATAGGAAGACGCGGTCGTCAGTTTCCTCAGAAAGCACGTCAGCGTCTTCGCATGGAAACCCGCGGACATGCCTGGCGTACCAAGGGAGCTGATCGAGCACTCCTTGAATGTCTCGAAGACCACCAAGCCCATCAAGCAGAAGCTTTGGCGTTTCTCTCCAGATAAGAAGGAGGCTATTAGGGTAGAAATAGCTCGGCTCCTAGCTGCCGACTTTATAAAAGAGGTGTATCATCCCGATTGGTTAGCCAATCCGGTCCTTGTAAGAAAAAAAGAATAATGAATGGAGAATGTGCATTGATTACACCGATCTCAACAAACACTGCCCTAAAGACCCCTTTGGTCTCCCCCGTATCGATGAAGTCGTCGACTCCACACCTGGTCGCGAGCTACTCAGCTTCCTCGACTGCCAGTCCAGCTACCACCAGATCACCTTGAAGGAAGAAGACCAGGAGAAAACCTCCTTCATTACTCCCTTCGGGGCCTACTGCTACAAGACCATGTCCTTTGGTTTTTTGCCAGAACCTTATGTAGACTAATGGCTGATGTTACCCATCCGTCACCGAGCAGCTTCATCGTCTGCTGCAAACCCCTTTCTTTCCACTCCTTTACCCCTCCAGGTTATCTCCCATATTTTATACTGTTGCTGTCAGATCATGAATTTATTTGACGCGATGATGTGAAGATGCTTTGTATTCAGTACCCTCTTCTTCAGCTCTTGCAAGTCCTTCATAAAAACTAGAGATGACAACGGAGGCCGAAGTTGAATGATATTAAGAGTTGATCCAGATTGTACTCTTCTTGTATGATTGTTCTCCATTTATTCTTCAATAAAAGATCTCACCCGATGATGTTGAAAACGAACTGCTGATAAAGTCACCGGAACGCATTCGGTACTTCAAAAGAGCCATCATACTGATAAAATTCCCCAAGCATTTCTAATGCTCATGAGTGCAGACAAAACGACAAAGTTTCCAAGCAATTTTAGTGCTTAGAAACACTTGGCAAAAACAATGAAGTAGCCAAGCTACTTTTATTGCTCGGAGTTGCTTGGCGAGAAGACGAAGTCCCCGAGCAACTTTTGTGCTCGGAGACGCTTGGCGAGAGGACGAAATCCCCGAGCAGTTCAATGCTCGGAAACGCTGAAGAAGCGACGACGAAGTCTCCGAGCACCTTCTGTGCTCAGAAGTACAGGCGAAATGACGAAGTTCCCGAGCATTTCAGTGCTCGGAAACGCTGAAGAAACGATGGCGAAGTCCCCGAGCACCTCCTGTGCTCGGAAGTACAAACGAAGAAACGAAGTCCCCGAGCACCTCCTGTGCTCATAAACCCTAAAGCATCATGTGGGCCTTGTGCAGGAAGCCAAACCGTCGGACTTCCCTTTATAAGGACATGTCCACAGTCGAAATGATTCTTCTTCCCTCTCGTGCCGCCGCTCAAAAGCCATTCAAACAACCGTTACATCTAGCCCTAGCCGCCGCCATCTAGGGTTCCGAAAAGCAATGAATCAAAACTTGATTCCGCCAAAGTTCCTTCGATTCAACCTTCCAATAACCCAATCCCGGGTTCAATTTGAAGAAATGGCGCCTAGAAAGAGTTCGCGCGTACCCTCGAAGAAGGGTAAAGAGCCGCAGCCAGGAGAACTCCGCCTCGACAACGAGTGGCAGCCGTCCACCATGACGGAGAAGGCCATCGTGAAGTCGGTGGCGAAAGGACTCCTCCCAAATCGTGCCACCGCCGGATGGAGGCCGTCAGAAGGTGAGCCGTACCCCATGCCTAACACCGGCAAAATAACCGTCTTTGCCAACTACTTCCTCCATGGATTTGGTGTTCCATGCCATCCCTTTCTTCGTAAACTCCTTGACTATTACGAAATTTCTCTGTGCCACTTGCATCCCAACTCTATCTTCGTAATTTCTATCTTCATCCACTTCTGCAAGGCCTTTGCTGGAATTCTTCCTCATTTCAATCTATTCCGTCACCTGTATATGCTCATAAAATCGAGCGGCGGAGGATCTCGAATTGCCGGTGGAGTATACCTTAAGCTCCGAGACGGCATGTCAACCCATTATCTTTCTATCCCCCTCAACACCAGCCTTCGAGATTGGAACAAGAGGTGGTTTTATCTGCCAAATCAAGACCCTCCTGTTCGATGCGCTGTCGAACAGATACTAGAAAGAAAATCAAGCTGGTCGTCGAGACCCACATCCGATCAGATTGTGCAAGTTAACGAACTGCTAGAAATCCTGAAGGGAATGACTCTAAATGGAGTCAGAGTTGTTGCCAACTTCATGAGGCGCCGAGTGCAGCCCTGCAAGGATAGGATTCATCCTCCATATGAGTGGGTTGGTGAGACTGATCCGACCAGAGAGGTCCCCGACCCGATGTCAGCCGAGGAGACCATGGTGAGGCTGAAAGAACTGTTCGACAATAAAGCGTCGATCAACAACCGAGGATAGCAGAAACCACTGCATATTGCGAATCCGCCTCCCGAGGTATGCCTTTAGAAATTCCTTTGCTCACGTCGTCTGTCTTGGTGTCGATCATTAGCATCTTATTTAATTTGCTGAAGATACATGGCCAGGACCGGAAAGCCTATTTCTCGGAGGTGCCCACTACGGAATGGCCTAAAGGGGTTGACCCTCGACACCGCTACCAGCCTGGCCGCGATGATGAGGACTTCTCAGAGCCCTCTGATGTAGAAACCAATGAAGAAGAACAGGACCAGGAGACCTCCTCTCGACGAGAAGCTCGCGGCAAGCAGCCCATGCCAGAAAAAACAGGGTCATCAAGCAGAGTCCGAAAGCCTAAGAAGCCAGAGAAGCAATCCGATGAGCGAGCTCGCCGCCAGGCGATGATCCCGAGCTCAAGTGATGACGACGGACCCCCTCCGAAACGCTAGAAAGGGGAGGTCCCGCAACCAAGAAGCCTGGCGATGAGGAGAGGACTTCAGGTCCTGTCACACCCCGATATTAAAAACAACACCAGGATGTATAAAAGCTCACATGTGTGCCAAGGATCAAGTCCACACATGCTAGACAAATTCATTAAGTACCATTGCAGAGTTTAATACATAACGAACAATATTTAAACATAGTACTTTATTACAACATCTCAGCGGAAATTAAAATCTCTCGTGGTAGCTCCAACGCAGGGACGTTGACTGGTTGACAACAAGTCTAGAACTCGTTGCGGTAGTCATAACTCCAATCTTCATCTGTGGTGGTGGTAATAGCAAGAGTGAGCACATATCGTACTCAGCAAGTAATACACAGGGTTCATGAGGCTCAAATAGCTTTATGTGGTTATGTTGCAATAGCCTTTAAAATCAAAGTAATAGTAATACTATAAATAGCATCAATGGTGTTGCATAAATTCCAAGGTACATGATCAATGTAAGATGAACAGTAAGCATAAACAAGTAAACAATGACACTATTTTCTGTCCATGAGGATTCCAGACCACCCATAACCGCGGGTACGGCTAGTATACCAGTTTTACACTCTGCAGAGGTTGCACACTTTCACTATGAGCCGTGATTCCCATTTGCTCGGGTTAATTACTCCCAAAAACACTACCAAGGTGAGTGAGCAGGGTATCACTATGAAGTCTTTCAAAAGTCATGTCTAACAAGTTAGGGCCGCTATGGATTCTGTGCCTGTTCTTATAATAAGTCCTCTGCCTGATGGCACATAACCGCAGCCTATACACATCATTGCAGACAGGGGCCAAACTATAAGCCATCCCGGCTTTATCCCACCCCACTTGCGCCTTTCGGTAACCACTAACAAGCTAGACAAGAGCAATTTACTGAACTAAAACCAGAGCCCATTAGCACCCATAGTTGCGCGGTTTTCCCGGAGGGTCACTTACGGATAATGTCATCTATTAAAGTTCATTACTTCCCATTAATCAACACATGATCATGATAATAATAGCATTGCCAAATCATTTATGTGCATAAATCGTAGGTATCAAGGTACAGGGACAATTCTAGGGAAATCATCTATGTTTATCAAGGGATTGCATGCATATGATATTTAGTAAAACTTTCATAAATAGGTAACAAGGATAATCCCATGAATTACTTGCCTTGCTCAGGAAAGTCTTGCTGGTCTTGCTGGTCCTCGAAATGCGCGTCGAAAGCACCGTCGAATTGCTCACCGTCTATACTCGATTAATCGCCAACACACAAACATACGGGAGCATTCATGCATAGCAAACAAGGACATAAATTAGAACAGTACACCAACAGTGAGAAAACCAATTAAAAGATTTATAAAACTATTCTACTCGCTGATACGATCACATCGATATAAAGATCACCGAAAACGGATTTAAAACGCGAAAGATATGATTTTCCGAAGTTTTAATGCATTTTTAGGGATTAAAATAATACTGAAAAATAAAATACTATTAACATGGATAAAAGTTATATTACTGGAAAGAGGATAAAATTGTGAATCCAATGCAATTGGAATCGTCGAAATCGGGGCTAAAACGTGCATTTTATAAGCGATTAAAGATTAGTGGCAAATCTGTAAATATAAATATCTAATTTTTATTAAACCGAACGGAAAATACGTCTTCTCCGCGGGGAAACGTAATCTGGTGAATACGCCAAGGGACCGCGGGTTACAATATTAAAAAGGCCAGGGGGTTTTCTGCAAATTTGTCGGCCGAACCGGTATGGATAGACGAGAGCCGTCCGATCTGAGTTCAACGGCCAGGATTAGAAGCCGGGAGGGGAGCAGGGCTCTGTTCGCCGGAACACAGTGGCCGGCGGCGGCGCCATCGCCGGCGCATCGCCGGAGGAGCCAAAAGGGCGCTACTGAGGTCGTTCCGGCTCGGAAAAGGCGTGGGGAGATGGATAATCTTGATACGAACTCGAATCGAGCAACGAGGAGGGCTATCGTGGCCCGGAGGGCGAGCAGCACGGGTCGCGGCGGCCATCCTCGCCGGAGGTGGCGGTGACGGCACTGGGGTGTGCCAAATGGCGCCGGGATGGGTCATAGGGGGAGAGGATAGAAGTGCAAGCTCACCAAGGGTTGAATCGAAGGCCGAAATCAGTCCGGGGCGGGTCCTTCACTTGCTCCAGCGGCGGCGGACGGCTGCAGTGGCGACGAGGGCATGTCAGTGCTCGACTCAAAAGGGAAAAAGGGTAGGGAGACTCGCAGGAACATCACGAAGCACCCGGATGACCTTACAGTGAAGAAGCGATGACGAATTCGTCGGACTCGAGCTCGCCGGCGGAAGGAAGTTGTGGCGGCGGGCTCTATTTGCTGCGCAAGGATGATGGGGTGCTGCAAGGGCGAAAAAGGAGACTGCGGAGGGTCGAGCTTGGCCTTAAGTAGACACGGGCGGCTCCAATTGGAAAGAGCGCGGCCAATCCGGCCGGAATCAGAGGCGGCGACGGCGTTGGCCCTCTGATTTGGGAAGCAGAGCGGGAGGAGGAAGGAAGGTGCAGGACGTGCGGCTGACGAGTGGGCCCACGATGTCGGCGAGAGGGGGGGGGGAGAGGGGCGCGGCGTGTCTGGCCCGGTGGATTGGGCCGGCGTGCGCGGTCACGGCCCAGGAGAAAGGGAAAGGGCCGAGGGGGGAGGAGCTGGCCGAGTGGGCCAAGGGAGAGGGGAAAGGGAATGGCCCGAGCAGGCTGAGAAGGAAAGGTGGCTGCAGCTGCTGCTCTTCACCTTTCTCTAATTCCTCTTTTCTATTTCTATTTTCTTTTCTCTTTTTCAAACACAATTTCAAATGGAGTTTCAAAAGGGATTTAAAAATGGAAGACCCAACAAATAAATCAAGCAATCAAAAATTAATATGCAGCAGCATGAGTGCATCAAACATGGTTTGACCTAGGTTTTATTTTATTTCACCAAAAATTCTATTTCTTCTATAATTGCATGACAATAATTGCATAAATTAAATAATTTACCTAATTTTAAAATGTTGCAAAATTCTAGGTGTTACAATTCTACCCCCCTTAAAGAAAATCTCGTCCTCGAGATTGAATGCTTACTCAAACAAGTGTGAATACTCTTTTCTCAAGTCCTCTTCTCTTTCCCAAGTTGCCTCTTCCTCTGAGTGCCTATTCCACTGAACCTTACACATCTTAATCACTCTACTTCGAGTGACTCTTTCAGCTGTCTCCAGTATCCTCACAGGGTACTCTTCATAAGTCAAATCATCCTTAACTTGAAGTTCATCCATGGGTATTTGTTCCTCAGGTATACGCAAACATTTCTTAAGTTGGGACACATGAAACACATCATGAACAGCGGACAGGTGCTCAGGCAACTCTAACTGATATGCAACTTCTCCACACCTTTTAATGATCTTGAAGGGACCAACATACCTCGGTGCTAGCTTTCCCTTCATATTAAACCTCCTCACCTTTCTCATCGGTGATACCTTGAGATACACATAGTCACCTTTTTCAAAACTCAAAGCTCTTCTCCGCTTATCTGCATAACTCTTTTGTCGAGACTGAGCTATCCTTAAGTTCTCTCTGATTTTACTAACTTGTTCTTCAGCGGTTTTTATTACGTCAGGTCCAAACAACTGTGTCTCACCTGTCTGGTTCCAATACAGAGGTGTTCTGCACTTCCGGCCATACAATGCCTCGAATGGTGACATCCCAAGACTCTTCTGATAACTGTTATTATAAGAGAATTCTGCATAAGGTAAACTCTTTTCCCAACTAGAACCATACTGCAAAGCACAAGCTCTCAACATATCCTCCAAGATCTGGTTGGTTCTTTCTGTTTGTCCATCTGTCTGAGGGTGATAAGCGGTACTGAAATTCAATCTTGTTCCCAAAGCCTCATGTACTTGTTTCCAGAAGTGAGATGTAAACTGAGACCCTCTGTCTGATACAATCTTCTTTGGTACACCATGCAGACATACTATCCTTTCCATGTAAAGTGTAGCCAATTTCGGACCACTATACTTAGTCTTCACAGGTAGAAAATGAGCAACTTTCGTCAACCGATCGACAATCACCCATATGGAGTCATAACCTTTGCTGGTCCGGGGTAATCCCACTATGAAGTCCATTCCAACTTCATCCCATTTCCATTCCGGTATCTTCATAGGTTGTAGCAACCCAGCAGGCCTTTGATGTTCGGCTTTAACCCTCGAACAAGTATCGCACAATGCAACATATTCAGCTACAGCTCTCCTCATCTCTTTCCACCAATACTTCTCCTTGAGATCTTGATACATCTTGGTACTTCCGGGGTGAATAGAGTAGGCAGACTCATGAGCTTCCCGAAGAATTGTATCTCGGATAGCCTTCATTGCTGGCACACATATCCTTTTTCCCAACCACAATGTGCCATTCTCATCAAGCCTGAATCCGGGTGCTTTTCCAACAACCACATTTTCAGCTATCTCTTTGAGTTCTTCATCCTCCATCTGACCTTTGCGTATTTCTTCTTCCAAGGTAGGCGTTATCTCAATCTCCACGATATTGTTAACCAAACACAAGTTCAGACGTTGCAACTCTGCACTTAACTCCTCAGGCATCATTGTTTCCTGAACTTCACTATCATAACTTTTTCTGCTAAGTGCATCGGCCACCACATTGGCCTTCCCAGGATGGTAATGCACTTCTAGATCATAGTCCTTAATCAATTCTAACCATCGACGTTGCCTCAAGTTCAGATCCGACTGGGTAAAGATGTATTTCAAGCTCTTATGATCCGTATATATGTCAGTTTTATGCCCCATCAGGTAATGCCTCCAGATCTTCAAGGCATGAACAACCGCTGCTAACTCAAGATCGTGAGTAGGGTAGTTCAACTCATGCTTTCTCAACTGTCTAGACGCATAGGCAACGACCCTACCTTCTTGCATAAGTACACATCCCAAACCTTGTCTAGATGCATCACAGTAGATAGAAAAACTCTTACTTAGATCAGGCAATATCAGCACTGGGGCAGAAGTCAACCTCTTCTTCAACTCATCAAAATTAGCTTGGCACTGTTCGGACCACATGAACTTGGCATTCTTCTCTAACAATGCAGTCATAGGCTTAGCGAGCTTGGAGAACCCTTCAATGAACCTCCTATAGTAACCAGCCAAACCAAGGAAACTGCGAATTTCCTTAACATCAGTAGGTGGCTTCCAATCCAGCACATCCCTCACTTTGCTAGGATCTACAGCAATTCCACCATTTGAGACAATGTGGCCTAAGAAAGCCACTTCCTTTAGCCAAAACTCACACTTACTCCTTTTTGCATACAACTTATGCTCTCTCAATTTCTGCAAGACCAATCTCAAGTGTTCTTCATGTTCTTCTTCCGTCTTGGAGAACACCAGAATATCATCAATGAATACCACCACAAACTTATCAAGATATTCCATGAACACCTTATTCATCAAATACATGAAGTAGGCAGGTGCATTGGTAAGACCAAAAGACATAACTGTGTATTCATATAGCCCATATCTGGTAGTGAATGCTGTCTTCGGTATATCTTGGTTTCTAATCTTCAATTGGTGATAACCAGACCGTAAATCAATCTTGGAAAACACACATGCACCTCTCAATTGATCAAACAAATCATCAATTCTAGGCAAAGGGTACTTATTTTTGATGGTCACTTCATTTAATGATCGGTAATCAATGCACATCCTTTGAGTACCATCCTTCTTGTCAACAAAGATAACCGGTGCACCCCATGGAGAAGAACTAGGGCGGATAAAACCTTTATCTAATAACTCCTTAAGTTGCTTTTTAAGTTCTTCTAACTCATTTACCCCCATTCTATATGGACGCTTAGCTATGGGTGCAGTACCAGGTAATAATTCAATAATGAATTCAATGTCTCGATCAGGTGGCATACCTGGCAAATCCTCGGGGAAGACATCCAGAAATTCTCCCACAACACGGTCATCAGATTTTTCACCTTCTTCTATCATATTGATGACAGCAGCTGGAGGTGGCTTCACCGCAACATCCACTGAGATCCTGTTTCCCTTAGGCCCATTCAATTCCACAACCTTCTCTTTGCATTTGATGTCGACCGCATGTTCTTTCATCCAGTCACAACCCAGTATCAAATCAATTCCAGATGCCCTCAGGACGATTGGACTGACAAAGAACTCTACCCCCCTTAAGGACAATGTTACGGTTGGGCAAAAGTGGGTAGCAGGCATAACACCCCCAGGAGAGTTCACTATCATCTCATTCTTCATGGTAAGCAGGGGTATACTATGTTTTCTAACAAATATATGGGAGATAAAAGTATGCGATGCTCCAGAATCAAATAAGACAGTTGCAGGAGTGGAGTTGAGGTCGAACGTACCCAGCATGATGTTCGGCCCATCCTGAGCAGTGTCGGTGGTCACATGATTCACCTTCCCATAGAGTGGCTTCTTGTTGGGGCAGTGGAAGGACATGTGGCCTTCCTTGCCACAGCTGTAACAGACGGTGGGGGCTCTAGGGGCTCCATTCTTGGCAGGGGGACCATTAGCTTTTCCATTCTGGGAGTTTTGTGTCCCTCCCGACTGACGGAACGGCTGGCGCTGTTGGAAAGGCAAGCGCTGGTTGTTACCACCATGGTACCTTTGCTGGGAATTCTGCTGGTGACCATAGCGTGGACGGTTGTTGCTCCCAGAAGACTGACCAGAGAACTTCCTCTTCTTGTCCTGATCCTGGCGCATGTTGTCCAACACAATAGCACGGTTGACAAGAGCTTGAAAGTTGGGGTAGGTGTTACCAGCCAACTGCAGCCTGAGTTCATAATATAAGCCCTTGAGAAATAACCGCTGCTTGTCAGCATCGTCAGCAACTTCCCTGGGTGCATAGCGTGCCAGCTCAGCGAACTTGTTATGATATTCGCTGACAGACATGGACACCATCCGGAGAGACCGGAACTCTTCAGCCTTCTGATCCATCAAACCTTGAGGAATGTGATGAGCTCTAAACTCTCTGGTGAACTCATCCCAAGTAACATCAGGAGCATTCGCAGGCCATGCATCCTGGTAAGACTCCCACCAGGTTTGGGCTGCACCCTGCAACTGACCTGAAGCATACAGGACCTTCTCCTTGTCACTGCACTGCGCAATGTTAAGCTGCTTTTCCACAGCACGGACCCAATCATCGGCCTCTAGGGGGTCTGTGGCATGTGTGAACACCGGAGGACGTCCCTGAAGGAAGTCCTTGCGCCTGTCCCTGGGTGGCGGTGGTGGTGGTGCTCCACCCTGCTGAACATTCTGCATGAAGCGAGTCATTGCTTCCATGAACTGCCCTTGCATCTGCATGAATTGTTCAGGGCTGATCATGGGGGGTGGTGGAGGTGGTGGGTTGCCTCTGGGGTTCCTCCTTCCGGCCATCTGTCAACCCAACATACGTAACGATTCTCAGACAATACCCAAATAACCAACATGAATAGAGAAACTGAAATTTCAGGACGAGTTCTCAGAAACAGAAGTGCAGTAAATCGATCGTACAGGGAGCTACAGAACTCAAAACGAGACGTTCTATACATTGCTGGAAAACTTATAAAATTTCCTACAACTTTCATTTAGACCACTTTACCAGATTCTGACAGTTACCAGTTCCAATTTCACAATTTACAGGAGCTGTTCAGCACTTCCAGGCATCACAGTTATACCAGATTGCAACAGTCATAACTCTTAGTCCATAATAGATATGAAGGTGATTGATACGGCGTTGGAAAGGAACTGAAGTCTAGTATATCCCATAAAAATTTCATGACATTTGCATTTTCAGATCTCCAGATATGACCAAAATACCTCAGATAACTCCAGAAAACAGCAAGGGTAACGAGAATATAAACCAACCCAACAATATATAAAAAGACCTCAACTTAATTTTTACTTGTTCAAGAAGTACCGTAGACAAGTCTACAGCACTCCAACACTCATAACAAAGATCCAAATCACACAAGTGCATAATAATAAATCATGTTCTCACACCAATCTTACAAGCACACCAAGACTCACTAGACGCAGCTAACGATTTATTACATGAATCCCAAGGGTAACCTAGAACTTATTAACGTGAAGCGTGAAGTCTTCTTTCTTCGTGTAGCGGGGGGACTTCTTGAGCATAGCCCGCAGACAATCATTCTCTTTCTGGAGACGCCGTGACGCTGAGTGTGCTCCCTTCAGCTCTCCCTGGAGCCCCACCACTTGCTCCGTCAAGGCATTGACGTGCAGAGCGGTGGTGTTCAACGTCGGATGCAGGGGATCAGCCTGGGTCACCACAGCTCGTCCAGCCCAGGGCTCAAAGCGGGGCAGGTGGCGAAAGCGATCCTCCTCCATGAGCTCATAGCGAAGACCATGGTAGAATGCGTACGCCACTTGCGCAGCATCCTCCATGCTGGCGTGAGCTGAAGTCCTCCTAGCAGGCGAAAAGAAGACCTGATGAGGAGCCGGCTTCGGCTGTCCAGGCTCCCAGTAGATGACTGCCAATAGGGTCTTGTAGTAGGTCGCCTCCTCAGGGTGGGTGTACCTCGAGCAGAGGTACTCGATGACCGGGTGCTTGTCACTGTAGTACGTAGTCAACACTTCTTGCAGCAGGGAGTGTTGATACGCGTTCGGCGCCGGGTCCTTGATGGTGGTAACACGGAACCACTCCATCACTGGCTCAGGTGCAGGGGGAGTCGGTGCAGGTGCAGGCGTCGGTGTAGGAGCTGGCGTCGTCGGAGTGACTGGCACGATCTCCTCCTCCACGTCGTCATCGAACATGAGGACCTCAGTGGGGTCCTCCTCATCGTCGGAGAGGACCACGACCTCGGGCTTCACCGGCGGTGCGCTGGGAGAGAACTGGGCGACGTAGGAGGCGACGCCACGAGAAGAAACAGCCTCAGCAGCAGAGCGGCGAGCGGCGGAACGAGTGAGAACCATCTACAAAATCAGAAAAGAGAAGCTAGAGTCAAACTTTTTGCAATAGAATAAGGAAGTATAGCATAAAACAAAATTGTAATAAAATAGTCAAGGCTGAAATTTAAGTGCAAAAATAAACCTATGTGATTTTTACTATCTAGGCTTGCGTCCTACAGTCAACAAAGCTCTGATACCAATTTGTCACACCCCGATATTAAAATCAACACCAGGATGTATAAAAGCTCACATGTGTGCCAAGGATCAAGTCCACACATGCTAGACAAATTCATTAAGTACCATTGCAGAGTTTAATACATAACGAACAATATTTAAACATAGTACTTTATTACAACATCTCAGCGGAAATTAAAATCTCTCGTGGTAGCTCCAACGCAGGGACGTTGACTGGTTGACAACAAGTCTAGAACTCGTTGCGGTAGTCATAACTCCAATCTTCATCTGTGGTGGTGGTAATAGCAAGAGTGAGCACATATCGTACTCAGCAAGTAATACACAGGGTTCATGAGGCTCAAATAGCTTTATGTGGTTATGTTGCAATAGCCTTTAAAATCAAAGTAATAGTAATACTATAAATAGCATCAATGGTGTTGCATAAATTCCAAGGTACATGATCAATGTAAGATGAACAGTAAGCATAAACAAGTAAACAATGACACTATTTTCTGTCCATGAGGATTCCAGACCACCCATAACCGCGGGTACGGCTAGTATACCAGTTTTACACTCTGCAGAGGTTGCACACTTTCACTATGAGCCGTGATTCCCATTTGCTCGGGTTAATTACTCCCAAAAACACTACCAAGGTGAGTGAGCAGGGTATCACTATGAAGTCTTTCAAAAGTCATGTCTAACAAGTTAGGGCCGCTATGGATTCTGTGCCTGTTCTTATAATAAGTCCTCTGCCTGATGGCACATAACCGCAGCCTATACACATCATTGCAGACAGGGGCCAAACTATAAGCCATCCCGGCTTTATCCCACCCCACTTGCGCCTTTCGGTAACCACTAACAAGCTAGACAAGAGCAATTTACTGAACTAAAACCAGAGCCCATTAGCACCCATAGTTGCGCGGTTTTCCCGGAGGGTCACTTACGGATAATGTCATCTATTAAAGTTCATTACTTCCCATTAATCAACACATGATCATGATAATAATAGCATTGCCAAATCATTTATGTGCATAAATCGTAGGTATCAAGGTACAGGGACAATTCTAGGGAAATCATCTATGTTTATCAAGGGATTGCATGCATATGATATTTAGTAAAACTTTCATAAATAGGTAACAAGGATAATCCCATGAATTACTTGCCTTGCTCAGGAAAGTCTTGCTGGTCTTGCTGGTCCTCGAAATGCGGGTCGAAAGCACCGTCGAATTGCTCACCGTCTATACTCGATTAATCGCCAACACACAAACATACGGGAGCATTCATGCATAGCAAACAAGGACATAAATTAGAACAGTACACCAACAGTGAGAAAACCAATTAAAAGATTTATAAAACTATTCTACTCGCTGATACGATCACATCGATATAAAGATCACCGAAAACGGATTTAAAACGCGAAAGATATGATTTTCCGAAGTTTTAATGCATTTTTAGGGATTAAAATAATACTGAAAAATAAAATACTATTAACATGGATAAAAGTTATATTACTGGAAAGAGGATAAAATTGTGAATCCAATGCAATTGGAATCGTCGAAATCGGGGCTAAAACGTGCATTTTATAAGCGATTAAAGATTAGTGGCAAATCTGTAAATATAAATATCTAATTTTTATTAAACCGAACGGAAAATACGTCTTCTCCGCGGGGAAACGTAATCTGGTGAATACGCCAAGGGACCGCGGGTTACAATATTAAAAAGGCCAGGGGGTTTTCTGCAAATTTGTCGGCCGAACCGGTATGGATAGACGAGAGCCGTCCGATCTGAGTTCAACGGCCAGGATTAGAAGCCGGGAGGGGAGCAGGGCTCTGTTCGCCGGAACACAGTGGCCGGCGGCGGCGCCATCGCCGGCGCATCGCCGGAGGAGCCAAAAGGGCGCTACTGAGGTCGTTCCGGCTCGGAAAAGGCGTGGGGAGATGGATAATCTTGATACGAACTCGAATCGAGCAACGAGGAGGGCTATCGTGGCCCGGAGGGCGAGCAGCACGGGTCGCGGCGGCCATCCTCGCCGGAGGTGGCGGTGACGGCACTGGGGTGTGCCAAATGGCGCCGGGATGGGTCATAGGGGGAGAGGATAGAAGTGCGAGCTCACCAAGGGTTGAATCGAAGGCCGAAATCAGTCCGGGGCGGGTCCTTCACTTGCTCCAGCGGCGGCGGACGGCTGCAGTGGCGACGAGGGCATGTCAGTGCTCGACTCAAAAGGGAAAAAGGGTAGGGAGACTCGCAGGAACATCACGAAGCACCCGGATGACCTTACAGTGAAGAAGCGATGACGAATTCGTCGGACTCGAGCTCGCCGGCGAAAGGAAGTTGTGGCGGCGGGCTCTATTTGCTGCGCAAGGACGATGGGGTGCTGCAAGGGCGAAAAAGGAGACTGCGGAGGGTCGAGCTTGGCCTTAAGTAGACACGGGCGGCTCCAATTGGAAAGAGCGCGGCCAATCCGGCCGGAATCAGAGGCGGCGACGGCGTTGGCCCTCTGATTTGGGAAGCAGAGCGGGAGGAGGAAGGAAGGTGCAGGACGTGCGGCTGACGAGTGGGCCCACGATGTCGGCGAGAGGGGGGGGAGAGGGGCGCGGCGTGTCTGGCCCGGTGGATTGGGCCGGCGTGCGCGGTCACGGCCCAGGAGAAAGGGAAAGGGCCGAGGGGGGAGGAGCTGGCCGAGTGGGCCAAGGGAGAGGGGAAAGGGAATGGGCCGAGCAGGCTGAGAAGGAAAGGTGGCTGCAGCTGCTGCTCTTCACCTTTCTCTAATTCCTCTTTTCTATTTCTATTTTCTTTTCTCTTTTTCAAACACAATTTCAAATGGAGTTTCAAAAGGGATTTAAAAATGGAAGACCCAACAAATAAATCAAGCAATCAAAAATTAATATGCAGCAGCATGAGTGCATCAAACATGGTTTGACCTAGGTTTTATTTTATTTCACCAAAAATTCTATTTCTTCTATAATTGCATGACAATAATTGCATAAATTAAATAATTTACCTAATTTTAAAATGTTGCAAAATTCTAGGTGTTACAGGTCCGAAAAGAAACTTCGCACGAAAACGTCGCCGCTCAGAACTGTGAGTACCCAGATCTTCTTTTGTTGCCGCTTTTTTGCTGATCGGTGTACTTTGTTATATGAAGTCTGTAATATTCTTCAGGGACCCCTCAGCCGAAGATGTCGAGGGAATGGCCGGTGGAGAGACTGGTGGTGACACCTCAACGAAGGATGGTGGTACTGCAAGCTGGCCTTCCGACCAAGACTCGCCGAAGACGTCGCCAGAGCAGCAGCCAAACTTGGACTCGCACGAGCTGGCGCCACCATCCAGCCAACCTTGCAAGTCGACGCCGCTACCTCCGTCGCCACTCCCAACACAGGGGACAGACAGTCAGTCTCAGGACACCGGAAGAGGCCATTCTCCAAACCAAAACTCGCCCGCTGGTTCCGACCATGGAGCACATACACTGACCAGCGGGCCCTCTTTCGCAGGAGCATCGGGGTCAGGCCAGGAGATCCCCGAGCAACCAACAGCGGGTGCAACCTTTCCGGAGAAGGACGTCGAGGAGATCTCCCGTCAGGCTACGGGTGGGACTCCGCCGGTGGTGCTCAGAACCTTCAGGCGGGTCAGCGATCAGTACGCCATTGTCGTGGAGGAAGGAGCGTCGGACGAAGAGCTGGAGGCCCTCAAGGCGGATATCTCAAGCGCCCGCTCCGATCTCAGGAACGTGCTCCGCCATCTGGGACAGTTGTCCTTGCGAGTTCAGATAAACGTACCCTTCTTGAATTTCCCTTAGTTCAGGTTTATTTGCTTGCCTTTCGTCATGTTCTGTCTTTGTTGGTCAGGCCGTACATGATACGGCCAAAGATCGAAGGAAATCTCTGCAGCGTGCAGCTGGACTTGCGGTGAAGAATGCTCGGTTGGAAAAAGAAAATGCTCGCCTGGAGAAGGTGATGGAGGACCTCGGCGAGCAGCGCGACACGTTGCACTTGCACTGCAACGATTTGATGGAGGCCGAATAGAAACTCCTACAGGATAAAAAAGGTATAGATACTGTTATAGCCCCGTTTATTGTATTCCAGTCCCTTCTCATTACTGAACTTTATTATCTCTGACTGGCAGATCCAACTGATAAGTTGGAGGGAGCCGCACGCCGAGGTTCATGCATCTTCATACATCCCATCTTGTCCGCTTTGCTTGTTTAAGGGTTTGCTGATCCGACGTCTTTCTTGGTTTAGTCAAGGAGCTGGACGGCGAAGTGTCCTTGCTGCGGGAGGCTGCTCGGAGGAATGAAGAAGCATTCCTGGATGAGTTTCTTCTGCTTGTGGATTGCCCTGGTGCCTCTTGTTGAAACTTCTGATTTTTTCCTTTTGTTATAAATAGACACCGAACAGAGGACCCGAGCACAAATGAATGATCTGTTCCAGCGCCTTGAAGCTGCCGAGAGCCGTTATGATGCCATGGTGGAAGGTGTCAAACCTATACTAGACATTATCGAGTATGCTCCAGGCGATCCTCCTGCGGACGCGCCGAGGTCTTTCGACATCATCCGCCGTAGCCGTGAAGCGCTGTGGCACTTCAAGGCCTTCTGCACTGATGTAGCGGAGAATGCTGCAGCCCACGTGCTCGGTGTGGTGCGCTGTCATTACCCTGGAGTGAACAACGACAGGGTGAAGGGAGGGTACGCCCGTGGCACCACCGAGCAGCAGGAGGATCAACTGGAAGAGGAGGCGAAGCCCGCGGTGGATCTCTTGGCAGCAGATGAACCAAGAGTCTTGTAGCCTTCGGGGACGAACACAGTGTTTATGCATAAGCCCCGCAACTGTTTGGGCAGCACGACCTCGACTATGCATAAGCCCCGCAACTGCTCGGGCAGCACGACCTCGACTATGCATAAGCCCCACAACTGCTCGGGCAGCACGACTTCGACTACGCATAAGTCCCGCACCCGTTCGGGCGGCCCAGTCACGACGACGCATAAGCCCTGCATCGCGCAGGCTGCCCGACTTAGCCCCTTCATCGACTGCCCCGATAGATTCGGGAAGCCATCGCCCACGATAAGCGTAAGCCCTACCAGACGCAAGCAGCTTTGCCACCGCGTAAGCCCCAGGAACGCCTGGGCTGTTAATTTTCGCTACTATGTAAGCTCCGGGGACACTTGGGTAGTTTTAGCAGCGTCTCCACAAACCCCGGGGACGCACGGGCACCGGTCGCCAATCACTCGAAAAAGCAACACGTTTCGGAGTCGCAAGCAAAGCTACTCGACCTCCTCGCCACCCTCGGATCGGACTTCCCAAGACGCTACTCCCACGCCGGTGGCGCAAGCAACCGACAATCTCAGTATCAATTATGTCAAGCTGCGACCGTGGGCTTCCATACTGCCATCGGTGCCATGATCGGACTCTACCTACTGTGTGGTCATATTGATCAGATCTACTAATCCGACCTGCAGCAAGCTCAACCCAAGGAATAATACGGTGGTTTCCAATAATTTGAAAGGAACAATACGCACTCATGGATGCAAGCGACGGACGCCACCAATCGGAAGCTAAGTCAAAGCTTTAATTAAATATCACTATATGAGTTGCATGCATTATTAATATCTTCACTTAATTATATGGCCAAAATTAATGCGTACATTGATCTTGGTTCTCCATGTACGTACATTGATCTTCCCAGGATGACCACGCCGACGTGTTCGGCACGACTACACCTTGGTACGCCACGACCAGACCGAGCTGACCGGTCCCAAACGTCAAGCAAGCTGGTTCGGCTTCGTTAACGTTCATCTGCTCGACCACGATGGCGCCACGCTGATCACTCCATACGGTCGACTAACAAGCTAAGTCATATTTTTAATATCATTCTACACATTCTTCGACCTCCATATATCTACGGAAATTATCTCCATAGTTCTTCACCGCCGACCTCTCCAAAAGCCCCGATAAAGCTCGGACACTCACAGACAATTTCTCCATAAGCCCCGACAACGTTCGGGCACTAAGAAGATTTTCTCCACCGACGAGATACTAAATATCTATCCGTTTTCTTCTTATAAGATTTGCTTAACGTACCTTAGTAGCACATGCCTTAATCCGTGAAACCTGTCTTTGCCCCTAAGCCGTCACACAAACATGGTCATATTAAGAAACATCTGAACCAGACGCCGGGTCAGGTGCTTAAACGTAACAGGCCAACTACCAGGGAAAATTACCTGACCTGACAAGAGCAAGAAACGGACAATCTTATCATGCATTCTACAATATTGGGATCCGCTCTAAAACCTACATCATGTACTACCCATTGTACATATTTATTTTGCAGCGACTCGTCGTCGCTTCTCACTGTCCTCGCACTGCTCGGACTACGCCTCCGACCAGGCTAGGGACTCGTCGCCGCTCCTCGCCGTCCTCGCACTGCTCGGACTACGCCTCCGACCAGGTTGGGGACTCGTCGCTGCTTCTTATCGTCCTCGCGCTGTTCGGACACCGCCTTCGACCACGCTGGGGACTCGTCGTCGCTCCTCGCCGTCCTCGCGCTGCTCGGACATAGTTTCCGACCACGCTGGGGACTCATCGCCGGACTCATCGCCGCTTCTTGCCGTCCTTGCGCTGCTCGGACACCACCTCCGACCACGTTAGGGACTCGTCATCGCTCCTCGCCGTCCTCGTGCTGCTCGGACACCGTTTCCGACCACGCTGGGGACTCGTCGCCGGACTCGTCGCCGCTCCTCGCTGTCCTCGTGCCGCTTGGACACCGCCTCCGACCATGCTGGGGACTCGTCATCGCTCCTCGCCGTCCTCGCGCTGCTCGGATTTTGTCTCTGACCACGTTGGGGATTCGTTGCCGAGCTATCAAGTGATTCCATGCTGTTCGGATCAGGGTGCTGATCTTGGGCAGCACATCGGGGGTCTTGATATGCGCCTCACCTGCTCCGAAGAGTCTTCGAGCACTTGCTGTACTCGGGGATTGTGCCATCACCACGCCAGCTCGAAGGATCTTTCCCTATCACTTGCTGTGCTCAGAGACTTCGTTCTCGTCTCGCCTGCTCGGAAGATTTTTCCCGATCACTTGCTATGCTTGGGGACTGCGTCAACACTTCACATATAAAGACTTTGACCATGACAGCACGTGACTACGTCACCTACTATCAGGCTCGGGGACTAAGTGGATACACTTCACCTAGCCGGTGAAGGTATTGATTCTGGTGAACCAAAAGTGGATACACTTCACCAAAGAGAAGGATTTTTTCAAATTTTTTCTAGGCTCCTTACATCCGTCTGATCAAGCAACTCCGAAGATTTGTACCTCCCGATGAATGCAAGGAGCTTGGGGACTAGCTGTGGGGATATAAACCCCTGGTACCACAAGACAAGACATGGGCCGCACCATCAAAACTAGCCCGGCCCAGAAGACAAAGACGTGCGGCGCAAGGCACCGCACCGCACGGTTATTGTACCAACTTGGATAGTTTACTTGTAACCTTGTCCCTTCAGACTATATAAGGAGGGGCAGGGATAGATCTCACAACCCAACTTATCTCATCTACTAGCAATACAATACAGCAATACACAGGACGTAGGGTATTATGCCTAGCGGTGGCCTGAACCTGTATAAATCTCGTGTCACATGCTTCCAGCGTAACTCTTGCTCGTCTCAGGCGCACCTTCACTGATCAATCTACTACCTTGGGCATACCCCTCGGTAGACTATCACCGGTATTCCTTCGACAAAGACCAAGAAAAGATAACATTGGGTGACAATTCCAAGAGCAAAGTGCAAGGGCTTGGCAAAGTGGCTGTATCAAATGATCATTCTATCTCAAATGTGCTTCTAGTTGCTTCTTTGAGCTTCAACTTGCTATCCATTGGTCAATTGTGTGATCTTGGCTTCCAATGCCTATTTACAAGTGAAGAAGTGGTTGTTTCCAAGAAAGATGACAATGAAGTTATATTCAAGGGTTTTCGGTACAATCACCTGTATCTAGTGGACTTCAACTCGGAAGATGCAAATTTAAAGACTTGTCTATTCACCAAACAATCTCTTGGGTGGCTTTGGCATAGAAGGCTTGCACATGTTGGGATGAGCACACTCAAGAAGCTATTGAAGAAGGAGATGGTGAGAGGATTAAAAGATGTTGTATTTGAGAAGGACAAATTGTGTAGTGCTTGTCAACCTGGCAAGCAAGTGGCAATTGCACATCCATCCAAGGCATTTGTATCAACTTCAAGACCATTAGAGCTACTTCACATGGATTTATTTGGGCCAACAACTTATTGGTGGCAAGCTCTATTGCTTAGTGATTGTTGATGACTTTTCAAGATACACTTAGGTGTTCTTTCTTCATGACAAGACCAAAATTGCCGCATCTTTCAAGAAGTTTGCCAAGAGAGCACAAAATGAATTTGAAGTGAAGATCAAGAAGATTAGAAGTGATAATGGGGAAGAATTTGACAACACAAACATTGAAGTATATTGTGATGAAGTTGAGATCAAGCATGAAGTGTCATCCACCTATGCACCTCAACAAAATGGAGTTGTTGAAAGAAAGAACCGGACATTGATCACCCTTGCAAGGACAATGCTTGATGAGTACAACACACCGGAGAGGTTTTGGGCAGAGGCAATCAACACCGCATGCTATGCATCCAACCGTCTATTCCCTCACCGGTTGCTAAAGAAGACCCCTATGAACTACTCATTGGCAAGAAGCCGGATGTCTCCTATTTTCGGGTGTTTGGTTGCAAGTACTACATCTACAAGAAGCGGCAACACCTAGAAAAGTTTCAAAGACGTTGTGATATTTGTTTTCTTGTGGGTTACTCATTAAAGTCCAAAGCATATAGAGTATTCAACAATGCCACCGGCCTTGTTGAAGAAACATATGATGTGGAGTTCGATGAATCTAATGGCTCTCAAGGAGAGCATGAGAATCTTGATGATGTAGGTGATGAACCCTTGAGGAAGGCTATGAAGAATATGCCAACCGGAGACATCAAGCCTAAAGATGATGAAGATGATGGTGATGATGTACAAGTGATCAATCAACCATCTTCATCAAATGTGCCTCAAGATGATAAAGATAAAGATGGGGTGGATCCACATGAAGACACCCACATCACACAAGAAGAAGTTGAGGCACAAGCACAAGATGTTGATGCTCCACAAACTCCTCCTCAAGTGGTTGATAGAAGATCTACTCCACTCCTACAAGCTCATCTTCAAGATCTCATAATAAAGAGTCCTTCAAGGGGGGTAATGACTCGCTCACAAAGGCATGTTCAATTCATTAAACATCACTCTTTTGTCTCTTGTATTGAGCCTACTAGCATAGAAGAAGCTCTTCAAGATCCAGATTGGGTGAATGCCATGCATGAAGAACTCAACAACTTCACCCACAATCAAGTTTGGACACCTGAAGAGAAGCCAAAAGGAGCAAGAGTCATTGGCACCAAGTGGGTGTTCCGCAACAAGTAAGATGACAAGGGCAACATTGTGAGAAACAAGGCAAGGCTCATGGCAAAAGGGTTCTCCCAAGTTGAAGGCTTGGATTTTGGGGAGACTTTTACCCCAGTTGCAAGATTGGAAGCCATCCATATCCTACTGACATATGCATCTAATCACAACCTAAAACTCTTTCAAATGGATGTGAAAAGTGCAATTTTGAATGGCTTCATAAATGAACTTGTCTATGTTTCGCAACCACCGGGTTTTGAAGACCCTAGATATCCAAACTATGTTTATAGGTTGTCCAAGGCGCTATATGGCTTGAAGCAAGCCCCACGGGCTTGGTATGAGTGCCTCCGCGACTTCCTCCTCAACAAGGGCATCAAAATTGGCTTCGTTGATACCACACTATTCACCAAGAAACATAAAGGGCACATCTTCATTTATCAAGTTTATGTTGATGATATTATCTTTGGTTCGACTAATGAAGATTTTTGCAAGGAATTTGGTGATATGATGTCCAAGGAGTTTGAGATGTCAATGATTGGTGAGCTCACATTCTTTCTCGGTTTTCAAGTCAAGCAATTGAGGGAAGGGACGTTCGTGTCACAAGAGAAGTACACGAAGGACCTCCTCAAGCGCTTCAAGATGGAAGAATGCAAGCCCATCAAGACCCCCATGCCTACCAACGGATATCTCGACCTTGATGAGGGAGGTAAATTGGTTGACCAAACTCTCTATCGTTCTATGATCGGTAGTTTGTTGTACTTGACCGCATCTAGGCCCGACATCTTGTTTAGTGTGTGTATGTGTGCTCGTTTTCAAGCTAACCCTAAGGAACCTCACTTAGTTGCAATGAAAATAATCCTTAGGTACCTAATGCACACCCCAAGCATTGGCCTTTGGTATCCCAAAGGAGCTAACTTTACTCTTGTCGGCTATTCTGATTCGGATTATGCCAGTTGCAAGATTGACCGGAAAAGCACATCCGGAGGGTGCCATTTGCTTGGAAGATCACTAGTTTCTTGGTCCTCCAAGAAACAAACTAGTGTTGCCTTGTCAACAACAGAAGCGGAATACATTGCCGCGGGTGCTTGCTGTGCACAAATTCTTTACATGAAACTAACCCTACTAGATTACGGAATCAATTTAAAAAGGGTGCCTTTGTTGTGTGAAAATGAGAGTGCGGTAAAACTTCCTAATAACCCTGTTCAACACTCCCGCACTAAGCACATTGACATCCGCCATCACTTCCTTAGAGATCACATTGCTAAAGGTGACATTTCCTTTGAGGGAGTGAGAACGGATCATAACTTGGCGGATATCTTCACAAAACCATTTGATGAGGCACGTTGTTGCACGTTAAGGAATGAACTCAATTGCCTTGATCTAAACAACTTCACTAAAAGATGATCTTATGTTGTCATGTGCATTGCATTGTAATATAAAATATGTCTAACTTTGAATTGCACTTATGACTTGTCTAACTCAGTTAAGATAACTTCCCAAAAGCGTGTGAAGAAGCTTACCCAAGCAACTAGTTTAATTTACGTGAACTTGCATTGCATATGCATGGCTGTTGGTTTGTCGTTTCATTTTTGGATTTTATTGCCTATTTTCATGAAAACAACATATGCCTATGGCAAACTATTTGAAAAATTGAGGGTTTGAGAGAGGACATCTCATACTAGTTCCAACTGGTGTTTATTTGACTTTTATTGGGGTTGGAACTTAGTTGAGGGAAATCGGCGTGAAGAAGATCGAAGAAATTTAAATCTTCGTGCGTCGGACTATCAGTTGAACGAGTTCACCTGAGTTCATGGCGTAGGACTGTGAGGTATGGTCCGACGACCAGCGTCGTACAGCGTCCGACAGCTTTGTGAGCTCTCTGTAGCTCTTTGGAACCGTCGAACTCTTATTTGGATTGGTCCGATGCCTTGAACAGTAGCGTCCGATGGTCAGTTCGCAGGCGTGAAGCAATTCTCTATCTTTTCTCTGTCATGCGGGGCCCGCACCTCTCCATCCCCTTCCTCACTTTACTCCTGTTCGAGCTCGAGCCATACGCTGCCGTAGAGTTTGCCTAACCCTAACTGCTCCCGCGCCGCCCTCCTCCGCCGCACTGCCTTTTCTCTGCGTCAGTCCTGCACTCCAGCGACCTTGCCGCCGGACACAGCCATGATCTTCGTGCCCCTTCCTTCTCCGTGCGCGCTCTGTTGACAGTGGATAACGTCAACTTTTATTAGAACTTTAGACATGAAAGGACACATGAATACACACTAGTCTACGGTTTTAACTGACAATTTCCACGAGTTTTGCATGTTCTGTATTTTCCAGGGGCTATTCCAGAAAAGCGTAAAAGAGGTATTAAAGTGTGTAAAAGACACGAAACTTAACCGCGAAGGAAACATCATCATCGGAACTCTAGAAGGCTCTGGAACACACCCGAGCAACTGAGGCCCGAGACCCCACAAAGTGGGGCCGGCCGGCCCTAGGGTGGGGCCGGCCGGCCCCCCCAGGGTTTTGGCCCCCGCCTTCTAGAGTCTTGCTTCACCACCTTTGAGGAGTCATCTTGGCCCTTGGTTAAGTCGGTTTGATTCAACGACGCGTATTCATCCCATCGGGCTATAAATAAAGGGGCAGACCCCCCGGAAGCATCCCTATTTCTGTGCTTCAATTTAATATCTCCAGTTAGGGTTAGATGTACTAATTAGGAGAGACTAGTTCTTCTAGATCTAGTCTTGTTTAGAGAAGTAGAGAGATAGAGTGGAGGAGTAGAGATTCGGAGGAGTTCCGGGCTGTCGGCGCTTCTTCGTAGCTGTATTCTTCTGGATTTAGCTCCCTCGCCCGGAGCTGCATTCTGAGGTACTTTTGTATTCAACTTCTTATTCAAGTAAGCATTTGTTCTTATTTGTTCTTAAGTCTGCAACTCATATTGAGTACTTTGATCTTGGTAATTGCTTGATTGAAGTAGTATTTCGTAGTGTAGGCGTGGTGCCTAGGCTAGGTTTACTTGTGAATGTCCCCTGCTTGGCCGGATAGTGGTATTTCGCGTAGGTGACAGCTACGTTGATTCCTCTGTAGTCCACTTCCCAATGATAGGATCGATAGGTTTATAAGTGTTTGGTAGGAGGAAACTCTGATTTCCACTCTTATTCATTTCACTGGCCAGTCAGAACGATATTATTCAAAGCTTACCGGTTCTTGGAATTAGATAGGCATTAGCTATTTCCTCTTTCTTGATATTATCTAGCCTAGTTGTAGGGTTAAGTTCATCGGCTTGGTCATTATCACCTACTGTTCCTTGTGGATTCGATATTTAAAACCTCTGGGTGAAATGTGACAGCGGTATTTTATCTGTACGCTTGCGGATAATCTGAATACAATCATATTTAATAGAGTGCAGTTAATTTATACCAACAAGCATTTCTGGCGCCATTGCCGGGGAACGACTTGCTGATTTTGACTTAGTTTAGCTTAATCTTGTATTATACTTTTATCTTTTCTATTTTATCTCTACCTTTTCATCATTTTATGTTCATCCTTATGGATGCTTTGAATTCCACGCCTATCTATCTATTTGGCATGTGCAAAAGCTTCGGGCCACCAAAATCTGTAGAGCCTATCATAACACCTGGCTATGAGCTGCGCCCATGTCTAATTAATATGATTCGGGATAAACACTTCTCGGGAGAAGGTAACAAAAACCCATACTTACACCTACAAGAATTCGAGTAGACCTGTGCATGCTTGCACATTGCTGGCATGTCTGATAAGACTTTTAGGTGGAAGCTTTTTCCGTTCTCTTTGACCGGAAGAGCTAAACATTGGTATAATCGAGCTGTAGGAAGTATGCAAGGGGATTGGGAAACTTTGTGCTCTGAATTTTGTTTATATTTCTTTCCCATTCAGAGAGTAGTTGACCTTCGAAAAGAGGTTCTAACTTTTAGGCAACTAGAACAAGAACCTCTTAGTACATCATGGGATCGTTTTAATGAACTTGTTACATCTGGCCCTGACCTTGGTTTTCCAGACCCTGTGCTTATTCAACATTTTTATTTGGGTCTTACCAAGAACTCTAGGGAATCCCTTGATTTATCCTCTGGAGGAGCCTTTCCTTATTTATCTATAAGTAAAGCTAGAGCTATGATCAACAAGGATGCTCAAGCCAATTCTGAACTCCCCGAGGAAGAGAAGGAATTATACCCTGAACAAGCAGAGAAAGCTTTGGTAGCTAAAACACAACCACTCCAATCCCAAGATTTAGCTATCAATCCTAAACTATCGAAACCCCACTTTGATGATTTAGACTTCCAATTAGCTAAGATGCTTATCAATCAATGTACATCAGATCTTATTAGAAGAGCATCTTGGAAAAAATGTTGTCAACTTCCTTTCCCCCCTGAAAGACATTGGGAATAATGCAAGGATGGCATGTCTAGTGATGCCATAGAAGGAGAGCCAAGCCACATAGGAATCAATTCTATCTTCTCCCCTTCCCTGATCTCATTAAATGTCTCATCTGAACCCATCTCTAAACCCGTCCTTGACCCTAATGATCCTTCTTATGATCTCTCTCCTAAGTCTCCTAATGACCCTAGGATCCCATTAAGACATCCCAAGAATAGGAGTCATGAAGAGTTTTGGAATGACCAAGAAGAGCTACGACAATAGCAGGAATGCGTAGAACATACCAGAAACACATACGCTATTGTCAAAGAATGGAGGGAAGAGGACGAAGCCTTAGTGCTAGCATCTAAACTTGGTCTAGATTCAAATGGTGAGCTTAAATCAATTTCTATAGTAAACATGACTCATCCAAGTTTAGAGAAAGCCTTAGACAAGATCAAACCTAGAGACACCAATCCATGAGAAATCCTAGAAAAAAAAACATCCAATGAATGTCGTAGACATGAAATAATATCAATCCTATCTTCTTAATAGCATAGATGGAACATGATAAAATTCTAGACAAACAACCTATATTCTAAAATTGTACATTCCTTCGGGTATGTGTTGTCCACTAATCTGTTACAGGCATAATAATGAATGGAGTGACAAGGTGTCATAAGATCAAAGAAGCAAAATATGGCAAAGAGGATAAGTAACAAAGGAGACAAGATGCTCATGAACAACTCAAGATGCAAGAGAAGGAAAGGACCACCAGTCATCTATCCTTCATCACTTAGTGTGATCACGCTCTAATAATGAAGGTAATATCTTAAGGTAAGTGGTCACTATTCTCCTCTTGATCTTGGTATGCACATAAATGAAGATGCAAACATGCTAGAGTTACAGCTTTAATGGATTAACCAAATTAACTCAACATGCTTTGTCCTTTAAGATTGTTCATGGCATCATTCTTTTGATCTCAGTCTTAACCAAATGTGCTAAAATAATGTATTCTACCTTTGGAAGATGATAGTTATACTCATGTGAAAATTTATATATTATGTAGAGATGGACAACCCTTCCATTGGTTAAGCAATTTAAATCTTTTCTGCCATATGAACTTAAATGCAACATAATTGCTTAATCTTCTGATCTTACCACTCATGTCATAAGTAAACAAATTATGCAACACTAATTTCGTCCTGTTCAATGTGCCTAAGGATAGAGAAAATAAAGAGATAGATTTGGTTCTGTTGGTGTTTTTCCACCAGTAGAACCCATGCACTTGATCTCTACCTCGGTTTTGCAAATAGGACAACACTTCGACCAAAGTTTATTGATTCCCAAAATTCTACAAGTGAATTTTCTGTAAACATGCACACTGAGCAAGATGCTGCCAGATCCAACTATTAATGCTCTACTTCAATCTGCTGGCCAAACAAACAACAAAAGTGACATCACCATCACCAGGGGTGCAACCATCAAGACCTCCATCTCTAAGACGGAGAGATACATAAGAGTGGAAGAAAAAGTCCTAACGGTAGACTTTAAATCCCGCACCTTTGCCATAAGGTAATATGGTAGTTATCTAATTAATTAGTATTTCTATCTACATTAGTAATTTTACTTTATCATATTCATCTTTATGCATATCAAAATGAAAAATAAAAAAAAATAAAAATCTTTATTGTCTTATTTACTACATCACAAAATATTAAAGCCCCACGTGAATAAACTTATGGTAACCCTGTAGGAGTATTTACTGTAAAAAAAATTGATAATAGCATCTGTATTTACTTTCTTGCATTATGAAAATCCTAAGCCCCATGAGAATAAATATTCTCCGTGGTGGCATAAAAATAAAATATATATCATGCATACATATTTACTTTTCTGCATAAGAAAATTAGAAAATCCTAAAAAGAGAATCCTGCTAGAACCTATCAATTTAAAATCAACTCAAAAGAATAATCAATTACCTTTTGGCTGACAGCTAACCCCTTATCACATTCGAGCCTCGAGTATTGGTTTTCATGTTGGAGTATAATTCTGCAGAAATGACACTATGTCTGAGGAGTGAGTCCATCAGTGGCACCCACCAGACTGCTACTGGCAAGTTCACTTTAAAGATCATCGGCACCAAGTATTGCAAACAACTAGCTTGAGGGAGGAGCATCCCCTTGTTATCAGGTAACTATACCTATGCGATTATCAAGTGTGTTTTATAGAGTCATAAAATACGAAAAATATGTGAACACATGAAGGTTCACCATAGTACCATAAGAAAATCTAAAAATACCAAAAACATGTGGGCACTTGAAGGTCCACACCTCTTAGAAAAACCCAAAAATATGTGGGCACATGAAGGTTCACCCAATTAGGAAACTTCTGCTGGAAACATAAAATCAATCACTTACCATGGAGTGGTACTAAACCTAACCCCTCACCATAAGATTTGGTATTTTTGTTGGCAATTGAGTTTCACAGGAAAATACAAGATCAAAGAGCTAGTCAACCCGACGCCCTTACGCTGCTGATACACCTGCTCCGAGAAGGATCAGTCAATTTGCAACATCAAAGACCCTGTCAAACATCCAGTTTGGGGGAGGGCACCCTCCATTTAAAATCCAGCTAAGTATAAGTTTCCCACCTTATTATTATTGTACCATATCGCTTTTTCGCGTGAGTTAGCTAGTAAGATAAAATTTGAAAACCAAATAAAAACTTAGCTATATATTAGAGTGGTCTTAGAGGGAGTCTATAGTCAGTCTAGGTTAGAGTCAAATAAAAACTGGAGAACATTAAAATTTTATCTTGGAGATGATGAATAGTTGCTCTGCCGTAATTCCTTTCAAGTGCCTAGTTTTCAACCTTAAATTCTCCCAAGTTTTAGATACTACTGTTTTGGCTTAAGAATTTACTCTGAACCTGAAACTTGTGGAGGCATATGCCTGAGCTAAGTATAGGTGATTGATTGATATGGTACATGAAGGTTGAGCTGCTATTTATCTTATTCCTAGCAATACTAAGTTCTGGAGATTTATTTTAAATTTAAAATCTTACATGATGAGCTCTTGTATGACAAAGTGTGAATTCCTACCAAAGCCATATATGATACATTTAGAGATAGAAAAACCTTTTTATGCTGCTTGCTTTGCAATGAGTTTAGTCAACCTTTTGTTGTATACCTTATGAGAGTCTTGTCATGCTTTTAAAATCAAGATCACTTACACACTCCACCCACATTCCTACTCTGGGAGCAAGCGCAATTATTTTCCATTTCCAACCAGATCCACCTTAAAAATATTTTTCTCCTACACTAGGAGTAAACACCCAAAAATATACCCTATAGGACAACCCTTGTTTAATTGCTCTAAGTTCTTATCATTATCTCTCCAATTATTTATATTCAAAAGATGCATGTGGCTATGCAAAAGTATTGAAAAAAAAGAGAAAAGGGAGTAAAAGATGGACAAGTGTCCCAGAAATTAAAACAATGGGTACTGAGACGCCCGCCTCCCTAAAAAAAGAGAGAAAGAAAAGAAGAAAAAGAAAATAAAGACAGCCCATGTTTTCCCGCGAAAGTTCTATGTTCCAAAAAGGAGAGTGAGTCATCTTCAAAGGGCAAAAGTAGGATTAGGATTAGCCACCTTATATATACCTATCCACCATATTCCACACACATGTGTTGGTATTTTTAACATCACTTCACGTTATGTTGTCATCCCTAACATGATGCCAAAAACCAAAGGTAAAATAATTATCACTTGCCTCCTAAAAATAATACTATAGAATATATCCACAAGCGCACAGATAATTCTCCTATTGTAGCACTTGGCCCGGTAAGTATTCCAAGTATCGTTGATTTGTTTTATGCCAAAAGCATAAAGGGGCATTCTACTCATTAGGATAATCTACTATAATGATTGGAAAGATAAATGTGCAGACCTATGATAATCCATAACTCTAGTGCTTTAGTGATAAATAAGTCAATGATTAATGTTAAATGATAACTGAGTAAATGAGGTAAGTGGTATTCCAAAGATAGAATATAGAGACACACTAATGTAGTAAGACAATCTCGAGATTCGGCTCAAGTAAAGGAAACCTATGTAATTACTAAATATAAAGTCTACAGCTTATGCCACATTACACATCTTCATCTATAGCATAATCAACTCAGAAAACATCATAAGGAGCATCATCTAAAGAGGATATTAAGACACAAGGGTCACCTCCTTCGCGACTGCGCTCTGCTCGTCCTACGTACGGAGGGTGGACTACAGAGGAACCAACACAGCTGTCACCTACGTAGACTACCACATGACCCAGCACGTCAGGGTGCCTCCGTAGGTAGACAATATTTCTATACACCACGTCTACATAATGCATACCACCAAACTCACTCGAGTATTGAATTAGGCGCTTTACGATCATACGACAATAATCATCACCAATCATAACTATATTAAATATGCAACTAGAATAAACTAAGAACTGAATAAGTAGCAATATATTAAAATAAAGCAAATTCATAATGAGATACAAGATAAGATTACCGATCTCCAGACGAACGGATCTGGAATCCCAAGCGTAGCGCCCAACTGTACTTGAACCTTGCTAGACGTCTAAACTATGAACTTGAAGAACTAGAGCCCTATTTCTAATCTCTAAAAACCCTAACTTCTGTCTACTCTTGACAAATGAAGCAGGAGGAATGAATTGGTGCTCGGGGAGGGGGGTTTGCCCCTCTATTTATAACCCGGTGGGATGAACGTGTGCCGTGGGATCAAACTGACTTGAACAAAGGGCCTAGATGACTCCAGAGAGGCGGTGGAAGAAGACTCCAGAAGGTGAGCCGAAACCCTAGAGGGGGGTGCCGGCCGGCCCCACCCTGGTGGGTCTCGGGCCCCGGTGCTTCGGGTGTGTTCCAGATGCTTCTAATGTTCTCGTGGTGATGTTTCCTTGGCGGTTAAGTTCCATGGTAATTAAGCACTTTAATCCTTCTTTTAAGCCTTTCTGGAATAATCCCTGCAAAATACACAATTCACCAAAACTCGTGGAATTCATCAGTAATAACCCCTATGCTTCTATTATTGATCTTCCCTAGGCATTAGTTGACGGTATAAAATTGGTACTTAACGACCGTCAACAACATGCACATCTTGGTTTGATTGTATGACTTGACTCTCTGTGGATCCATTGTTTGACTTTACAATATATGAATTGCAAGTATGCTCATCCTTGTTGTTGCCACTCCTATAAGCTCCACTATAATCCTTAGTTGTAGGAAGGCATAATAACATCATTAATGCCTCAGTGAGATCCATAAATACCACATATATTAAGAGACTTGAGGGAGTCATACAATTAAGCTCTGAGTTTTATTTCGAAAACTTGCAAAACTTCAGAATATTGGTACTGTGAAGAATTTGAGACATAGTGCTTGACTTGATTGTTCTATCTTTTGATTTCTCAAGATTTATGCGAAAGCTGTAAAGACCCATAGTTAAAGGTAAAATGGGTAAGTTTGAAAGTTGGAGCAGCTTTGTCTAAACTGGAGGAGAATTTCTGTTTGAAAGCATGTGTACTTCGAAGGTATGAAAGCATTGTAGAAACTCCTGATCCAAATACTTTGGTAAATTCAGCTTAGTTTGTTTGCCAAGGGACTGGCCAACAGGTAAGCTTGGTGGTGTTGTTGACGGTGGATAACGTCAACTTTTATTAGAACTTTAGACATGAAAGGACACATGAATACACACTAGTCTAGGGTTTTAACTGACAATTTCCATGAGTTTTGCATGTTCTGTATTTTCCAGGGGCTATTCCAGAAAAGCGTAAAAGAGGGATTAAAGTGCGTAATAGACACGAAACTTAACCGCGAAGGAAACATCGTCATCGGAACTCTAGAAGGCTCTGGAACACACCCGAGCAACCGGGGCCTGAGACCCCACAAAGTGGGGCCGACCGGCCCTAGGGTGGGGCCGGCCGGCGCCCCCCAGGGTTTCGGCCCCCACTTTCTGGAGTCTTCCTCCACCGCCTTTGAGGAGTCATCTTGGCCCTTGGTTAAGTCGGTTTGATCCAACGGCGCGTATTCATCTCACCGGGCTATAAATAAAGGGGCAGACCCTCCCTGGAAGCATCACTATTCCTGAGCTTCAATTCAATATCTCCAGTTAGGGTTAGATGTAGCAATTAGGAGAGACTAGTTCTTCTAGATCTAGTCTTGTTTAGAGAAGTAGAGAGATAGAGTAGAGGAGTACAAAATCGGAGGAGTTCCATCCTATCGGCGCTTCTTCGTAGTTGTATTCTTCTGGAATCAGCTCCCTCGCCCGGAGCTGGGTTCTGAGGTACTTTTGTATTCAACTTCTAATTCAAGTAAGTATTTGTTCTTATTTGTTCTTAAGTTTGCAACTCATATTGAGTACTTTGATCTTGATAATTGCTTGATTGAAGTAGTATTTCGTAGTGTAGGCGTGGTGCCTAGGCCAGGTTTACTTGTGAATATCCCCTGATTGGCCAGATAGTGGTAGTTCGCGTAGGTGACAGCTACGTTGATTCCTCTGTAGTCCACTTCCTGTTGATAGGATCGATAGGTGTATAAGTGTTTGGAAGGAGGGAACTCTGATTTCCACTCTTATTCATTTCACTGCCCAGTTAGAACGATAATATTCAAAGCTTACCGGTTGTTGGAACTAGATAGTCATTAGCTGTTTCCTCTTTCTTGATATTAGCTAGCCTAGTTGTAGGGTTACGTTCATCGGCTTGGTCATTATCACCTACTGTTCCTTGTGGATTCGATATTTAAAACCTCCGGGTGAAATGTGACAGCGGTATTCTATCTGTACGCTTACGGATAATCTGAATAGAATCTTATTTAATGGAGTGCAGTTAATTTATACCAACAAGCATTTCTGACGCCGTTGCCGGGGAACGGTTTGCTGATTTTGACTTAGTTTAGCTTAATCTTGTATTATACTTTTATCTTTTCTATTTTATCCCTACCTTTTCATCATTTTATGTTCATCTTTATGGATGCTTTAAATTCCACGCCTATCTATCTATTTGGCATGTGCAAAAGCTTCGGGCCACCAAACTCTATAGGGCCTATCATAACACCTGGCTATCAGCTGCGCTCATGTCTAATTAATATGATTCACGATAAACCCTTCTCGGGAGAAGATAACGAAAACCCATACTTACACCTACGAGAATTCGAGCGGACCTGTGCATGCCTGCACATTGCTGGCATGTCTGATAAGACTTTAAGGTGGAAGCTTTTTCCGTTCTCTTTGACCGAAAGATCTAAACATTGGTATAATCGAGCCGTAGGAAGTATGCAAGGGGATTGGGAAACTTTGTGCTCTAAATTTTGTTTATATTTCTTTCCCATTCATAGAGTAGTTGACCTTCGAAAAGAGGTTCTAACTTTTAGCCAACTAGAACAAGAATCTCTTAGTACATCATGGGATTGTTTTAATGAACTTGTTACATCTGGCCCTGACCTTGGTTTTCCAGACCCTGTGCTTATTCAACATTTTTATTTGGGTCATACCAAGAACTCTAGGGAATCCCTTGATTTATCCTCTAGAGGAGCCTTTCCTTATTTATCTATAAGTAAAGCTAGAGCTATGATCAACAAGGTTGCTCAAGCCAATTCTGAACTCCCCGAGGAAGAGAAGGAATTATACCCCGAACAAGCAGAGGAAGCTTTGGTAGCTAAAACACAACCACTCCAATCCCAAGATTTAGCTATCAATCCTAAACCATCGAAACCCCACTTTGATGACTTAGACTTCCAATTAGCTAACATGCTTATCAATCAATGTACATCAGATCTTATTAGAAGAGCATCTTGGAAAAAATGTCATCAACTTCCTTTCTCCCCTGAAAGACATTGGGAAGAATGCAAGGATGGCATGTCTAGTGATGCCATAGAAGGAGAGCCAAGCCACATAGGAATCAATTCTATCTTCTCCCCTTCCATGCTCTCATTAAATATCTCATCTGAACCCATCTCTAAACCCGTCCTTGACCCTGATGATCCTTCTTATGATCTCTCTCCTAAGTCTCATAATGACCGTAGGATCCCATTAAGACATCCTAAGAATAGGAGTCATGAAGATTTTTGGAATGACCAAGAAGAGCTACGACAATGGCAGGAATGCATAGAACATACCAGAATTACATACGCTATTGTCAAAGAATGGAGGGAAGAGGACGAATCCTTAGTGCTAGCATCTAAACTTGGTCTAGATTCAAATGGTGAGCTTAAATCAATTTCTGTAGTAAATATGACTCATCCAAGTTTAGAGAAAGCCTTAGACAAGATCAAACTTAGAGACACCAATCCATGGGAAATCCTAGAAAATAAAACATCCAATGAATGTCGTAGACATGAAATAATAGAGACAAACTTGTTGCCTATAGACATCCGTGAAGAAACACCCTTGGAGTTTGAAAAGGGAGATCACATCAATGAGCGTGGGAATTATTTCATTAACACCTCATCGAATCCATGCTCATATGAGAAATCTCCTGGATCAATTGGTCTCTCTAACATTATCACACACGAGATCTTCGACCCCTCATTCTACCTGTTCATAAATTTATTGAAAGGGTGGTTGTAGATGCATATGTTTATCATAAATATTGTAGATCTCGTTGTAATCTTGATATAGGTGTACAAAGATTGGTGTTCTAGAGGAAACCACCCAATGAACTTAAAGTACAATAATTAGAAGGTTTCCCAAGAACGACTTTGTGTCCTAAAATAACCACTCTTGAAAAAATGAATTGAGCTTACACCTTTTGCTGCAATATCCTTGTGAATTGTGTATAGAATTATAATTATGAAAATATTCCCTCAGATATTTTTGTCACTAACCATTTCAGGTTTGAAGTAGAAGAGTGACAATGCAAGGTATATCCAACCAATCATTATGTAATATTGAATCATGTCCATCCAAGCTTAACTTTGCTTTTCAAAATTCCAGCTTGGGGGAATGGGCTTACTTAGAAAATCTTATGTTGCTAATATTGGTAGTCTCTACCTTTCTAATCCATGTTCAATTGCTCGCCTTTTCGTCTCTAAATGAATAAATCTCTATAAGCGCTTTCATTTCACCTTTGTCTGCCATAGTAAGTTTTGCTTTGGAAGTACTACGTACGACGGTGTAGGTATTTTCAAAGGCTTTTAAATTGAGCCTGGTGCTCAGCTTAAGTAGCCTTCCTTAACTAAAATTAAGCATGGAGTTTGGTTTGGTTATTGAACTAGAAATTACTATAGTAGACATTGGATATTTTGTTGGACTAATCCCTACAGAAAGCTTTCACAATTAATTTGGGTAAGTCATGAGATAAATTTCAAATCAGAGATGAGACAGGGCGCATGCTGAACTTCAATAACTTTGTGGAGGAAACCACAGCTCATTCATCATGGATGGAAGAACTGTGAGTATTAATGATTCATTCACTTTATCTTCTGCTGGAAGTTACATGGACTCAAGCCATGCCGGTATAGAACATAATCTATGCTAACATAATATCAATCCTATCTTCTTAATAGCATAGATGGAACATGATAAAATTCTGGACAAACAACCTATATTCCAAAATTGTACATTCCTTCGGGTATGTGTTGTCCACTAATCTGTTACATGCATAATAATGATGGAGTGACAAGATGTCAAAAGATCAAAGAAGCAAAAGATGGCAAAGAGGATAAGTAACAAAGGAGACAAGATGCTCATGAACAACTCAAGATGCAAGAGAAGGAAAGGACCACCAGTCATCTACCCTTCATCACTTAGTGTGATCACGCTGTAATAATGAAGGTAATATCTTAAGGTAAGTGGTTACTATTCTCCTCTTGATCTTGGTATGCACATAAATGAAGATGCAAACATGCTAGAGTTATAGCTTTAATGGATTAACCTAATTAACTCAACATACTTTGTCCTTTAAGATTGTTCATGGCATCATTCTTTTGATCTCAGTCTTAACGAAATGTGCTAAAATAATGTATTCTATCTTTGGAAGATGATAGTCATACTCAAGTGAAAATTTATATATTATATAGAGATGGACAACCCTTCCATTGGTTAAGCAATTTAAATCTTTTCTGCCATATGAACCTAAATGCAACATAATTGCTTAATCTTCTGATCTTACCACTCATGTCATAAGTAAACAAATTATGCAACACTAATTTCGTCCTGTTCAATGTGCCTAAGGATAGAGAAAATAAAGGGATAGATTTGGTTCTGTTGGTGTTTTTTCACCAGCTGAAAGCCCATGTTTGGTTTTGGGTAATTGATGAAACCTAGTTTGCTAACGATTGCTCTAAGTGTTTCATGAGAATTGATTAGCAAATGGCAAGATGGAGCAAAGGACCGGGTCGGTGGAGGTCACAAGTGAAGGGCAATGACGGCGTCCATGAAAATGGTGTAAGTCCATCAACAAAGGAGAAAGCCCTATTGACGGCATCCATGCAAATGGTATAAGTCCATCATCATAGGTGTCCACAAGGTCCATTAAGAGATGAGAAGGAAGTTGATAAGAAACCGGGAGCTCAAGGCAAAGGTATAACCAATAGAAGCTTTTTTAATTTTGGTGATCAAGACTCCATAGAGGGAGTGATCACATTTAGGATAGATAGCCGTACTATCAAGAGGGGCGAAATCGTTGATGAAATACGGTTATCAAGTGCCACTAGGTGTTCATGATCATTGCATTGCATATAGATGCTAGTGACACTAACAAACCCTTGGAAAACTCTTTGAAAAAGGCTAACACTCGTGCACCTAAGTGAGAGACACTTTGGAGTGTTAGTGACTTAAGAAACGGGGTGAAGTTCGAGGGTTAGAGAGGGTTTGGTCTTCTCTTCCTCCTATCGAGCTTGCGAGGCAGGATTCGGCGAATTTCGGAAACGTTACAATAGAAAAAGTGGCGTCGGACTCTAACTTGACTGAGCGTCGGACCATTGTCTTCGGTCCGACGGCTAACCCCTTCAGCAAGCGTCGGACGCTTGATTTCGGAGCGTCGGACCATTGTCCTCAGGGTCCGACGGTACAGAGCCGCAGCAGGTCGACACGTAGCGAGTTCTGAGAGCGTCGGACTCTCGGCGTTAGTCCGACGGTGAGCGTCGGACCATCGTCCGACGGTTTTCAGGGCTCGGGGAGCTCTCTGGAAACGTCGGACGGCCGCGTTCGTTAGTCCGACGGCTCCGTCTGACTGAGTCCGACGGTGGTCGGCTGAGGGCGTCGGACCGGTTGATTTAGTCCGACGTTCGTCCGTCCGACGGTCGTTTTGGCGCGAGGAAATAGCCGTTGTGATCCAACGTTCGACTTCAAACGGCTAGTGACACGTGGCGTTCATCCGAGGCGTCGGACCGTGCGGATTAGTCCGATGCTCTGGCCGTCGGACAGTCCGACGGTACGCAGTGAACTCTAAACGGCTAGTTCTTTGTGTGTGGCTTATAAATAGTCACTTGGCCGGTTTGGGGAGTAGCTCTTGGCACTCCTAAACATCATAACATACTTGTGAGCCTTCCCACTCCACTCTCACTCATCCTACTTGATTGTGTTCATCATTTGGTGAGTTTGGAGAGCATCAAGTGCATTGCATTGATTGAGATCATCTAGAGGCACTTGGTAGTGGTATTTCGCAGCGGTTTCTCTTGTTACTCTTGGAGTTTGCCGACTCCTAGACGGCTTGGAGCTGCGAGGATCGTTGAGGGGAGTTGGTGATTGTCTCCGCCTCCGATCAGTGAAGTTGTGAGGGGTTCTTGAGCCTATCCCCGTGGGAGATCGCGAAAGGCATCTTTAGTGGATTGCTCGTAGCTTGGTGGATCCCCATCTTGTGTTGGTTGTGCGGCACCCTTGAGAAGGGTTTGGCGTGTGATGCCAATTAGCGCGTGAACCTCCAAGTGGGTGTATCGCTACAACGAGGACTAGCTTGCCGGCAAGCAAGTGAACCTCGGTAAAAAATCCTGTGCCATCTCTCTACCGAGAATTTCCCTTATATGTGATTGATTGGTTATATTGGACTTCATATCTTCTCTTCACCGGCGGTATTGAAATCACCTTTACTCTTTACATTTGTGTACTTCTCTCTTGTGTAGCTTGTTAGTTAGTTGCTCACTTAAGAGTAGTGTAAAGTAGTAACATAGCCTTTGAGTGTGAACTAGAGATCATAGTGTAGTATACTTGTCTAGGTGGCTTGCATAGCATAGTTTAGAGCTAGTGATTTGCAAAGCTTGCTATTGTTACTAATCGGCTTGTTAAGTGTTGTTTGTAGATTTTTTTATAGGCTATTCACCCCCCCTCTAGCCATTTAGGACCTTTCAAGTGGTATCGGAGCCGAGGCACCGTTGATTTGAGGCTTAACAACCTACGGTGTAAAAATGGCTCAACTCAATATTCACATCAACAACACCAAGAAGCCACCCCAATTTGATGGCACAAATTATGCATATTGGAAGAGCAAGATGACCTCACACATCAAGTCAATCAATAGAGAGGTTTGGAGGGTTGTGGAGACCAAGATTGAAATTGCCGATGCGGCAAACCCCACAACCGCCGAAGAAAGATTGCTTCAACTCAATGACATTGCGGTTTGTGCTATTCATGAGGCCGTAGATGAAAAAGTGTTTGAGCAAATCAAGAACATTGAGAGTGCTCATGAAGCTTGGAAGAAGCTTGAGGAATCATATGAGGGCACCAAGGGTGTAAAGGCCGCCAAAGCATACATCTTGAAGGACAAGTTTGCAAGCTTCAAGATGAAGGATGATGAAACCGTGCCGGAGATGTTCCATAGATTGCAAGTCATTGTGAATGATCTCAAGGCCGTGGATGAAGAGGTGAAGGATAGTGACTTCTCCATGAAGTTCTTGAAGAGCTTGCCCAAGCGGTTTGCCACATTGATCACGGTCTTGGTGAAGACAACATTGAGTGAATTGACTCCAAATCAAGTGCTAGCTGAGGTGATGACCGATGATGCTTATAGAGATGATGATGATAAAGAAGAATTGATCAATAAGAAGAAGAAAGAAAAAGATGAAGACTCCAAAGATGAGAAGAAGAAGAGTGTGGCATTCAAAGCCACATCCTCATCAAAGGGCAAGAGCAAGGCCAAAGAAGAGTCAAGTGAAGATCCCTCTAGCACAAGTGAAAGTGATGAAGAAATGGCCCTTCTAGTAAGAAGATTTGGCAAGTTCATGAAGAAGAAGGGCTACCGGGCAAGAAGAAAGAAGAATGCAAGAAGATTTGATGGCCCAAGAAGATGCTTCAATTGTGGAAGCAAAGATCACTTGGTAGCCGATTGCCCACACTCAAGTGAAGATGATCACAAGGGCAAAAAGAAGAACAAGCATGAGAAGAAGGAGAAGAAAGAGAAGAAGGAATCTTCATACAAGAAGAAGAAGAACTATTCTCATGTGGTGACATGGGATAGTGATGCCTCCTCAAGTGATGAAGAGAGTGATGATGATAAGAAGAGCAAGAGGAAGGCACATGCAAGCATTGCCATTCATGACAAGCCTTCCATCTTCGACACTCCTTCTTGCTTCATGGCTAAGGGCTCTAAGGTATCATCCGACACCGAATCTAGTGATGATGATAGTGATGATGACCTAACAAAAGAAGAATTAATTGAAATGCTTGATGATGCACGTATTCATTTTGATAAACTTAGAAAGGAATGCAAGGGCTTGCGCAAGGATAAACAATCCATTGAGCAAGAACTTGAGGAACTAAGAGCATCTTATGAGAGTCTAAAGGAAGACCATAAGAAGCTCCAAAAGGTTCACACTAAGCTTGATGAAGCTCATTCTTCTCTAGTTGAGCAAAATGAAGACTTGCAACAACAAGTGCAAAAGAAAGAAACTAAAACTTGCAACATAGGTGTAACATGTGACATATCTTGTGAACCTATTGTTGTTACCACTAACCCTTCTTGTAGCACTTCCACTACTACCTCACCCACTAGTGACCCTTCACTAGTAGTTGAGAACAAGAACCTAAAGGAGGAGGTTAAAAAGCTCAATCACTCCTTAGCTAAGGCTTATGGTGGTGAGGACCGCTTGCTTATGTGCTTGGGTAGCCAAAGGGCATCTCTCCACAAAGAGGGATTGGGCTATATCCCCAAGAAAGGCAAAACCGCCTTTGCTCCTCACAAGACTTGTTTTGTGAAGAGAAATGGCCGGTATTGCACAAAATGCAAGCAAGTTGGTCACTTAGAGCAAGATTGCAAAAACAAGAAATCCAATGCTTATGTATCCTCAATTAAGTTTGATTCTTGCTACGTTCTCACAAAGGGCTCAAATGGTGTGAAGGCTAAGTTTGTTGGTACATCCATGTTGGGTCCAAAGAAGAAGACCATTTGGGTACCAAAGAGCTTAGTCACTAACCTTCAAGGACCCAAGCAAGTTTGGGTACCTAAAAGGAATTGATCTCTTTTTGTAGGTCAATTACAAAGCCGGAGGAAGGCATTGGGTGCTTGATAGTGGATGCACTCAACATATGACGGGTGATTCTAGTATGTTTGGCTCTCTCAACACAAGTGCAAATAGTGGCTATGATGCAATCACATTTGGTGACAACAAGAAAGGGAAAGTGAGAGGACTTGGTAAAATTGCTATCTCCAATGATATGTCTATCTCAAATGTGTTGCTAGTTGAAAGTTTGAATTTCAATTTACTCTCGGTTGCACAACTTTGTGATCTTGGTTTCAAGTGCATATTTGGGGTTGATGATGTTGAAATTGTTAGTGTTGATGGCTCAAATTTAATATTCAAAGGGTTTAGATATGACAACCTATATCTTGTGGATTTCAATGCTAGTGAAACTCAATTGTCAACTTGTTTGATCACTAAGTCAAGTTTGGGTTGGTTATGGCATAGAAGGCTTGGTCATGTTGGGATGAAACAATTGAACAAACTAGTGAAGCATGATCTAGTTAGAGGCTTGAAAGATGTCACTTTTGAGAAAGATAAGCTTTGTAGTTCATGTCAAGCCGGCAAACAAGTTGGAAATACACATCCTAAGAAGAGCATGATGAGTACTAGTAAAGCTTTTGAGCTCTTGCATATGGACTTGTTTGGACCAACCACATATACTAGCATTGGAGGGAGTAAGTATGGATTTGTGATTGTGGATGACTATACTAGATATACATGGGTATTCTTTCTAGTTGACAAGAGTGAAGTGTATGATCTATTCAAATCTTTTGTCAAGAGAAGCCAAAATGAGTTTGAAACAACCATCAAGAAAGTTAGAAGTGACAATGGTAGTGAATTCAAGAACACCAAGATTGATGAATTGTGTGATGAGTATGGTATTGGACATCAATTCTCACCCAAGTATACACCACAATCAAATGGCATTGTTGAAAGAAAGAATAGAACCTTGATAGATATGGCAAGATCAATGCTAAGTGAATACAATGTTAGTCATTCCTTTTGGGCCGAAGCAATCAACACCGCCTGCTACTACATCAACCGCTTATATTGCCATGGTATGCTTGCAAAGACTCCTTATGAGCTATTGAATGGTAGAAAGCCCAACATTGCATATTTTCGGGTTTTTGGTTGCAAATGCTACATTCTCAAGAAAGGCACAAGATTGAGCAAGTTTGAAAAGAAATGTGATGAAGGTTTCTTACTTGGCTATTCAACCACAAGCAAGGCATATAGAGTTTGGAATTTGGCTAGTGGTACTCTTGAGAAGGTACATGATGTTGAATTTGATGAAACCCAAGGCTCTCAAGATGAAGTTGAAAATCTTAGTGACGTGAGAGGCAATGACTTGGCAAATGCAATGAAAAATATGGATATTGGTGATATTAGGCCAAGGCAAGTCAATGAAGATGAAGATGATGGTGCAATTCATACTAGTATGAAAGTTGAAAATGAAGCAAGTACAAGTGACTCACAAGATCAATCTCAAGTGCAAGATCAACAAGCTAGTTCATCTCAATCCAATGATCAAGTTCCTATTCTCCAACCGGTCTCTATTGCAAGGGATCATCCTTTGGATCAAATCATTGGTGGTATTCAAAGTGGAGTTCAAACTAGAGCAAGACTAGCTCAAATTTGTGAGCATTTCTCATTTGTGTCAACTATAGAGCCAACCAAGATTGAGGAAGCATTGCAAGATGTTGATTGGGTTAATGCTATGCATGAAGAGCTCAACAATTTCACAAGAAATCAAGTTTGGGAACTAGTGGAAAGACCAAAGAAACACAATGTGATTGGAACCAAATGGGTCTTTAGAAACAAGCAAGATCAAGATGGCATAGTAATAAGGAACAAAGCTAGATTGGTTGCACAAGGTTATACTCAAGTTGAAGGTCTTGATTTTGGAGAAACCTATGCACCGGTTGCTAGATTGGAGGCTATTAGAATCTTATTAGCCTATGCTTGTGCCCACAACATCAAGTTATATCAAATGGATGTCAAGAGTGCATTTCTCAATGGGTACATCAATGAGTTGGTTTATGTAGAACAACCTCCCGGATTTGAAGATGTGAAGAAGCCCAACCATGTATACAAGCTAAGAAAGGCATTGTATGGTTTGAAGCAAGCACCTAGAGCATGGTATGAGAGATTGAGAGATTTCTTGCTCTCAAAAGGGTTCAAAATGGGAAAGGTTGATACAACTCTTTTCACTAAGAAGCTTGGACATGATTTATTTGTGTTGCAAATATACGTGGATGATATTATCTTTGGATCAACAAATCAAGATTTTTGTAAAGAATTTGGAAATATGATGGCAAGTGAGTTTGAAATGTCCATGATTGGTGAGCTTAGCTACTTCCTTGGTCTTCAAGTTAAGCAAATGAAGAATGGTACATTTGTAAGTCAAGGAAAGTACATAAGGGACATGGTGAAGAAATTTGGATTGGAACATGCAAAGCCCATGAATACTCCTATGGCAACTAATGGGCATTTGGACTTGGACGATAGTGGCAAAATGGTAGATCAAAAGCTATATAGATCAATGATTGGAAGTCTCCTTTATGTGACCGCATCTCGACCGGATGTCATGTTTAGTGTGTGCATGTGTGCAAGATTTCAAGCCTCACCAAGAGAAAGTCATTTGAAAGCCGCAAAGAGAATATTGAGGTATTTGAAGGGCACACAAGATGTTGGGTTGTGGTATCCTAAGGGATCCAACTTTGAGCTTATTGGATATTTGGATTCCGACTATGCCGGTTGCAAAGTGGATAGAAAGAGCACTAGTGGAACTTGTCAATTGCTTGGAAGGTCACTTGTATCATGGTCTTCAAAGAAGCAAAATAGTGTTGCTCTCTCAACGGCCGAAGCGGAGTACATTAGTGCCGGAAGTTGTTGTGCACAATTGCTTTGGATGAAGGCAACTTTGAGTGATTTTGGATTGAAATATAAGAAAGTGCCTTTGCTTTGTGACAATGAGAGTGCTATCAAGCTAACCAACAACCCCGTGCAACATTCAAGAACAAAGCACATTGACATAAGGCATCACTTCATTAGAGATCACCAAATCAAAGGGGACATTGCAATTGAAAGTGTTGGCACCGAAGATCAATTAGCGGATATCTTTACCAAGCCACTTGATGAGTCAAGATTTTGCAAATTGAGAAATGAGCTAAACATACTAGACTACTCCAACATGAAGTGAAAAGCACCCTACATTATATGACATGCCTCTCCTTTGACTAAAGCAAGGTAAAATTGGTTGACATGGCATTCATACTTTGATAAGGATTTGTCTAGTTCATGTAGACATAAAATGCATGTTATAGGCTCATTCATAAAAAATCAAATGCTTTCATGTATATATGGTACCACTTTTGTTCTTTATGCTTGTATGATCAAGTGGTAGCATATGACATATTGATGGGCTTGCAAAGCTAGTGTTAAATTTAGAACATGAGCTCATGATGTGTAACTTAACATGGTCAAGATAACCCTACAAGTAAGGTGTGAAGAAGCTTGTCCTTGGATCAAACTTAGTTACATATTCTAGGCAAGTAATCTAGATTGCACCAATGTGAAAATGAACTAAACCCCATTTATTGACTTGATATTCCCATAATTTGCACCATTTTTGGTGATTGTTGACAAAGGGGGAGAAGAAAGTCACAAAGATAAGAGAGGAAAGGGGTCAATTAAAAATTTGAAAGCACACAACTAGGGGGAGCAAGCTCATGAATAAGTTGTTGCATTTGTGTATGCATTAACATATGAAATGTTGCATTGTCAAAACTTCAATTCCTATATTTGTTTGAATTGATGAAATGCTTAGAAATAGGATTTGAATGGTGATTTGACAAACTAGCATGCATAGGACTTATATGCCATACAAAGTACCTCTTTTACTTAAATGTTGATCTCACGAGGTATTTTGAGTTTGTGATGCATGACTAGTAAACAATGGTGCTAAGGATGGTATATTTCCGCAACTCCGATGGTATCACGCTTCAAAGGTCCATTCTATATACCTTAGCATCATTTGATAGTAGTAGCTCACCCAAACTTTCAAATTCATGCATATGTGAAAAATTGAACCAAACATAAGGAATCACATATGTAGGGGGAGCTAATACTACCAAAGTGCAAAATTGTTTTTCATTTCATATCTTTGTGAAGGTTGTCATCAATTACCAAAAAGGGGGAGATTGAAAGCCCATGTTTGGTTTTGGGTAATTGATGAAACCTAGTTTGCTAACGATTGCTCTAAGTGTTTCATGAGAATTGATTAGCAAATGGCAAGATGGAGCAAAGGACCGGGTCGGTGGAGGTCACAAGTGAAGGGCAATGACGGCGTCCATGAAAATGGTGTAAGTCCATCAACAAAGGAGAAAGCCCTATTGACGGCATCCATGCAAATGGTATAAGTCCATCATCATAGGTGTCCACAAGGTCCATTAAGAGATGAGAAGGAAGTTGATAAGAAACCGGGAGCTCAAGGCAAAGGTATAACCAATAGAAGCTTTTTTAATTTTGGTGATCAAGACTCCATAGAGGGAGTGATCACATTTAGGATAGATAGCCGTACTATCAAGAGGGGCGAAATCGTTGATGAAATACGGTTATCAAGTGCCACTAGGTGTTCATGATCATTGCATTGCATATAGATGCTAGTGACACTAACAAACCCTTGGAAAACTCTTTGAAAAAGGCTAACACTCGTGCACCTAAGTGAGAGACACTTTGGAGTGTTAGTGACTTAAGAAACGGGGTGAAGTTCGAGGGTTAGAGAGGGTTTGGTCTTCTCTTCCTCCTGTCGAGCTTGCGAGGCAGGATTCGGCGAATTTCGGAAACGTTACAATAGAAAAAGTGGCGTCGGACTCTAACTTGACTGAGCGTCGGACCATTGTCTTCGGTCCGACGGCTAACCCCTTCAGCAAGCGTCGGACGCTTGATTTCGGAGCGTCGGACCATTGTCCTCAGGGTCCGACGGTACAGAGCCGCAGCAGGTCGACACGTAGCGAGTTCTGAGAGCGTCGGACTCTCGGCGTTAGTCCGACGGTGAGCGTCGGACCATCGTCCGACGGTTTTCAGGGCTCGGGGAGCTCTCTGGAAATGTCGGACGGCCGCGTTCGTTAGTCCGACGGCTCCGTCTGACTGAGTCCGACGGTGGTCGGCTGAGGGCGTCGGACCGGTTGATTTAGTCCGACGTTCGTCCGTCCGACGGTCGTTTTGGCGCGAGGAAATAGCCGTTGTGATCCAACGTTCGACTTCAAACGGCTAGTGACACGTGGCGTTCATCCGAGGCGTCGGACCGTGCGGATTAGTCCGACGCTCTGGCCGTCGGACAGTCCGACGGTACGCAGTGAACTCTAAACGGCTAGTTCTTTGTGTGTGGCTTATAAATAGTCACTTGGCCGGTTTGGGGAGTAGCTCTTGGCACTCCTAAACATCATAACATACTTGTGAGCCTTCCCACTCCACTCTCACTCATCCTACTTGATTGTGTTCATCATTTGGTGAGTTTGGAGAGCATCAAGTGCATTGCATTGATTGAGATCATCTAGAGGCACTTGGTAGTGGTATTTCGCAGCGGTTTCTCTTGTTACTCTTGGAGTTTGCCGACTCCTAGACGGCTTGGAGCTGCGAGGATCGTTGAGGGGAGTTGGTGATTGTCTCCGCCTCCGATCGGTGAAGTTGTGAGGGGTTCTTGAGCCTATCCCCGCGGGAGATTGCGAAAGGCATCTTTAGTGGATTGCTCGTAGCTTGGTGGATCCCCATCTTGTGTTGGTTGTGCGGCACCCTTGAGAAGGGTTTGGCGTGTGATGCCAATTAGCGCGTGAACCTCCAAGTGGGTGTATCGCTACAACGAGGACTAGCTTGCCGGCAAGCAAGTGAACCTCGGTAAAAAATCCTGTGCCATCTCTCTACCGAGAATTTCCCTTATATGTGATTGATTGGTTATATTGGACTTCATATCTTCTCTTCACCGGCGGTATTGAAATCACCTTTACTCTTTACATTTGTGTACTTCTCTCTTGTGTAGCTTGTTAGTTAGTTGCTCACTTAAGAGTAGTGTAAAGTAGTAACATAGCCTTTGAGTGTGAACTAGAGATCATAGTGTAGTATACTTGTCTAGGTGGCTTGCATAGCATAGTTTAGAGCTAGTGATTTGCAAAGCTTGCTATTGTTACTAATCGGCTTGTTAAGTGTTGTTTGTAGATTTTTTTATAGGCTATTCACCCCCCCTCTAGCCATTTAGGACCTTTCACCAGCAGAACCCATGCACTTGATCTCTACCTTGGTTTTGCAAATAGGACAACACTTCGACCAAAGTTTATTGATCCCCAAAATTCTACGAGTGAAAGTTATGTAAACAAGCACACTGAGCAAGATGCTGCCAGATCCAACTATTAATTCTCTACTTCAACCTGCTGGCCAAACAAACGACAAAAGTGACATCACCATCACTAGGGGTGCAACCATCAAGACCTTCATCTCTAAGACGGAGAGATACATAAGAGTGAAAGAAAAAGTTCTAACGGTAGACTTTAAATCCCGCACCTTTGCCATAAGGTAATATGGTAGTTATCTAATTAATTAGTATTTCTATCTTCATTAGTAATTTTACATTAGTAATTTTACTTTATCATATTCACCGCCTCCCACGATGCATCTCGGCCCTTGTTTCAAGTCGGTTTGATCCAATGGCGCGTATTCATCCCACCGGGCTATAAATAAAGGGGCAGACCCCCCGGAAGCATCCCTATTCCTAAGCTTCAATTCAATATCTCCAGTTAGGGTTATATGTAGCAATTTGGAGAGACTAGTTCTTCTAGATCTAGTCTTGTCTAGAGAAGTAGAGAGATAGAGTAGAGGAGTAGAGTTCTGGAGGAGTTCTGGCCTGTCGGCGCTTCTCCGTAGCTGTATTTTTCTGGATTCTGCTCCGTCGCCCGGAGCTACGTTCTGAGGTACTTTTGTATTCAACTTCTAATTCAAGTAAGCATTTGTTCTTATTTGTTCTTAAGTTTGCAACTCATATTGAGTACTTTGATCTTGGTAATTGCTTGATTGAAGTAGTATTTCGTAGTATAGGCGTGGTGCCTAGGCTAGGTTTACTTGTGAATGTCCCCTGATTGGCTGGATAGTGGTAGATTGCGTAGGTGATAGCTACGTTGATTCCTCTATAGTCCACTTCCCGTTGATAGGATCGATAGGTGTATAAGTGTTTGGTAGGAGGGAACTCTGATTTCCACTCTTATTCATTTCACTGCCTAGTTAGAACGATATTATTCAAAGCTTACCGGTTGTTGGAACTAGATAGTCATTAGCTATTTCCTCTTTCTTGATATTATCTAGCCTAGTTGTAGGGTTAAGTTTATCGGCTTGGTCATTATCACCTACCGTTCCTTGTGGATTCGATATTTAAAACCTCCGGGTGAAATGTGACAGCAGTATTTTATCTGTGCATTTGCGGATAATATGAATACAATCATATTTAATAGAGTGCAGTTAATTTATACCAACACACTCCCACCTCTGCAGAGTCGCTGTGCTGATTCTTCGCCGGACAGATCATCTTCCACCTCGCCGCCGTTGAGCCCGTCCTCCTCTTGTCTCTGAAAGTGTCTCTGGCTTGGTGGTGAGCTCCTGCCCTTCTTTCTTGCCCTAACCTCCTTCCCTAAACTGTGCACATAACCCGTTCAATGAAATGTCTTAACCAGCTTTTCATCACCTTTTGTGCAGTTTCTGTGAAGTGTGGTCTAGCTCTTGGCTCTCTAGGGTTCGAAGAGTTTTCCTTCGAGCTCGTGGTACTCTTCTTCAACTCTAAACCCTTGTTTGTCCTTAGTCACTGTGCTAGCATGTCATTGCCCTATGTCCATTGACATATGCCCTTTTGTTGTACAGTGACTGTGCTTGACCTTGTGGTGCTCCTTTGTCGATAGAGTTCTTTCCTCTTCACAGGGTTCCTCTCGTCTTGCAGGTTTTTGCTTTGCTATTCCATCTCTCACCTTATGTGCTTGCTTCCGATAGGCCTTTCTCATCTCAAGATCATTATATATGCTGATGTACTCCCTTCTATTCTTCTTCTATAGCTTGTCGTGGTCAGAGGCTGCTTGTGAGGCAGTTGGCAATGTCAGTGAATCTAGGCCCACGGATGCGGATTGACGCCTAGCCTCACAAGTGTCAGTTCGCAGCCACAGAGGGATAGAGTTGACAGTTTGGCAGAGATGGTTTAGTACAAGCAGGCGAGCCGCAGTCAGGGTGGCACAGGTGGGGATGAGAGGTCTCCTCCTCATCCTCCTCAGGACAAGGGGAAGGCCCCTTTGGTTGAGCCCAGCAAGAAAAGAAAGAGGAAATTGACAGCTGAGCAGAGGCCGGCCATCAGGGCAGCACAAGCAGCTGAGGAGGCAGAGTGGGGTAGAGGCCTCCACATTGGAGGCATTTCAATCAGCTTGGCAGGCAGAGAGGGTCCTCAGGAGCAGTCAGAGGCAGAGACACAGTCAGAGAGACAGCAGGAGCAGTAGGAGACATCGACTCAGGGGAGCAGGCCCAGGCACCTCCTCTTCGACGCTCGGCCGCACTCGACCTTCGGTGCCACCCCAGCCCGTTGGTCAGAGGCGCGGCGACCAAGTTCCTAGGGCGCCTGGTGCCACAGAGCGACAGTCGGAGCCAGAGCCAGAGGTACACTTGGACCTACGGAACATTTCCGTAGCCTGAGTCAGAGAGCTCCAGTTGACTTCACTTGACAGCTGATTCCCACCTTAGAGAGACCCCAGAGCTTCAGAGGGCTGGTACTTGACCCTACACGAGGACTTCTTCACAGCTCTTGTCACTTCAAAGGTTGGGTTACGGCAGCACAGGGTGTGTCCCCTAGAGGACATAGTCTAGGCAGGTGGTGAGGAGATCAGGCCGTACTTGACCTACTTGCCTGGACTAGCTGACTTACTTGGACAGTCAGGACGGTACGTCGAGTCGTGGGTTCGTGAGTTCTACGCCTCTCTTTGGATCAACCCCGTCCACGAGTACCTACAGTACACCTTCAGTGGAGAGCCTTATAGGCTCTACACGAAGGCACTCAGAGAGCTGCTCCGAGTACCTAAGTCTGCTACCAGGTTGCACAGTATCTGCTATGGCACGATGGACCCGCCGAGGAGGGCACAAAGAGGATAGGCACCGGGCCCTAGCGATGAAAACGGACGGAAACGGTCGGAAAAACCGCATTTCTATTTCTGTTTCTATATTATTTGGTGGAAACGGAATCCGGTTCAGAAAATACGGGTTTGGAAAGCGGGATCGGGATGTGCGGATATATGGAAACGAACAAATACGGCCAGAAAATCAACGGAAACGGTCGGAAGCCGGAATGCCGCACATTTTTATACTCAATAACAAATTCACAGTCACACATATCTTTGACAACGATAAGGATTGATAAGTATATCACATAAGGATTAAAAACAGTACATCACTTTCACACAAGGACAATACAGTATAGTTCATCACATAATGACATAATAAAATGAGTTCAGTTCACAATTCACAACTAACGATCTCCATTACAAGCTCACAGGTCACAGCCCTGCAGCATCATCCATATCATCAAGATCACTTGCACTGCCATCTTCATACATTAGTTAGCACAGTATCACATCAGTGCAAATATATGGTTGGACTGATAGTACAGTACAAGGATACCTCATCATTTAGGGTTGCACTTGGGGCTGCAGGCATGTAGTCTTCTGGTTTTAGATCAACTGCTTTGGATGGAATGCTTTTACTATCTAAAAATATAGTAGACATAGATTAATAGATTCAGATAAGCCACTATAGATAGTTCAATTGAACAATTTAAAAAATTATTACCTTTTGCTATTGCATGTATCCAATCCTTGCAGCAGACAAGTGCTTCTACCATTTCAGGGTCAAGACGATTTCGATAAGGATCAAGTACTTGGCTAGCAACACTAAATGCGGACTCAGAAGCAACTATGGACACTTGTATGGACATCAAATCACGAGCAATTTGTGAAAGGATAGGGTACTTGTCTGTGTTGTTCTTCCAGTAAGCCAAAATGTCAAATGAATCTTGTTTCAACAATGGTTCGTCTAAGTATATGTCCAATTCATTTGCCTCCTTTCTATTAGGTGTGGAATCATCATACAAGAAGCTCTCAAGTTTAGAATATTCTTTTGTTTTCGTTGTGCTAGCATCCACGACCATAGCACTACTTGAAGTAGGTTTAGAAGCACAATAAAACTGGTACAACTTCTTAACAACAGCCATAAACTCTTCAAGCTGAACTTCATAGTAGTTGCCCTCAAACTTTCTCATGAAGAATTCTACAATCCTCTTTTTATACCTAGGATCAAAAAAGCATGCAACAGCAAGACTTTTACTAGAACACTCCCAATATTTCTCAAACTTTTCACTCATGGCATTTGACATTTGCTTAATAGTTAAGTTGCCATGATTCTTCCATTCACAAAGCAACTCTCTTGTCTCACAAAAGCCTCTATAAAACAGATTTGCTGTGGGGTATGAGGTACCAGAAAGCAGTTCAGTAAGATGATAAAATTTTTCCAAGCACTGAAAAATTGTAGCAGCCATACCCCATTCACTATCAGAGGGAGAAATTTTCTCATACTTACGGCGATTTGCAATCTTAAGCCTAATGAAAGCAGGCTTGTATTACAGTGCATCCCTTAGCATCAAATAAGTTGAGTTCCACCTAGTTGAGACATCTAGTTGAATGCCCTTTGATCTATCCAATCCACACTCAGTAGCACATTTCATGAGCTCCTCCCATTGCAAGGGAGAGCCCTTCACAGTAAGACACAATGACTTAATCTTCGCTAGTGTCTTTGCAATAACAGCCATCCCATCTATAGCAACCAAGTTAAGTATGTGGCATGCACATCTAATATGAAAAAATATGCCATCACAAACCAAAGAACCATTTCCATTCAATTGAAGATCTTCAATAATATCATTGACCGCTACTAAATTATTTGATGCGTTGTCCAAAGTCAAGGCAAACAGTTTCTTCTCAACAAACCACTTAACCAATACTTCAGTAAAGGCCTCTGCCAGCCTATGTCCAGTATGCCGGCCTTCTAGATGAAACAAACCCACAATCCTTTTCTGAATATGCCATGCATCATCTATCCAATGTAAGGTCACACACATGTAACTTTTGTTCTGACATGGTGTCCATACATCCATGGTTGCACTAAAGAGACATGGAACTTTTTTCAAATCTGCATACAACTTATCATTTTCTTTTATATATATGTCCATTATATCTTTTCTAGCAGTGACCGTCGACTTGAAGGCAAAACTTGGACGCAAAGACTTAAGGAAATCCACAAAGTACTTATGCTCAACAATATTGAATGGGTATTCATGCATGATTATTGCCAAATAGAATTTGTTGACACTAGTCTCAAGGTCATATTTGAACGGCTAAATATTGGTAATATCTTTTCCATGGTCCTTTTCAGCCTTCAGCTACATCTGACCTTTTACAATACTATGGGATGTTCTCAAATGGCTTCGAAATGCATTTGTTCCATTGGTAGACTCGGCTCTGTACCTTTGCTTGCACTTCGGGAAGTTGCAATAACCCCACAGCTGCTCATACTTCTTGCCATCAACCTCTACTTCCACTACCCTCTTGGTAAAATATTTCCATACCGCAGATTTGCACCTTTTCTTCCTCTTCCCTGTTAACCCAACAACGTCCTCTGCCTCAGGATCATCATCATCAAGGGCAAGTATTTCTTCGATGCTTAAATGTCCCTCCTCTTGGTTCTGACTCTTCTGAGTGACATCTCCGACGCCACTGACAACCACTTCTTTTGGAACTTGATTTTTTCCTGCTGAAGAAACTGCTATCAACACACCAACATCATTCTTTTTTCCTATCATAGAAAAAAATAATTTACTACTAAATGCAAGACTGTAGCTGGCCAATTGCTACTTGTTATTAACTGCGCTTACCTGTAATGGATCCACTACTGCTGTCTTTAATCAAAGATGGTTGTCGCCGAGCTACAAACATGGTGCCCAAACCAAGATGCTCCTCTGGTGGCATTGAGCTAGCAAAGGCTTGGCTTCCTCCACGAGCTGCCGGAACCGATTTGGAACGACCACGATTCGGCATGGTGATGGGCTGGTGCCTAGTGAAGGTGGTGTTGCTTAGTTACTAACCTACTGGAAGGAAATCTCTGCATGGGAGATGGAGTGGTGGAGTGCTTAGTTGCTTACTGTTACTGTCTTACTGAGGCCCTGGAAGTCGAAGGTTGGAGATGGCGATGGTGTGGCGCTAGTGGCCTGGTGGGCGATGCCTCGAGCCCCCGACGGTGGCTTCCCCTTGAAGCCAGACTGCAGGCGGCGCGGCAACGGCCTGAGTGCCTGACGCCGTGAGCCCGCGACGGTGGCCTCCCCTTGAATGCGACCGGTGAGGGTGGGCTGCAGTCCTTCAGATGCGGCGACCGGCGACCGGCGAGGGCGTTCCAGCTCTAGAATGCGGCTTCAGTGGGCAAGACATCAGGGGGCGACGGCGGCGTTCAGGGCGGCACCGTGCTATGCGTACTGTTGGGCAGGGGGAGTCAGGGAGAGGGGATTGTAGCGGTGGTCTAGCGAGGGCGAGGTGGCCAGTAGTGGCGGCGCAGTCACGCGACGGGGGCACCCGCAGCCGCATGCCCGCATCGCAGATTCGCAGGGGCGACTTGGAGGGTGCAGGCCAGAGCGAACTAGGTTTTCTCTACATGGGCTGATCAACTGATGGGCCTTCAGGAATTGAGATACAAGGCCTGCTGCATTCTGGATAAAATCCGGTAAAATCCGGAATAATTCTGAGTAAATACAGAATTTCGAGAAAACGGACGGAAAAATACCATTTCTATTTCTGTCCGTATTCCGACGACGTCCGACCTGTTTTCTGCCCCGTTTCTGGATTTTTCCGAACATTCAGAATCGGTTTGGTAAAATTTAGAAAAGCGGACGGGTCGGAACGGGAAAATTTCCGTCCGTTTTCATCGCTACCGGGAACAGCACACGTAGCAGCTTGCTTCCGACCACCGTTTGGAGACGGCTCCCGCAAGACACCTTCGGAGCTTCGTCCTATCGTTCGTCTCTTGAACGACGTGATGAGGCGCACTCTTCTTCCGCAGGAGGGGTACAAGGAGGGTTTGACACACTTACAGCTTTGGCTCCTTAGTGCCCTGGTCCAGCAGTCAGAGTTCGATATTGTTGACTTGATGATCAGCGAGATGGAGGATACGATAGCAGAGGGCATCAGGTCTCGGCGACAGCTTCCCTACGCACACTGGATCTCCCCTATCCTTGTTCGTAGGCTCTACAGGATTTGGAAAGGGAACACCAGAGAGTTGCGCCAGACTGACACCGAGTTCCCTGTGTACCGGTTGACTTCGATCATTGATGGCCGACGTGGCAGCCGTGCACTTCACTAGATACAGAGAGGTCAGAGGTCAGGGGTAGACATGGCAGAGGTCCAGCAATAGGACGAGGCTATGAGGCACGTTGCCCATAGCGAGCTTGAGCAGTTGCTTGTTGATGACGACCCTATTGACACCACTTCCGACAGCACTGACGAGGACTACCGGAATATCCCTAGGCGCCCACGAGCACACGAATCGGAGGCCGGTGGCTCCAGCTCAGCTCCACAGGCTCCACAGACAGACCTAACCTTGCTTGTGATCCTCCAGAGTTCAGAGAGCCAGTGCCTTCCACCACAGCTCCACCTGTTACCGGCACGACAGAGACTTTGCCGTCCTCAATTGCTTCTTCAGAGCACGTCACTACTACTCCTACAGAGACTGAGGCGATTGCAGTGACAGTTGTTGAGCCTCAGGGTCAGGACACCACCACAGAGGCATAGACTGCTCTGGAGTCTGTTCCATCAGTCACAGAGGAGCCCGCTACTACAGAGATAGCTGAGTGTTGGTGGTCCTTATGGATAAATTTTATACCACCAACTTAGACTAAAAAGAGGATTAACAATCATATTCTAGGACATATGCCTTTACTACTAACAAGTTCCACTTGTACCCCTAGCATTCATGTTTACAGGTTTTATGGCATAACAAGTGGAAATACACATCAACATGGAGAAAGCGCAAAGTCAAATGCCGAATCCGACAAATGCACAAACAAAGAATACTAAAGAAGCCCACATTCAAAGCGTAATTGGATCCATCCGCAACCACGGGAGAGGCCCAGGCCCAGGGAGCAACCGACCACCCGAAGGCGGTGGCCAGATGGCGCTCCCCAGGGACCGACCACCCCCAGGGGCGACCGCCCCCCAGGTGGGGCCTCTCGGGCCCATCTTCGGAGGCGGTGCTAATGGCGGTTTGCTGATGGCGGCTTCACCTCCTTCCATGTTTAGATGCACCAAACCATCATAGTACCACTATAAATAGATGGTGCTCCATCCCCTTCAACACACACATCATTTTGGAGTCATCTACCTCACACCTCTCATTTGTATCTTTAGAGTAGTATTAGTAGTTTGTGAGCAAGGCAAGAGCTATCAAGGAGAGCTTGTCTCCTTGGAAGAAAAAGATCATCTTGGTATGAATACAATTCGGTCTTCTTCCATGAGCAAGTTCTTATCATACCTATATGATTATGCATATGAACCAGAGTCTAGTTATGATCTTGTTATGAGCATAGTATATGAGCTAGAACACTGTTTATGTATCATGTTCTTCACTTGTTTATCATCGTTCTTCATTGTTCATCAAATTAGTATGAATAGAGGAAGAACTAGGAATGAGGTGATGGTTCGTTGTGCTGTCATGGTTGCTCTTAACCTAGCCTGTCAATCCGAAGGGTTGGGGTCCGCGGGGGTTAGGAGTTGTTTCCAAGTACGTGAGCATGGTGCTCAGGTATGCGGAGATCGGCGAATATGTCGGTATCCCATAGGCAGAGAGGTAGGTGGACAGGTGGTGATAGCCCTGTCCATCCCTAGCATTCCCCCACATTCGGATATTGAGTAGGAGTTCGTAAAGTCTCTATCGGCTGGCAGACCAGCTGCGGGGATCTCCCTATCACCCCAGACTTGGTCCTGATACTAGACCTACTAATTAGATGATTTGCTAACAGTTCTTTGCATAATTATATATGACCATTGCCTGCTCAGTTAGATATATTCTTTTATTCTTTATTTTTCTTTTATCCTTGAGGTTGATCCATATGTGTGTCCACTATCTTGAAAACACTATCTTGAAATCATGTTTTATTCCTGTTTAATCTATGCCTATCATTGCACTCAATAAGTGATCATGTTTACACCACGCTTGATGCATATTGCCCTCCTACAGGAAATTATAAATACGACACCCTACTCACGGGTTGAAATGCTACAATGATAGTTCTGTGCGCTTGTAGAGTAATCTTATTTCTTACTGAGCTATCGATTGGCGTACCTAAGTACCATTACTTAAGGATTGTAAATCTTGTGCACCCCACAGCGCCGTATCACAGTTTTGCATATCGTAAGTAATGACGGTTAGGAAGGACAATCCAGCACTTCTAACTGCTATTACCAGACTACATTACCTAGGCCAGCGCCATTAAGGGCCAAGGGTTACCTTTCTGAAGTAATGGTGGTTGGGAACATCAACTTACGTTTCTAGTATTATTATTAAGGACGGACTTATAGTCTGTCTTTAGTAGTGATGCTAAGAAACGCAAACAAGCATTTCTGGCACAGTTGCCGGGGATGGACTTTTAGTGTATCTTTTGTAACGACGTTAAAAAATGCCAACAAGCATTTCTGGCGCCGTTGCCGGGGAGGGCAAAAACATCTAAACTGGCAAAAACATTGATTACAAAATAAGAATTGGTAGACGCAGTTTAAACAGGCTAACTTCACTGTTTTTTTCCTCTTTTTATTGGAATGAAAACAGGATAGTGTATGAGCGGTTTTGCTCTGCCGAACAATTTCATTAGCAATCCGAAAGCACTCCTAACAAAGAAAAGGTCTTGTACCGTTTCTTCTTCTGCTACTCCGTCAACAGACGAATCATTCATTCCCGCACCATCCGCTACTACTATCATGGCCAAGACACTCCGTGACTACTCCATCCCCGCTGTTGCCAACGTGCCTGTTGGGCCCGCTGTTGTTGGCATTTCTTAACGTCGTTACAAAAGATAGACTAAAAGTCCATCCCCGGCAACGGCGCTAGAAATGCTTGTTGGCGTTTCTTAGCATTACTACTAAAGATAGACTAAAGGTCCGTCCTTAATAATAATACTTAGAAACATAAGTTGACATTCCCAACCACCATTACTTCAGAAAGGTAATCCTTGGCCCTTAGTGGCGCCGGCCTAGGTAATGCAGTCTGGTAGTAGTAGTTAGAAGTGCCGGATTGGCCTTCCTAACCGTCATTACTTACGATATGCAAAACTGTGGCACGGCGCTGTGGGGTGCAACAAGAATTACAATCCTTAAGTAACGGTACTTAGGTACGCCAATCGATAGCTCAGTAAGGAATAAGATTACTCTACAAGCGCACAGAACTATCATTGTAGCATTTCAACCCGTGAGTAGGGTGTCGTATTTATAATTTCCCGTAGGAGGGCAATATGCATCAAGCGTGGTGTAAACATGATCACTTATTGAGTGCAATGGTAGGCATAGAGTAAACAAGAATAAAACATGATTTCAAGATAGCGGACACACATATGGATCAACCTCAAGGATAAAAGGAAAATAAAGAATAAAAGAATATATCTAACTGAGCAGGCATTGGTCATATATAATTATGCAAAGAACTGTTAACAAATCATCTAATTAGTAGTTCTAGTATCAGGACTAAGTCTGGGGTGATAGGGAGATCCCCGCAACTGGTCTGCTAGCAGATAGAGACTTTATGAACTCCTACTCAATATCCGAACGTGGGGGAATGCTAGGGATGGACAGGGCTATCACCACCTGTCCACCTACCCCTCTGCACATGGGATACCGACATATCCGCCGATCTCCGCATACCCAAGCTCCATGCTTGCATACTTGGAAACAACTCCTAACCCCCACGGACCCCAACCCTTCGGATTGACAGGCTAGGTTAAGAGCAACCATGACAGCACGACGAACCATCACCTCATTCCTAGTTCTTCCTCTATTCATACTAATTCGATGAACAATGAAGAACAATGATGAACAAGTGAAAAACATGATACATAAACTATGTTCTAGCTCATGTACTATGCTCATAGCAAGATCATAACTAGACTCTAGTTCATATGCATAATCATATAAGTATGATAAGAACATGCTCATGGAAGAAGACCGAATTGTATTCAAACCAAGATGATCCTTTTCTTCCAAGGAGACAAGCTCTCCTTAATAGCTCTTGCCTTGCTCACAAACTACTAATACTACTCTAAAGATACAAGTGAGAGGTGTGAGGTAGATGACTCCAAATGATGTGTGTGTTGAAGGGGATGGAGCACCCTCTATTTATATTGAGACTATGACGGTTTGGGCGTTCTAAACATGGAAGTAGGTGAAACCGCCATCAGCACCGCCTCCGAAGATGGGCCCGAGAGGCCCCACTGGGGGGGTGGTCGCCCCTGGGGATGGTCGGTCCCTGGGATGCACCAACTGGCCACCGCCTTCAGGTGGTCGGTTACTCTCTGGGCCTGGGCCTCCCCCATGGTTACGGATGGATCCAATTACGCCTTGAAGGTGGGCTTCTTTAGTATTCTTTGTTTGCGCATTTGTTGGATTCGTCATTTGACTTTGCGCTTTCTCCATGTTGATGCGTATTTCCACTTGTTATGCCATAAAACCTGTAAAACATGAATGCTAGGGGTACAAGTGGAACTTGTTAGTAGTAAAGGCATATGTGCTAGAATATGATTGTTAATCCTCTTTTTAGTCTAAGTTGGTGGTATAAAATTTATCCATAAGGACCACCAACAAGACCCCCAAGCTTAACCTTTGCTCGTCCCGAGCAAATAGCCAAGTATGGTTGTTGATCAGGAGTTGCTACAATGCCGATATAATTCATAAGTGTCATACCTATAACATAGCATTCATTCGTAATTTAAATAAGTTGGCATTCTATCCATTCTTTACCTTGATTTCTTATGGGGCTTATAGTTTCTCCAATTTCTTGGGCGGTTGCAAGTTAGAATGGTTATAATAGACTCACCAATCATTCATTCTTTGATAGACCTTTTATCCGGAGGTTTTATGAATTTTTGCAAAATAAACCAAGTCCCTCAAATGATTCTCTCAATCGCTCAATGTGTATGGTTTACCTTACCAAAGGCATTGTAGTGTTGCCTTTTCATCCTACTACTAAGGCTGAGAGTGGAGTTTTGGGTAGGTATGAAGGTGGGCGTACTTACATTACTTATATTGCTGAGTCAAAGACCGGACCACAAGGAGATACAAGTCATATACCTTGATTGAGATGTGCAAGTGTGTGGAATGGTGAAAACCTATCTCTAATCTTTTTGGCACTCCATGCATCATGACTCTCTTTTTATTGGATGGAATAAAACTCTTTGGAGGAATATGGGCTATATCATTATATATATTTTTTGAACGGGTATTTGTATTTTCTTTCCCGTTTGTTTTCTCATGCCCTTTGGCTTTTTTTTATCATAGCCCATATTTTGATTTGACATATGAAAACTTTTGGATGGAGAGACTTCATGATGGCGAACAAGGAGTGAATTTTTTTTGTATGCACGGCTCTCAAAGTGAGGGTCGGCATTTTTATTTGGTGGATGAAAGGTGCATGTTGTGCGCAACTCTCAGGATGAGAGTCGGCTTTATTTGGTAGGTGTACGTGAATCTCAATCATGGGTGTATGACCATATCTCACTAGGTCTCAGCATTTTGACTCAACTCAAAGTTCCGTAAGTAGCATATGACTAAGTTTTTGTAAAAGTAGAACATGTCATATGGCCTTGGTAGGTATTTCATAATCATTGGGGAACTTTTGATTTTTGAATTTTTGAAAAGAAATCTCCGGATGTCAAGTTTCTCTTAGAACAAAGTCATAGCAAAGTCTATTTGTACCATCTCAAATCTCGCAACAACTTAGAAAAGGATCATGCAATTGCAACCCACAAGATTTCAAGTTCTCAGAATGAGATATTTTTAGTCAACAAACTTAAATCTTGAGGAATACTAAGTTATAACTTAGGCACAAATGAATTATAGACAGAGCAACTATTCATCATTTCAATAGAAGAGAAACTAATATATATTAGCACATATGGGAGTGGAATATTTTATTTATTATTTTTAATAAAGAAATAAAATTGCAGAATTTAAAAGTGCGAGAAATAAAGTGCAAGAAATTGAAAGATAAATGTTACCTCTTGTGGGGTCTCCTCCCCCAAGCTAGTTCAAGGCCTTGGTCCCAGGAATTGTCCCATGGACCAAAGGTAGGCCATCTGTGCCTTCTGCCGCCGCCGGTTCGCATCTTCGAGGTTCATGAACTGCTGCTGGTACTGCTCATGCCATTGGGTAGAAGTCTGGATGTGAGCATTGAGCGTACCTTGGATTTGTCTGTTTTGCAGTTCTAGTCCTCCCATGAGTGTGTTTCTAGTGTGACCGGCTGTGGGCGTATCGGAGGTGGCATGCCTTCAAAATTTGGAGAATGCTCGTGCTCGGGCTGCCTTGATCCCCCTGCCTCCTGCGACTGTTGCCACCCTGACCCTCTAGCCGCATATGGTTGAGGAACATGTCCCATACCATATCCATACCTGGGGGTGAACCCAGGTGTAGATATGACTAGAGACCATTACATCCTTGGTATCGTGGTAGGCATGGCCGGGTGTGGTGTAGGCTGCACAGGCTGCGCAGGCTCTTCCTCCTATACTTCTCTCATCCGTGATCTCTTGCGAGAAACAGAACTCCTGCGTGCTTCTTCCTTTTCAATAAGGTCGAAGGTGAGAGATGGGGATTTATATAAAGCGAGATCCGGGTTAGGTAACGGAATCTTGTTTATATATCCTGGATAATAAAATACCAGGTTTGTTCCCGAGTCATCACGTTTTATGGTATGAGCTTGAGTAAAATAATACTCATTGATCATAATGCGCGGAATGGAGAGATAAACAATAGTGTTAGCACCATGAGGATCAACACTAGCAGCAAGATGTGTGATGAGTGAAGTGCACAAAATTGGTGTGGAAGTTTTAAAAGAATTTAACCAGTGCTTAACAATTTCATAGACAGGAGCGACTTTAATCTTTTTAAGCACGGCATAAAGCAACTTCAACTCAATATCATAAGCATGATGAGTGTCCTCTCTAGGAAAGAAAGAATTAGCAATCCATTTATACATAAGCCTTAGAGAAGGATGGTGAATGGTGTTGATGTTGGGTTGGAATTTTCCAGTCACATTTTGTCCGGTTATCAAGTGCCAAAAAGTATGACGCTGATATCCCGAAAGAGTAAAACCCAAATCAATAGAGCATCGCTCATGAAAACCCAAGTGTGTAGCAAAATCTTTCCAGTAAAGGCTATGTTCTTTCCCAAAGCAGCGAAAGGTAATACCATAGTCGACAACTTGTAAAGTACCCAAGATTTGGATGGTCAAGAGTCGAGACCCAAGTTCGTGCACGGGGGCAATTTGGCTCCAACCAACATTTTCAAAAATGGTATTAAATTCGACGTTCATACCTGTCTACTGGAGAAAGTGTGGGTCGAAGGCCAGTGTATGCAGGAATTCACGTCCCTTGAGGAGGTTGTATGCTTGCATCTCCCGCTCGCTCTCCAAGTCGATGAAGGGAGCATCGGCCTCGTCGATGGCGTGGCCTCTTGGCTCCTCCTCTTCTTCATGCAGCAGGCTCTCCTCACGTGTGGGAGTACTTTGACTAGACTCTCCACGAGAGCGACGGCCTTTCCGGAACATGCCGGAAATCCGACCTCCGATCCCACTCATGGTGAGCTTGGCACAAGAACTTGACTTGTGATGGGAGTGAAAGAAGTTTGTGGAGGATTTCCTTGCACTTGAACTTTGTGGAAAAATGCTTGGAGAATGGTGGAGCAAGAGAGTGATGGAGGGAGTGAAAAATGGGAGAATGAGAGGGGTGAGGAGCTCCACCCGAATGCTCTGGTGTTTATAGGCTTGATTGTAGGCGGAAGAGTGTTGTATGCAACGGCTAGTAGCCGTTGGCAAAAGGCGGCGCCACAGAGCCGTTGGGCAGGGGGCAGTCGCCCCTGGGACCGGCCGGTCCCCTGACAGGGCCGGTTTGGTCCAGCCTTTTTGCAGTTCCCTCTAACGGCTATCTCCAGTATGTAGTCGGTTACGAATGACTCCCATTCGAAATTTTGCTCCAGTTTTTTTGATTTTCCATAAATTTTATTTGAAACTTTTTGATTTTCAAAAATTATTTAAAAATAATATTTAGTTTCAACAAAATTTATTCTTTCAGAAAATTATTTTTATTGAATTTTTTTGGAGAAGAATTTATTTTGGAATAAAATTTTATAAATCTAGGAAGAGGGAATAATTTCTTTTAATGCAAGAAAATAATTTTATGAAGTATATATATTTATTATATCAATGTGTATATTATTATTTTTTTAAAGGATAAGGTACAATACCTGATTAGGGGCACCTCCCCCAAGCTTGAATGTTGGTGCGGGCCCCTTCAGATAATTATTATGCATATATATATATGTATGTAGGTATATATATATTATTATTTTTTTTATTTTGATAACCACCGATGACCTTCGGCAAGGGCTCAACGTTTATAGTCTGTTGGCCAGACTTTCCTTCCTTTATTGATCTGTAGCTGCATGAACAAACTCAGGAGAAGTCTCGGGTTGCCCCGGAATTTTTCCCATATTATTGACAGGAATAGAAGCAGCTACTTGTGCCATTTGTGTTTCTATCATTTTGTTAAAACTTACTTGATTTTGAATTGAAGAAGACAAAGTTTCAAGCTTGGCATTTATATTTTCAAACATTTTATCATTGAAAGATAGCTTTTTGGTCAAATTTTCATTGATTTTAGCTTGTCCTAGAACGAGATCTTTTAAAGAAGGTTGATTTGAATTGTAATTTGAATTGAAATTATTACCTTGCGGGCGATGTTGGTTGTTCCACCCGTTATTACCTTGCTGAGGTTGGTGAAACCCATTGTTGACATATGAAGCTTCTTCTTGGGTTTCGGGACAGTTATTCCCTGAGTGGCCAACGTTTCCACAGACTTCACATGTCATGTGTGAGTCCATGGCCTGGACGGTGCTCATGGTAGGGTTGGTAGCACAATCGTCCAGCTTTTGCAACAGCAAGTCTAATTTTGCGGCAAGCAAGTCTGTCTCCTTCACGGTATGTGAGTCTTTTGTGTTTTTCTTCCTTCTCCCCAACTTTGATTGGCCACCATCTTCTCAATAAGTGCAGTTGCATCCGCGATGGTGAGAGAGAGGAATGCACCTCCAGCTGCGGCATCTACGTGCCCCTTTGACATGGCCGTGAGACTTTCATAAAAGTTTTGGAGCACGAGCCAATCTTCCATTCCATGATGAGGGCAGTGTGACAGAACCGACTAATTTATAAGAGCACAAGTACGGCGATAGCCGTCGAAACAGCTAAAGAACCACACTTGAGCCCATATAAATCCGGTAGTCTGTGAAATCTCGAAGGATTTCAAACCAAATGGTAACACAACCAAGATCGTACATAGTTCAACAAAATCCATTCATATTACATAGATTCACAAATACGGAGTTCGCATAAGAGTTCTTACACACAGAATTTAACTTAGATTTGCGGAAGCCAAATAGTTTTGCAATTACATTTACTCACACCTACTGTTGCAATACAGTGCCTAAAGTGGATCATTCTTAAGCAAGATGAGTAGAGTATAGATATCAGCTGCCCAAGCTTCATATCATATCAATAATTAGATAGAGGCAACTCTTGCCTTAGCCACAGGAGACACGCCACCTGCAACAATTTGGGATAAACCCTGAGTACTCAATTGTACTCTGCAAGACTTACCCGTCTTACCAAATAAAAGACTCTCAAGGAACATGCAAGGCTTTTTAGTGGAGTTGGCTGACTCATTCGCGTAAAAAGCCATTTTAGTTTAGGATGTCATATATTACTTACTAGCAAGCTTTTAGTAGTCACAACTCCTTGTTTTTAACTTAAACCTGATCTAATTCAAGCACTTGATTAATTCTAAATAAACATTATAATAGAACCATAGCAGTTTAGCATTTACTTTGATAACCATCTTCATGTCCAAACTTAACCATTTCAACCATGAAGGAAGATCAGTCAAGTTTCTCACTATCCAGGAGAGATGGCGATTCGAATCGATTACAAACCAGCTGGTGTCAAATGCCAATCACAAACTCAGGTAGACCTGATCAGGGTCCCTTAGGTCACCCTTGGTACTATTTAGGTTCCTCCGCGGGTCTAGGGGAGCGATATGCTGGGGGACTGACTAGTGGCCAGGAAGCTCAGGAATCCACCTGCCCATGGTCCGATCTAGCTCCCAAAACCCTACGCGGTCCAGCATATACACTGAGCTAACTAGTTCCCGGCCCAAATAGAGCTACTCGGCTTCGCGGTCGAAACGACTTATCCGGCCAGCTAAGTGATGGCGTCTTTCAATCTCGACTAAACTCCAACAGGGTTACATCCATAATTCACGTGGTGGTGATTGGCACACAACCAAGACCTCCATGTCTTGTCGTATCCAAGTCATCATTCCGCCCAAACTCATTTCCTTCCTAAGCTCACATGGTTATATCATGATAGCAAATATAGCCACCCGTGCTTCTCACTTCCTTATTTTGGTGACCGGAATCACCATATCTACTGGTTCTAAGCAGGTCTAAGCAGAGAAGACGATCCTAAACCTATTTAGGTGAAGGATATATAGTTGTCCAGCATAATGCAACTATGTTTTCAAGCAATTCCTACACTTAATGCAACAAACACTATACTCAAGTTATTTCATTTCGAAAATGTAGGAATTAATAATGCACCGGGGCTTACCTGGGATTCAACACTAGGTTAGTGTTTGTCAGCAGATACTCGCTTGGCGAGTACCTCCCACCATGGCTCTTGCTTAGTCCTTCCATCTTCGGGATAAGTTCACCGATACACTGTCTTGTGGATCGGACCCATCATCATACTCTTCATACGCTAAATCTAGCGTACCTAAATGAGATGCGAGATGCATGTATGAACATAAGAAATGACAATAGGAGATGCATCACATAAAATTAATCAAGACAAGTTCAAAGTTATCCAATACATAGCCACCTAAGGGTTATCTCACTTAATTCACTCAAACATGACCTAGGACATAGCAAGTAAATCAAACAGAATGCACAAGGAATTACATCCAGGCTATGCAAATATTGATAAATCAAGAATTAACCCAACATGTTTACCCAAACAAGAGTAAGCTAAGGCAAACAACTCTGCCCATGCAGTTTCAGGACAGCAGCGTAACTGGGACAAGATTCAGTCATAACTTGAGTTTTAGATTTCTACCAAAGGTGATCCTGGACTTTTTAGAAACTATAATAAATTGCCAACAATTATCTTTTTATCGTCAATAGCTGATTCAAAGGTTAACAAGGTCAAACAACTATAACTAGAGATCTAGACCACCAACAAGTGTGAACATAGACTCTATCGAAAGCCTAGATAAATATATACATCTTTGTTATTAAGATCAAGAACTGATTTTGAAGTTAATCATGTCAAATAGCATAAAGAAGGCACCACTGTCCAGGTTTGGACAGAATCTGTCATTCCACTTTGGACCACTATAAATTTAGTTCTAGACCTCTAAAAATAGTGATCTAAGACATACTAGAAAGTATATGAAAAGTACTACAACTATTGTTTTATCACCAAGGTATGGTTTTACACTTAAATGAACCAAACAGTTCAAACATTCAGATCTGTCCAAATTATAATCCAAAACAGACAGCCAGCATATAAATTCTAAAACTCACAAAGCATAAATCCTAAAATCATGAAACTTTATATTATCATCAAATCATGATTCACAACTTAGTTAGACCAAACAATCCAAAGTACAGAGCCTATGCAGAATAGAAGCCAAACATTACAGGACAATTGTTATTTTTATAACTCCTAAACAATACATCCTAAATTCCTGATATTTTTATAAACCATTAATCATAACCTAATGAACATGTCATAAAACTTTCACATTTATTTGAGCAATAAATCTGCAGGCATGAAAATAACAAGCAAAGAAAGCATAAACCACCTATTTATGAAGGTTAAACTAAAACTGCATGAACACACTAAGCAACCTACATGTTTTATATTTTTATTAGTTAGTTCATGTTATCGCAAGACTAACAAAACAAGAATCACCAATTTTGGGCTCCTAGTTCTCAAAATATGGCTAAAAGCAAGTTAATAACACTTTGCAAACCACTTTTAGAGATTAATGAATACAGCACACAAATCTCAGGTAAAGCATTCCACGCGAAAGATAACAAAACTAGTTTCACTATTTTTGAACATCCCTAGCATGAGATATGGAAATTACAAGATTCAAGAGAAATCTGTAGATTTGAGGTGGTATTACTCCCGCGGGCCCCACATGTCATAGGGTGAGAGAGCAAAGCAAACAGAGTTGGCTTCTTCTTCTTCTTCGTAACAACAGAGCAGAGCAGACCGAGCAGAGCAGGGCCAGCTCGGCCGGCTGCTCGCCGGCTTGGGCGGCTTGGCGGCGGAGGAGGAGACCGGCCGAGTGGAGCCAAGGTGACGCCGGGTCCGAGCGCACCCGCAGAGGGGGACGGCGTGACCGGGGGTTGCCCGTGGCTCCCTGGCCATGGTGGCTGGCGGCTTACCACGACGGCAGCCCACGGCGCGGTGCCTCCACGACGGCGAGGAGCTCGGGAAATAGGTCCAGAAGGTGCTGCGCGATGAGTAGATGCCGATGGCACTGTCAATTTGGTAGGAGGAAGACCGAGGGAGAAGAATGGCCAGCGGCCATGGAGCTTGGCCTCGGCGGCCATGGCGGTGCTGCTGGACATCGCGAGCAGGGCAAAGTGGGATGAGGGAGAGTGAGGGCGAGCAACCGAGAAAGAGCAGAGATGTGCTCGGGCCTCTCCCCGTCGACACGAAGGCGCAAGATGTGGCAAGGAGGTCGGCAATGGTGGTCGCTGCTTTGCACAGAGCTGACACGTCCAGTCCTTGGTAGCAAAACGTCAAGCACGTGGCAGGCATCTGAGCAGACGCGATGATAGGCTCTTTTCGGCATATTCCAAGTAGAACTGGATCTTGACACCTATACAAAATATCTTTATCTCTGATAGCTCTACAAAATCTATTAAGGATGTCAGGCCATTAGAGATCTTCTTTAGGAGATAATCAAGCCCTAACTTGATACTGTCAATGGCTTAAATGCGATTAGAAAACGATGTCAAAACTTTGTCAAAATGATTTGGTTTGATCCCAAATTTTGGTATGCTCTACTTCAAACAATTATTTGCAACTTCTATTTTTGGTCCAACTCAAGTTACTTAACGTAATTTGAAGAACGCGAAACATCAACGTGGTTGGCTTGGAATTTCAGACTTAGAAAATATTCTGAGTCCTAAAGCATGGTTTCCATCCATCTTGATTCCACTATTTGAGGTACACAGGAGTTGAATCATGACTTAGCCCTAAAATAACATTTGTTGTATCTCAAGAGACGTGTAACTTTTATTAAAGGTCAAACTCTATATCTTGCTCTGAAAATAGAATCCCATTTTGGTCAAAGCAATGTCCTGCGGAGGCCTAAATTAGGGGTTTTAAGCCAAAAGAGATATTTTTAGTGCATTTGGTCAACACGGACTCTTCATGACTTTTGTATAGTTCCAGTAGAGTTGTTTCGTCTAGGTTGCAAGGTTTGGTTGACTTTGTATGCTCATCTTCACTTAATCAATAAATCTAAACAAGGAGATGATTTGCTATTTCATGTGAATTCTTAATTCGAATCTTTATGAGACTTTTCCAATAGCCACGGTAGATGGAGATGAGTGTGAGACGGTAATTAAGATCATTGATTGACATAACTTGGTTAAGTCCATACTCGCTAGTTAGCTCGTGACTAACGCCTGAGGTGTTACAGCCTTCCCCCTTAAAGGAACCTCGTCTTGAGATTCAGAACGTAAGAGCTTTCAAGGGTAGAGAGGCATGTTACCCATTTCCAAAATGGTGCTAGTATGAAACTACTTAAAATTCCACAGCACTAACAGGCAAAAGGAATCATCCCATGGTTCAAAATAAAGTGCGGACGGTAAAGGTGTGTATGGTTGTCACTCTAAGCTAGAGATCATGTACTTCCATTTACAATAGAGATCATTAAGGATAGGACACCTTTTCGATCATTCTAGAATTCTTAGTAGTTGACTCTTGTTTGGAGAATTTTCTTCGTTGACTTCTATGAAGCATTGTTACTTTGGGAGGAATCCAAGATAAATCGTCCTGGTTAGCACTTTCAGCATGCAGGATGTGCATTGACACGTCAGAGAGTAGTTTCAGAACATCCAATTCTCTAGTAGATATAGCATATACCACCATCTTCATATGGGATGAGATCATAGATAAGTCAGATATTTGCTGAGCTGAGGAAATCGGCTAACCAACATCCAAGGTTCATGTGGATTGTAGATGCCAAATTACTGAAATGCTGACTGATAGAAGGCTACATAATGTTCGATGTGTGCAGTTTTCTTTTCTCTGATGATAACACAGAATTACTTGAGTCAATTGAGTAAACAGTGAATGTGATAGCTGATTCTGTTGGTTCAATGCTTTTGATGTCCAAGACAGAATTGGCTTCATTAAAGCAGTGTATTTGAAAGTGAGTGCCACAAACAGTGCTAGTTGCCTTATATGTTTTCTTATATAGCATTGTTTTATGAAACATGGCCTTTAGAAGCAAGGTTAAGTATTTTTTTATACCCACGGGACATACTTGTAACAGAACCGACCAATTTATACGAGCACAAGTACAGCGACAGCTGTTTTCCGAGCTATCAAGCCACACTTGAGCTAATATAAACCCGGTAGTTCGTGAAATCTCGAAGGATTTCAAACTTTTACACAGCACTTACCCAAGGATCGCAGAAACTCAGCAGCACACATACACATGATACATAGATTCGCAAATGGTTCAATTATATCAGAGTACGAGATAGACTTTTACATAAAAGTTCAGTTGCGGAAACGAAATAGATTTACACACACTTAAGTTCATAATACAGTGTCAAGTACCGACCAGTCACAGCAACATAGATAAGATAGATACATGACCTTGCCCAAGGTCTAGTCTTCCTCTCCCGAAGGATAGAAGTAGCTCTTTTAGACAACGAAGTATTCCTCCTGCAACATTGGGAATAAAACCCTGAGTACTCAATTGTACTCAGCTAGACTTACCCGACAGGAAGTAAATAAAAAGACTCTCAAGGATATGCAAGGCTTATTTGGTGGAGCTCAGGAGATAGCAACATTTTGCATAAAAAGCATTACTACAGTAGTTCCTCAACTTATAAATTTTAGATATGGTTTAGCTTCGATTTCAGTTAAGCTATTAAGCTAAGGTTAGCAGCTATACTAAACAATCACTTGATATTATAGCAAACAATACAACCATATGATTTCCGATGTCCACAGATATCTTCCTCATCTCACCAATAATCACGTTCAAGTTGTCAACCTCTACCTCACCAGAAGATCAGTTCAGTTTCTCACTAACCAGGAGAGATGGCGATTCGAATCGATTTTACCAGCTGGCAAACATGCCAATCACAAGCCCTGTCAGCCTAATCAGTGGCTTCTTGGGTCACCGTTAGATCTTTCTGAGACATAATATGTATCGCGGGTTTGGAGGGGGCCCATATTCTCAGAGATGAACCCACTTCCAGGATGCATCAGGTCCCTGACCTGCCCTTGGTAAGATGGTGTCTCTGCACATCCTAATATGTCTACCTTATCAGCCCCAATTCCGGGCTCAAAAAGAAATACTCGGTTTCGCGGTCAGAACGACTTATCTGGCCAGCTATGTGACGACGTCCTTCAATCTCAACTGATGTCTGGTGGCCTCAGTCATAATCGGCCGCAAGTAGCACCACAGTCAACAAGACCCATGTCATGCAGCTCCCCACTACCTAGCCTTGATTCTCTCATTAAACATTGTGGCATGGTGACACATATAGCCATCCATGTGGATCTCATTAGTCACTACCTATGCTCGCGGATGACAGGAAATCACCCGACTTTCTCGCGGATGACAGGAAATCACCCGACTTCTATCAGTCTAAGCAGGGCTAAGCATAAGATCGATCACCTATCTAGTAATAGTACCAGGATCATATGTAGAGTGGATAAGGTAATTATGCAACAACGGTATCAACCAACTCCTATACTTAAGTGCACAATCATACGATTTAATAAAGACCGGTGCATTTATAAAAAGAGATAGGTGGAGGCTTAGGGATGCTCCGGGGCTTGCCTGGACTCTAACACTAAGTCAGTGTTTGTTAGATGACACTCGCTCGACGAGCATCTCCCATCCAAGCACTCAATTAGTCCTTCCATCTTCGTGATTAATCCACCACACCGTCTTGTGGTTAGTTCCATCATCACGTCCTTCACTCCACGTGTTCATCTATCGTACCTAAATGAGATGCACAATGCACATGTATGAATAAAAGGAAGTAATATAAGGCTTGTTAATCTACCATCACTGAACCATAAGCTAACAATCACACCAAGCAAAGCAAAGTCAAAGCAATCATAATACCACACATGCAGTTTATGAGCAGCAGGACAGCAAGCACAAGATTTAACCATAACTCAAGCTATACACATCCAACCAGGGTGATATAAGTCTTTCTGGAAAGCTATTGAAATTTTCTACAACTTTGCTATTATCATCTTAATATGATTCAATACATATAAAGGTCAAACAACACAAAGAAGGCAGCTCTGTCCAGATTTGGACAGATTCTATCCTCACACTTCAAACAATCAAAACTAGAGATCTAGACCACCAAAAAGGATGATCCTAGACAATTTGGAAAGCCAATGAAATTTTCTAAAACTCTTCTATTATCACCAAGAGGTGATTCAAAGCATAAATTGATTAAACAAAGCAAATATTCAGATCTGGACAGAAAACAATCCAAACCTGACAGTAGACTTCCAAAAGCCATAACTCCTAAACTTTCAGGCCTATGACTATGAATATTTAGGACAAGCTATGCAATGAAGTTAGCTACAACTTTTGTATATAACATATTTACATGCAACATCATTTTCATGTGTAAAACATCACAACAACAGAGACCGCTCCTGCAGCCCTTTCTCAGCAGGATTGCAATTAATTTGGTTACTGGTTTTTCACCCAAGAAACACATATGTGAGCTAGTTAAATAGCTCCAAACATCATAACACAAACATAAAGAATTCATCTCAGGTTAAGACAAGGCAATAAGTTATAAACAACATGCATATGTCGAATTACCTCCAATCTTTCAACAAAAATCACATAAAAGTCTATTATTTAATTGTTTAAGTTATATGGTAAACATCTCAAATGGAGTTGATATTTTTATGAGAGGTAGTTAATTACAAATCATGCCCAAATTTCAAATCTTACATGCTCAGGTTCCATAGTTTAATTATTACAAAATAAACAAATGCATAATGCAATAAAGCATTGGAGAGCAAATTAAATATGAAACTCAATATTTTCTAAACAACATGGCCATATTATTGATTCTCAGACTAACACAATATCATACAAAGGTAGTGGAACACCATTTTCCATTTTTATCTTAATATATTATTTATAATGTATTTAAATCTACTTAATATGCACCAACGAAGATAAATCAACAACTCAGTCATACATGCACCATAAATCATGAAATTTTAACCATACATTACACATCACACAGAGAGTCTATAATTAAATTTTCATGCCATTTGGAATAATATAACTTCAGATACAAAAATAACAAGCAATTCAACCATTTATTTCCTATTTAAAAAGATTAATGTGAAACACCTTGAAAATAGTAAACAACATATATGTTTTATATTTTTATGAGCTAGTGCATGTCATTAGAAGCCTAACAAAATTAGAACCACAATTGTTAGACCTATATTTCTCAAATTATGTCCAAATGCAAGTTAATCCATTTCCTAAACCACTTTTTCTAATTAATTTCTACAGCACATAAATGTAAATAACATAGCACATTTTATGGATCTAACACGCAGAACACTTCACCACGAATCTAACAAAACAACTTTCATAAATTTTGGAGCTGCCAAACATGAGATATGAATTTCTAAAGAACTGCAAGAATCTAAAATTTTTGATGCACAAATAACCACCATGGGTCCCACATGTCATAGACACAAAAGAGAGCTGGCTGCCTTCTTCCTCCTTGCGACAGCACGGAAGAGCAGGGTGTCGCGCGCGGTCAGCTCTTCCGGTCAGCTACGGCCAGCAGCGGTGAAAGGTCCAAGTATGGCTAGAGGGGGGTGAATAGCCCAAATAAAAATTCTACAAACCACTAAACAAGAGATTAGAACCATAAGAGGCTATTAATGCAATGCTAAGGCAACCACTAACCTAGGCAAGCCACCTACTCAATTCTAGTTAAACCTTAGTTCTAAACCACACAAGAGCTAGTAAAGGCTAAACAACTACACAACTACTTAAGAAAAGGAAACAAGCTACTTTACACAAGGATAAGAAAGAGATGATCATCGAATAAACCTTTGCCTTGTGAAGAAGCCAATCACCGGGACAATCAATAAGTCACTCACTCGAAGGTGAGGAAATCAATAGAGACACAAAGATTTATCCCCGAGGTTCACGTGCTTGCCGGCACGCTACGTCCTCGTTGTGTCGACTTCAACCGGTGGTTCGGTGGCTAATCGGTATCACACACCGAGCCAACACTAGGCGCCACAAGAACCTACCACGGAGGAAGTAACTCAAAGACACAAACAATTCACTAGAGTTACCTTTGAGCTCTCCGCTCGGGGAAGGCACAAGAACCCCTCACAATCACCGGGTGTGAGCAAGCACAATCACCAAGCTCCTTCACACCTTCTTCTCCTCCAAGCCGTCTAGGGACACGGCAATGTCCCAAGAGAATAAGAACTAATCCAAGGCTTGCTCTCAAGTGCTCTAGAATGCAAAACACAAGCAATGATGCACTTGAGGTTCACTCAATCTCACAAGAATGATCAAGATGATGAATTAGTGAGGGAGTGGGAGGCTAGAATGCAACAAAGTGTATGACAATGATCCAAGTGTGCAAGAGAGTCACCAAGTGACCAGGGAGGGAGTATAAATACCCCCAAGCCAACTCCTAGCCGTTACACTCTCTGAAACAGCCGTTAACCCGTTTTTATACCGTCGGACCGACTGCGTCAGACCAAACGATAGCGTCCGACGCTCGGATGAACGCCACGTGTCAACAGATTTAAACGTCGTTCGTCCGATCTCAACGGTAACTGAATTCGCGCGTTTGACTACCGTCGGACTGAGGTCGTCGGACTAACTTCCTGAGTTCGACACCTTCTCTCAGCTCACCGCGCGCGTATCGTCGGACGATTGCGCGAGCACCGTCGGACTAAAAATTTCACCCGTCCGACGCTTCCAGAGAGGGTTGAAAACGCTAAATCATCGTCGGACTTTCCTTCAAGCGTCCGACGCTCCTCAGCGTGCCACGCGACACTCTTCGCTGCTCGGCATCGTCGGACTGAAGACCTCACAGACAGCTCAGGCATCGAACCGAATCAATGGTCCGACGCTACGCCCACTAACGGTCCGACGCTCTGTAAATAGCCCTTTTCAAGTCTATTTCTCACCCCTTGCTTCTATGTGCTGACACTCAAGGTCTTCTACACTTGTGCACAGTGTGTTAGCATTTTGCAAACATTTTTCAAGGGTTTTCAAAGGGATTCTCTAGGTTGGTTAGATCAATGCATATGAGATGCAACCTAGAGCACTTGAAAGTAATCCTATAGCTTAGTTCTCCCCTTGATAGTCGGCTATCTATCCTAAATGTGATCACTCTCACTTGGAGTCTTGATCACTAAAAGAAAAGCCCTATTTGAATATACCTTAGCCTCTAGCTTTCCTTCTTTAAGTCCTTTTCTTTCTCCTTGATCATTTCATCTTGATCTTCACTTGAGCTCATGTCATCTTCCTCCTTATTACTGATCTACTCTTGACTACACACACATAGCACTTAGATTAGTAACTTGGTTTCATCAATTACCAAAACCAAACTGGGGTCTTTCAATCTCCCCCTTTTTTGTAATTGATGACAACCTTTTACAAAAGAAATATGCATTAAGATTTTGAACTTATCATGCTTGTCCATGAGTAGATCATGAAAGGATTTGGACAACCATCATAAGTTTTATTTTGGTAGTATTGGCTCCCCCTACATATGTGCATCGAGTTTGGATTGAAAGCTAGCACATATGTATTGAATAGAGAGTAATTCTACCAAAATGATGCTAAGGTGTATAGAATGGACCTTTGAAGCGTGATACCATCGGAGTTGCCATGTACACCATCCTTAGCACCTTAGTAACTAGAAGGTTACAAATACTAGAGCATACCATGAGATCACATTATAAGCAAGCTCTAGTTACCATTTGAAGAAATACACCCAGCTAGTTACCCTACACATGCTAGTTGTTCAAATCATCATTCAAATCCTACTACTAGCAATACACCACACAAGCATGTATAAGAAAGTAAATACAAATGCAATGAGCAATCATATGATTAGTGCACATCCAAATGCAACAACTTGCATATGAGATTGCTCCCCCTACTTGTGTGCTTCAAAATTTTAATTACCCCTTTCCTTTGGCCTATTGCTCTCCCATCATCGGCCTAATGATGGTTCATCGCTCTTTCTCTTTCTTTTGTAACTTTCTCTCCCCCTTTGTCAACAATTGGACAAAAAGGTTCATGTTAGTGAAGAGAAAAGTAGTTAAGTTCATTTGATTTGGAAAGAAAGTTAATTTTTCACTTTGGCTCAATCTAGTGTATTTGCCTAGGATATATAACTAAGTTTGATCCAAGAACAAGCTTCTTCACGCCACTTAGGGGTTATCTTGCCCATGTTAAGTTGTACACCTTGAGCTAATGAACTAGTTTGAACACTAAGGGATTAAGCACACATGCATGTCATATGTTACCACTAGATCATACAATCAAACAAGGCAATAGTGGTAGCATATATCCATCAAGAACATTTTAATTTCCATGAATGCTCCTAAGAGGTGAATATGTCTATATGCTCTGAACAAGTCCTAGTAAGTATAAGGTAATGTCAAACAATTTTACCTTGCTTTGTCGGAGTAGAGGCATGTCACATATGTGGGGTGAGCTCAACTCATATTGGAGAAATCAAGAATATTCAATTCATTCCTAAGCTTGCAAAACCTCTTCTCATCTATTGGCTTGGTGAGTATGTCGGCCAATTGATCATCGGTTCCAATACTTTGAATGTCAATATCACCCTTTTGTTGATGATCCCGGATAAAGTGGTGCCTTACATCAATATGCTTGGTTCTTTAATGTTGAACCGGATTTTGAGTTAACTTGATAGCGCTCTCATTGTCACAAAACAATGGCACTTTCTTGAAGTTGATTCCATAGTCCCTCAAAGTTGCCGTCATCCATAGGATTTGAGCACAACAACTCCCTGCACTAATATATTCGGCCTCGGCGGTGGAGAGTGATATGCTATTTTGCTTCTTTGATGACCATGAGACAAGAGATCTTCCTAAGAGTTGACATGTGCCCGATGTACTCTTTCTATTGATCTTGCAACCAGCATAGTCCGCATCGGCATATCCAATCAACTCAAATTTTGCACCCTTGGGATACCACAATCCAACATCTTGAGTGTGCTTCAAATATCTCAATACCCTCTTTGTGGCCTTCATATGACTCTCTCTAGGAGATGCTTGATATCTAGCACACATGCACACACTAAACATGACATCCGGTCTTAATGCGGTGACATAGAGCAAACTTCCAATTAGAGACCGATATGCCTTTTGATCAACCATATTGCCACTTTTATCTTCATCCAAGCTTCCACTAGTCCCCATGGAAGTGCTAATTGGTTTTGCATCTTGCATTCCAAACTTCTTGATCATGTCTCTTGTGTACTTGCCTTGACTTATGAATGTGCCATTCTTTATTTGTTTAATTTGAAGTCCAAGGAAATATGTGAGTTCACCCATCATAGACATCTCAAATTCTTTGGCCATCACCTTTTCAAACTCCGCACACAAAGCTTGACTAGTTGATCCAAAGATAATGTCATCAACATAGATTTGCATGATCATCAAGTCATCATCAACTTTCTTGGTGAATAGAGTGGTGTCAACCTTCCCCATCTTGAAACCTTTAGAGAGGAGAAAATCCCTCAGCCTCTCATACCATGCCCTTGGTGCTTGTTTTAAGCCATAGAGTGCTCTCCTTAACTTGTACACATGATTTGGTTTCTTCTCATCTTTAAAACCGGGTGGTTGTTCAACATATACTAACTCATTGATGAATCCATTTAGAAATGCACTTTTGACATCCATTTGGTGGAGCTTGATGTTGTGAGCACAAGCATATGTTAGAAGAATTCTTATTGCTTCCAATCTAGCAACCGGAGCATAGGTTTCACCAAAGTCCAATCCTTCTACTTGAGTGTACCCTTGTGCCACTAATCTTTCCTTGTTCCGTATCACAACACCATCTTGATCTTGCTTGTTTCTAAATACCCATTTGGTGCCAATAACATTGTAGTTCTTTGGTCTTTCTACCAATTCCCAAACTTCATTTCTTTCAAAATTGTTGAGCTCTTCATGCATAGCATTTACCCAATCACTATCTTTCAATGCCTTCTCAATGTTCTCCGGCTCTTCAAATGACACAAATGAATAGTGAGCACAAAATGATGCTAGTCTTGATCTTGTTTGCACACCCTTTTGAATATCACCAACAGTTTGGTCCAAAGGATGATCTCTTGCAATGTTTGTGGGTTGAAGCACTTGAGGTTGATTGCTTGAGCTTGATTGTGCATTTGATTGATTTGCTTGAGAAGAACTAGCTTGATCTTGATTTTGCACTTGAGAGTCACTAGCTTGATCAATTGAAGGAACTTGCACTTGATCTTTGTCATCTTCTATATCAACCACTTGAGTCGGCCTTATATCACCAATGTCCATTTCTTGCATAGCCTTTGCCAATTGAGGTCCACTCACATCATCTAGATTCTCATTTTAATCTTGAGACCCATTGGTTTCATCAAATTCAACATCATGAACTTCCTCAAGTTGACCACTTCCCAAGTTCCATACTCTATAAGCTTTACTAGTGGTGGAGTAGCCATGCAAGAATCCCTCATCACATTTCTTCTCAAATTTGCTCAATCTAACTCCTTTCTTCAATATGTAGCACTTACAACCAAACACCCGAAAGTATGCAATATTTGGTTTTCTTCCATTCAAGATCTCATATGGAGTCTTCTCCAACATAGGATGGCAATAGAGTCTATTTTAGTAGTAGCATGCCGTGTTGATTGCTTCGGCCCAAAAAGATTGACTCACATTATACTCAGTAAGCATAGATCTTGCCATATCAATGAGAGTCCTATTCTTTCTTTCAACTAGGCCATTTGATTGAGGTGTGTACTTAGCCGAGAATTGATGTTTGATTCCTAAGTCATCACAATGCTCATCAACTCTTGTGTTCTTGAACTCACTACCATTATCACTTCTCACCCTCTTGATGGTTGTGTCAAATTCATTGCAACTTCTCTTGACAAAAGTTTTGAAGATACCATAAACATCACTTTTGTCATTGATAAAGAAGACCCATGTGTATCTTGAGAAGTCATCCACTAACACCAAACCATACTTATTGCCACCAATGCTTGTATATGTAGTTGGTCCAAACAAGTCCATGTGCAATAACTCAAATGGTTTGCATGTGCTCATCATGCTCTTCTTGGGATGAGTGTTTCCTACTTGCTTTCCGGCTTGACATGCACTACATAACTTATCCTTCTCAAATTCAACATCTTTAAGGCCTCTAACCAAGTCATGCTTCACAAGTTTGTTCAATTGCTTCATTCCAACATGACCAAGCCTTCTATGCCATAACCATCCCATGCTTGACTTAGAGAATAAGCATGTTGACAATTGTGATTCTCTAGCACCAAAGTCCACTAGATAGAGATTCTCATATCTAAATCCCTTGAATATCAAGTTTGATCCATCCACACTAATGATTTCCACATCATCAACACCAAAGATGCATTTGAAACCAAGATCATAAAGTTGGGCCATGGACAATAGATTAAAGTTCAAACTCTCAACTAATAGCACATTGGAGATGTTTAGATCATTTGATATTGCAATCTTTCCAAGACCCTTGACTTTGCCTTTGCTATTATCTCCAAATGTTATACTATCATACTCATTGCCACTAGAATTGATTTGGTTGAACATTCTTGAATCACCGGTCATGTGTTGAGAACACCCACTATCAAGAACTCAATGCCTCCCTCCGGCTTTGTAATTTACCTACAAAACAAGTCAATGTCTTTTAGGTACCCATACTTGTTTGGGTCCTTGGAGATTAGCAACCAAAGCCTTTGGTACCTAAATAGCCTTCAACTTTGGGCTCTCTTTAGGTGTACCAATATATTTGACTTTGACACCTTTCTCACCCTTGGTAAGCATGTAACAAGAATCAAGTCTAATAGATTTAGCACTTGCAAATTTTATTTGCTTGTTCTTGTTGTTAGTGATGCAATTTGCCTCAATATGCCCAACTTGCTTGCACTTGTAGAAAAATCGACCATTGCTCCTCACAAAGCTAGGCTTTGGAGTTACAAAGGCCGCCTTGCCTTTCTTGGGAGTATAGCCAAGTCCCTCCTTAGAGTTACTATATCTTTGGCTACCCAAGCATTGTAGCAAGTGGGCATCCCCACCATAGGCATTGCCTAATGCGCGGGTTAGCTTGTCCACTTCCTTCTTCAATTTCTCATTTTCAACTTTTAGTGTTGGATCAACACTATTAGTGAAGGTAGAAGTAGAAGTGGATGATGATGAAAAGCTAGTGTTATTAGGTGTGGTTGCAACAAGTGTTTCATTAATTGATTCATTCATTAAATCACAAGTTACACCCACATCACATGTTATAGCAACATCCTCTATCTTGCTTAGCTCTAAGAGTGAGGAGTGAGCTTCCTCAAGCTTGGTGTGAGCTAGTTTGAGATCCTCATGGTCTTCCTTTAGACACTCATGAGAAGCACTTAGTTCATCAAAGGATTGTTCAAGAGTTTTTAATTTCTTGGACAATTATTTGCACTTCTTAGACTTAGAGCTAATACGATATTCGGCTTGCTTTAACATGTCCATGAGTTGTGCTACACTAGGCTCATCATCATCACTATCACTATCATTATCATCATTTTCATCATCACTTGAGTCATCATATTTTACCTTAGTGGACTTAGCCATGAAGCATGATGAATCAAATGGTGAAGACTTCTTGTTAATAGCAATAGAAGCCATGGCCTTCTTCTTGGATGTCTTTCTCTCATCATCATCACTAGAGTCATCATCATCGGAGAAAGCATCACTATCCCATGTCATCACATAGGATCCACCTTTCTTCTTGGAGAAGTTGAACTTCTTCTTCTCCTTCTTTTTCACCTTGTCCTTCTTGTCCTTCTTGCCTTTCTTCTTGTAATCATCTTCATCATCACTAGCATTGGGACAATCCGCCACAAGATGGTCCGTGCTCTTGCAATTGTAGCACTTCCTTACTACATTCTTGCCTTTGAAGTTATCTCTTCTCTTTCTAGCACCATAGCCCTTCTTCTTCATGAATCTTCCAAACTTGCACACAAAGAGAGCTAGTGCCTCATCATCACTATCAAGGCTAGATGCATCATCATCACTTGAATGTACTTTCTTGCCCTTGCCCTTGTTCTTGGATGAAGAGGTAGTGGATTTAAATGCCACGGTCTTCTTGCTCTTATCATCCTCGTTCTTTACTTCTTCACTATCACTCTTCTCATTGTATTGATCCTCGGTCATTACATCACCAAGAATCTCATTTGGAGTGACACCCTTCAAGCCACCCCGGAAGATGATAGTCCTCGAGGTCTTGAACCTCTTGGGCAAGCACATGAGAAATTTGTGAGAAAAGTCCTCATCACTTGTTTTCTCACCCAAGGCCTTCAAATCATTGATGATCACTTGGAGCCTATAGAACATCTCCGGAATGCTCTCTCCATCATCCATCTTGAAGTTTGAGAGCTTGTCCTTGAGCATGTACAACTTGGCACTCTTTACCGTTGAAGTGCCCTCATAGGTTTGCTCTAATCTTGTCCATACTTCACTTGCTCTATCCAAATCCTTGATTTGCTCAAACACCTTTGAGTCAATGCCATTGTAAATGGTGTTGAGAGCCATTGTGTTACATTGGTTGTTCTCTTGATCTCTAGGTGTAGGGCTTGCGGGATCAAGCACAATGAATTCCTTCTCGGTGACCTCCCACACCTTCTCATGAATTGAGCCAAGATACATCCTCATCTTTCTCTTCCAATAGTCAAATGAGCTTGTGCCATCAAAGTGAGGTGGTTTGCCCCCAACATGATTGAACATGATATGAGCCATTTCAATGCACCGAAGGATGTTAAGCCTTAACTAAACGGTAACCACGGCTCCGATACCACTTGAAAGGTCCTAGTATGGCTAGAGGGGGGTGAATAGCCTAAATAAAAATTCTACAAACCACTAAACAAGAGATTAGAACCACAAGAGGCTATTAATGCAATGCTAAGGCAACCACTAACCTAGGCAAGCCACCTACTCAATTCTAGTTGAACCTTAGTTCTAAACCACACAAGAGGTAGCAAAGGCTAAACAACTACACAACTACTTAAGAAAAGGAAACAAGCTACTTTACACAAGGATAAGAAAGAGATGATCGTCGAATAAACCTTTGCCTTGTGAAGAAGCCAATCACCGGAACAATCAATAAGTCACTCACTCGAAGGTGAGGAAATCAATAGAGACACAAAGATTTATCCCCGAGGTTCACGTGCTTGCCGGCACGCTACGTCCTCGTTGTGTCGACTTCAACCTGTGGTTCGGTGGCTAATCGGTATCACACACCGGGCCTACACTAGGCGCCATAAGAACCTACCACGGAGGAAGTAACTCAAAGACACGAGCAATTCACTAGAGTTACCTTTGAGCACTCCGCTCGGGGAAGGCACAAGAACCCCTCACAATCACCGGGTGTGAGCAAGCACAATCACCAAGCTCCTTCACACCTTCTTCTCCTCCAAGCCGTCTAGGGACACGGCAATGTCCCAAGAGAATAAGAACTAATCCAAGGCTTGCTCTCAAGTGCTCTAGAATGCAAAACACAAGCAATGATGCACTTGAGGTTCACTCAATCTCACAAGAATGATCAAGATGATGAATTAGTGAGAGAATGGGAGGCTAGAATGCAATAAAGTGTATGACAATGATCCAAGTGTGCAAGAGAGTCATCAATTGACCAGGGAGGGAGTATAAATACCCCCAAGCCAACTCCTAGCCGTTACACTCTCTGAAATAGCCGTTAACCCGTTTTTATACCGTCGGACCGACTGCGTCGGACCAAACGATAGCGTCCGATGCTCGGATGAACGCCACGTGTCAACAGATTTAAACGTCGTTCGTCCGATCTCAACGGTAACTGAATTCGCGTGTTTGACTACCGTCGGACTGAGGTCGTCGGACTAACCTCCTGAGTCCGACACCTTCTCTCAGCTCACCGTGCGCGTATCGTCGGACGATTGCGCGAGCACCGTCGGACTAAAAATTTCACCCGTCCGACGCTTCCAGAGAGGGTTGAAAACGCTAAATCATCGTCGGACTTCGTCCGACGCTCGCCATCGGACTTTCCTTCAAGCGTCCGACGCTCCTCAGCGTGCCACGCGACACTCTTCGCTGCTCGGCATCGTCGGACTGAAGACCACAATGGTCCGACGCTTGGTAAACGAGCGTCCGACGCTCACAGACAGCTCAGGTGTCGGACCGAATCAATGGTCCGACGCTACGCCCACTAACGGTCCGACGCTCTATAAATAGCCCTTTTCAACTCTATTTCTCACCCCTTGCTTCTATGTGCTAACACTCAAGGTCTTCTACACTTGTGCACAGTGTGTTAGCATTTTGCAAACATTTTTCAAGGGTTTTCAAAGGGATTCTCTAGGTTGGTTAGATCAATGCATATGAGATGCAACCTAGAGCACTTGAAAGTAATCCAATAGCTTAGTTTACCCCTTGATAGTCGGCTATCTATCCTAAATGTGATCACTCCCACTTGGAGTCTTGATCACTAAAAGAAAAGCCCTATTTGAATATACCTTAGCCTCTAGCTTTCCTTCTTTAAGTCCTTTTCTTTCTCCTTGATCATTTCATCTTGATCTTCACTTGAGCTCATTTCATCTTCCTCCTTATTACTAATCTACTCTTGACTACACACACTTAGCACTTAGATTAGTAACTTGGTTTCATCAATTACCAAAACCAAACTGGGGTCTTTCAAGCAGGCCGACGGCGGCGAAGGCCGGCCATGCAGGCAGGAAGCCGAGCCGCACCCGCAGGGGCTCGGGCCTGACCTCGCGCAGCCTGAGGCGGCTCAGCCGCTCACGCCGGCGACATACCGCGACGGTGGTCGTGGCGACCCGCACACCGGCGACAAGAAGCTCGGAGAAAGGGTCTTTCGGATGCGTCACGACGCGGGAAAAGGCGATGGCGCTGTTCATTTGGTCGGAGGAGCACCGGAGGTGGAGGAACGGCAAGGGCAGCGGGACTCAAGCTCGTCGGCAATGGTGGCCGCGTCCGTGCCTATGGCCAGAGAGCAAGGGAAGGGATGGGAAGGCGAGAGGATGAATGGGCAATGGAAGAGGGCGAGCAGGAAAGTGCTCTGGTGCTTTCCATTGAGCTGGGGCGAAGGAAATGGAGGTGGGGTGCACTGGTAGTGGTGGGGCGAAGCTCTGGACATGAGCAGCACGCGTCCATCTTTGCAGCATTTCGACGAACACGTGGCAGGCGACGGTGTGGCAAATTTGGGCGGCCGATTATGGCATCTTTTGGCCATATTCCGACTTGGGCGCGAAAACGAAACTTGTTGCCCACGCTCTGCTCTTCAATACTGGTTAAGGGCTCTCAGCCTCTTGAGCAACGGTTTAGGAGATAATGATGTCCCAATTTGAGAGTGTGAGCGGCTTAATTATGGCCAAAGATCGAGTGGCAAACCTTGTCAAACGGTGTCGGCTTAGCCTCAAATTTGGATATGTTGTTCCCTCACAAATTCCCTTCAACTTCTATATTTGGTCCAACTTGAGTTGCTTAACAAAATTTGGAGAAAGCAACACGTCATTGCAATAGGGGCAGATTTCAGACTTAGAAATATTTAAAGTCCTGAAATCAGCTTTTCCTCTATCTTGTGTCCACTATTTGAGGCAGTCATGACTTGGTCCAAACATAACATTTGTTCTACTCCAAAATATCTGCAACTCTTATTTTGGGTCAAACCTCATATCTTGCTCAAAAATAATATTTCCACTTTGGTCAATCTAATGTAATTAGAGAGCTCAAAGTAGATGTTTAGGCCAATAAAGGTATTTTCTTGGCATTTGCTCCACATGAGTCCTTCATGACTTTTGTTGTAGAGTTCAAATAGGGTTGTTTGGTCAAGGTTGCAAGGTTTGGTTGGCTTTGCATGCTCATGTTCACGTAGTCCTGCAATCAAATCAAGCAGAGGGCTTGTCATCTCATGTGACTATCCAATTGAAATCTTCATGCAACTTCTCCAATGATCAAGGTAGATGGAGATGAATATGAAATAGTGATTAGGATCATTGATTGAAATAACTCGATTAGGTCCACACTCGCTGGTTAGCTCATGACTAACACCTGGGGTGTTACAGCCTTCCCCCCTTAAAGGAATCTCATCCCGAGATTCGGAACGTAAGAGTTTTCAAGGGTAGAGAAGCATGTCAGCCCCTTTTCCAAGGTAGTGCTAGTACGAAGCTACTTAAAAATTCCATAGCGCTCATAGGCAGGGGTGATCACCTCATGGCTCATGAAAATGTACGGATGGCAAAGGTTTGTTGAGTCGTTACTCCAAAGTATCATGTACTACCATTTATCTTGATGCAAATGCAAGAGAGATCATTAAGGATAGGACAACTTTTTGATCATTCAAGAATTCTTAGTAGTTGACTCTTTTGAAGAATTTTCTTCATTGACTTCTATGAAGCATTGTTACTTTGGGAGGAATCCAAGACAACACAGCTAATTTGGGATGAACCCAAGACAAAATGTCCCAATTAGCACTCTTAGTATGAGGGTGCGAATTGGAGTGTCCAAGAGTAGTTTCAGAACATCTGTTTCCCTAGAGGATATAGCACATACCACCATCTTCATATGGGATGAGATCATAGACGAGGTAGATATTTGCTGAGCAGAGGAAATTGTTAATCAACATACAAGGTTCATGTCGGTCGTCGATGCCAAATTACTGAAATGTAGACTGATGGAAAGCTACATAATGTTCCATGTGTGTAGTTTTCTTTTCTCTGATGGCAACACAGAATTATCTGAATCTGTTGAGTGAACGGCGAATGTGATAGCTAATTCTGTTGGTTCAGTGCTTTGATGACCATTAAAATAAAGAAATCCTTGTCGAAGCAGCAACAATTATTTTGGGTGAGTCTGAGGTGACATCTTTATAACTATTGTTGTAAGAAAAACACTAATAGCAGTAGCCATTTTTGACAAGATCCTTGAAAACAAAACACATATGCTCTTAATATGTATTCCAAGATTTGATTAATTCTTTCTGATTGGCCTGAGGTATGCTATGTTGAAGATAGGATGAACTCTTGATTAGGATCATGATGTAAGCAAGGTTCTCCGTAACTTCGTGGTAGAAAAGCACAAGATTATTGCAGGCATTTACTCGAGCAAGGGTGATTCGTGTAAATGCTTCCGAAAATAAGCTATAAACTCCAGTTTCACGAGCTGAGGCAATGGACTGAGGTACAACATGTAGTTGCAAGTTTTGTGCAATATGCAACTCTGCATACTTAGTTGCACAATAGTCGGTCTAGACAAACATGAATTGTGCAGATTGATGGGACGGACCACAATTTCCTACATCGAATCAAAATCCTTTTATACACAAGGAAAACCGATGATAAAATCCAAACTTATCTCTTCTCATTTGCAGCTGAGAATAAACAAAATTGGAGCAGATTGGCAGGTTCAAAGAGGTCGGTTGTGAAGAGTGTTTATCCTCAAAGTTAAGTGTTTATTCACAAAGTTTGAGAAGCAGTCCTCTACCAACAACTTGAGTACAACTTTTCTTGTGATCCGACTGTAGTCATCAAAACTAACTTGATAAAGTACCTTTGACACAAGGTAAACCTTTTGCAGTGGCGATACAAAGTTTGAGTATCCTCACATAATTCAGAAATCCATTTATTAACACTCTCTAACTTGTCTTCAATTCACACTTCTATGAATTAAGTGGGTGGAACACGTTGACTGATCAAGAATAAGGGACTAATTATAAACGTTCTTTTTGTTTTTCATCCAAAGGCATATCAAGCAGGGCACTTGAGTGCACTTACATGTATTATGGCATTGACCACATCTATCGGTGTGTCTTTTGTAGCTCTTCACTACGCTGAAACCATAGTTTGCACTATCTGAGTGATTGTCCAAAATGGAATTGGCTTCATTATAGCAGGGTCTTGGAAGTGAGAGTACAACAAACAGTACCAATTGGCTTATAGGTTTCTTGTATAGCATTGTTCTATGAGACATGGCCTTCAAAAACGGGGTTAATTACTTCTTTATGCCCACGGGACATACTTGTTAGCATGAAACAACACTTCTTGATAGAAATCTATTCAGCAATTTCAGGCATCCATTTCTTCATGTCAGACAAACTGATCCAATTGGGCAATACATTGCTCACATGAGAGGGCGAATGAACAAACTCCTGCATTTCATCAGCAGAGGAAACTATCTCATCGAGCAAAAAGTGATATTGAGTCGGTCTTGCTTTCTCCTTCTCACGAGAATCAAGTACACTTCATTACTTACCTGCAGACTATTCTTCACACTGGGGTAACTAGTCAGTTGTCCCTAAAAAGGTTCTACGTCTTCAGCTTTTGTAGCAAATGGTTGCAGATGATATACATGCACATGGTCACCACAGTCAGCAGACATTAAGCAACACATGAGAAGATTGATCTTAACTATATGATCATCATGCAAACGGACATTGAGCCGAGATGGAAATTTTTGAACTTGTTGGCAACCTATCAGGAACATATCATATCTTGCTGATTATTACTGACTGATACTTGTCCAACGTTAATGTTCATGTGCTCTTTCAATCCAACTATAATGGCATATGGTGCTTGATTTTCTCGGTAGATCATGACAGGTTCTTTGTTTACCACTTCTTGTAGTCTGTTAATGTTGATGTCAGTGACTTGCTCTTCAAAGGTCATTCTCTTTGTAACTTCTGAAGGAAGCTCTACTATACTTGATTTCCATATATGCACCTTCGGATAGAACATAGAAGGATCAATTTGGTAGAGACTTGCAAGATAGATTAAGAATCACAGGGATCAATGGATCAATTCAATTTGTAGAAACCCTAAAAGACACCTTTGGGCAAATCCACGGAAGATAACACATTGGTATTGTTTCATAATGGATTACGATTAGGGACCGTGATACCAACGCGCACCCAGCAGCACAACCATGTGCCGGCTGGTCCACAAGGAGGCTTCTAGGTTCCGTCGTGGCACCATCAGTCATTAAGCATAACGCCACTATCAAACATAACCAGCAAGAAATCTTACGAGGCATGGATAAATTTTAGGATAATTCTACGAAAGATAACATATCGGTGTAGTTCTTACAATGTTTCATGACCAGAGATCTTGATATCAGCGCGTGCCGAGTAGCACCACTTTGTGTGCTCCCCCACAAAGAGGCTCTCGGTTTCATCGCTGCATCATCAAACGCGGATCATAAAAAAAAACACTACCAAACATACAACTAATAAGGAAATCCCACGTGGCAAAAATAGATTATGCAAGGATAACATTACATAGAGGAAGGTCAACAAACAAGGATGACCTACAAGGTTAAGAGCCAACAAGAGTATGATTTGGCAACGCAGAAATGAGTTAGAAAATAGATTAGTTGCCAAAATAGCAGAACATGAGACTTTCCTTCAGCCCCACGCGGTTTTTGTGTGACTACCATGGGGATTATGAGATCCATGATTTGCAAGAGATTAGATACAAGGAGGGAAAATCATGAGACAAGGATTGACACTCTAGAGACATGTGAGAACCATAAACAACAACATGGTTCATGCAACCAAGCGGATACACAATTCCTAGATTTAGTTGATAAAGCGTCAACATGATCAACAAGTAAGAATGTAAGGATGGTGGGGAAGGAGGGATTTAACTCACACAAGATGGTTTCCTTCAAGTGAGTAACAAGGATACGGTTCTATATAGGAACATGGCATAAGGGAATTATAGGTTAGCTACCAAGAATAACCAACATGAGATTCTTTAATTCCACATGCATCTTGTATCTATCAAGAAACCTTCAGACCATCCAATTGCATGAGCTTGTGTACGATTAATTAGTACCATAAGACTCTTACTGATCAACATCGCTAGGCTTTTGGGGAGAGTTGGAGAAAACAACAAGATCAGGGAATAGGTTCAATGCATGATTTATGAGATTGAATTTACCAAAACCATAATACGATCCATAATGAAAGATTACAAGGCAACTTCTGGATAAACTGAAAAGAGGTCTAAATTGAGGATTTGGGCAAAGACTCCAACGAACATGATATAGGCAAGCTTTACAGACTAAAACCAGAACATTCTCTAGATGTGGAGATGACTGCTGGAAACAAGGAACAGACTGGATAAAATCATCTGTAGATGTGATTGATTGGGCATAACCTGATTTTCAAAGAAAAGATTACAAAATCTAATTTAAGAAAGATCAAGCAATTATCATGGCATCTAGAAAGAGTAGAGGAGACACTCAAGATAGGCTTTGGATAAGGCTCTAGTTGAAAGAAGATGCCGGCATGGTTCCACAGATCTCGAACGAGAACATATGACAACCATATTTAGACAGATTCCCACACTGAACTTTAAACAACTATAACTAGAGATCTAGACCACCAACAAGTGTGAACATAGACTCTATAGAAAGCCTAGATAAATATCTACAACTTTGTTATTAAGATCAAGAACTGATTTTAAAGTTAATCATGTCAAATAGCATAAAGAAGGCACCGCTGTCCAGGTTTGGACAGAATCTGTCATTCCACTTTGGACCACTATAAATTTAGTTCTAGACCTCTAAAAATAGTTATATAAGACATACTAGAAAGTATATGAAAAGTACTACAACTATTGTTTATCACCAAGGTATGGTTTTACACTTAAATGAACCAAACAGTTCAAACATTCAGATCTGTCCAGATTATAATCCAAAACAGATAGCCAGCTTATAAATTCTAAAACTCACAAACCATAAATCTTAAAATCATGAAACTTCAATACAAGGTAGATCATTAAATTTCCTACAACTCTTATATTATCATCAAATTATGATTCACAACTTAGTTAGACCAAACAATCCAAAGTACAGAGCCTATGCAGAATAGAAGCCAAACATTACAGGACATTTGTTATTTTTATACCTCCTAAACAATACATCCTAAACTCCTGATATTTTTATAAACCATTAATCATAACCTAATGAACATGTCATAAAACTTTCACATTTATTTGAGCAATAAATCTGCAGGCATGAAAATAACAAGCAAAGAAAGCATAAACCACCTATTTATGAAGGTTAAACTAAAACTGCATGAACACAGTAAGCAACCTACATGTTTTATATTTTTATTAGTTAGTTCATGTTATCGCAAGACTAACAAAACAAGAATCACCAATTTTGGGCTCCTAGTTCTCAAAATATGGCTAAAAGCAAGTTAATAACACTTTGCAAACCACTTTTAGAGATTAATGAATACAACACACAAATCTAAATGCAACATCATATCTTATGGATCTATCAGGTAAAGCATTCCACGCGAAAGATAACAAAACTAGTTTCACTATTTTTGAACATCCCTAGCATGAGATATGGAAATTACAAGATTCAAGAGAAATCTGTAGATTTGAGGTGGTATTACTCCCGCAGGCCCCACATGTCATAGGGTGAGAGAGCAAAGTAAACAGAGTTGGCTTCTTCTTCTACATAACAACAGAGCGGAGCAGACCGAGCAGAGCAGGGCCAGCTCGGCCGGCTGCTCGCCGGCCTAGGCGGCTTGGCGGCGGAGGAGGAGACCGGCCGAGGCGACGCCGGGTCCGGGCGCAACCGCAGAGGGGGACGGCGCGACCGGGGGTTGCCCGTGGCGCCCTGGCCACGGTGGCCGGCGGCTTACCGTGACGGCGGCCCACGGCGCGGTGCCTCCCCGACGGCGAGGAGCTCGGGAAATAGGTCCGGAAGGTATAGCGCGATGAGTAGATGCCGATGGCGCTGTCAATTTGGTCGGAGGAAGACCGAGGGAGAAGAATGGCTAGCGGCCATGGAGCTTGGCCTCGGTGGCCATGGCAGAGCTGCTGGACATCGCGAGCAGGGCAAAGTGGGATGAGGGAGAGTGAGGGCGAGCAACTGAGAAAGAGCAGAGACGTGCTCGAGCCTCTCCCTGTCGACACGAAGGCGCAAGACGTGGCAAGGAGGTCGGCAATGGTGGTCGCTGCTCTGCACAGAGCCGACACGTCCAGTCCTTGGTGGCAAAACGTCGAGCACGTGGTAGGCATCTGAGCAGACGCGATGATAGGCTCTTTTCGGCATATTCCAAGTAGAACTGGATCTTGACACCTATACAAAATATCTTTATCTCTGATAGCTCTACAAAATCTATTAAGGATGTCAGGCCATTAGAGATCTTCTTTAGGAGATAATCAAGCCCTAACTTGATGCTATCAATGGCTTAAATGCGATTGGAAAACAATGTCAAAACCTTGTCAAACTGATTCGGTTTGATCCCAAATTTTGGTATGCTCTACCTCAAACAATTATTTGCATCTTCTATTTTTGGTCCAACTCAAGTTACTTAACGAAATTTGAAGAACGCGAAACATCGACGTGGTTGGCTTGGAATTTCAGACTTAGAAAATATTCTGAGTCCTAAAGCAAGGTTTCCATCCATCTTGATTCCACTATTTGAGGTACACAGGAGTTGAATCATGACTTAGCCCCAAAATAACATTTGTTGTATGTCAAGAGACATGTAACTTTTATTAAAGGTCAAACTCCATATCTTGCTCTAAAAATAGAATCCCATTTTGGTCAAAGCAATGTCCTGCGGAGGCCTAAATTAGGGTTTTTAAGCCAAAAGAGATATTTTCAGTGCATTTGGTCAACACGGACTCTTCATGACTTTTGTTGTATAGTTCCAGTAGAGTTGTTTCATCTAGGTTGCAAGGTTTGGTTGACTTTGTATGCTCATCTTCACCTAATCAATAAATCTAAACAAGGAGATGATTTACTATTTCATGTGAATTCTTGATTCGAATCTGTATGAGAGTTTTCCAATAGCCACGGTAGATGGAGATGAATGTGAGACGGTAATCAAGATCATTGATTGACATAACATGGTTAAGTCCATAGTCGCTGGTTAGCTCATGACTAACACCTGACGTGTTACAGGAAGGCTCGGATGTACTCTTGAAGCCTTTCCCATGCTTCGGGGATAGATTCAAGGGAAGATTGCTGGAAGTTTGAGATCTTTCCCCTTAGAGCCCTGGTCTTGCTCATGGGGAAGAACTTGGCGAGGAATGCTGTGGAACACTTGTCCCATGTGTTGACGGCTTCCTTATTTTGATAGAACCATTGTTTCGCTTTCCCCGTGAGGGAGAAAGGAAACAAGCGGAGCCTGATACTGTCTTGTGCGACGTCTTTGATGACAATGGTGTCGCACAGCTCAAGGAAGTATTGCAAATGAGCGTTTGCATCCTCGCTTGGCAAGCCAAAGAATTGGCTTGCCTACACCATCGAGATAAGGCCTGTACGGATCTCGAAATTTCCATTTCCGATGTTGACAGTGGGCCCAACAGGCGCGTTGGCAACAGCGGGGATGGAGTAGTCACGGAGTGTCTTGGCCATGACGGTAGTAACGGATGGTGCGGAAATGAACGATTCGTCTGCCGACGGAGTAGCAGAAGAAGAAACGGTACGAGACCTTTTCTTCCTTAGGAGTGCTTCCGGATTGCTGATGAAATTTTTCGGTAGAGCAAAACCGCTCATACACTATCCTATTTTTATTCCAATACAAAGAGGGAGAAAACAGCGAAGTTAGCCTGTTTAAACTACGTCTACCAATGCTTATTTTATAATCGATGTTTATGCCAGCTTAGATGTTTTTGCCCTCCTCGGCAACGGCGCCAGAAATGCTTGTTGGTATTTCTTAACATCGTTACAAAAGATAGACCAAAAGTCCATCCCTGGCAATGGCGCTAGAAATGCTTGTTGGCGTTTCTTAGCATTACTACTAAAGATAGACTAAAGGTCCGTCCTTAATAATAATACTTAGAAACATAAGTTGACATTCCCAACCACCATTACTTCAGAAAGATAATCCTTGGCCCTTAGTGGCGCCGGCCTAGGTAATGCAGTCTGGTAATAGCAGTTAGAAGTGCTGGATTGGCCTTCCTAGCCGTCATTACTTATGATATGCAAAACTGTGGCACGGCGCCGTGGGTGCAACAAGAATTACAATCCTTAAGTAACGGTACTTAGGTACGCCAATCGATAGCTCAGTAAGAAATAAGATTACTCTGCAAGCGCACAGAACTATCATTGTAGCATTTCAACCCATGAGTAGGGTGTCGTATTTATAATTTCCCGTAGGAGGGCAATATGCATCAAGCGTGGTGTAAACATGATCACTTATTGAGTGCAATGGTAGGCATAGAGTAAACAGGAATAAAACATGATTTCAAGATAGTGGACACACATATGGATCAACCTCAAGGATAAAAGGAAAATAAAGAATAAAAGAATATATCTAACTGAGCAGGCATTGGTCATATATAATTATGCAAAGAACTGTTAGCAAATCATCTAATTAGTAGTTCTAGTATCACGACTAAGTCTGGGGTGATAGGGAGATCCCCGCAGCTAGTCTGCCAGCCGATAGAGACTTTACGAACTCCTACTCAATATCCGAACGTGGGGGAATGCTAGGGATGGACAGGGCTATCACCACCTGTCCACCTACCCCTCTGCCAATGGGATACCAACATATCCACCGATCTCCGCATACCCAAGCTCCATGCTTGCATACTTGGAAACAACTCCTAACCCCCGCGGACCCCAACCCTTCGGATTGACAGGCTAGGTTAAGAGCAACCATGACAGCACGACGAACCATCACCTCATTCCTAGTTCTTCCTCTATTTATACTAATTCGATGAACAATGAAGAACAATGATGAACAAGTCAAAGACATGATACATGAACTATGTTCTAGCTCATGTACTATGCTCATAGCAAGATCATAAATAGACTCTAGTTCATATGCATAATCATATAAGTATGATAAGAACTTGCTCATGGAAGAAGACCGAATTGTATTCATACCAAGATGATCCTTTTCTTCCAAGGAGACAAGCTCTCCTTGATAGCTCTTGGCTTGCTCACAAACTACTAATACTACTCTAAAGATACAAGTGAGAGGTGTGAGGTAGATGACTCCAAATGATGTGTGTGTTGAAGGGGATGGAGCACCATCTATTTATATTGAGACTGTGACGGTTTGGGCGTTCTAAACATGGAAATAGGTGAAACCGCCATAAACAAACCGCCATCAGCACCGCCTCCGAAGATGGGCTTGGGAGGCCCCACCAAGGGGGCGGTCGGTCCCTGGGATGCACCAACTGGCCACCGCCTTTAGGTGGTCAGTTACTCTCTGGGCCTGGGCCTCCCCCGTGGTTACGGATGGATCCAATTATGCCTTGAAGGTGGGCTTCTTTAGTATTCTTTGTTTGTGTATTTGTCGGATTCGTCCTTTGACTTTGCACTTTCTCCATGTTGATGCGTATTTCCACTTGTTATGCCATAAAACCGGTAAAACATGAATGATAGGGGTACAAGTGGAACTTGTTAGTAGTAAAGGCATATGTGCTAGAATATGATTGTTAATCCCATTTTTAGTCTAAGTTGGTGGTATATAATTTATCCATAAGGACCACCAACATCTGTCAACATCGGAAATGGAAATTTCGAGATCCGTACAGGCCTTATCTCAATGGTGTAGGCAAGCCAATTCTGTGGCTTGCCAAGCGAGGATGCAAACACTCATTTGCAACACTTCCTTGAGCTGTGCGACACCATTATCATCAAAGACGTCGCACAAGACAGTATCAGGCGCCGCTTGTTTCCTTTCTCCCTCATGGGGAAAGGGAAACAATGGTTCTATCAAAATAAGGAAGCCGTCAACACGTGGGACAAGTGTTCCGCAGCATTTCTCGCCAAGTTCTTCCCCATGAGTAAGACCAGCGCTCTAAGGGGAAAGATCTCAAACTTCCAGCAATCTTCCCTTGAATCTATCCTCGAAGCATGGGAAAGGCTTCAAGAGTACATCCAAGCCTGCCCTCATCATGGAATGGAAAATTGGCTCGTGCTCCAAAACTTCTATGAAGGCCTCACGGCCATGTCAAAAGGGCACGTAGATGCCGCAGCTGGAGGTGCATTCCTCTCTCTCACCATCGCGGATGCAACTGCACTCATTGAGAAGATGGTCGCCAATCAGAGTTGGGGAGAAGGAAGCAAAACACAAAAAGGCTCGCATACTGTGAGGGAGACGGACTTGCGTGCCGCAAAATTAGACTTGCTGATTCAAAAGCTCGACGATCGTGCTACCAACCCTACCATGAGTACCGTCCAGGCCATGGACTCACATATGACGTGTGATGTCTGTGGGAACGTTGGCCACTTAGGGAATAACTGTCCCGAAACCCAAGAAGTGGCTTCATACGTCAACAACGGGTTTCGCCAACCTCAGCAAGGTAATAGCGGGTGGAACAACCAACATTGCCCGCAAGGTAATAATTTCAATTCAAACCAACCTTCCTTAAAAGATGTCGTTCTAGGACAAGCTAAAATCAATGAAAGTTTGACAAAAAGCTATCCTTCAATGATAAAATGTTTGAAAATATAAATGCCAAGTTTGAAACTTTATCTTCTATTCAAAATCAAGCAAGTTTTAACAAAATGATAGAAACACAAATGTCACAAATAGCTGCTTCTATTCCTGTCAGCAATGCGGGAAAAATCCCGGGGCAGCCCGAGACTTCTCCCGTGTTTGTTCATGCAGCTACAGATCAATAAAGGAAGGAAAGTCTGGCCAACAGACTATAAACGTTGAGCCATTGCCGAAGGTCATCGGTAATTATCTAAAAATAAATATATATAAATAAATAAATAAATAATTATCTGAAGGGGCCCACACCATCATTCAAGCTTGGGGGAGGTGTCCCCACTCAGGTATTGTAACTTATCTTTTTGAAAAAATGTATATAATAAATGAATATTTATATACATATTTATATAATAAAAATATATATATTTCATAAAATTATTTTCTTGCATTAAAAGAAATTATTCCCTCTTCCTAGAATTATAAAATTTTATTCCAAAATAAATTCTTCTCCAAAAAAATTCTATAAAAATAATTTTCTGAAAGAATAAATCTTGTAAAGTCTAAATATTATTTTTCGAATAATTTTGAAAATCAAAAAGTTTCAAATAAAACTTGTGGAAAATCAAAAACTGGAGCAAAATTTCGAATGTGAGTCATTCGTAATCGGCTACATACTGGAGATAGCCATTAGAGGGAACTGCAAAAAGGCTGGGCAAAACCCACCCCAGCAGGGGACCGGCCGGTCCCAGGGGCGACCGCCCCCTAACCAACGGCTCTGCGGCGCTGCCTTTCGCCAACGGCTACTAGCCGTTGCATACAACACTCCTCCGCCTATGATCAAGCCTATAAATACCAGAGCATTCGGGTGGAGCTCCTCACCCCTCTCATTCTCACATTTTTCACTTCCTCCATCAATCTCTTGGTCCACCATTCTACAAGCATTTTTCCACAAAGTTCAAGTGCAAGGAAATCCTGCAAACTTCTTTCACTCCTATCACAAGTCAAGTTCTTGTGCCAAGCTCACCATGAGTGGGATCGGAGGTTGGATTTCCGGCATGTTCCGGAAAGGCCGTCGCTCTCGTGGGGAGTCTAGTCAAAGTACTCCAACACGTGAGGAGAGCCCGCTGCATGAAGAAGAGGAGGCACCAAGAGGCCACGCCATCGACGAGGCCGACACTCCCTTCATCGACTTGGAGAGCGAGCGAGAGATGCAAGCATACAACCTCCTCAAGGGACACGAATTCCTGCATACACCGGCCTTCGGCCCACACTTTCTCCAGCAGACAGGTATGAACATCGAATTTAATACCATTTTCGAAAATGTTGGTTGGAGCCAAGTTGCCCCCGTGCACGAACTTGGATCTCATCTTTTGACCATGCAAATCTTGGGCACTCTACAAGTTGTCGACTATGGTATTACCTTTCGCTGCTTTGGGAAAGAACATAGCCTTTACTGGAAAGATTTTGCTACACACTTGGGTTTTCATGAGCGATGCTCTGTTGATTTGGATTTTACTCTTTCGGGTTATCAGCGTCATGCTTTTTGGCACTTGATAACCAGACAGAATGTGACTGGGAAATTCCAACCCAACATCAACACCATCCACCATCCTTCTCTAAGGCTTATGTATAAATGGATTGCTAATTCTTTCTTTCGTAGAGAGGACACTCATCATGCTTATGATATTGAGTTGAAGTTGCTTTATGCCATGCTTAAAAAGATTAAAGTTGCTCCTGTCTATGACATTGTTAAGCACTGGTTAAACTCTTTTAAAACTTCCACACCAATTATGTGCACTTCACTCATCACATATCTTGCTGGTAGTGTTGATCCTTATGGTGCTAACACTATTGTTTATCTCTCCATTCCGCGCATTATGATCAATGAGTATTATTTTACTCAAGCTCATACCATAAAACATGATGACTCGGGAACAAACCTGGTATTTTATTATCCAGGATATATAAACGAGATTCCATTACGTAACCCGGATCTCGCTTTATATAAATCCCTATCTCTTACCTTCAACCTTGTTGAAAAGGAAGAAGCACGCAGGAGTTCTGTTTCTCGCAGGAGATCACGGAGGAGAGAAGTACAGGAGGAAGAGCCTGCGTAGCCTGTGCAGCCTACACCACACCCGGCCATGCCTACCACGATACCAAGGATGGAATAGTCCTCGGTCATATCTACACCTGGGTTCACCCCCGGGTATGGATATGGTATGGGACATGTTCCTCATCCTTATGCGGTTGGAGGGTTAGGGTGGCAACACTCGCAGGAGGCAGGGGGATCAAGGCAGCCCGAGCACGAGCATTCTCTAGATTCTGAAGGCATGCCACCTCTGATACGCCCATAGCCGGTCACACTAGAAGTCCTCAACACACGCATGGGAGGACTAGAACTGCAAAACAGACAAATCCATGGTACGCTCAATGCTCACATCCCGACTTCTACCCAATGGCATGAGTAGTACCAGCAGCAGTTCATGAACCTCGAAGATGCGAACCGGCGGTGGCACGAGGCACAGATGGCCTACCTTCGGTCCATGGGACAATTCCCGGGACCTAGGCGTTGAACTAGCTTGGGGAGGAGACCCCACAAGAGGTAACATTTATCTTTCAATTTCTTGCACTTTATTTCTCGCACTTTTAAATTCTGCAATTTTATTTCCTTATTAAAAAAATAAATATATATATAAAATAAAAATAATAAATAAAATATTCCGCTCCCATATGTGCTAACATTTGTTAGTTTCTCTTCCGTTGAAATGATGAATAGTTGCTCTGTCTATAATTCGTCTGTGTCTAAATTATAACTTAGTATTCCTCAAGATTTAAGTTTGTTGGCTAAAAATATCTCATTCTGAGAACTTGAAATCTTGTGGGTTGCAATTGCAAGATCCTTTTCTAAGTTGTTGCAAGATATGAGATGGTAGAAATAGATTTTGCTATGACTTTGTTATAAGAGAAACTTGACATCCGGAGATTTATTTTCAAAAAATTCAAAAATCAAATGTTCCCCAATGATTATGAAATACCTAGCAAGGCCATATGACATGCTCTACGTTTACAAAAACTTAGTCATATGCTACTTACGGAACTTTGAGTTGAGTCAAAATGCTGAGACCTAGTGAGATTATGGTCATACACCCATGATTGAGATTCACGTACACCTACCAAATAAAGCCGACTCTCATCCTGAGAGTTGCGCACAACATACACCTTTTATCCACCAAATAAAAATGCCGACCCTCACTTTGAGAGCCGAGCATACAAAAAAAAATTTCACTCCTTGTTCACCATCATGACGTCTCTTCATCCAAAAGTTTTCATATGTCAAATCAAAACATGGGCTATGCTAAAAAAAGGCCAAAGGGCATGAGAAAATAAACGAGAAAGAAAATCCAAATACCTGTTCAAAAAAAGAGAGAAAAAGAGGATGATATTTCTATAGCCCATATTCCTCCAAAGAGTTTTATTCCATCCAATAAAAAGAGAGTCATGATGCATGGAGTGCCAAAAAGATTAGCGATAGGTTTTCACAATCCCACACACTTGCACCTCTCAACCAAGGTATATGACTTGTATCTCCTTATGGTCCGGTCCTTGACTCAGCAATATAAGTAATGTAAGTACGCCCACCTTCATACCTACCCAAAACTCCACTCTCAGCCTTAGTAGTAGGATGAAAAGGCAACACGACAATGCCTTTGGTGAGGTAAATCATAAACATTGAGTGATTAAGAGAATCATTTGAGGAACTTGTTTTATTTTGCAAAAATTCATAAAATCTCCGGATAAAAGGTCTATCAAAGAATGAATGATTGGTGAGTCCATTATAACCATTCTATCTTGCAACCGCCCAAGAAATTGGAGAAACTACAAGCCCCATAAGAAAGCAAGGTAAAAGAGTGGATAGAGTGCCAACTTATTTAAATTACGAATGAATGCTATGTTATAGGTTTGACACTTATGAATTATATCGGCATTGTAGCAACTCCTGATCAACAACCATGCCTTGGCTATTTGCTCGGGACGAGCAAAGGTTAAGCTTGGGGGTCTTGTTGGTGGTCCTTATGGATAAATTTTATACCACCAACTTAGACTAAAAAGAGGATTAACAATCATATTCTAGCACATATGCCTTTACTACTAACAAGTTCCACTTGTACCCCTAGCATTCATGTTTTACAGGTTTTATGGCATAACAAGTGGAAATACACATCAACATGGAGAAAGCGCAAAGTCAAATGACGAATCCGACAAATGCGCAAACAAAGAATACTAAAGAAGCCTACCTTCAAAGCGTAATCGGATCCATCCACAACCACGGGAGAGGCCCAAGCCCAGGGAGCAACCGACCACTCGAAGGCGGTGGCCAGATGGCACTCCCCAGGGACCGACCGCCCCCAGGGGCGACCGCCCCCCAGGTGGGGCCTCTCGGGCCCATCTTCGGAGGCGGTGCTGATGGCGGTTTGCTGATGGCAGCTTCACCTTCTTCCATGTTTAGATGCGCCAAACCTTCATAGTACCACTATAAATAGATGGTGCTCCATCCCCTTCAACACACACATCATTTCGGAGTCATCTACCTCACGCCTCTCACTTATATCTTTAGAGTAGTATTAGTAGTTTGTGAGCAAGGCAAGAGCTATCAAGGAGAGCTTGTCTCCTTGGAAGAAAAAGACCATCCTGGGGTGAATACAATTCGGTCTTCTTCCATGAGCAAGTTCTTATCATACTTATATGAATATGCATATGAATTAGAGTCTAGTTATGATCTTGTTATGAGCATAGTATATGAGCTAGAACATTGTTTATGTATCATGTTCTTGACTTGTTCATCATCGTTCTTCATTGTTCATCAAATTAGTATGAATAGAGGAAGAACTAGGAATGAGGTGATGCTTCGTCGTGCTGTCATAGTTGCTCTTAACCTAGCCTGTCAATTCGAAGGGTTGGGGTCCGCAGGGTTAGGAGTTGTTTCCATGTACGTGAGCATGGTGCTCAGGTATGCGGAGATCGGCGAATATGTTGGTATCCCATGGGCAGAGGGGTAGGTGGACAAGTGGTGACAGCCCTGTCCATCCCTAGCATTCCCCCACGTTCGGATATAGAGTAGGAGTTCAAAAAGTCTCTATCGGCTGGCAGACCAGCTGTGGGGATCTCCCTATCACCCCAGACTTAGTCCTGATACTAGAACTACTAATTAGATGATTTGCTAACAGTTCTTTGCATAATTATATATGACCAATGCCTGCTCAGTTAGATATATTCTTTTATTCTTTATTTTCCTTTTATCCTTGAGGTTGATCCATATGTGTGTCCACTATCTTGAAATCATGTTTTATTCCTATTTACTCTATGCCTACCATTGCACTCAATAAGTGATCATGTTTACACCACGCTTGATGCATATTGCCCTTCTATGGGAAATTATAAATACGACACCCTGCTAACGGGTTGAAATGCTACAATGATAGTTCTATGCGCTTGCAGAGTAATCTTATTTCTTACTGAGCTATCGATTGGCGTACCTAAGTACCATTACTTAAGGATTGTAAATCTTGTGCACCCCACGGCGCCGTATCACAGTTTTGCATATCGTAAGTAATGACGGTTAGGAAGGCCAATCCGGCACTTCTAACTGCTATTACCAAACTGCATTACCTAGGCCGGCGCCATTAAGGGCCAAGGGTTACCTTTCTGAAGTAATGGTGGTTGGGAACGTCAACTTACGTTTCTAGTAGTATTATTATTATTAAGGACGGACTTATAGTCTATCTTTAGTAGTGATGCTAAGAAACGCTAACAAGCATTTCTGGCGCCGTTGCCGGGGATGGACTTTTAGTTTATTTTTTGTAACGACGTTAAGAAATGCCAACACTGAGCCAGCTCCAGACACACAGACTGACCCTGGTACAGAGACAGTCGAGCCGACCAGGATCGCTTCACCTACACGTTCACCGACAGAGGGTCAGGCAACTCAGTGCTCAGAGTCAGACATCGACGCCTCGCAGTTTGAGCTTCGACCTTACTCCTCCGACCGTGACGCTGTAGCTTCTTCTCCTCCTCTAGAGTCTTAGGTCTTTGGTGCTTGATGCCACAGGGGGGACAGGGCATATATTTAGGGGGAGCGATGTGAGAGGGATTTGGCTTTTTTTGATGTGATATATGTGATATACTCGTGCATCATGTTTATCTTTCATGCATTTGTATTTATGTGTGCTTGAGACTTGGCTTGTGACATGTGGTTGAGCTTTTTTGTTTATATATATCATGTCACTAGGTTCTCACTTGGTTATGCTCATTTTCTTAGCTTCCACACTTCACTCCGATCTTGAGCATAACTTTTGGTACTTGTGCTTATTTCTTGTCTGATGTGTACCCTGCGGTCTTGATTTGTATAAGCATTCCTAACCCTTTGCTCTTATTGTCACATGTTTATATGAATCAAGCTTTTAAAAACCTCACTCTTTCTAAATCTATTTGAGGTTGTTGTCATCAATCATCAAAAAGGGGGAGATTGAAGCATCTAGGCCCTAGTGGTTTAGGTGATTAATGACAACAAAGAGGTTATTATGACTAACATGTATTTTGCAGGATAACCTAGAGGTCAGGTCATAATAACATGTAGGTTCAAGCCCCTAGCGATGGAAATTGATTCGGCTTTCAAAGGATGGAAGACAAGACAGTGATAGGCTAGTTCCAAGTGTCGATTGGAGTTGAGAGACACTTGAAGTAGTCTTGGGTTTTGTTTTTCTCTTTGACCGTACTATAAAGAGGGGTTTGGATGGGTAGCTTGACTTAGAGCAAGGTTAGAGAGTGTAGATGTGATGCACACTTGTCCAACATAGATCTAGACAGCCCAGGGAGACTCTTGACAGAGAGAGGATCAAACCTCATTTTGGAAAGTTTTCAATTCGGTGAAGTTTGAACTATGTTTTGGGTGTCGGACCATGGGGAGTATGGTCGTCGGACCAATGCCCAGAGTCTGACGATCCACATGGCAGCCCCTAGTTGTGCCTCAGCGCATCACGGAGCGTCGGACCGTGCCCTGGCTGGTCGTCGAACCATTGGGCACAGTCCGACGGTGCCTGGGTGTTTCAGGTGAGCGTTGGACCGAGGTGAGGGGAGCCGTCGGACTAATGCGCGCATCAGTCCGATGCTTCCAGAGAGGTCCAGAGAGTAGCTTTGGGCGTCGAAATGTGTCCGACGGACATCGTCGGACCATTGCCGCATGTTATACACGCGCTGTGGTTCTGTGCAGAGAGCACCTGAGAGCGCCAGAGGGCGTCAGACTGGGTCCGACCATTGCTCAGTGTCCGACGCCCCTCTGTCACAGTAACGGCTATCTGCCGTCTGTGAGAGTTGGACTATGAGTTTTGGTCCGACGCTAGCACTGTTCACTCGGTCCGACGGTTCACAGAAAGCTGCAATTTGTCTCAAATGGCTAGTGTGTGGCTTGGGGGGTATTTATACTTCTCCATCACCCTCATTCTAGCACTCTTTCCCTTTTGTTTAGCTGAAGCAACCCTTGTGACCTTGTGAGAGTGTAAGAGCCCTAGGGAGGTTGAGTGATTCCCACTTGCTTGTGAGCTTCTTCCCTAGAGTGTGATCAAGGGTGACTTGTGTGAATCCATCACCCTATTTGGCCTTGTTCTTGGTCAAGTGAGAGTCTAGGCTTGTTATTCTTGGTGATCGGCATCACCTAGACGGTTCAGTTGTGATCGGAGGCTTGGTGACCACTTGGAGAGCTTCTGGGCGGCCCAAGCCAAGCTTGTGAGCGGTTGTGGGCGATCCACAGTGCCGGAGAGGCAAAGGATTAACTGTAGAGAGCACTTGGTCTTTGCAAAGATCAAGGGGAGCTACACCCTTGCGTGGGTGCTCCAATGAGGACTAGTGGAGAGTGCCGACTATCCGATACCTCGGGAAAAACTCTGCTTGCAATCTCTTACTCATTTACTTTCCTGTATCTACTTTGTGTTCTCTACATTCCTAGAATAGTATACTTGTGTTAGGACTTGGCTCTAGGTTGCATAACTTGTTTTAGGATTAGAATCACACACAAGCACTAGTGGGGTGATATTGGGCAAATGGTGATAGGTTGAATTGTATTTCAAAAAATTTATTAGTTGCCTAATTCACCCCCTCTTGGGCATCCTCGATCCTTTCATGATGTTTTGAGCAATGTTCTTGATGGTGATTGTGGGGGGTATAAACCCATATACCTGCATGACACTACATCGGCTAGAACATTCGATCAGGCCCAGACTGCCAAGGACGCGTCGTCTACACGTTCTCCAGAAGATCACGTATATCCGCCGGTATGAAGATGTGGCGGTTAAGAAATAGCTTTCCTAGTATCTAGCCGATTAGTTTCCTTGTTCGGCTAGGATTGTAATATGTTATACATGGTAAACCAACTTGTAACCCTGCCCCCGGGCTATATAAGGCGGGCAGGGGATCCCCTCAAAACAACTCATCTACTAGCAATACAATACAGCAACACACAGGACGTAGGGTATTACGCCTCACGGTGGCCTGAACCTGTATAAACCTCGTGTCTCGCGCTTACTGCGCAACTCTTGCTTGTCTCAGGCGCACCTTCACCGATCATCTACTAACTTGGGCATACCCCTCGGTAGACTATCGCCGGCATTCCGTCGACAGTTGGCGCGCCAGGTAGGGGCTGTGCTCCTTGATTTCATGGCGAACAAGATGGTGATTTTTTCAAACTCCATCGAGCTCCCATGCCGGGCCAGATCTTCACGGTGGGATCTGTCACCTGGGTCATCGGACCCGACGGTGAAGGAAATATCCTGGATGCGGCCCAGATCGCATCTACTTCAACTTCTCCAACGACCTCCGCCCCGGCAAGAAAGCTGCCACGCTACGTCCAGAAGATCGTCAACAACGACGACTTGATTGGATCTATAGATCGGGTCTCCCAAGGTCTATCCGAGAGTCTTCAGGCTGAAGATCTCTTTCAGCGCCCATCAACGGCGCGGCGCATCTCACTGTCCTGGCGGGACACGACTCTGGTCGTCACCATCACCCCGCAGGGACGCATTGTCGAGTTTTGGCCTCGAGCAGTCCGAATTCCAAGAGCCTCCGACCATGACCTCCCAAGGGGCTACATGCCATTTGGCTTACAGAACTCGGCCTCCAGCTTCACGCACCTACTGCGCCGCTCCGACCACGCCTCCTCTGACCATGTCGGCACCAGCTCCACCTACATCGTCACTGACAATGATTTCTCCGACCACGACGATGCAGAAGACGGTGGTCTAGCAGATCTGCCTCCTCCCACTGGTCGATATATCAGTGGGCCCATCCTCGTCATTAGTGACGACAGTGCTCCGATCCCAAATGAGAAAGAAGAAGCCCGAACAGCTCACGAGGGGAGAAACGCCGACCGAAGACTGCGCCATGAGCAGCGAGTTGAGGCAAGGAAGAGCACCGTGCGGAACCTGGAGCCAGAATTCGATCTGGTTGGAAAACACCAGGTCTATAAGGCTCTAAGTGTGAACGTCACCGTTGTAATAGCAGAGGCCAAGAGACTGGCCCCAACTCTAGAAGTTGAGCGCCTTACGCGTACCTCCAGGCTGCCCAAGTCCAAATTAATGAAGAACGCCAGCCACCACCACCGTCGCATTCCACTGCGTCAGCCACCGAGATTTTTCATGAAGATGGCGGCCACTCCCGTGGCGGCCGGAGATGTCATCTCCAAGATGGAGACTAGGAGGTGAATCAGTCTGACCTCCGTGAGAAGTTGAAGACCAGAGATCTCTGGGGGCGCATCGAAAATCGGAAGGAAGCCAGGCACACAGCAGAAACTGAGCGTCGCAAGGAGTATGATGAAATGCACGGCCCTCTGGTCAATGACAAGAATGTCCTTGTTGGTATTTATTAAATGCAAATAGAATATGAAAGATTCCGCAAGCGCACAGAATACCATTGTAGCTTTTACCTGGGAGTATTCTAGAGTATCGTTATTTATATTTTACCACAGGGAAGCAATGGTTAAAGAATCTGATAGTTACCATTATGTATCTACTAACTTAGTACACCAACTAGACTATAATAGGGGTAAGTGATAAATGATAGGAGTTATGCATAATAATCACTTGAATGATAAATGAGTAGTCTAGCTAAGTTGAGAGGACAACGGGAGAGTCCAAGGTTCCTAAATACTTCTCTATTACTTGGGTTCCAAGATAACTGAAGGATAATTAGGTGAAGCAATCACACAAGTGTTGACAGTTACTAACGCTATCAAAAGAGTGTAGCCAAATCTATCCTCTAGCAGTGGTAACAATACTTCTCAACGCAATCACTGGGGTTGTCAATCCCTATGCTCAAAGTATGTGATTGTTGGCCAAAAATGCTATGGGCAGCTCCATAGGATAGGTGATGGGATTCTGCAAGCACATAGAACTATCATATAGCACTTTACCTGGGAGTACCAGGTGTCAAATTTATATTTTCCCAAAGGAAGGCAGTGTTTGTGATTCCAAGGATCTAGATATGGATAAATAGGGTAATAACCTTAGTAAGGATAAATCAATGAAGTATAACTAAGGTGGAAACACACTAGGATAAATTGAGGTAGCTCTAGAGTTTTAGGGGAGAACTCTATCTCAGTAAAAGATCAAATGATTTTTATACCAAAGAGACTGCTATACCCCGGTCATGCAAAGTTCTGAACTCATCGGGAGTCCAACTGATTAGGCACCGTATGCCCAAAAAGTCTACGCGGAGAAAACCAGGCCGAACGTGGTGGAATCTAGAGGATTCTAGGGCTGCCACCACCTAGAACCTACCACAACTATCCGTGGGCCTAGCCTCACTCAAGGGTAAGCTATAGCCAAAGCACCGCGCTTGATCTTTAAAACTTATGACACTAAATCGAGCTCAAGAATTAGAACACTCTAACCAAGCAATGAGCAAGTAAATAGCTACTTAAAGTATAACAATAAACGAAGAAGGGGATCTTTATTACCGATAAGAGTGAAGAACACCGCAGAGGAGGTCGCCGACAGACCCAGCTCCTCCACAGACTTCCTCCTTCTCCCGACTTCTCTCTTACTACTCTACTCTTCCCTAGCTAGCACTATTCCTAAGAGCAGAGCTTCGCTAGAGAGAGAGGAGCTATTGACTATGAGGTAAAGCTCTAGTGGTGTTTCTAGTTGTTGCTCTAGTGGTTTCTGCTTACATGTGAGGATTCAAGTCCTATTTATAGTGTAGGAGTGCTCCAGGGGTACTTGTAGAGGTCCTGGAGGTCGGTGGCGCGAAGTGGCAGGGCAGGCGCCCCCTTGGATGCACCGCCTTGCATCCTACGGCCCTCCTTCCTCCTCATAGGCGGTTGCAAGGTCGGTTGGTACCCTGAAATGGCAGTTTGCAACCCCAGGAGGATGACATGTGGGTCCGTCGATCCAAGGCACATCACTTGATCACCGTTGGATGAAAATCGACTTCATTTGATGGCTTGGATGACTCCTAGACACCTTTCCTCGGATTGTGGACGTGGCACTCACTTTGGATAGGGTGGGCGCCCTGTTGATATGGCCACCGGATCCTCGTGCCTTGTCTCTGAGTCGTTGATGTTGTTTCAACGTGCCACAGGCCATTTGGGAGGTTGGCACACGGATCCATGAGGTGACATGCCAATTTGGCGGCACTCATAGGGCGGGCGCCCTATGTAGGGGGCGGGCACCCCCCTCTGGCTCCCATTTGGCAGCTGAGGTGCTGAGGTGTCTTGGTATGCTTCAGTTTTGCCTGTTTTCTCCATTTTTCCTGCATACACAAGATTTCTCCAAGGACAAGTGGAACTAGGTAAGTTTCAAAGTGAGTTCTTTGCTTTTTATGTGGTTTTATCTTGATTATGGGTGAAATATTGATGGTAAAATAGGGTGTTAGCGACCGTCAACAAGGTCCCCCAAGCTAACCTTTTGCTTGTCCTCAAGCAAAGATGTGGTTTTAACATGGCAACATTGGATCAAGAATTTCTTTAATGTAACAATTCATAAAGATCTTGCATACAAACCAACACTATTTTAGTATTGGGCATGATTCAGAAATTCATCTTATGTCTTAACTATATGGGGCTTATAGCTTTTTCACCATGGGTTATGCAAAAACAAGATAGCATAGATAGATACTTCATCCCTTACTTTGGTAGAGTGAAACCTTTTACTAGAGAGTTTTTATTCTTTTGAAAAAGAAAATCTTGCTTTGTTTCCTTTAATGGTACTCTCAACCACTCCTTAGTGTGATGGACCTCACAAGAGCTCAAAGGAGCTTTTCATGTCTATCCTAAGCTTATGTGGGGTTTATAGGATTGGAGCAAAAGCATACTTGAACTGACTGTATTGCAAGACTAGACTCTTAGATCACAGGGAGCAACAAGTCATAGAAAATGATCAAGAAGTGCAAGTGTAAATTATTTGGTGGGCTCCTTGAGACTTATTCCTTTGCCTTAGGCAAGGGAGAGCATGGTTACTGAATACATAGTTTTTTTTAAGAAGTATAGATACATGGGCACCTGCCCATGGGACATTTGTCCTCTTTTGTTTTTCTTGAGCACTTGCTCTTTTTTTTCTTTTATCAGTAACTTATACTCCCCATCTATCAAAAGGACAAAGGTTGATTGTGGTGTGTGGAGTGTTGACGGTAGTTATATGCTTTTACCCCATCAAAACTGTAACACCCCGGGTATTACGGCTAATTAATTATGCCATGTCATCATGTTTATTTTTAAGTACCTGCATATGATTGTGCTTAGGGACTTTAGAGTGACTTATTTATGAATGTAGTTGATGTTGCCATTGAATCCCTAATCGATGATTAAAAAGAAATCAAAAGAAAAATCTAAATTAAGCCCTAATGGGACCCTAAAACGCTAAATCAAAAACTACATGGAATCTGATGAAAGTGTCTTAATAAAAGTTGTAGCCCTTGAAAAATGGAATAACTTTTATTTTGGGCAAATTTGATGTTATTGAGTAGAAATTTGAATTAAATCCTAATTACCACTTTAAAATTTAAATTTGAAATACTAATTTCAAAACCATCAAGAATCTGACCAAACTTCTTTAATGAAAGTTGTGAAACTTCACAAATAGAACAACTTTTATTTTTGAAGATTTTAAAGTTATTGAGAAAAATGCAGAGAATTTAATAGGATTAGAAATAGATTTCAAATAATGATTTTACCCCCTTTCAAATATTTTCAAAACTATTCACAATTTGAATTTGGTTCAAAAACCAAAGTTGTTCAGCATTTATAGCACTACAATTCTTGTATGGGTGGATTTTTGACTTTGTGCACAAAATCTAGAGAATTTGATCAAAAACCGAAGGTAGGGCATTCAAGTTGCTAAAGTGATTTGCCCACCCTGTTCGTGCACAGCGTCGGCCGCCCGACCGGGCCGTGCGAGCACAGCGCCGCCCGTGCCGACCGGCCGTGTGTTCCCCGGCATAGCCGAGCTAGTAGGGGACCTCACGCCACCTTGGATCACCCCTGCCTCCCTTCTTCTCGGCCATATAATGGCGACCGGTCGCTCCTCTGCACCCTCCCCATTCCAGTCGCCGCCGTGCTCGTCTCGGGTCCCTGCCCAATTGGCCGTCCCCAATCCACCATCTCCAAATTGCTCCCACCTCTAGCCTCCCCACTTCCCCGCGCACCGATTGCCTCACCTTGCGCAGACGTTCGTGCTCCGAAGGCCCCAGAACACTTGTCGTCGTCCTCTCGGCCGGTCGGAGTGCCACCGCAGCCATCCCCCACAAGACTAGCTTGCTGCGGTGAGCCTCTGCTTCCTTGGTCTAGCGTTCTGGACTCTTTAGTTCATGGTGATACTTATGCATGCGATGGTTTCTCATCTGGTGCCCTAGGTTTGCCGGAACAGGGAGGGTGTCGACGGGAAGCGCCGCCACGGGACTGCTCGACGTCAAGCCCGTCACTCTGCACCACCTCCGCCCCAACCATCTACCGATCTAGGGTCGTGGTGAGCTCCTGGTTCTTCCTAAGCCCTTTCCTTCGACTCTACCGGCTCATCAAGGCTGGCACCGCCGCACCGCTGTCACCGAGCCGCCGTGGTCACGTCTGGGTGCGCTCCAAACCCTAAAATCGCGTAGCCAAATAGGTCATCACGTTCATAGGAACCTCCAGAGCACGATGGTGCTCTTGGTTTGCTCAGCCGGCTCACCGACGGCAAGCTAGGGCCCGTTCTTGGTGGTCATTACCAACATAAATATAACATCATTTTAATACTAAAATAAATAGAGAATAGGGCTTTATCTAATCTTTCCACGAGTTTTGTTGTGCACCTAACTTACAGGAATAGCACGTGGAAATGCACAGAAATCTCAAGGAAAGCGCACTTCCAGGAAGCGTATTCAAAGAAGGCGCAAACTAAGAAAATGAGAAAGCCCAAATTAAACAATAAACCAAATTCATTCGCAACCACGGGGGAGGCCCAGGCCCACAGAGGAACCGACCACCCGAAGGCGGTGGCCAGATGGCACTCCCCGGGGATCGACCGCCCCCGGGGGCGGCCGCCCCCTGGTGGGGTCTCCCGGGCCCATCCTCCTCAGGCGGTGCTCATGGCGGTTTGGCAAAGGCGGTTCCACCTCATACCATACTTAGAACACCCAAACCGCCCTTGATCAACTATAAATAGATGTGCTTCACCCCCTCCAACACACACCAACATTTGGAGCACTGCACCTCACATTTCTTACTTGTTCTCTCTAGTTTAGTAGTAGTAGTAGAGCAAGGCAAAGCTATCAAGGAGAGCTTATCTCCTCGGAGGAATCAAGAACATCTTGGAATGAATACACATCGGTTCTCCTCTATGAGCAAGCTCTTATCTTATTTATATAGCAATGCATCTGAATTAGAGTATAGTCTTGTCCATATTATGATCATAACATGTAAACTAGTTCATAGTCTATGTGTTATGTTCTTGATATGTTCATCAAAGTTCTTCATCGTTCATCAAATTAGTTTGAATAGAGGAAGAACTAAGGATGGGATAATAGTTCGTTGTGCTGTCATGGTTGCTCCTAGCCGAGCCTGTCAATCCGAAGGGTTGGGATCCCGGGGGGCCAGGAGTTGTTTCCAATTACACGGGCATGGTGCTCGGGTATGCGGGAATCAGCGGATATGTCGGTACCCCACGGGCAGAGGAGTAGGTGGGCAGTTGGTGATAGCCCTGTCCATCCCTAGCATTCCCCCACGTTCGGGTATTGAGTAGGAGTTCGTAAAGTCTCTATTGGCTGCCAGACAAGCTGTGGGGATCTCCCTATCATCCCAGACTTAGTCCTGATCCTAGTCTTATTAATTCGATGTAATTACTATTCGTTGCATAGCTGTATATGACCAATGCCTGCTCACGTAGTTATTCTTTATTCTTTATTTTTATCTTTTATCCTTGAGGTTGCTCCGATGTGTGTGTCCACTATCTTATAAACCTGTTTTAACCCCTACCTATGCTATGCTTACCTATGCATTCAATAAGTGATCATGTTTATACCAAAAGCTAGATGAATTCACCATGCCCTCCTACGGGAAATTATAAATACGACACCCTTGAATACTCACGGGTTGAAATGCTACAATGATAGTTCTGTGCGCTTGCAGAGTAATCTTATTCCTTACTGAGCTATCGATTGGCGTACCTAAGTACCGTTACTTAAGGATTGTAACTCTTGTTGCACCCCACGGTGCCGTGCCACAGTTTTGCATATCGTAAGTAATGACGGTTAGGAAGGCCAATCCGGCACTTCTAACTGCTATTACCAGACTGCATTACCTAGGCCGGCACCACTAAGGGCCAAGGATTACCTTTCTGAAGTAATGGTGGTTGGGAATGTCAACTTATGTTTCTAGTATTATTATGAAGGACAGACCTTTAGTCTATCTTTAGTAGTAATGCTAAGAAACGCCAACAAGCATTTCTGGCGCCGTTGCTGGGGATGGACTTTTAGTCTATCTTTTGTAACGATGTTAAGAAATGCCAACAAGCATTTCTGGCGCCATTGCCGGGGAGGGCAAAAAGAAAATATAAACATCTAGCTTTGGCATAAACTTTGATTACAAAATAAGCATTGATAGCCATAGCTTATGCAGGCTAACTTTGTTGTTTTCTTTCTCTTTTTATTGGAATGAAAATAGGATAGTGTATGAACGGCTTCAATCTGCCGGAAAACTTCGTTAAAAACCAGAGGCACTCCTAAGGAAGAGAAGGCCTCGTACCATCTCTTCTTCTGCTACTCAGCCGGCAAACGAACTGGTCACTTTCGCACCATCCGCTACTACCACCATGGCCAAGTCACTCCGCGAGTATTCCACCCCCGCTATTGCCAACGTGCCCGTTGGGCCCGCTGTCAATGTCGGGAACGGAAACTTTGAGCTCCGCACTGGCCTACTCACGATGGTGCAGGCGAACCAGTTCTGTGGTTTGCCAAGTGAGGACGCAAACGCACACCTGCAAAACTTCCTTGAGCTGTGCGAAACCATCATCATTAAAGATGCCGCACAAGACAGCATCAGGCTCCGCTTGTTTCCCTTCTCCCTCTCGAGGAAGGTGAAGCAATGGTTCTACCAAGCCAAGGAAGCAGTCAACACGTGGGACAAATCTTCCACGGCGTTCCTCGCAAAGTTTTTCCCCATGAGCAAAACGAATGCCCTATGGGGGAAGATATCTAACTTCCAGCAAACATCACTCGAGTCCATTCCTGAGGCTTGAGAAAGGCTCCAGGAGTACATCCGGGCCTGCCCCCACCACGGGATGGAAGATTGGATCATGCTTCAAAATTTCTATGAAGGCCTCACGGCTATGTCTAAAGGGCACGTAGATGCTGCTGCTGGAGGCGCGTTCCTTTCCCTCACCATCAAAAATGCCACGGCATTGATTGAGAAGATGGTGGCCAACCAAAGCTGGGGAGAAGAGCGCAAAACACAAAAAGGCATGCACACCGTGAAGGAGACGGACCTGCTTGCCGCAAAAATAGAGTTACTAATGAAGAAACTTGAGGGACGTGCCACCGATCCTACCACCGGCACCGTCCAGGCCATGGACTCATATATGACGTGAGAAGTCTATGGAGATGTTGGCCATTCGGGGAACAACTGTCCCGAAACCCATGAAGAAGCTTCATACGTTAACAACGGGTTTCGCCAACATCAGCAACCAGGTAACAGGTGGAACAACCAGAATCGCCCCCAAGGTAATTCTTCCAATTTTAATTCAAATTTCAATTTCTCCCAACCTTCATTAAAAGATCTTATGGTAGGATAGGCTAAAATAAATGAAAATCTTACAAACAAGCTTTCTCGAAATGATAAAATGTTTGAAACTATAAATACTAAGCTTGATAGCCTATCCTCATCTGTTAAAAATCAAGTAAATTTTAATAAAAGAATTGAAACTCAAATTGCCCAACTTACCTCTACCGCAAAATCTGTCATTCAAATTTCTAGTTCTGTTGAGAATATAAATTCAGTGACCACGAGAGGGGGTAAGACCACTCGTGATCCCCCACATCCTAACCAAAGAACAGGCAAAATACCAAGACAACAAGAGGAAGTACCGGTTTATTCGGCACAACCACATGAAGAATCAATGGAAGAAGAGCCAACACCAAAGGGCTATGGGGACACCATGATGTTGCCTTTCCTCACAAGGTTGAGAAGGAAGAAGAAGGCCGGAGATGAACAGTTTCTCCGATTCGTGGAGATGGTCGAGAAGACACATATCAGCGTTCCGTTGATGGATGTCTTACACATACCATCATACGCTAAGTTCATCAAAGATATCATCAACAACAAGCAACCATTATCGTCCTCAGAAATTATCAAGCCGACGAAAGAATGTAGCGCAGCTATACTCAATCATCTACCTGAGAAGAAACAAGACCCTGGGTGTCCCACAATCACATGCTCTATAGGCACCCAGCAATTTGACCACGCCTTATGCGATCTTGGGGCGAGTGTGAGCGTCATGCCGAAATTAGTCTTTGATAGACTAAATTTCACCAACTTGGAGCCTACCAACATGACACTTCAGTTGGCCGACTCCTCAATTTGGTACCCAGCAGAGATTGCACAAGACATTCCTGTAAAAATTAGAGGGTATTATGTTCCGGTGGATTTTGTGGTGCTCAACATGGAACTCACCAAAGAAACACCACTCATCCTCGGAAGGCCATTCTTGAGCACGACAGGAGCACAAATTGATGTTGGAGCTGGGGAAATCCGCTTCAATATCAATGGACAAGAAGAGAAGTTCGAGTTCAGGCCTCGCTGTCAGGAAGAATGCAATTTGATACGCATTCGATATGGGCTGAATCCCCAAGGCATCAAGGAGGTAGAAATTCAACCTCAGCTTTTGAAAAATATATCAAAAATCTCAAAAGAATTAAAGAAAAAGCCAGAGCCAAAAGAAAAGGCGGCTCCCAAACAAAATATAAAGGAGCAGAAAAACAAAATGGTTCCTAAAAAGAGGGAAGAAATCCCCAAGCCTTCACCAAAGAAGACGGTGTGGAAACCCAAGGTAAAAATTAAAAATACTACCACACCGCCCAAAACTACTCACAAAGTATGGAGGCCCAAGCAAGCGCAGCCGTCTACCTCTCCCAAGATGGATGCACCATCATCGAGCAAACAATGAAGGGAGAAAAGTCCTGCTCAACGGACTTAAAAAAAAAGCTGAGCCCTTGCCGAAGGTAAACCAGTAAGTTATCCATAATATTTACCTTAAATATTTTGAAATTTCTTTTCAATAAATGCTTAATTGATTTCTCTAATAAAAAATTAATAATAATAATAATATATATAAATATATAAAATAATATTTCAAATAGATATATGCATGCTTGATGATAATGTTGCATTTATGCTTTGACTAAAATAACCCTATGTTTAAACATGAATCTTTGAGATCATAGAGATATTCCTCCATAAATGCATGATAGTGTGATCTTAAACAAACTTTCACAAATTTCAATCAAATCCATTTTTATATCATACACATGATCACACTAATCTTCTTCGCATCAAGCCTGATCGTAGCTGGGATAATAATCTACACAGTCAGCTTAACACGTGGCCAAAAGACAGAGACTGGCAGGCGGGCCCAGGGACTGACCGCCCCCAGGACTGACCGCCCCCCTGTCCAGGCCAATCCGTGCCAATCTTTTTCGTACCTCACTTTGATCACCTCAGCATCATGTCCCTGGTTACGATCAAGTTGTTTCCTTGCCAAAGACCTCGATAGCACCTATTTAAACCTCTAAAGGTCTCTCTTTTCCTCACAACAACCTTGCTCTTCTCCCTCTAGCAAAGCTTGCTAAGCTCTCCCGTCTTTAAGTGCCAACAATGTCTAGCTACGCTCTCTCGCTGATCAATGCCCCAGTGGCCATAGCAAACCTAGACATAGCACCCTATCAAGAGAGTTCTTTAGCAAGGGAAGAAGCCCGTGTTGTGAAGGAAAAGCCTCTAGCAATCTTGCCAGCACGCTCTCATGCACCTGAAAGAGGCGCCACAAAGAAGACCGCTCTGCCCATCCTCCCATTGGCCTCAAGAAGAAAACTCCTAGCGGTACTAAGCCTAGCAAAAATTTTGCTAGCAAGCCATCACCTCCGGCCAAAGAAGCAGCGTCCGCTAGCACCATTCCTAGGATTAGGAGGCATCTACCTTGGCCTCCCATCAAACGTCGTGCAGGGCAGTACGAAAGTAGTGAAGATGAAGACGACTCTACAATGACCTCATAGCCAAACATGCTAGCTTACGTGCTTTCCTAAGGACTTTAGAAGACGACATAGAGACCAAAAATACAGAGATCAGGGACCTTAGCGATGATGTTAATAGTTTCCGCTTCAAGTTCAATCTTATGCTAAGGAAAGTCGCTAAAGCCCTAGATGTTGAGCATCATCTTGAGTATCTTTAGGCTGCACCTACTGCACGAATAATTAGGCACACATTTTCACTTTCATGATCTTTTAAATTTTACTATCAATGTAAATGTGCCTATTTGAGTTTATCAATGAAATAAGGTTTTATGTTGAGCACTTGTTTTCTCCATATATGTATTTTGTGACTAACCAAGACAGGGAAGAAAACAAGTGTGGGGGAGGATTCTCCAAGACAATTGCACAATAACAAAAATCAAAATTCGGTTTGTGCAACTTCCCCCCCTCTCTCATCCTAAAAGTTTTGAAAAATAAAATTTAAAATGATGTTTCCTACATACTCCATCAAACATGTCTTCCTACATTCGAAATGTTTGCATACTTTTTATTCCCTGCTAAAATTCCTATAGATTTATGAACACTGTTTAGGGAGCCCGTTTCTATCTAAGTAATTGACGGATAAGATATAGTAGGATGACATGATGCTTTCTCATTTTTGCAAAGTACTTGGGATTTATCTTACAAAAACAAAAACTCAATAGCATGCTCCTTGAATGATTGACAAATACCTACCAAGGCCATATATGATTCTATTTGATGAAACATTCCACATATGCCACTTATTTTTCGTTGAGTTTGGTCAAATTTTGTGACTACTGTTGAGAGATGTTTCATACTCCCAAGATCAGAATTCACTTGCACCCACCAAATAAAGCCAATTCTCACCCTAAGAGTTGCGCAAATAAAAGTGACGGTTCTCATCCTAAGAACCGCGCATTCCTTCTGCAAAGTTTTACTCCATCCATCTACCATCATAATATCTCCTTATTTAAAGTTTTCCATATGCCAATAAAAGATATGGGGCTATGCTTAAAAAAAAGGAGAAAAGAAAGATCATGCCAAGGGGCATAAGAAAATAAATGGGAAAGAAAAGTTCAAATACCCGTTCAAAAAAAATGAATAAAATGGAAATGAAGATTTTATAGCCCATATCTCCTTAAGTTTTATCCAAGGAGAATCATGATGCATGGAGTACCAAAAAGATTTAGAATTAGGTTTCCACCTTCATACTTTCCACACACATGCACATTCTGATCTAGGAGTATGGCGCACTCCCTCCGGTATGGTCTAGGGTTTGACTTGACAACATATGCAGGGTAAGTGTGCCTCATCATTTCTCATTGCTACCTAAAACTCCAAATAAGCCTTCTTAGAGGTAGGATGATCAAAGTGAAGGCATCACCTTTTCATGCCTTGGTGAGGAACCACTTACAAAAATGAGCGACTTGAGAGAATCATTCAAAGACACAAGCTATCTTTATGTTTTCAAAAATTTAACAAAAACCCAAGTATTCCAAACAAGAATAAGAGTAAGAGGATTTGATTCCAAGCTATTCCATTTGTCAATTTCTCAAGAAAGATTTGGTAGACACTTTGAAGTTCATAAATCCAGGTGAAGCTTGGAATATCCTGTATGCAGATTCTTTGACAAGGAGGATGAACCCATTTGGTCCTTCGCACTTTACTGGAGGACGAGTAAAGGACCAAGTGTGGGGGAGTTGTTGGCGGTCCTTACCAATATAAATATAACAGCATTTTAATACTAAAATAAATAGAAAATAGGGCTTTATCTAATCTTTCCACGAGTTTTATTGTGCACCTAACTTACAGGAATAGCACGTGGAAATGCATAGAAATCTCAAGGAAAGCGCACTTCCAGGAAGCGTATTCAAAGAAGGTGCAATCTAAGAAAATGAGAAAGCCCAAATTAAACAATAAACCAAATCCATTCGCAACCACGGGGGAGGCCTAGGCCCACAGAGGAACCGACCACCCGAAGACGGTGGCCAGATGGCACTCCCCAGGGATCGACCGCCCCCGGGGGCGGCCGCCCCCTGGTGGGGTCTCCCGGGCACATCCTCCTCAGGCGGTGCTCATGGTGGTTTGGCAAAGGTGGTTTCACCTCCTACCATACTTAGAACGCCCAAACCACCCTTGATCAACTATAAATAGATGTGGTTCACCCCTCCTAACACACACCAACATTTGGAGCACTACACCTCACATTTCTTACTTGTTCTCTCTAGTTTAGTAGTAGTAGTAGTAGAGCAAGGCAAAGCTATCAAGGAGAGCTTGTCTCCTTGGAGGAATCAAGAACATCTTGGTATGAATACACATCGGTTCTCCTCTATGAGCAAGCTCTTATCTTATTTATATAGCAATGCATCTAAATTAGAGTATAGTCTTGTCCATATTATGATCATAACATGCAAACTAGTTCATAGTCTATGTGTTATGTTCTTGATATGTTCATCAAAGTTCTTCATCGTTCATCAAATTAGTTTGAATAGAGGAAGAACTAAGGATGGGATAATAGTTCGTTGTGCTGTCATGGTTGCTCCTAGCCGAGCCTGTCAATCCGAAGGGTTGGGGTCCTGGGGGGCTAGGAGTTGTTTCCAATTACATGGGCGTGGTGCTCAGGTATGCGGGAATCAGTGCATATGTCGGTACCCCATGGGCAGATGGGTAGGTGGGCAGGTGGTGACAGCCCTGTCCATCCCTAGCATTCCCCACGTTCGGGTATTGATTAGGAGTTTGTAAAGTCTCTATCGGCTGGCAGACCAGTTGCGGGGATCTCTCTATCGTCCCAGACTTAGTCCTGATCCTAGTCTTATTAATTTGATGTAATTACTATTTGTTGCATAGCTGTATATGACCAATGCCTGTTCACGTAGTTATTCTTTATTCTTTATTTTTATCTTTTATCCTTGAGGTTGCTCCGATGTGTGTGTCCACTATCTTATAAACCTGTTTTAACCCCTGCCTATGCTATGCCTACCTATGCATTCAATAAGTGATCATGTTCATACCAAAAGCTAGATGAATTCACCATGCCCTCCTACGGAAAATTATAAATACGACACCCTTGAATACTCACGGGTTGAAATGCTACAATGATAGTTCTGTGTGCTTGCAGAGTAATCTTATTCCTTACTGAGCTATCGATTGGCGTACCTAAGTACCGTTACTTAAGGATTATAATTCTTGTTGCACCCCACGGCGCCGTGCCATAATTTTGCATATCGTAAGTAATGACGGTTAGGAAGGCCAATCCGGCACTTCTAATTGCTATTACCAGACTGCATTACCTAGGCCGATGCCACTAAGGGCCAAAGATTACCTTTCTGAAGTAATGGTGGTTGGAAATGTCAACTTATGTTTCTAGTATTATTATTAAGGATGGACCTTTAGTCTATCTTTAGTAGTAATGCTAAGAAACGCCAACAAGCATTTCTGGCACCGTTGCTGGGGATGGACTTTTAGGTCTATCTTTTGTAACGACGTTAAGAAATGCCAACACCGGTCAACCGCCGGCGGCCGTCGTTCAGCGGCTGTGTACGTGGCGAGGGTTCTGGCGTTAAAAGAAATGAAAGTCTAGGGTGTTATTTGCAAAGGTACAGACTTATGTGAATAGTGACTTTAGGACTGCGGGTTGATTCCCTGGCAGCCCGAGGGCTTTTCTGCAAAGTGCCTGCGCGCGCGCGAGCAGGCCGGGTGGGCCGGCCTGTTTCGGTGTGGGCCGTCTCGGGCCAGTTTGGGTTTTTTCCATTTTTAGTGAATTTCATATATGTTTTCTGATTTATATTTTAAGAAATAGTGCTCTGTTTTGTTATTTTTGTAGGGATAAATATATTGCACTAAAAATCCTAAAAATATTTACACGTGCTCTCTGTTGTATGTAGTATTTAGAAAAAATCTTAAATATATGTTTTGGACAGTTTCTGTAGGAACTCAAAATCAGCACATTAATTAATAAATGCAATTTTGAGCAATTTTAATTAATTCTCTGTAACTCCAAAAATCATGAAATTTATTTTGGTAGTGTTTTAGGGTGAAATATTTCTATTGGTTAAGTTTGGGCTCAAATGGAAACTGTTTGACCACTTGTTAATTAAATATTGGGTTAATTGGATAATAGAATTGATTTAAACAAATAATCCCTGTAGTTTGTGTGATTTTTGGATTGATTGGGTTCATGGATCTTTCACCATAGTGATCCTTGACAAAAGTAATGATGTCACTAGGTGGTTGTAGTAGAGCTATGCAGCGGCTTTCTATGACAGTTAAAATGGTCAATAAAAACAAAGTATGGAAACCACATTTTACTTTCTGTAAAATGTTTACAACTTTACCGTGAAGGAAAGTTGTACTCAATGACTAAATGGTTTACTTTTAAGCATTGCATTCATTATATTCATACCATGCTAAGCATGCATCATTACATACGTGTAGTGCCCGTCGCCAAGGAAGTCAAAGTTGAGGTCACTGCAGAGGAGCTGACTCCCGAGATCGTCGAGGGATTCGACATCGGCGGAACCGAACCCGACCCGACACTTTTCGCAATCCAAGGCAAGCCCCGGTGCATTCAACCCCGCCTTGTGTTTTATAAAATATTTATAACTTGAGTCTATTATTGCATTAGGTTGTTAGGAGTTGTTTGTCACCTATATTGCTGCATTACCTGCCTTGATATATAATACCCTTGAAACCTGTTTAAAAATTAAAAATGTTCAAAAATGCTTAGCCCTGCTTAATCAATTTAGATTTGCATAAAAAGGCTATTTTTGACCTATGGGAATGTGACATTTATGAATCATGAGAAATGAAAAAGGGATATGAGTCCGTTCGAAAAATTGTGCACTTGGGTAGCAGTCCCAATGCATCGTTACCGATGGAAAGGAATTTTTCCGTTCGTTGGTTGTGAATTTGGGTTAGAGTCCCAATGCTTGACCATCGGCGGGAAAGGGATTTGAAAACCATTGGGACACTTGTATTTGGGTTAGAGTCCCAATTCAATGTCGTCGGCAGAAAAGAATTAGGAACCGTTCATTGTAGGCCTGCTGTGATCGAGTCTTTGCAACTAGCCACATACTACGGAAAGCCCTAACTCCGGTAGCTCTACTACTTGAACCGACAACCACGCACTGGGACTAGAGAGATAGCGAGAGCAGCATGTACCCTCGTGGCCAGCCTGCCTGGAGAGGAGAGGAGTACTGTGTTCTCGGATGGCGTAGGACCGGTTCATGGGTAGATAAGCCGTGGTAGCCGGGGTTGGCATATGCAAGCTTAAGTGCTACATATGCAGTGTGGATAGGGATCCCCAGCTGGGTACTAATCGATTCGAATCATCGTTGCTCCTCGGATATGGAGACTTGATCCTTTGACCTACAATTGAAAAGTGGTTCGGAACTAGGTGTTTTGAGAATGATTTAAGAATGTGAAAGCATGTTGAAATATGACAATGAATTTGCAATTATATACTATGATTAAAAATTAAGATTTGAGGTAAAATATTGAAACAGGAAAGTAATGCTTTTCTGCAAAACCCTTTGACTCTTGCTTGAGCCTTACCTTGACTCCCCTCAGCCTGGATTCCTGAGTCTCATCCCCATTTTCTTTAGTCGGGTAAGTCTTGCGGAGTACCCCAGTACTCAGGGTTTGTTAACCCCATGTTGCAGGGATACAGCAGTCGGAAGTCTATCTCGCCCCCTGCTGTGTGACAATGGTCCAGGAGGGGAGTGAGGAGGAGTAAGGTTATACCCTTGGGTAGGGTTCTTATCATTAAATATTTCATTATGTTGTATCGTCGTTCCACTGCTATCTACTTTTATTTATGATCTGTAATAACTGCACTTTAATTTTATCTGGACAAATGGTTTGTAATCTAAGTACTCTATAATCTTTTCGCACTTTTACCCTGATGTAATTTGTTATGAAATGTTGTAATTCTGTAATGGCTTCGCAATGGGATCCCGTCGGAGGAAAACGGGCGTTAATGTAGCCCGGCAGGACATTCTAGATCATTTGGGATACGGGCCCGGCTGTCAGAGGTCATTAGTGATAATGATAGGTGCCTGTGGGCGATGTGATTTAGGCGGTTCTATTACAAAAACCATCAACAAGACATTCTTTCTGGAAGGAAACCACCAAACACATAGTGACTTAGGTACAAATAACTTGGTTCCACATGTACTTGTCATTATTTGGTTGCAGGCACTCAGAACAGGTACTTTTCAGTGTCCGGAGGCTCTATATGAAGGTTGGGCAACCAACCAAGTGTGGCCAAATGACAAACCAACTTCACAATCATTAATATCATAGCTTCTAGAGACAATGTGCAAAAGATGGGCACAATGAGTGGGTCGGCCGACCCACCCATTTGGGCACCAAGCTGTCATACTTCAACATATGACTCAAGGAAGCATATAGAAGAGAGTGGAGCACCTGGAGGGCCCACATGAAGTTCAGCCAACCCACATGTGGGACCTACCAGGGCTCTACTGACATGGCATGATCCATGTGACTCTCCATGCAGCTCAATTCCACCTTTGGATCAAAGTTGTGTTTCCAATCAACGGTGGAAGATCAAAGCACATGGATTAAGGTGTGAACGGACAAGACCAAGGTGAAACGAGTACATAGCCACACTCTATGACCAGTGGGGACCACAGTGGTGGGCCCACCTTGCCATAGGTGGGTCGGCCGACCCACCCCTGGTGGGCCCAGGCCACCGCTCTGCTTCACCGACTTCCTGCATGCTTCCCACGTGATGGTTTTACCACTGCCGTTCATCTGAGGCGGTTTTAAGGACGGTTTGATCCAACGGTGCATGATGGAGGTCACGCGGATTGATGACGTGGCAGTGGAGTAGCCTCTACTCCACCTCCCCCTATAAATACCCCCATAGGCCTTCACTTTCGAGCATGATTCATAGGAGAAACAACTATGTAGTAGCTTTAGCTCTGCTATAGTGCTGTGCTAGTTGGGAGAGAGAGAGGGAAGTCTTCGGGAGAAAGCCCCGGGCCTGTCGGGAGTCTTCACCAAGGTGTACCTCAGCGGATGCAAGCTTCTAGTAAGTTTTACATCTGAGTCCTTCTAGTATTTGATATTCTGCTTCTGGTACATTAAGTATATACTTGCTTTACTTACACATTGCTTTACTTAGTGAAGTACTCTAGTCTCTAGCTAAGATTAGAGTAGTAAGTATAGTGTAGACGTGATGTCTAGACTATATCTTATCAGTGTGGGCCACTTGTCGCACGAATTATTTGTGGGTGCCAGCAAGTGGTGACAGCCTTGTCTGGTCTTAGTATCCCTCCACGTGTGTAAGACAAGTTATTAAAACGGCAGGGCATCAATACAATAGCATAGCCGCCTCGGGAGGAGTTATATCTCCTCCTGTTTCGCCTATCGCCTCTTGTAAAGGGAGGAGGTGGTAAAGCTCTTTATACTTAGATAGCCAAGACCAGATATCGTTTACTACATATAACCTCTCTATGCCTATATCCTAAACCCCTTTGATCACCAAATCCTTTGATCATTATCTGACGGCCTTGGACCTAGTTAGTTCACTTCACGTTCCCCATGGAAAATACGATACCTGGAATACTCCTGGTGAAGGCTACATTGACTACCGTATGCTTGCAGTATATCCGTTTGCCACCTTTGGTGTCAACAAGCTTTCTAGGCGCCGTTGTCGGGGAACGGTAGCTGTTTTAACTAGAATTGGGTCGTCCGAGTTATCCTTCTTTTATCTTTCTTTTCTTTTTATCCTTTCCACACCATGAACCAAACACCCATCTCTCATCTCGCCGCTCCAAAGGGCGCTTGTTTGGAGCCACCACCATCATCACAACCCATTCTTTCACCTAGCTATGAGCTTCACCCTAGTTTCATAGCTAAGGTTCAGGAACAACCTTTTTCTAGGGAAGAAGATGAAAAACCCTACACTCACTTACGTGAGTTTGAGCAATTGTGTTCATGCCTTCACATTCAAGGCATGACACGGGATACCTTGAAATGGAAGCTATTCCCGTTCTCTTTGACAGGAGCAGCTAAACATTGGTATGCTCGACACGTAGAGAGTGCACATGGAGAATGGGAAAGCCTTCGATCCAAATTCTTCTTAGCTTTCTTCCCTATCTCTCGTGTTGCTCGTCTTCAACTAGAGGTCCTAACCTTGAAGCAAAAGGACAAGGAGACTCTAGGTGCAGCATGGGCCCGTTTCACAGATCTAGTATCCCTTGGTCCTGATCTTGCTATAACCGAGCCAACATTGTTACAACATTTTTACCTCGGTCTTAGCAAAGATTCCGCACAATTCCTTGATATATCTTCTGGAGGAGCATTCCTTCATTGTACCATTGGTGAAGAGAAGAAACTTCTTGCTAAAATTCTTGAAAACACTCCCCACACCCACGGGTATGGTAAACCTCCTGAGGAAGAAAAGGAATTAATCCCCAGGCAAAAAGAAATCCCGATAGCGGAATCAAAATCAGTCTCATCCAAAGATTCCACCATCGATCCTGAATCACAAATACCAGAAACATCAGAGGAGAAAGAAATTTGTCCTATAAATTGCTCCTTCGATTTCGAGGCTAATCTCTTATCTGGCCTTGCTAGTTTTGGGAATGCCTACAATTATCCTATCCAAAAGAGACCTTCTAAGAATCATCATTCAAAACCTCTCAAGAAAGGATCTCTTCAAAACTCTCCCAAATCAGAATCATCTGATGCCTCGAATTCCCATGTGGCACATAGGGAAATATTTAGTATCTTGGATGAACCTCCAAAAGGAATGTTGACTGTGCCCATAGAAGGGGAGCCAAAATACCTAGAAGAAAAATCTATCCTTTCCTCTTCTATGCCCACATCCACTATGTCCTTTGAACCCATTTCTAAACTCATCCTTGATCCCGATGATCCCAATTTTGCCCTTCCTTCAAAGTCTTATGATGATCCGGTCATTGACTCCCGGGATTCATTAAGACACCCGAGGTGTGAGAGTCATCAGGCCCATAAATCTGACCAAAAAGAGCAACAACAACGGTTAGTGAATCTATCTACCGTTGTAAGTAAAGAGTGGTTAGATGAGGCTGAAGCATCAATGACGGTTGCTAAAATGCCCACTCATGTAAGAAGGATATCTTGTCAAGTAATGTGTATTTGTAGCAAAATTTGCTATGATCCTAGCCTCGACATCAACATCATTCCTCATTTCCATGTTCAAAAGTTCATCAAAGAATCACCTACTCCAATCTCAAAAGTGTCTTAGTCTCCCCAATGGTCAAGTCCTTGATTGTTTAGGAGTTCTTCGAGACGTACCTGTGGTGATTGATGATCTAAAGATCTCCCTATATTTCCACATCTTTGACCTTCCTGAACTTTCCTTTCATCTCACATTCATTGGAAGGCCAATCATGCGAATCTTGGAGGACATTGGAAATGAGAAGTTTGGTCATAGAATAGGTGACGATTATCTACCTATTTGGTCTTCACAACCTCTCAACAAAGGGGTAGAATCCAAATCTATTCATGATCCAAGGGGTGAGCTTATGGCAGTTTCAATTTCAACCATAGCTCATCCAAGTCCTAGAAAGGACTTGGAATGTCTTGAAAAAGAAATTGCTCACCCACTCCTTAAGCAGGAAGTTATATTAATGAGCATGGAAGTTATCCCCTAATCCTCTCATTAGACCCTTGCTCATATGAGAAACCTCCAAAATCAATCCTTCTCTCTACCACTACCGCACGCAACATCTACAACCTCTCCACCCTTCTTGTTCCTAAAATCTTTGCAAGGCTGGTTGCGTAGTGGTTTGGTATGAGTTCTTGCAACCAGATCTACAAAGGTTGGTAGTGAATTAAACACGATGCAACCTATTCCTAACCTTAGTAGATTAGTGAGACTTTTGGTTCTCTTGGTGTGTTGCCACCAACAGAACCCCTGCACTTGATGTTTTCTCTATTTTCATGACTCAGGACACACCTTACACCAAGTGTGAGGGGGTCATTTGACGTCCTCGAACACATTTGGGTGTTGAAGGACATCCTGAGCAAAAAACATCAGTGTAGGAACACATCATTAGAGGTAAGAATGCACAAGGAAAGAACCAAAGTGGCTAGAGCCTCCATGGTAGGGTCGGCCGACCCCACCATAGACCCCTCAGCCCACCAGTCAACCTCCACTATGTTGAGCCATACTTCTTGACTGGTTTGTCACTTTCCCTTCCTCTTGTTTAGTGCATTCCTCTTACTTTTGTCTTCAACCCTCTAAAATAAAAAAATGCTCCTTGGCTTCATACTCGAGCTTTTGTCTCTAATCGGATGAATCTTGTATATCATGCTTCCATTTTATGCTAGTATGCTTGGGTTTGGTTGTATGAATCGATCATACCTTCATAGTCTTTTTAAATTAAGCATGGTTCTTAGGTTAAATAGACTACCTTAATCAAATATGACATGGTGTTAAGCTTGATTATTGAATCAAACATGCTTGCATGGAACTTGGTTGCACTTTTGAACTAACCCCTGTAGCAAGAACCTTGACATCTCTATGGGTAAGTCATAAGATCATTCATGGAGACAAATCACGGTCCTCATGTGCAACTCAAGAGTCAAGTTTTTTTGGCCAAGGAAAACTTCGATGCAATACAACTGAGAAGGACCAATGCTACAACTCATCTCTAAGGTAAGTGGCTAGCTTCTTAAAGTTTTTCATGAGCATGAACTATAAAAGAAGAAAGTGACATGCTAGAATTCATCCTTGCTAATGATTTAACACAACTAAAATCAACATGTCTTTACTTCTTTCATTTCTCTAAGGTTTGAGAACTAGTCTAGAATGCTCATAATTAGACTAGTCTCCATGTCAAAACTGGGCCCAAGAAGCCTCCAAACATGGGTCGGGCGCTTTTGGTGGCCAAGTTTTGGCAAACCATTTCTTGCCTCAAGGGAAGCCTAAATCCAAAATCCGTTCGCTCCAGAATGTTATGCCAATGTCCCCTCGATGCTCCCTCTTGCGAATTTGGATAGGGAGAATGTTGGCACACCTCCCTCCTCTATTTCCCCTTCCCACTTATCCTCATCCCAACTCTAGTATTTTCCAACCTCCTTTGTATCTCCCAAGTCTCTAAGAGAAACTCCACCATGGCCCCCACCATTAAAAATACCAATGTTCCTTTGGTAAGGGCCCCTTCGATCCGAGAGATCACTTTTCGAGACCTTAGATGTCATCATGGAGGTCAAGGTGCTTGAGGTTGAGCCCTACAGAGTATACCAGCCCCCTACATGCCTTCGACGCCCACCTTTCATGAAGAACCACATTGTCGTTGGCCGTGGGCTGGGACAAGGGAAGATGTTGTTTCCCAGCTCACATACGAGGAGAAGAAGTAGTTGCGTGAGTAGAGAAACACCACTAGCTCCCCAAAGACCACCTGGCGGAAGGGTAATCCTCCATGATCAATGGGCCATCAAGGCACTTTGAAGATGACCGCACCAAGAAGAGTGTCTTGGAGAAGTTTCTTTGTGTGGTTTCCACATTTAGGAACGACAATAGTGCCTTTAGAGGAGCAAGTAGCGGAGTTGAAAACGGTTCACTTGGATTTAGAAGATAACTTCCGCACTCTTTGCATTAGCACTAGTGCGAACCTGAAGTGTGTATCAAAGGCCATGGGGCATGAGGTCATCCACTTTTCACGCGAGATATCCTAAAAAATCTTCAAAAATAAGAAAGACAATTAGCTAGGTTTATTTCTTAGTAACTTGTGCCTTTGTTTAATTAAATTTTGGTTCTACTGGTGTGTTGCCACCAGCAGGGCCCCTGCACTTGACATTTTATTTGTGTCTCTAACCCAGTATGCAATAAGCCAAGTGTGGGGGGAGGTTGGTGACCTCCCCAACACACTCAGGAACAATTCTGAATGCACCACGATGATGTTCACAACGAGACACGTCTGCTCGACAAACCTGTCCCAAGAAGCCTTTAAAGGCAGGTCATGCAACGGGCACATCAACACAAAACAGAAGAATGCAAGTGTAGGCGCACCTTCAAAGGTGAGGATTCGAATGGCGATCACCGGAGTAGCCAGAAGCTCCATGGTGGGGTCGGCTGACCCCACCTAGGACCTCTGGACGTACCAGTCAGCACCCATCAACGTCTACTTGCTTCCCGACTGGTTTGCCACTCCTACTCCCCTCCGTTCTTTCATTTTTACATTTTATTTGCTTTCCCTAGATGAAATAAAATAAAAATAAAAATAAGAAGACTTTCATCTCAAAATAAAAGGTGACATGATTTATGACATTTAAAGGGTAGAAGCGTCACAAAGTTTAATTCTTGCATATGCTTATACTTGTGGGTCACATATCTTGATAGAAATATCATATTGACTTAGTTGTTGACAAATGTGATATAGTTCTTAGCTCATGATTCATACATCTTTTATTCAAAGTGCTTAGAGATTTATTTTGAAAATGTCATAAAACCATAGTGTCACTCACTCCTCAATAGTAAGAAAATTCCTACCAAAACCATATATGATCATACCATGTTCAAAACACCTTCTAGTCATGCTATTTGCAATTGCTTTGAGTTTGATCAATCTTGTTGACCCTTGTTGAGAACTATGTCATAGTCCCAAGATCAAGATCACACACACTCCACATATACACATGCTGCTTCTACAATGGAAGTACGCAAAAACATGCCATCCATATCCATCATAAATATGCTCCATGCTTTAAAGTTTAGAAAATCTCTCTAAGTATGACTTAGTAGATGAGACACAAAGGCTGTTCAAGAAAAAAGTGGACACATGAAGGTCAATTATTTTGAAAAAAAAGAGAAGAAAAAAATGCTAGCCATGTCTCAAATAAAATAAAGTAGAGAGAGATCTTATCAAGGAGAAATACATCCCATCATTTTCCACACACTTGCACATCTTGATTTAGGATTATGACAGTCTTCTTCTTGGATCCTTGTTTTGACTTTACAAAACATGCAATGCATGTACGCTATCTTATCCCTACCTGAGCCCCACATAAGCTTGATAGATGTAGGATGAAACAAAAGAAGGAAGTATTATGCTATGCCTTGGTGAGGAATCATATACCTACTGAGTGACTTGAGAGTACTATTTGAGGAGTAAGAATGAACTATGTGCTTTCTTTTAAACCATTATCAAAAACTCTAAGTGCTAAGGATATGAAAATGGAAAGATGACTTTGCTTTGAGAACTGTTCCATTTTTCAACATCTGAAGGATATATGCTAGACAGTACCACATAACCCACTTGTATGAGATATGTCATGAGTAAAGCTTTGTGTTTGCTAATATCTTGAAAATTTCATAATCATATTTTATCATTCTCTCTAACCTTTGCTCGAGGACGAGCAAAGACTTAAGTATGGGGGATCTTTTGACGGTAGTTATACCACGTTATTACCCCATCAAAACCGTCAACAAGACATTCTTTATGGAAGAAAACCACCAAACACATAGTGACTTAGGTACAAATAACTTGGTTCCTGTCACTCCCAATTTTAAGGATAAAATTGAATGAACCAACTTATGTGCGCCCAGAGATCAATCACACACATAAGCGACAAATTACATACTACCATCACAAGGTTCAATATATAACGAATAATATCACAGAGTCTTTACATAAATAGCAGCGGACTAATAATTATAATCTCTCGCGGAAGCTCCAATTCACAGGGAAGTAGTTGACTGGTGAACCACAATCCTACTAATCCTCAGAAGAATCATCATAATCATCTGTTACCCATCCGGGATTTTTATCCAAATATGAAAAATAAAGCAAGCGTAAGTACATGTCGTACTCAACAAGAATAACATGGGTTTATGAGGCTCAAATAAGGCTTGACACTGGTTGACAGCGGTTGCTTTTAGTTGATCACATTTTAGCAAATTGAGTAGCAGCAATAGATTATACCAAGGAACAAGATTTGCATGATCATATAAACATGATAATTAATATGGAATAAACATCAACAGAAACTTCAAATAAATCAATATTAAATTAGTTAAGTTCCTGTAAGATGTCCAAGGCCACTCGTGACTGTGAGCGCGGCTGATATATCAGTTTTACACTCTGCAGAGGTTGCACACTTTCACCATGAGTCGTGATTCCCATATGCCAAGGGTCATGACTCCCAGGTCACCTCACCAAGGAAGTGTGGCAGGGTACACTATGAAGTCTTTCAAAAGCCTTCCTAACATGCCACTAATCAATTCGGGCGCAATGGCAAGGGGTGGTAGAGCCCTCCTTCTAGTGGCACACACGCAGCAGTACACACAAAGACAGGAGCCACAAAACAACCAGCTCGGCAAGGAACCTTTCAAGATTAACAACATAATAGAAAGTAACTTCATACTTAACTAAAGTCAGAGCCATATGACCCTCATGGTTGCGCTGTAAGTCCCGGTGTCATACTTACAGTTAAGTCCTTAGTCCATGTTGCTAAAAAGCATCTTTTAATCTTTATCTCATAATTAATTAATCAAGTTCATAAGATCATGGCATCATCAGGTGCTAGCATCACTACTCAAATGCAATCTCATAGGTAACAAGGATCAAGTGATCAAAACTTAGGAATAAATACTATGGTTGCCAAGGTAGACACATGCATCATGAATTTAGTGATTAAGGTGAATAGGCAACAAGGATGGTCCATGCTATACTTGCCTTGATCAAAGTGCTCTGGAGAACTTGGATCCTCCGTGTACTCTTGATCACCAACGAATTGCTCACCGTCTGAACTCGATCATAAAATCACCACACAATCATCGAGGCAATCATACACGAAGCAAACAAGATCTATATTAGAAACAGTACACCAACAGTAGAAAAATAGATTGAAAAGTGTATAAAAATAATCTACACGTCGCTACGATTCCAACGATATAAAGATCACGAAAATCGGAGTTCAAACGGGAAGGTTATGAAATAAACAAGTTTTACTTTAATAAAATAATAGAATAAATCTAATCTCGAATTTTAAAAAGTTGAAAATATGAGTAACAGTAGCATCATTAGATAGATTACAAAATTACGAATCTAATGAGACTTGAACGGATCAAATTGGAGCTAAAACGAATAAAATATGGCCGAAATAAACTGAGTGGTAAATCTATAAATATTGAAAACGCCTTTTGAATTAAAACCGAGGAAATACGTTTTCTAAATAGGAAAGCGTAATTGGAAAAATAGCCAAAGGATTGCGGGTTAGAACATTAAAAAACTCAGGGGCTCTTTTGCAAAAGTGCCGGTCGAAAAGGGTATCTCTCACTGTGAGCCGTTGGATCGGCCGTGGACGGCGCAGGTAGCTCGGGAAAAGAGGGGCGGCTCTGGTCGCCGGAGTCGGGCGGCGCCCGGCCGATTCCTCGCCGGCAAGATGGCTGAAGACGGCGTTTTCGGGGCTAGGAAGCTCGGCACACCTCGGGACCTGGTCGGGAAGCAAGAGGAGTTCAAGCCGAACCTATCTATGGTTTCGGTTGCCACAGAGGTAGCTCGGGGAGGATGCGGCGAGCTAGGTGGCGGAACTATGGTGGCGGCGAAGCTCGGCATCATGGCTGTAGTGCACAAAACCGTGGGAGAAGGGGTCGGAAAGATTCCGGACCTTGCTGCGAAACTTGGAGAACAACCAATTTCGACGGAGAAGTCTTCCCGAGGAGAAATCGATGGCGGTGGCAGAGCTCGGGGCGACGGCGGAGCTCGGGGCGGCGGTTAGGGCAAGATTGGAGGGCATGGCTTGCTCGGGAACTTGTGGGGAGGGACGGCAGAGCTCGGCCGACCTATATAGGGGTGCGAGGGAGGTGTAGGATATCCGGACTTCGGGAGATTCGGTGGTTAGGATACGGTCGGAGGCGGCAGTCGTGCTCGGTTCGGGCTCTGTCCGGAGGAAGGAGACTGCGCTGTGCCGTGGCCCGACGCGTCAGTGCCAGTAGAAGGGAAGGGGCGAGGGTCGCGGCTTCCTTTTACGGGCCGTGGAGGCGTGCTCAGGACGGACTCGTCCGGAAATTCCGGCGGCGGTAAGCTGGACATCGAGTCCTGCTCGGACTCCAGAGGAAGGAAGGGGACGACTCTGAGCAGCAGGCCCCACATGGCAGCCAAAGGAAAAAGGGCGCCTGCGCGAGGAAGTTAGGCCGGACTGCCGACGCTCGGGTGGCCTTCGGCCCACGCGGGCGAAAAAGGAAGAGGGGAGGTTTCCAAATACATTTGAATATTTCCAAATCTCAATAAAGTGCACATCAAACAAAAATATCATTGAGCAGCATGGATGCAACAAATCATGTTTCTAATTCCTATGATTTATTTTAATTGCTAAAACTTATTATTTGCTAGGTTAATGTGCCAAACAATTGCGTAAGTAAATCAATTTGTCCCTACTTTAATAAAAGCAAATTTTAGGGTGTTACAATTCTACCCCCCTTAAAATTAATCTCGTCCTCGAGATTAGATTAGCTTACTCAAAAAGTTGGGGATATGACTTTCTCAATTCTTTCTCTCTTTCCCAGGTTGCCTCATCCTCTGTATACCGATTCCACTGAACCTTGCACATTTTATAACTCTGCTCCTTGTGACTCGCTCTGCTGTTTCCAATATTTTAATTGGGTATTCTTCATATGTGAGATCTTCTTTAATAACCAATTCCTCCAATGGTATTTGCTCTTCTGGCACTCGCAAACACTTTCTAAGTTGGGATATATGAAACACAACATGAACACCCGACAAACTTTCGGGTAGTTCTAGCGGATAAACTACTTCTCCGCGTCTTGCTAGAATCTTGAATGGGCCAATATACCTTGGTGCCAATTTACCTGTCATATTGAACCTTTTTACACCTCGCATAGGTGATACTTTTAGGTAGACATAATCTCCTACCTCAAATGTCAGTTCCCTTCTTCTTGTGTCTGCATAACTCTTTTGTCGCGACTGAGCCACTCTCAAGTTTTCTCTAATTTTCGCAACTTGTTCCTCTGCATCTCTCAACACTGCTGGTCCAAACACTTGAGTTTCTCCGGTTTGGTTCCAAAATAAAGGTGTTCTGCATTTACGACCATACAAAGCCTCGAACGGTGCCATCTTGAGACTCTTTTGGTAACTATTATTATAAGAGAACTCTGCATATGGCAAACTCTTATCCCAACTATCACCCTTTTGCAATGCACAGGCTCTCAACATGTCTTCTAATATTTGATTGGTCCTTTCTGTTTGTCCATCTGTCTGAGGATGATAGGCAGTACTAAAATTCAGCTCGGTTCCCAAAAATTCATGTATTTTTTTCCAAAAGTGAGACGTGAATTGAGTACCTCTGTCAGACACAATTTTCTTAGGAACCCCATGCAGACACACAATTCTTGCCATATATAATTCAGCTAGCTTTGCTTCGGCATAGGTAGTCTTAACCAGTATAAAGTGAGCAACTTTAGTTAAATGATCAACAATTACCCAAATAGAATCATACCCTGACTGAGTACGTGGCAAACCAACTATGAAATCCATACCAACTTCATCCCACTTCCATTCAGGTATCTTCATAGGTTGTAGCAAACCTGCAGGCCTCTGATGCTCGGCTTTAACTCTCTGACAGGTGTCACATATTGCTACATATTCTGCCACATCTCTTTTAAGTCCAACCCACCAATACCTTTCTTCAAGATCTAAATACATTTTTGTGCTGCCGGGATGTATGGAGTAGGCTGAGTCATGAGCTTCTCGGAGTATCGCGTCGCGAATAGATCTTATCTCGGGTACACACAACCTTTTTCCAAACCATAGAGTACCCTGTTCATCTATTCTAAATCCGGGTGACTTACCAACCACTACATTTTCAGCTATCTCTCTGAGCTTCTTATCTTCCAGCTGCCCTTTGCGTATATCCTGCTCTAGTGTAGGTTCAACCACTATCTCCATAGCATTAGTAACCAAACTTAAATTGAGACGCTCAAATTCAGCACATAGCTCCTCTGGCATAGGTGTTACTCGCATCTCATTAGCATAGCTCTTTCTACTAAGGGAATCGGCGACAACATTCGCCTTTCCCGGATGATAATGTACCTCCAAATCATAATCCTTGATCAATTCTAACCAGCGACGTTGCCTCAAATTCAGATCTGACTGAGTAAAAATATACTTCAAACTCTTGTGGTCGGTGTAGATATCACACTTTTGCCCAATAATATAGTGTCTCCAAATTTTTAACGAATGCACAACTGTAGCTAACTCAAGGTCATGAGTAGGATAATTCAATTCATGTTTCCTCAGTTGTCTTGACGCATAGGCCACAACTCTTCCTTCTTGCATAAGAACACAACCCAAGCTTTGACGAGATGCATCGCAATATATAGCAAATCTCTTGCTCAAATCCGGCAAAGTCAACATGGGGGCTGTGGTTAATCTTTTCTTCAATTCTTCAAAATTCTTTTGACATTTTTCCGACCAGACAAACTTCGCATTCTTTTCTAATAAAGCAGTCATAGGCTTAGCAAGCTTTGAGAACCCTTCAATAAATCTCCTGTAATACCCTGCTAATCCAAGAAAACTACGAATCTCGCTAACAGTTGTTGGTGGCTTCCAATTTAGAACATCTTCTACTTTGCTAGGAGCAACCGCTATACCACCATTGGAGACAATATGACCAAGAAAGGCAACTTCCTTTAACCAAATTCACACTTGCTCCTCTTAGCATACAACTTATGCTCTCGTAATTTTTGTAGCACCAATCTTAAATGTTCAGCATGTTCCTCCCCATTTTTCGAATAAATTAAAATATCATCAATAAATACCACTACAAACTTGTCTAGGTACTCCATAAACACCTTATTCATCAGATACATAAAGTAGGCAGGTGCATTGGTCAATCCAAAGGACATCACGGTGTACTCATATAATCCATACCGTGAGTAAAAGCTGTCTTAGGTATATCTATAGCACGAATTTTTAGTTGATGGTAACCGGAACGAAGATCAATCTTGGCAAATACACAGGCTCCTCTCAGTTGGTCAAACAAATCATCAATTCTAGGCAATGGATATTTATTCTTGATAGTAACCTCATTAAGTGACCGATAATCCACACACATCCGCTGACTTCCATCTTTCTTATCAACAAAAATAACTGGTGCTCCCCAAGGTGAAGAACTAGGCCGAATAAAACCTTTGTCTAATAATTCTTTAATTTGTTTCTTAAGTTCTTCTAACTCATTTACTCCCATTCTATATGGACGCTTAGCTATGGGTGCAGTTCCAGGCAATAATTCAATAATAAATTCAATGTCGCGGTCGGGTGGCATACCTGGCAATTCATCAGGAAATACGTCCGGAAACTCATCCACAACGTGATCTAGCTGGCTGTCATCCTCCTGGAGTTGATTAACTGTCGCTGCAGGTGGTGGTTGCATTACTACATCAACACTGACTTTGTCTCCTTTAGGCATAGTTAACACAACGACCTTCTCTTCACACCGAATAACTGCCTTATTTTTCTTCATCCAATCCAGACCCAATATGACATCAATTCCAGCTGTTCTTATTACGGTAAGGTTCACTTTAAAGTCTACCCCCCTTAGAGCAATATTAACCGAAGGACAATAATATTGAGCTTGCATAGCCCCACCCGGTGAATTTACTAATATTGGGTTTTGTAGAGCTAAAAGTGGTATACTCCGTACTCTAACAAAACTTTGTGATACGAAAGAATGCGAAGCACCGGAATCAAAAAGAACAGTAGCGAGGATGGAGTTGACTCTGAACGTACCCATCATAACTTCTGGTGCTTCCTGAGCTGTCTCTGTGGACACATGATTCACCCTTCCTTGATTAGATGGTGGCTGGTATCTACTCTTTGGGTTGCTCCCCTGGGGAGTCTGCTGGTTCTGCTTCTTGGGGCAGTTGTAGGAGAGGTGTCCAGTTTCTCCACAACCAAAACACTTGATGGGGGTGCCCGGTGTATTAGTCCTCATGGGAGTCTTACTCGGGGTAGCTTGCTGGGGTGTTTGAGAGGGAGTCTTCTGCTGCTGCTGAGGATAGGGGGAACGAGGTTGGTTCTGATTACGGTTCCACTGACTAGATCCCCCTTGGTTCCACTGGTTGGATGGCCCCTGGTGTTTCTGCTAAAATTTTTGCTGCGCGGTATTGGGACGCTGACGGTTGTTCCTGGAAAAACCTGGTCCTTGCTTCTTCCTCTTGTTATCCGCCATCTCCTGGCGCTTGTTGTCAATCACGATAGCGCGGTTCACAAGCTCTTGAAAATTGGGGTAGGTGGTTGTCATGAGTTGGAGTTGCAATCTATCATGAAGTCCCTTGAGAAAGAGACGTTGCTTGTCCTTGTCATGAGCAACATCGTCAGGAGCATACCGTGACAATTGAACAAAATGATCACGGAATTCTGGCACAGACATCCGTCCTTGCTTGAGAGATCTGAACTCTGCCTGCTTCAGCTCGATCAGACCTTCAGGGATATGATATGACCTGAAGTTTTCACAAAACTCTTGCCAGGTGATAGCAGGTGCATTGTTGGGACGACCATACTGGAATGATTCCCACCAGTCTTGAGCAGCTCCTTGCATCTGTCCAGATGCATATAACACCTTCTCTTGATCGTTGCACTGCGCAATGTTGAGTTGCCTCTCCACAGCGCGAAGCCAGTCATCAGCATCTAGCGGGTCAGCGGCATGGTTGAACACAGGTGGACGACCCTTCAGAAATTCTCCTCGCTTATCTCTAGCAGGAGCTTGAACAGGCTGCGGTCCTCCAGCTGGTTGGTGCTGAATGAACTGCATCATAGTTTGCATCAGCTGGTTCTGCGAAGCGATGAGGTCTTGAATGCTAGGTTGCGGTGGTGGTGGTGGATTGGCATTCCTCCTATTACTGGCCATCTGTTTTTCAACACATAAATGAGTTTTAGTATTTTTACCATCATGCAATCACTTATAAATAATGAATCTGAATTTTCTGGGCGAGATCCGATAATAGCAGTGAAGAAAAACGATCATATCTGGAGTTTCTGAAATCAAACAGAGACGTTCTCTATACCGTTGGAAAGATCAGAAAATTTTCTACAACTTCCATGTTGATCACTTCTCCAGATTCGGAAGTTAAATTAACCAAAAATAGACATGAACAGAAACTGTCCAAGCTGCCAGACTGCGCAGAAACTTCAATTTGCAGCAGTTACATCTCTCAAATCATAATGGATATTAACTTGATTCTTGTGGCAATGGAAAGGTCTGGAAGTCTACTGTTTCCCATTAAGTTGTCATAATTTTTGGAATTATGAAATTAATTAAGAATAATTAACAAGACAGAGAGGTCTGAAAAACAGATTTGGTGAAACACAGATTTAACCAAAACAACTATTGATTCAATAATTCTCAAATCTTAGACCCTAACTATGAGAGTTGTAGCCACGCCCACAATTCTCAGCACTCATTACAAAGAACCAAATCACAAATATTTCATAAGAACACAGCAACTAACACATAGGGTTTCATACGCACACAAGACTCGACTCAACTTAGCGCTACAAGCGTCTTTTATTGCTAAGGGAATTTCCTAACCCTATGGAGCGGAATCCTTGAATGGTGGAGGTGTGAGAATCTCCTGAAATAGCTTTGGTTGGTTGAGTCTTGCTCGATATCCATTAATCTCTTGATCTACCTGTGCGTTGGCACTCTTGGCTCTTGCCAAATCACGTTCCAAACCATGGACTCTTCCCATAAGTGCCCAAGATAATCTTGATAGAGCTCTAAGAGCGGGCTGATCCACTTCGGGCATAGTCATGGCGACGTCACCTTCTTTAGTCACCACGCGAGGGTAGAATCTATGGACATCTCCTTCCATATCTTCATAGCGGCGACCATGGTAGTAGAGATAGGCATGAGTAGCGGCATCTTCCATGCTCTCTTCCACGGTCCTACGTGGAGCGACGCTCTTGTGAACAGATTCCGTCTTGTAGGCTCTATGCTGTGCATCCCAAAACTTGATATTCAACTCTGTGGTCCAGTAGGTGTCTCGTAGAGGATGCGTGTGCTCCATGCTATAGTAGTTGAGAGTAGGTTGCAGGTCGGCGTAGTAGAGGTTCAGCATGTTGACGAGCGTTGTGTGGAAAAATGCATCTTCTTCTGGATACTTAGTATATTCCTCCTGGATCCATCCCATCCTCCTGGCGGGGACTTCGGGTGTGGGTGATGCAACAGGCGGTGGAGGTGACGGAGTAGCAGGCGTCGGCGACGGAAGGATCTCTTCAACATCTTCCATGTACATAGCTTCCTCTTCACTTTCATTTTCCGGGGCGATCACCACGTCGTCTTCAGCTGGAATGTCCAAAGCTCGCGGTGGGTAGTAACCTCCGGTGCTCATGCGTGCAGTTTTGCGAGCACGAACCATCTTCTCCAATATAGATCAAGACAAAGTTAGGTTTAGAATAGACTGAATATTTTTATAATGGAATAAGGACAAGAGAAGCATAAAAATTTTAGCAGTTAGCAAGTTAAGGTGGAAAGCATGAATGAGGTGAGAAAAACATCTCTAGAATTTCTAGGTTTGCGTCCTACAGTCAACCTATGCTCTGATACCAATCTGTCACACCCAATTTTAAGGATAAAATTGAATGAACCAACTTATGTGCGCCCAGAGATCAATCACACACATAAGCGACAAATTACATAGTACCATCACAAGGTTCAATATATAACGAATAATATCACAGAGTCTTTACATAAATAGCAGCGGACTAATAATTATAATCTCTCGCGGAAGCTCCAATTCACTGGGAAGTAGTTGACTGGTGAACCACAATCCTAGTAATCCTCAGAAGAATCATCATAATCATCTGTTACCCATCCGGGATTTTTATCCGAATATGAAAAATAAAGCAAGCGTAAGTACATGTCGTACTCAACAAGAATAACATGGGTTTATGAGGCTCAAATAAGGCTTGACACTGGTTGACAGCGGTTGCTTTTAGTTGATCACATTTTAGCAAATTGAGTAGCAGCAATAGATTATACCAAGGAACAAGATTTGCATGATCATATAAACATGATAATTAATATGGAATAAACATCAACAGAAACTTCAAATAAATCAATATTAAATTAGTTAAGTTCCTGTAAGACGTCCAAGGCCGCTCGTGACCGTGAGCGCGGCTGATATATCAGGTTTACACTCTGCAGAGGTTGCACACTTTCACCATGAGTCGTGATTCCCATATGCCAAGGGTCATGACTCCCAGGTCACCTCACCAAGGAAGTGCGGCAGGGTACACTATGAAGTCTTTCAAAAGCCTTCCTAACATGCCACTAATCAATCCGGGCGCAATGGCAAGGGGTGGTAGAGCCCTCCTTCTAGTGGCACACACACGCAGCAGTACACACAAAGACAGGAGCCGCAAAACAACCAACTCGGCAAGGAACCTTTCAAGATTAACAACATAATAGAAAGTAACTTCATACTTAACTAAAGTCAGAGCCATATGACCCTCATGGTTGCGCTGTAAGTCCCGGTGTCATACTTACAGTTAAGTCCTTAGTCCATGTTGCTAAAAAGCATCTTTTAATCTTTATCTCATAATTAATTAATCAAGTTCATAAGATCATGGCATCATCAGGCGCTAGCATCACTACTCAAATGCAATCTCATAGGTAACAAGGATCAAGTGATCAAAACTTAGGAATAAATACTATGGTTGCCAAGGTAGACACATGCATCATGAATTTAGTGATTAAGGTGAATAGGGCAACAAGGATGGTCCATGCTATACTTGCCTTGATCAAAGTGCTCTAGAGAACTTGGATCCTCCGTGTACTCTTGATCACCAACGAATTGCTCACCATCTGAGCTCGATCATAAAATCACCACACAATCATCGAGGCAATCATACACGAAGCAAACAAGATCTATATTAGAAACAGTACACCAACAGTAGAAAAATAGATTGAAAAGTGTATAAAAATAATCTACGCGTCGCTATGATTCCAACGATATAAAGATCACGAAAATCGGAGTTCAAACGGGAAGGTTATGAAATAAACAAGTTTTACTTTAATAAAATAATAGAATAAATCTAATCTCGAATTTTAAAAAGTTGAAAATATGAGTAACAGTAGCATCATTAGATAGATTACAAAATTACAAATCTAATGAGACTTGAACGGATCAAATCGGAGCTAAAACGAATAAAATATGGCCGAAATAAACTGAGTGGCAAATCTATAAATATTGAAAACGCCTTTTGAATTAAAACCGAGGAAATACGTTTTCTAAATAGGAAAGCGTAATCGGAAAAATACGCCAAAGGATTGCGGGTTAGAACATTAAAAAGCTCAGGGGCTCTTTTGTAAAAGTGCCGGTCGAAAAGGGTATCTCTCACTGTGAGCCGTTGGATCGGCCGTGGACGGCGCAGGTAGCTCGGGAAAAGAGGGGCGGCTCTGGTCGCCGGAGTCGGGCGGCGCCCGGCCGATTCCTCGCCGGCAAGATGGCTGAAGACGGCGTTTTCGGGGCTAGGAAGCTCGGCACACCTCGGGACCTGCTCGGGAAGCAAGAGGAGTTCAAGCTGAACCTATCTATGGTTTCGGTTGCCACAGAGGTAGCTCGGGGAGGATGCGGCGAGCTAGGTGGCAGCGAAGCTCGGCATCATGGCTGTAGTGCACAAAACTGAGGGAGAAGGGGTCGGAAAGATTCCTGACCTTGCTGCGAAACTTGGAGAACAACTAATTTCGACGGAGAAGTCTTCCCGAGGAGAAATCGACGGCGGTGGCGGAGCTCGGGGCGACGGCGGAGCTCGGGGCGGCGGCTAGGGCAAGATTGGAGGGCGTGGCTTGCTCGGGAACTTGTGGGGAGGGACGGCAGAGCTCGGTCGACCTATATAGGGGCGCGAGGGAGGCGTAGGATATCCGGACTTCGGGAGATTCGGTGGTTAGGATACGGTCGGAGGCGGCAGTCGTGCTCGGTTCGGGCTCTGTCCGGAGGAAGGAGACTGCGCTGTGCCGTGGCCCGACGCGTCAAGTGCCAGTAGGAGGGAAGGGGTGAGGGTTGCGGCTTCCTTTTACGGGCCGTGGAGGCGTGCTCAGGACGGACTCGTCCGGAAATTCCGGCGGCGGTAAGATGGACATCGAGTCCTGCTCGGACTCCAGAGGAAGGAAGGGGACGACTCTGAGCAGCAGGCCCCGCATGGCAGCCAAAGGAAAAAGGGTGCCTGCGCGAGGAAGTTAGGCCGGACTGCCGACGCTCGGGTGGCCTTCGGCCCACGCGGGCGAAAAAGGAAGAGGGGAGGATTTCCAAATACATTTGAATATTTCCAAATCTCAATAAAGTGCACATCAAACAAAAATATCATTGAGCAGCATGGATGCAACAAATCATGTTTCTAATTCCTATGATTTATTTTAATTGCTAAAACTTATTATTTGCTAGGTTAATGTGCCAAACAATTGCGTAAGTAAATCAATTTGTCCCTACTTTAATAAAAGCAAATTTTAGGGTGTTACAGTTCCACATGTACTTGTCATTATTTGGTTACATGCACTCAGAACAGGTACTTTTCAGTGTCTGGCAGCTCTATATGAAGGTTGGGCAACCAACCAAGTGTGGCCAAATGACAAAACAACTTCACAATCATTAATATCATAGCTTCTGGAGACAATGTGCAAAAGATGGGCACAATGAGTGGGTCGGCCGACCCACCCATTTGGGCACCAAGCTGTCATACTTCAACATATGACTCAAGGAAGCATATAGAAGAGAGTGGAGCACCTGGAGGGCCCACACGCAGGTCGGCCGACCCACATGTGGTACCCACAGGGCTCTGCTGACATGGCACGATCCATGTGACTCTCCATCCAGCTCAATTCCACCTTTAGATCAAAGTTGTGTTTTCAATCAATGGTGGAAAATCAAAGCACATGGATCAAGGTGTGAACCGACAAGACCAAGGCGAAACCAGTACATAGCCACACTCTATGACCAGTGAGGACCACAGTGGTGGGCCCACCTTGCTATAGGTGGGTTGGCCGACCCACCTCTGGTGGGCCTAGGCCACCGCCTTGCTTCACCGACTTCCTACATGCTTCCCACATGATGGTTTTACCACTGCCATTCATCTGAGGCGATTTCAAGAATGGTTTGATTCAACAGTGCATGATTGTTGACGGTGGCTATACCCTAAAATTCCATATTCAAGGGAAGATAAACATATCATGAGCATATTTTATCAATAACTAGTTCCACATGTACCCTTAATCTTGTGATTGAAGGGGACACCAAATCAGTGCAAAAATAAGCAGCTAGGGGCTAACTACATGGTTTGGCCGAACCATGTCATGTTGCCCAGGCCACCACCTTTCAACACAGTGCATACAACATCAAATGGAAGAGATCAGAGCCAAGGGTGGGCCCACCCATGGGTCGGCCGAACTACCCATGGGGCCCACCTGGCTCTGGTGACGTGGCAGGATCCGTGTGACCATCCACTCTTCTCATATCAGCCCTCAGATCAACATGTGTTTCCATTCAACGGTGGAGAAGCAAAGCACAAGGATTCAACGTGAAAATGTGCAAACTAATCAAAACCAACACATGGGAAGAGTTTATGACAGATGGGGACCACGGTGGTGGGCCCGGCCCCACCCACCAGGGGTGGGTCGACCGAACTGCCAAAAGTGAAACCAAGCCACCTACACACTCAGTGACAAGTGGGGACTCTTTCTAGAAGACCCTGGCTAGGCCCACCAGTCATAGGGGGGTCGGCCGAACCCCCTGGTGCCTAGCCAGGTCGGTTGGCCTCCACCGACTCCAAGCATGTTTTCCATGTGCTCAAATCACCAAAGCCGTCCATCTTGAGGCGGTTACAAGGCGGTGGATCCAAGGGTGGAGAGGCAAGGAGCACGCGGATCACTGACGTGGCATCCCCTCATCCTCCACTATAAATAGAGGCTGCCCACTCCTTTTCAAGACACACCATACAACACAAGAAGCAAGCTAGAGTGAAGTTCTACTCTTTAGTAGTAGTATTAGTCTAGTGTGGGAGTTAGAGTCGAGTTGAGCTACGCTCGGAGTCTCCGGAGTCGTCTACTGGAGAGTCTGATATAGCTCTTGTACCTTTCCTTCTGCAAGACTTTATCCTTATCAATACATACTATCTTTACTTTACTTCACTAAGTTCATAATTAGTCTTTACTATTCTTTATAGTATTGTTGTGTCTTGTCTTTTTCTATAGTTGTTTTATACTTGATATGATCTTGTCCCAACTCAATGTGAGTTAATTCATCACCTGTCATAGGGTGTTCTAGTTGTTGGTACGCAGCTAGAATAGTGAGACTTAGTATAAGCGTGGTGCTTAGACTAGATCTTGCCTTTGATTACCGCTTGTCACACGGATTGTTTGTGGGTGCTATCAGGTGGTGATAGCCCTATCTATTCTTAGTATCCCTCCACGTGTTTTAGGCAAGTTCTTAAAAGGTAGGCTCCCATAAGAGTGTAGGCGCTTCGGGTAGAGGTTTTGTCCTCTATTGTCTCGCACTACCCCCTGCACACTGGTAGTAAGGTAACTATCTTAGTACAAGTCATCTATTTGATAGGGTAAGTCACAAGAGTAAAGTAAGTGCCATAGGAGCCTTTTACTCACTCGTTGTCCTCCCACCTAGCTATACTCTACTAGTTATCTTTTAGTGATCTTAATACTTGTTGTGTGTTGGTGTCATTACCTTTTCCTCTACCTATCGATTTACCCCCCTAACAGTAGCTGGTACTAAATTGGTATAGACTTAAGGATCTCTCTCTCTATTTATTAATTAGTCCTAGCAACCGCTTTCCCTTGGGATAAAAATAAATAACGATACCTTGGAATACTCCCAGGTGAAGTGCTACAACGGTATATTCTGTGCGCTTGCGGAATTATCCAATAGACATAAGAAATACCCTCAGGCACTTCTGGCGCCGTTACCAGAGATAGCTTAACACCCTGTCTCTGGTGGTTGCGCTAAGAAGTGTCAACAAGCATTTCTGGTGCCGTTGCCGGGGAAAGCATCAGTCTAGGAATATTAATAAAAATTAAATGCGGAGCCTACTATCAATTTGGTTATCGAGTAGTGTTAGGGGCTTACCCCTGTCTGTGTTTCTCGTTACTGTGAAGCTAGACAGTGTATGAGCGGTTTCCAATTGCCGTCGAATTATATTAAAAATCCCGAGCAATTGTTGTGAAGAACTAGGCGCCATCAAGTTCCACCTCAAAGGTTCATCTCAAACCTGAATCCATTCGAGGAAAGAGGCTCCGCATTATCAATCATGGAAGCTATGGCCCAAAGACCATATCTGAGTTCTCTGCGCCGTCCGCTGACAACATTGCCACCGGACCATAGCTCAACTTTGGAGATGCTACCTTTGAGCTCAAGCCTGCACTCATCAACATGGTGCAATCTAATCCATTCTGTGGAAAGCCACACGAAGACGCCAATGCCCATCACCAGCACTTTCTGGAGGTGTGTGGGACTTTCACCATCAAGAACATCTCGGCTGACGCCATCCGTCTTCGCTAGTTCCAATTCTCACTGCTTGGGAAGACGAAGCAATGGTTCTATGCCAGAAGTCACCACCTAGGAGAAATGTGCCAACGCTTTTCTCAAGAAGTTCTTCCCAATGGGCAAAACAAGCGCTCTCCGTGGCAAAATTTCAAGCTTCCAACAACAAGTGGACGAGACGATTCCCGAAGCATGGGAACGTCTCCAGGAGTACATTCGTGCCTGTCCTCACCATGGGATTGAAGAATGGCTCCTAATCTAAGGTTTCTACCATGGGCTGACCGAACTAGCCCGTAGTCACCTTGATCCTGCAGCCGGAGGAGCATTCCTGCAACACAATGTCAAGGATGCGAAGGACCTCATTGAGAAAATGGTTATCAACCAAGGATGGAATGAGGAACGCCTCTAGCCCAAGAAAAGGGGTATGCACACTGTTCATGAAGTGGACATGCTCTCAACAAAAATGGACCTCTTGATGAAAAAGATTGAAGAAGGTTCCAAGAAGGAACAAGAGGCCATTCGAACCACTGCCACCACACAAGCAATCGAAGCTGATCCATGGTGTGAGGTATGTGGTCGAGAAGGTCATTCGGGCAACAACTGTCCCGAGACGAAGGAGGAAGTGAGCTTCATCAACAACAGCAACAACAATGGGTATCGACCCCAGCAACAAGGAGGATGCAACTCGCGCCCTTTCTACCAAGGAAATCAAGGTAATGGTTCCGGCAATAATTTCAATAATTCTTATGGTAATCAACCTTCTCCTAAAGATCTTGTCTTAGGCCAATCTAAAATTAATGATAGCATAAACAAGAAAATAATGGCTAATGATAAGATTCTTGAAAATCTTAGTGAGAAAATGGATAGCATTAACACTGCTATGAAAAATCAATTGAGCTTTAATAAAATGTTAGAAACCCAATTAGCTCAAATAGCAGTAGCTCTCCCATCATTCGAACAAGGTAAGATCCCAGGGAAACCTAAGGAACCAATTGAGGGTATTAAGTTAATTTCCATGAGGTTTGGTAAGCCTCCGGTTAGGCAAAACCCGGGTTGTCTTCTTGATCCGCCATTCATGGGCAAGAAGAGTGACCCCGGCCATCCTACCATCACCTGCGAGATTGGGCCACACACCTTCAACAACGCCTTCTGCGACCTTGGATCTGGAGTGAACATCATGTCCAAGGTAATGTACGAGAATTTGCTAGGGGGACCTTTATACCCCACTTTTGTCAAATTGCAGATGGCCGATCAATCAATCCGGTTCCCCGAGGGAGTGGTAAGGAACATCCTTGTCAAAGTTTAAGATGAGTACATCCCCGCCGACTTCATCATTCTTGACATGGGGGCCGATGACAAAGTCCTTGTCATCCTGGGAAGGCCATTCCTCAACACCGTGAATGCCATCATTTACGTGGGATCCGGCCAAGTCCACTTCCAACTCCCAGGTAAGAGAATTAAATGTCCTTTCAATGGTTATAAATCGATGTAACAGGCAAGGAAGAATCTGTGGAGAAACAAGACACAATATGCACCCCACCGAAGGAATCAACCGCAAAGGTGCAAAAAGGCCGAACTGGTAAGTAAGGCTAAGGTGATAAACAAGGCTGACTCTGCCGAATCACAAGCATCAACCAATAAGGAATGGCGGAGGAAAGAGGTGCGATCATCACGGTCTCCATCTCCGGGATCAATCGAAGCACCCGAAGAATGAACTCGAAATGGAGAGGTCCTGCTCTATGGACCTAAACATGGAGCCCTTGCTGGTAAGGTAAATCAGTACTTATCTCATATTTAATTCCTGCATTTCAATTTTTGCATTTTCTTCATTGCATCCCATATTTAATTTTGGCAATAATTTATTTCGACAAAATAAAATAAGTAGACGAATAAAAATTGAAAAAGATTATCTCTGCTCACACCTGAGGTGGTAGGACCACCTAGGTGGGGTCGGCCGACCCCACCATGGGGCCCACCCACCTCTGGTGGTGTTGGCCTGGTGTCCTGATCATGCTCCTAAAATTTGAACACCAGCTCCTTTTGAATTTTGGTCGACTATTCTTTTTTCATGACCACTCTCATATGCTTCAAGGAGAATCCAACACCCACATCCATCCAAATTTTGAAAAGTGGACACTTTGGCATGCATGAGTGCTCCCATGGTCCATGGGAATTACTTTAAACATGTCCCCACTTTTGTCATACACCTTTTACCTTCACAAAACACTAGACAAGGGAATCTCTGGAAATTTCAAAACTTTTGGTCCACCACTAGTCTCTACTTTCCTGGTGTTAACACCAAATTTTGGGCTGGGAGCCGATAGCCGATACCGAAGGAAGATAGCCGATCTCGGAAGTAGATTCCGTCCAGCAGAAGGAAGGAGAATAGCCGATTGAACGGTGAATCGGTTATCGGGCGAAGGTGACAGAAGGCGTGCAGCGTCGGTATTGGTGACGTCATCCAGAGTCTGCACCGCCAAGATGCGATCACGATCGGAGTCCATTATGAAAGGGAAGATGTGACTCCAAGTTACCTTAGATATAGGATAGTTTGTTAGTTTTCTTATCTATTGATGAGTTGTAATTCGACTAGGACTCTATCTACGCTCAGGGTATAAATATAAGCCCTCAGCCATTGTAAAATACAACAACATCAATACAACACAACTTTCGGCTCCGGCCAACAAACCCTAGAGTCAGTCGAGTCCGGCGAGTTACTTCATTCAGGCTGGGTGTCATCCGGTGGACGCAGGCTTGCTTGTAAGTATCGTCAACCCCCTGTTAAACTATGTCTTTTTAGCGTCATCCGGTGGACGTGGAAGCATGGCGGACCAGGGTCCTTGCTAAGCTCTGTTTCTTTGGCGTCATCCGGTGGACGCGGGAAGCATAGTGAGTCAAAGATGATTCACGCTGGTTTACCCGATCAATCTGTGTTAACCGTCATCCGGTGGACGAGATGCAGATTAGGACGGTTTTCACGCGCGGATTAGTTATCGATTCGTGTTTGTTTGCTTGATTAATCTATTAGTTAACGTCATCCAGTGGATAGGCTATAGATTAAGACAGTTTGCATGCATGGATTAGTTATCGGCTCTAGTTAAATTTGGCAGTTTAGCTAGATTCATTAAGTTACCGATGTTGCTTATGTTTATTGTTTATTATTTAAAGCAATCATCAATTTGCCTGTCTTGTTCCATATGCATCGGCTTGTATCTAATCGATTTATATGTTCAACGAATTATGCTTGCCATTCGTTTCATATTGAATGCTTTGCACTAGCCGATTGTATTTTGGATCTAGATTAGATACGGGTCGCACTCAAGTAATAAAGTAAACATTGTCTAGATTCAAAGGTTAACGGATTTAAGTTGCAACTTCATCATGACTGCCTCGATCCGCTCGATCTCCACTGTTGCAAGATTGTGATTTAGATCTATTAGCCGGAGAGTTGAAACATTGTCTACTTTATAGGCTCGTATGTTGCCCGTATACACTGAATCGGCTAAAGTAGCCGATTTCTTCTTGTTTTACATTGAGACATCTTATGATCATGTTAGTTTGCTGTGACTACATCTTTTATAGCATATTTCTGTCTACAGCAAGTATATATCATTGAATTCATGTCTGAATCGGTTAACTTGAGTTATAATGCATGTTTCGCTACAATCGGTTCATAACATGACGGAATCGGTTTTCTAGTCGATCTCCCATTACATCGGCTCTTCGAGCCATATAGTTGGAACTACCTGGACATACCGGTTAGTTCCGCCCTGTGATTACTGATTACATCTTGTTTCCTTGTCAATTGCAGGTGAAATTGACTAGCACGCTTGGGTGTTACTGACACTCTCAGACCGGGTCCGAAGCTAGCTGGATCTGCGAGAGCTTCACTGCCTCAAGGGTCGTTTCTGGCTTCGCTGGTGTGTTGGGCTTAGGGAACCACTTTTTGCGGCAACACACTTTTTGGCACGCCCGGTGGGACAATTCACTGAAGACCATGGCAAAAGGAAAGGCTGCGGCGGAGGCCCCTCTAGGGATGACGGTGTCCTCAGGGTCAGGGTCGAAGATCTCAGTGAGGAGGACGTGGCAGTGCTGAACAAGATTGTTGAAGAATTCGCTGATGCCTGCCTGCTTTCATTCAGCAAGCAGCGTGATGGCTTTGTAGTGAAGAAGAATGCATTCCCGAGATGGATCATGGACGGCCATTCTGATAAATCTGAAGAGGAGTGCAAGGCCGACCTCAAGCAGATGCTGGAAGAAGCGACCTGGGAGGCCGCCTATTCAGCAGTCGGCCATCACCATAAATCCTTCCTGCAGACATTCTATAACATCATGAAGACTGTTCTCAAACGGCAGGATTGGGAGTCTCTGGGTCAGGTTTACTTCAACATACCCGCAGAGGATGCAGATCCAAAAGCAGCGGCAGGGACCTCCAATTCCTCACCGCAACAGCCGAGCCAGCCGAAAACGCCAGGGCAGGGTGCCACTGCGGCTGGTTCGGCTCAAAAAATATCAGCTTCTCCCAGATTATACAAAGATCATACTCCGGAGGAGCTCGCCGCTTTCATGCGGGCCACTGGACAGTCGGTGAACTCGATGAACTCATCAGCAGTGAACCCGACAGCTGGAAATACGCCGGCGGCAGATGTGGCCAACCCAACTCCTGGATACCATGAGGGGATCACATATCAAGACCTTCAGGCAGCGCCGCATCCGGGGTACGCCCAGACACCCAGCAATCAGCTGCTGGAGCAGATGAGTGCCATGCTCCGTGATACGTTCGGTTTACAGCCGAAGACCGGGACTGGAATCAAGTACAGGCGCCCTTAACCCGAGTGGTACGACCAAGTGACATTGCCGCCCAGGTATCGCTTACCCGACTTCTCCAAGTTCGGTGGGCAGGACGACATCACCACCACGGAGCACATCAGCCGTTACCTGACCCAGCTCGGCGAAGCTTCGTATGAGGTAGCTCACAGGGTTCGGATCTTTCCGCTATCACTGACAGGGCCGGCGTTTAGCTGGTTTGCATCTATGGAGCCTGGCTCAATTCAAGGCTGGGAAGATCTGGAGACTAAATTCCATAATTACTTCTTCTCTGGCACTGGGAGAAAGACATCACAGACCTCACCAACATGCGCCAAGAGCCGAGTGAACTTGGATCGGCTTTCATCAAGCGGTTCAGGGAGACCAGGAACATGTGTTACTCTTTGAACCTGAACGACAAGTAGCTCGCCAAGATAGTGGTCAGTGGGTTGCTCCCACACGTCCAAGAGAAGCTTGTGGGCACCAACTTCAACAGTATCAGCGAGGTGATGCAGAGGGTGGCCGCATTAGAACAGCAGGCCCAGAGTTTCAAGAAGGAATCAAAATACAAGCAGGCCTACGTCTGTGATTCCGACTCAGAGGATGGAGAGAATGAAGAAGTGGCTGCTGTTGTGCTTAAATGGGGAACAAAGCCCATGGCCGTACCGAAGGGTTGGAGCGCGGAAGATCAATACGACTTTGACACGCGCAAGCTGGACAAGCTCTTCGACCTATTAGTCAGCGCAGGCCACATCACCTTCCCAGCTGATTACGTCAAGCCATCTCCTGAAGATTTGTAGGGAAAACCGTTCTGCCAGTACCACGGCCTCACCTCACACTCTACAAAAAATTGCCGCAATTTCAAAGCAGCAATCCAGAATGCTATTAGGCGCGGTTTGTTGAAATTTGAGGCTCCTCCCAAGGGGAAGATGAAGATCGACAAATTCCCATTCCCGAAAGGGCAGAACATGGTCCAGATCATGAATCCTCTGACTAAAGTAAAGGTATTAACCTCCGAACGGGCTAAGAAGAACTCCTCAGTTGATACCGATGCACAAATCACAGCTGAGGAGCTGGCGCTGATCAAAGGAAGGAGGGAGCAGAATCAGAGGCAGCCAGAGCAGGGAGAATCCAGTGGCACCATGAGCAGGAGGCCCACACACCAGCACCTTCTGAACAAGTGGCGGCGACAGAAAGAGAAAGATCATCAGAGGCGGCTGCAGCGCGAAGAAGAGGAGTACCGCAGGTGGCTCCGCGAAGAAGAAGAAGAGGCGCGCTATCATGAAGAAATGACCCGCCACCGGGGAGGTGAGGAGGATCATTGGCATTGCCCATTCTTCCGACATTGTTGGAATGAAGGCCTGAGACTACCAATGCTGCGCAACTGCCCAGAATGCAGCGATCAGTACCGAGAGTACAGGCAGTCCCAGGTCAACCGCCGGTCTGTGCATCAGAGGCTGGGGAGCCCCCACAGCCCGCGGGATCGGCGAAGGGACTCGCACGATCGGCTTGATGAAGCGGTAGTTGAACGCCGACAGCCGGTTTGGCAAGAGAATCAGTGGTGCCCAGGGGATCTAACTAGGAGCCAAAGGCGCTGGGTGCAGTGGCTCAGAAACAGAGAGCTCCAAGCTGAGGGACGTACCAAACAGGTATGGCGCGAGAAGCCTCCACAAAATAATGGAAAGGCTGTAGCTGATGCACAGATGGTGTTCGTGCTACCTGCAAAGTTCAGAGCCAAGAAGTATGATACCGAGTCCGACTCAGACGATTCGGGATCAGAAGACGGAGTGGCCAAGTTGGTGCTTGCACAGCAAGCTACTTTTGATAAGCCAGCCAAGAATCGACATTTGAAGGCCCTCTATCTCAAAGGTTATGTCGACGGCATGCCCATGACGAAGATGTTGGTGGACGGTGGTGCCACTGTCAATCTCATGCCCTACACTACATTCCGCAAGCTAGGCAAGGGTCCCGATGATCTAATAGAAACTGATCTGATGCTCAAGGATTTCGGGGGCAATTCTTCCAACACTCGGGGGGGAATCAACGTCGAGCTAACAGTGGGGAAGAAGACACTACTTACCACCTTTTTTGTGATCGACAGTAAAGGTGCCTACAGCTTGCTACTCGGACGCGACTGGATTCATGCCAACTGCTACGTACCATCGACCATGCATCAGTGCCTCATTCAGTGGCATGGCGATGAGGTCGAAGTGGTCCCGACCGACGACTCGGTCAGCGTGGCGACGGCAGACGCCACATACTGGGAAGCTGGGGATCATGACTGTCTCTCTGGCAAGACATGGGAAGGAGGCTCCATCAAGGTCAGTGATGAGAGTCAACAGCCGATCAGGGCAATCGGCTCTGAGTCTTTTTATTAAATGAAGAATCCGATTGACGGCACAGAGGATAAGTTGGGGCAAGGATTCACGTCGGCCGACAAGCTCGAAGAAGTGGATGTTGGACCCGGTGACAGACCAAGGCCGACGTTTATTGCCGCCAATTTAGACCCAGAATTCAGACAGGAGCTGATTCAACTGTTGAAGGAGTATAAAGATTGTTTCGCCTGGGAATATTATGAGATGCCTGGATTGGACAAATCTATTGTTGAGCACAGGCTACTTATCAAGCCGGGGTTTCGGCCACACAAGCAGCCTCCACGTCGTTTTAGAGAGGATGCTCTACCTGACATTAAGGCCAAAATCACGAGGCTGTTAGAAGCCAAGTTCATTCGAGCTTGCCAATATGCCGAGTGGATATCGAACATCGTCCCCGTGTATAAGAAAAATGGTAAATTGCGAGTCTGTATTGACTTCAGGGATTTAAATAGAGCACCGATGGATGGCTACCCTATGCCAGTAGCCGATATGTTGGTAGACTCGGCTGCTGGGCACCAAGTTATTATCTTCATGGATGGCAATGCTGGTTATAATCAAATTTTTATGACTGATGAAGACATCCCGAAGACCGCCTTCAGGTGCCCTGGTGCGCTTGGTTCGTTTGAATGGGTGGTCATGACGTTTGGATTAAAGAATGCCGGTGCAACCTATCAGAGAGCTATGAATTATATATTTCACAAGTTGATCGGCAAAGTCGTTGAAATTTATATAGATGATGTGGTGGTGAAATCCAAAAGCAATAAAGATCACCTGGCCGATTTGAGGACCACTTTGGAGTGCACAAGGCGACATGGTCTGAAGATGAATCCCAACAAGTGTGCGTTTGGCGTGTTAGCTGGCGAATTTCTAGGATTCATGGTCCACCGCAAAGGGATAGAGATCGGCAGTAAGAGTAGGAAGGCGATCGATGAACTCGTACCTCCAACCAACAAGAAGGAATTGCAGTCTTTACTTTGTAAGGTTAACTTTATCAGAAGGTTCATTGCCAACTTATCAGAAAAGATGCTGCCGTTCTCACCATTGTTGAAGCTCAAGAATGATCAAGAGTTCAAATGGGGTGACGTGCAACAGAAGGCTTTTGACGAGATCAGAGAATACATGAAGACTCCTCCTGTCTTAGTACCGCCACGGACAGGGAAGCCTTTTAAGTTGTACGTGACGGCCGAAAGCCATACCATTGGATCGGCCCTTTTTCAAGAGTTTGAAGGGAAAGAGAGAGCAGTTTTCTACCTGAGCAGGTGGCTCCTTGACCCTGAGACAAGATACACACCGACCGAGAAGTTGTGCTTGTGCCTATTCTACTCATGCACCAAGTTGAGGCACTACTTGCTTGCCTCAGAGTGTGTGGTGGTGTCCAAGGAGGATGTCATCAAGCACATGCTTTCGATGCCTATTTTAAATGGTCGGATAGGCAAATGGATCCTGGCGCTTTCAGAGTTTGACTTGAGGTTCGAATCGGCTAAGGCGGTCAAAGGTCAGGCGATAGTCGATTTTATTACACAGCATCACGGAGGATCGGTTAATATAGCGGATATAGCACCATGGACTATGTTTTTTGACGGTTCTTCGTGCAAGCAAGGTGGTGGCGCCGGAGTAGTGCTCATCTCACCGCGGGGTCTGCGTTTTGAGTATGCTTTCCAAATAGTGCCGATTGTCACAAACAATCAGGCTGAATATGAAGCTGCGTGGAAAGGTTTTCAGCTTCTGCATGAAGCAAAAGCCGATGCAGTTGAAGTATTTGGCGATTCACAACTAGTCATCAACCAATTGCTCAGTTTGTATGAATGTAAAGACGAGATACTCAGAGGCTACTATGATCAGTGCCAAGCTCTCATCAAGAAGTTCATGACGGTATCTGTCTGTCACATCCCCAGGGCCCAGAACCAGGAAGCTAATCGGCTAGCGCAGAACGCGTCGGGTTATCGGCCGATGCAGGAGATTTGTAACATCGAGCAATCAGCTGATGACTGGAGGGGCGAGATAGCAGGTTACCTGGCAAATCCTTCACAACGGGTCAGTAGAAAGCTAAGATACAAAGCCACCAAGTACGTGTTGTTGGATGGTCAGTTGTATTACAAGACTGTTGAAGGAGTGCTGCTCAAATGCCTAGGGACAGAGGAATCAGTAAAGCTGATGAGCGAAGTACATGATGGAGTCTGCGGTGCACATCAATCAACTCACAAGATGAAGTGGATCATCAGGAGGATTGGTTACTATTGGCCTACGATGCTGGAGGATTGTTTTAAATATTATAAAGGGTGTCAAGAATGCCAAAAGTTTGGAAATATACAAAAGTCTCCAGCATCTGCTATGAATCCTATAAGTAAACCATGGCCGTTTAGGGGATGGGGTATTGATTTAATCGGCCAAATCTACCCACCATCGAGCAAGGGTCACAAATGGATCTTAGTGGCGACTGATTACTTCACCAAGTGGGTAGAAGCCATTCCTTTGAGGAACGCCACTTCAGCTGACGTGATCGAATTTGTGAAGGAGCATATTATTTACAGGTTTGGCATACCTCAGATGATCACAACCGATCAGGGGACAATGTTCACTTCAGAGGAGTTTATGACCTTTGCTGACGACATGGGCATCAAGATTTATAATTCATCGCCGTACTACGCCCAAGCCAATGGACAAGCAGAAGCTTCCAATAAAATTTTGATCAAGGTCATCAAGAAAAAGATTGAGCAGAATCTCAGAAAATGGTATTTACATTTGAGCGAGGCACTGTGGGCATATCGCATGGCACAGCATGGATCGATCAAGGCTTCACCTTATGAGCTAGTCTATGGACATGTTGCTGTCTTGCCATGGGAGATTCAGTCTGAGACACGGCGTGTCACGTTGCAAAACAAGCTTACAGCCGGTGAATACAAAGACATTATGATGGACAGTTTAGAAGATTTGCACTGTCATCGGCTTAGGGCTTTGGAATACATTGAAAAGAACAAGGTACGGGTGGCCAAGTATTACAACACAAAGGTAAGAAGCAAGAGCTTCACCGAATCAGAGCTAGTATGGAAAGTCATTCTGCCTATTGGTACAAAAGATAGCCGATTCGGTAAATGGTCGCCAAACTGGGAAGGCCCGTATCGCGTGGTGGAATGTGCTCCGGGTAATGCTTATATCCTTGAAGACTTGGAAGGGCAGAGACTCCCCAGAGCCATCAACGGGAAGCATCTGAAGAAATACTACCCTAGCATACCAGTTGGGGGATAATAGCCGATTCATGTGAATCTGGCTCTAACAGCCGATGCCGTGCAAACGGATCGCCTTCAGGACAAAATGGCCGACATCGTATTAACGAGTCGCCCTTAGCAAAAAAAAAATAATAAAAAATATGTATATACAGTTTTGCAAATTGGATTGTTTCGGGCATAGCAAGTTCAGAAGTATCATATACATCAGAATGCCTAATGCAATCTAGTTTGGGTTATTAACGCCGTCCCGGATCACGTCCTCGGCGTCGATGGACACGGAGAGACCGTCGGCATGAGGGGCGAAAGCGGCCATCAGCGTGCCGAACTCCTCCATGTCTTGGCCTGCCCGGATTCCCGGTTCGACGTTCTCTAGCATGATGCCGGAGTTGATCTGGGCGGCGGTCAGAGCTCCCGCGGCACCGTGACGGACGCCGCTCATCGCCACCTGGCGAACGCGGTGGTGCACGTCCGCAAGCTGCTCCACCTGCGTTTGCCCCCGCGCGCGGAGGACGTCGGTGACGTTCGCTGCAGCCACGCGCAGTTCGTGCAGCTGCGTCGTCAGAGCTGCGTAAGTAAGGAAAGTCAGTGATTGGAAACGCGCCGTGCACACAGTTGGACAAAACGGGAGATTACCCGCCACGGTGGCCTGCGACTCCGCGAGGTTGGCCCGCGCCTCCGTCAAATCAATACTGGCGACAACAAGCGTGATGGCTTGGTCCTCGTTCTCCTTATCCAGCCGGCCGGCCTCTTTGGTAGCCTCGGAGTAGAGGTTGCAATACCGCACCATCTCATGGTGGAAGTGGCGGCCGTCGGCAGCGGTGTAGGAGTCGCGGGAACTCGAAGATGATTCCGAGTTCGATTCCACTCCGGAGGTGGTGCCGTGAGCCGAAGCGTGAGGGAGGTTCGGTTGTGGTGCTGTGCGACGCACCGAAGAACTGGCGCCGATTGGTGCACCGGAAGGAAGATGGAGTGGGAGACGTTGGCTGAAAGGGATCGTCAGATCAGGCACCCAGACTTAGCTAGATTTAAAGATCGACGGAAAGGGAGAATAAGATACCTGCTATGGACTCCCCGTCCGCTGACTTGCATCATACGCCTGATTGGAGCCCTTACAGGAGCAGAAGGCACGGCGGCGTCACCAGCGGCGGGGGTTTCCGGGGTCGCCGTCCTAGTTGCAGGAATGGCATCACCATCCGCCAGGGCTGCCCGAAGAAGATCAGCGCCGGGGGCAGGGTTGTTCAGGCCGGCTAAGGAGTTAGCAATGCTGCTGACGAGAGATGGTTGGTGACTGCAGAAACGGATCAAATCAGATAGAAACAACGAGGAGATGGTAGGCTGACGGTTGAACTTACCCCAAAGTATGCTCGATTCGGGCGACGCTGGCCCAGATGCGGCGGATACTCCGTTCCATCTCATCGCCGTCGACGGGCTCAGACGCCGGGCGCTTCCCATGGTTTCCATCGCCGGCCATGGTCATAAACAAGGATTGAGAGCGGAAGCGAAGTGGATACAAGGAGGCGGCCGGGAGAGATGGTCGGTGAGACGGATACGATGGCGTGGGATATTGCCTCAAGCCTGCCAACTATTTATAAGACAACACGGGCACCGAGGCGGTTTCTTTGTGAAGTGAGACGGCACGGCGGATTTTAGGTTGCAGTTAATCCGCGTTTCTTGAATCCGGAACAGTTACCAAATCGGGGAGACGAAGCGCCGCCATCAATGGTCGTACATCGATCGGATTTTTTGGGTCAGGCTGTTTAGCCGATCCTATTGAGAGTACCCACAAGCCGATTCGTGATGGATCTGACTGAGGGGTTAGTTCCAAAGGAAAGCCGAACGGAGCCGATGCTAAGAAGCAGGCCCGAAAGCCGATTCGTATGTAGAACGGATCAGGCTGGGTAATCGATTCTAAGGTACAATGCAAGCCTGAGAGCCGATTCGTATGCAGCAAAAAGTCGTCAACATCTTTATTGGCCTGGAATGAAGGGACGTACATACAGATGCGAAGAAACAATGGCGAATAAGACCTTTGAAGGTGTGGAAATATGGTGAGAACATGCTTATATTTCAAGGATTAAAGGAAGAAGACCTAGATGTACTATGGCTGCTAGTGAGTTTTTCAGCACAAGGAAGACCATCGGATCATAGTTCGAAGCATGAAGAAATCATACTCCGAACTAGGGGGGCATGTGTTAACACCAAATTTTGGGCTGGGAGCCGATAGCCGATACCGAAGGAAGATAGCCGATCTCGGAAGCAGATTCCGTCCAGCAGAAGGAAGGAGAATAGCCGATTGAACGGTGAATCGGTTATCGGGCGAAGGTGACAGAAGGCGTGCAGCGTCGGTATTGGTGACATCATCCAGAGTCTGCACCGCCAAGATGCGATCACGATCGGAGTCTGTTATGAAAGGGAAGATGTGACTCCAAGTTACCTTAGATATAGGATAGTTTGTTAGTTTCCTTATCTATTGATGAGTTGTAATTCGACTAGGACTCTATCTACGCTCAGGGTATAAATATAAGCCCTCAGCCATTGTAAAATACAACAACATCAATACAACACAACTTTCGGCTCCGGCCAACAAACCCTAGAGTCAGTCGAGTCCGGCGAGTTACTTCATCCAGGCTGGGTGTCATCCGGTGGACGCAGGCTTGCTTGTAAGTATCGTCAACCCCCTGTTAAACTATGTCTTTTTAGCGTCATCCGGTGGACGTGGAAGCATGGCGGACCAGGGTCCTTACTAAGCTCTGTTTCTTTGGCGTCATCCGGTGGACGCGGGAAGCATAGTGAGTCAAGGATGATTCACGCTGGTTTACCCGATCAATCTGTGTTAACCGTCATCCGGTGGACGAGATGCAGATTAGGACTGTTTTCACGGGCGGATTAGTTATCGATTCGTGTTTGTTTGCTTGATTAATCTATTAGTTAACGTCATCCGGTGGACAGGCTATAGATTAAGACAGTTTGCATGCATAGATTAGTTATCGGCTCTAGTTAAATTTGGCAGTTTAGCTAGATTCATTAAGTTACCGATGTTGCTTATGTTTATTGTTTATTATTTAAAGCAATCATCAATTTGCCCATCTTGATCCATATGCATCGGCTTGTATCTAATAGATTTATATGTTCAACGAATTATGCTTGCCATTCATTTCATATTGAATGCTTTGCACTAGCCGATTGTATTTTGGATCTAGATTAGATACGGGTCGCACTCAAGTAATAAAGTAAACATTGTCTAGATTCAAAGGTTAACGGATTTAAGTTGCAACTTCATCATGACTGCCTCAATCCGCTCGATCTCCACTGTTGCAAGATTGTGATTTAGATCTATTAGCCGGAGAGTTGAAACATTGTCTACTTTATAGGCTCGTATGTTGCCTGTATACACTGAATCGGCTAAAGTAGCCGATTTCTTCTTGTTTTATATTGAGACATCTTATGATCATGTTAGTTTGCTGTGACTACATCTTTTATAGCATATTTCTGTCTACAGCAAGTATATATCATTGAATTCATGTCTGAATCGGTTAACTTGAGTTATAATGCATGTTTCGCTACAATCGGTTCATAACATGACGGAATCGGCTTTCTAGTCGATCTCCCATTACATCGGCTCTTCGAGCCATATAGTTGGAACTACCTGGACATACTGGTTAGTTTCGCCCTGTGATTACTGATTACGTCTTGTTTCCTTGTCAATTGCAGGTCAAATTGACTGGCACACTTGGGTGTTACTGACACTCTCAGACCGGGTCCAAAGCTAGCTGGATCTGCGAGAGCTTCACTGCCTCAAGGGTCGTTTCCGGCTTCGCTGGTGTGTTGGGCTTAGGGAACCACTTTTTGCGCCAACACCTGGACACACTGTTTAGAGCTGAAAGGGGACAAAACCTGGTATGGCCGAACCATGTTTTGGCTCCCCCCAAGAAAGTGGTGTTTGAATTTAAATAGATTCCCTTTGAAAAGGTAAAAACGACACTGAACCTGCAATTTTTGGTTCGGCCGACCCACTATTTGGGTCCTCTCTGCAGAGTGGCATTTAAATTCAAATAGATTCCCTGTCCAAAGGCAAAAGCAATTCTGATCTTGTCATAATGGGTTCGGCCGACCCATCAATTGAGAGCTGTCAGCAAGGTCAAGTTTGAATTCAAATAGATTCCCTGTCCAAAGTTGAAAACAACAAAAACCAGACCAAGGGGGGGTCGGCCGAACTGGGCCTAGTGGCCTGGCCACCAGCCCTTCTCCCCCTATAAATACCCTTGCATTGTGTGCTCAAATCCACATCCAATCCAGCTGCATTTTCTCAAGGACACAATCTCCCTTCTTCTCTCCATTTGAGCAAGATCTTTCTCAAGTTTAGTTTGAGTTTAGCTACTCAAACCAAAAACCCAAAAATATTGTAGTAGTAGAAGCTTGTCTCACTCTCATCTTTGCTCTCAAACTCTTGTTTGTGGAGGTAGCCATACCCCACAAGGACTACTAACAGTGGGATAGCTAACGCTAATGCTAACACTAATCCATGTTGTTGTAGTGTATTCTTGTGTGAGCTCATTGTTACAGGATGAAGAAGTTCTCCTCCGCACTCAAGAAGGCCAAGAGTGTCGTAGGGAGTTCCTCCCGATGACCCCGCCATGATGAAGATGAAGGAAGAGAAGCCCCACCACGAAGAAGCTTTGGAGTGCCTTCCGAGAGGACGCTCGACCCCGAGAGCGGCCTCATGCTAAATCAAGAAGAGTACCAAAGGTACACCTCCATCCGACACCGAGGGTATGAACATACCGGCATCATCGACCCTGTCCTTTTGGACAGCACAGGTATGACTACGGAATTTAATACTATTTTCAATACAATCGGTTGGGGGAAGTTTTTGGGAAGTGCAAGAACTTGGAATAGAAAAGCTCACCATTGAATTTCTATGATCTTTACAAGCCACTGAAAATAATGTCTACTTTCGCATGTTCAACCAAGAGTATAATTTAACATGGGGAGTTTTTAGCATGGCACATGGTTTTGATAATGACTGTCATCTAGATCTTGTTAATGCAACAAGACGATTTGATAAAGCTGAATTTTGGAAAGCTATAACAGGATCTAATGATTGCTCTAACCCTAAAACTGATGAAATTCATAATCCTACTTTGCGCTTGATCCGATATTGGATGGCTATAACTTTCTTCATGGCTCTAATGTGCAAGTTCTTTATAATGATGAATTAAGACTGCTCTATGCCATGACAAAGAAAATAAAAGTTTCACCTGCTAAGATGTTGGTCCACTTTTGGCTTGGTATTTTCGATAGAAGCGAGCCCTTATTCTTCACTTCTTTTATCACGCGCATTGCTGAAACAATGGACTTGCTGAATCGAAAACATTACTTTGAATACATTGCTTCTCCTAGAGATATTGTGACTGAAGATTTCTTCATAAGCACTCAAGTCCTAAAAAGAGATGAAAATGGTGATATAAAAATGATTTATCCCGGCCATACAACCGAAATCTCTCTCCCTTGTGAGAGGCGTCGCTTGTATGCGCTGTGCACACTAACCATAAATTGGGACCGAGAGACAAGAAGCCAAAATGTTGCAGGACCAAGAAGGGTGACAAGGAGCATGTCACAAGCCGCTCAATTTGAGCAAGGTGGCACATCACGAGCTGCAGGGAGATATAAAGAAGAAGGCGATGAGGCAAGTTCCATGGACATTTCAAGGTCCACGGAACGGCCCAACAGCACACTCCAAGAGTGCGCATTCCCTGGCCGTCCACACGGGCGAGGGGCCGTCGAAGCCAAGGATCGGAAATGGACCAACTCATCAATGACATAGGCGCATTGCAAGTTGAGCAAGATGCAACTTTGAATATGGCACAACAAAATTCTCAACTATTGCAAGCTATCCAAGATGAAGAAGCACAACGCTAGGCGGGATGGTTCCAATACTACCCACCACCACAATGAGCAAAAGGACAAGGTTGGGGGAGATCCTCTCCCCCATCAAGGTAAGTATTCTATCCTAGCTCTTTACATTATTTATTGTATATAAAAAATGCATAAGATAAAAATACCAAAAATATTTCCTTTATTTCCATATGTCTCATGAATATTTAACTTCCTCATGGAAATGATGAATAGTTGCTCTGTTAATGTTTCTTTAATGCCTAGTTTACAACTTAGTATTTCTTTGAGTATGGATCACTTGGCTCATTTAAATCATCATGAACCTGAAAACTTTATGGATGCTAAGTGCTAGAACTAAGTCTAAGTTGTTGTGAGATATGATATAGTGAAACAAGAGCTACTATAATAGTGTTCTAAGCATGCATGATTACTGGAGATTTATTTCTTAATCAATCAAAATCTTATTGTTCCTCAATGATGATAAATTCCTACCACAGCCATGTATGTTACACATGTCTAAAACCTTCCACTTAAGCTACTTCCTTTGTATTGAGTGTTGTCAAGTCTTGTTGACCCTTATTGAGAGTCTTATCATGCTCCCAAGATCAAGATCATGTACACACAACATATATACATGCTGCTTCTACACTGGAAGTACGCAACCACATGCCTTTCATTTCCACCAAATAAATGCTCCATGTGTTAAAGTCATAGAAAATCTCTCTTAGTCATTATGGTAGTAGAGACAAAAGGCTATTCAAAATGAAAATAAAAAGAAATAAAGATGGACACAGGAATGTCCATAGAAAAGAAAAGAAAAATATTTGAGCAAGTCTAGTCTCATAAAGAAAGGAAAAATGATAGCGATGTCTCTAAAATTTGTTAGAGAGAGATACAATTCAAATAGGGGAGCATTATATTCCATCATCATCCACACACTTGCACATCTTGATCTAAGAGCATGACACTTTTCTCTTTGGATCCTAGCTTTGACTCTACAACATATGCAAAGTAAGTATGCTATATTCTTTCATTCCTACCTTAAGCTCCACATAAGCCATTTTTAGAAGTAGCATGATAAAGAGAAGGCAACATTTACTTTATGCCTTGGTAAGGAATCATACACCATTCGAGCGACCTGAGAGAACCATATGAGGAACATTAAGTTTTCTTTTGCAAAACATTGCTAAAACCTCCAGTATGAAACTTGCAAAGAATGAGAAAAGTAGTGCTCAAGTTAAACTGTTCTGTCTCACAACCACCTAAGGTAAAGGGGAAGTCATTAGCCCCATAAAGGACTAAGGTAAAATGGGTGAATTTCTATAGCCAATTTTTCCATTCAAAAGAGAAGTATTTAGTTGTACACATGGTATTATTGAAATATGAACATAGTAGCAAATCCTGATCCACCGAGGCTAAGTTTAATTATTTGCTCGGGACGAGCAAATGTTAAGCTTGGGGGATCTTGTTGACGGTGGCTATACCCTAAAATTCCACATTCAAACACCGTCAACAGGCCTAGGACTCAAGGGAAGATAAACATATCATGAGCATATTTTATCCATAACTAGTTCCACATGTACTCTTAAGCATGTGATTGCAGAGGACACCAAAACAGTGCAAAAGTAAGCACCTAGGGGCTAACTACATGGTTCGGTCGAACCATGTCATGTTGCCCCAGACCACCACCTTTCAACACAGTGCATACAACATCAAATGAAAGAGATCAGAGCCAAGGGTGGGCCCACCCATGGGTCGGCCGAACTACCCATGGGGCCCACCTGGCTCTGGTGATGTGGCAGGATCCGTGTGACCTTCCACTCAGCTCATATCAGCCCTCAGATCAACATGTGCTTCCATTCAACGGTGGAGAAGCAAAGCACAAGGACTCAACGTGACAATGTGCAAACTAATCAGAACCAACACATGGGAAGAGTCTATGACAGATGGGGACCACGGTGGTGGGCCCCTACCCACCAGGGGTGGGTCGGCCGAACTACCAAAAGTGGAACCAAGCCACCTACACACTCAGTGACAAGTAGGGACTCCTTCTAGAAGACCCTGGCTGGGCCCACCAGTCATAGGGGGGTCGGCCGAACCCCCTAGTGCCCAGCCAGGTCGGTTGGCCTCCACTGACTCCAAGCATGTTTCCCATGTGCTCAAATCACCAAAGCCGTCCATCTTGAGGCGGTTTCAAGGTGGTGGATCCAAGGGTGGAGAGGCAAGGAGCACGCGGATCGCTGACGTGGCACCCCCTCATCCTCCACTATAAATAGAGGCTGCCCACTCCTCTTCAAGACACACCATACAACACAAGAAGCAAGCTACAGTGAAGTTCTACTCTTTAGTAGTAGTATTAGTCTAGTGTGGGAGTTAGAGTCGAGTCGAGCTACGCTCGGAGTCTCCGGAGTCGTCTACTGGAGAGTCTGGTATAGCTCTTGTACCTTTCCTTCTGCAAGACTTTATCCTTATTAATATATATTATATTTACTTTACTTCACTAAGTTCTTACTTAGTCTTTACTATTCTTTATAGTATTGTTGTGCCTTGTCTTTTTCTATAGTTGTTTTATACTTGATAGTGATCTTGTCCCAACTCAACGTGTGTTAGTTCATCGCCTGTCATAGGCTATTCTAGTTGTTGGTACGTAGCTACAATAGTGAGACTTAGTGTAAGCGTGGTGCTTAGACTAGATCTTGCCTTTGATTACCGCTTGTCGCACTGATTGTTTGTGGGTGCTAGCAGGTGTTGATAGCCCTGTCTAGTCTTAGTATCCCTCCACATGTTTTAGGCAAGTTCTTAAAAGGTAGGCTCCCATAAGAGTGTAGGCGCTTCGGGTAGAGGTTTTGTCCTCTATTGTCTTGCACTACCCCCTGCACACCGGTAGTAAGGTAACTATCTTAGTATAAGTCATCTATTTGATAGGGTAAGTCACAAGAGTAAAGTAAGTGTCATAGGAGTCTTTTACTCACTCGTTGTCCTCCCACCTAGCTATACTCTACTAGTTATCTTTTAGTTATCTTAATACTTGTTGTGTGTTGGTGTCATTACCTTTTCCTCTACCTATCGATTTACCCCCCTACCACTAGCTGGTACTAATTTGGTATAGACTTAAGGATCTCTCTCTCTTTTTATTAATTATTCCTAGCAACCGCTTTCCCTTGGGATAAAAATAAATAACGATACCTTGGAATACTCCCGGGTGAAGTGCTACAGCGGTATATTCTGTGCGCTTGCGGAATTATCCAATAGACATAAGAAATACCCTCAGGCACTTCTGGCGCCGTTAGCAGAGATAGCCTAACACCCTGTCTCTGGTGGTTGCGCTAAGAAGTGTCAACAATGATGGAGGTCACGCGGATTGATGACGTGGCAGTGGATTAGCCTCTACTCCACCTCCCCCTATAAATACCCCCCATAGGCCTTCACTTTAGAGCATGATTCATAGGAGAGACCACTATGTAGTAGCTTTAGGTCTGCTATAGTGCTGTGCTAGTTGGGAGAGAGTGAGGGAAGTCTTCAGGAGAAAGCCCCGGGCCTGTCGGGAGTCTTCACCAAGGTGTATGTCAGCGGATGCAAGCTTCTAGTAAGTTTTACATCTGAGTCCTTCTAGTATTTGATATTCTGGTTCTAGTACTTCAAGTATGTACTTGCTTTACTTGCACATTGCTTTACTTAGTGAAGTACTCTAGTCTCTGGCAAAGATTAGAGTAGTAAGTATTGTGTAGACGTGGTGTCTAGACTATATCTTATCAGTGTGGGCCGCTTGTCGCACGGATTGTTTGTGGGTGCCAGCAAGTGGTGACAGCCTTGTCTGGTCTAACTATCCCTCCACGTGTGTAAGACAAGTTATTAAAACGGCAGGGCATCAATACAATAGCATAGCCACCTCGGGAGGAGTTATATCTCCTCCTGTTTCGCCTATCGCCTCTTGTAAAGGGAGGAGGTGGTAAACCTCTTTATACTTAGAAAGCCAAGACCAGATATCATTTGCTACATAGAACCTCTCTATACCTATATCCTAAACCCCTTTGATCACCAAATCGTTTGATCACTATCTGACGGCGTTGGACCTAGTTAGTTCACTTCACGTTCCCTGTGGAAAACACGATACCTAGAATACTCCCAGTGAAGGCTACATTGACTACCTACGCTTGCGGTATATCTGTTTGCCACCTTTGGTGTCAACATGGAGCATAGATGTATACTTCCAGTGTAGAAGTAATACATAGGTGGAATTTGTACGTGATCTTGATCAAAGAATATGACTAGTTTCTCTACCTAGATCAAATAAGGTCTAACCAGGCTCAAAACAGATAAGAGCTCTTTCTTTTGGGGGTTTTAGTAGTTTGTGGATGTATGGTTTGATGATAGGTACGTAACTCCATAAAGGAACCATGAGCAAGAATTTGAATTTATAAATCAAAATATCTGGTTGGTTCTCACTCATTCTTTAGGTCAGGTAAAAGTTTTACTTATGCCAATTTCAATCTTACAAGAGCATAACTTAGGTTATTAGCATGTGCAACCCACAATAGTGTTTGACTTAAGACCGAATTCAGATATCACACTCAAAACTTTCATAGTAAGGGTTGTATAACAAGATTTTGCAAATCATCATAGAGCAATTGTTCATCATTTTCAACAAAGACATATCATATTATTTTTCTCATCTTATCATTATTTTTATTTATTTATTGTTATGCAAGAATTTAGAATTGCTTTTCATATTATAACTCACAGTAATTAAGAAAAAAATAGCTGGGTTTAGAAACCATACCTTGGCGAGGATGACGGCTCCCCCAAGCTAGCTTCTTCTTCATGATCGGATTCTCCTCTTGGTCGGGTTATCTCCTCTTTTGCATCTTATTATGATCACTACGCTTTGCTTTTTATTACTACTATGATGAACTAAATTTATATTATATTATATTTTATTATTATTGTTTTATGTATATATTTTTATTTTTATTTTTTAATCTCTCTTTTAAAATGGTTTTTATTAAATGCAAGACATAAATTTAAACACGCTTCTAACAATTAATTGATTTAATGCACGAAGAAGGGAAATATGCCAATGCAGTAATTAAAGAGAGAGATAGAATACTTACTCCTATAGCTGTCCTTCCTCGGAAGGAGGTTCTTCCTTGACTGATGTCTTCTTCCCATCTTGTCCTTCTTTGACAATAGCGGGGTCTGGTGTAGAGGCTGTAGATGATGGTTCCTTCTTAGCCGCATCTCTGTCTTTCTTGTTTCTCCAGATTCTTGGTTTTCTCCTCCTCATGGATCGACTCTTATTTTTCTGCATATTAGTTGCATGGTGCGGTGCACAAGAGAAAACAAATCTTTCTTTCTTCCCATTTATATAAAAATCCATGCTACCATTAGCAACAAATATGCATGCATTCACATTATTCAAGAAAGGTCGGCCAAGAATGCGGGGTAAGTTGTCCCTATTACCCATGTCTAAAATCATGAAATCTACAGGCACAAAGCTATTTCTTACTTTTACCAGAACATCACAAAGTACTCCTTCTATGTAGCAAGTTGTTTGATCAGCTAATTGCACATATGCAGAAGTTGGTACTAGTTCAGTGTAGAACAGCTTTTCATAATGTTCTTTAGACATGATGTTAATGCTAGATCCTAGATCACATATAGCATTATGGAACTTTTGAGATTGAATAGAACAAGATATGACAGGGGTTCCAGGATCTCCCTTTTTAGTTGGAAAATTCCATCCATCTAGTTCATAGCCATGATAACTAACAGTAACAAGATTAGCAGATGCCATGGTTGTTTCAGGCTTTCTTGGTATTCTATCTTTTTCAAAAGATGGAATTGCAGCTGCTAGTTGTGCTAATTGGGTTTCAAGCATCTTATTAAAACTATGTTGATTCTTAATTGCAGAAGAGAAATCATCTAATTTAGCATTTATGCTATCTAGCATCCTATCATTAGCATGGAGCTTCTTGTTTATACTATCAATCATTCTACCTTGACCATAGACAATATCTTTAATAGAAGGGTAGTTATTACCTTGGTTGTTTGGACGTTGCGAAGAATTGAAAGTGTTATCTTGAGAATTGGAGCGCTGAGTCCATCCTTGGTTTGAAGAACGAAAATTGTTTTCATTGTTGATGAAGTTGAGGTCTTCATGTGTCTCAGGACAATGGAGTCCAGAATGGCGAACTTCTCCACAGACTTCACACGTCATGTGGGTCTCCATGGCTTGCACGGTCTCAGGTGTACGCATACTCTCGCAATTTTCTAGCCTTTTGGTTAGTAGGTCCACTTTAGCTGCAATCATGTCAGCTTCCTTTAAAGAATGCATACCTCGCTTGCGCGGTTGCAGACGTTCCTCGTTCCATCCTTGATTGGACACCATCTTCTTGATCAAAGCCTTCGCATCTGAAACTTTAAGAGAAAAGAATGCTCCACCAGCGGCAGCATCTAGATGGCTTCTATCAAGAGGGGTTAATCCATGGTAGAAGTTTTGGATCAAAAGCCAATCCTCCATACCATGGTGTGGACAAGCAGTGACATACTCTTGCATTCATTCCCAAACCTCGGGAATCGATTCATCGGTTTATTGTTGAAAACTAAAGATCTTATTGCGAAGAGCATTGGTCTTGTCTAGAGGAAAGAATTTCACTAGGAAAGAGTTGGAACACTTTTCCCATTTATTCACATCATTTCGGTTCATATAGAACCATTGCTTAGCTTTTCCTAACAAGGAGAAAGGAAAGAGTCACAAACGAATTGCGTCTAGAGTTACTCCTCTAATGGTAAACGTGCTGCATATCTCCAAGAAGGTTGGAGGTGTGCGTTAGCATCCTCATGAGCTTTGCCACAAAATGGGCTAGCTTGAACCATTGTGATTAATGCGGGCTTTAACTGAAACTGAGTGTTCGCCTCGATGACACCAGGGCCTGTTGCTATATTAGCAGCAGAAGGTGCAGAGAATTCAAGGATGGTCCTTTCGGCCATATTCATGATCCTAAGGATAACTATCTAGACTTTACTCAAATCAAAGGAATTCAACAATTGCCTTCCCCGACAACGGCGCCGAAAATGCTTGTTGACAGTTACTAATGCTATTAAAAGAGTGTAGCCAAATCTATCCTCTATTAGTGGTAACAATACTTCTCAACGCAATCACTGGGGTTGTCAATTCCTATGCTCAAAGTATGTGATTGTTGGCCAAAAATGCTATGGGTTGCTCTATAGGATAGGTGATGGGATTCTGCAAGCGCACAGAACTATCATGTAGCACTTTACCTGGGAGTACCAGGTGTCAAATTTATATTTTTCCAAAGGAAGACGGGGTTTATGATTCCTAGGATCTGATAGTCAATGATCTAGATATGGATAAATGGGGTAACAACCTTAGTAAGGATAAATCAATGAAGTATAACTAAGGTGGAAACACACTAGGATAAATTGAGGTACCTCTGGAGTTTTAGGGGAGAATTCTATTTCAGTAAAAGATTAAATGATTGTTATACCAAACAGACTACTATACCCGGGTCACGCAAAGTCCTAAACTCGCTGGGGATCCGACTGATTAGGCACCGTACGCCCAAAAAGCCTATGCTGATAAAACCAGGCCGAACGTGGTGGAATCCAGAGGATTCTAGGGCTGTCACCACCTAGAACCTACCACTACTATCCGTGGACCTAGCCGCACTCAAGGGTAAGCTATAGCCTAGGCACCACACTTAATCTATAAAACTTACTACTCTAACTCGAGCTCAAGAATTAGAGCACTCTAACCAAGCAATGAGCAAGTAACCAGCTACTTAAAGTATAACAATAAATGAAGAAGGGGATCTTTATTACCGCTAAGAGTGAAGAACACCGCAGAGGAGGTCGCTGACAGACCTAGCTCCTCCACAGACTTCCTCCTTCTCCTGACTTCTCTCTTACTACTCTACTCTTCTCTAGCTAGCACTATTCCTAAGAGCAGAGCTTTGCTAGAGAGAGAGGAGCTACTGACTATGAGCTGAAGCTCTGGTGGTGTTTCTAGTTGTTTCTCTAGTGGTTTCTGCTTACAAGTGAGGATTCAAGTCCTATTTATAATGTAGGAGTGCTCCAGGGGTACTTGTAGAGGTCCTGGAGGTTAGTGGCACGAAGTGGCAGGGCGGGTGCCCTCCTAGGGGGCGGGCGCCCCCCTTGGATGCACCATCTTGCATCCTACGTCCCTCCTTCCTCCTTATAGGCGGTTGCAAGGTCGGTTGGTACCTTGAAATGGCGGTTTGCAACCCCGGGAGGATGACATGTGGGTCCGTCAATCCATGGCACATCACATGGTCACCGTTGGATGAAAACCAACTTCATTTGATGGCTAGGATGACTCCTGGACACCTTCCCTCGGATTGTGGTCATGGCACTCACTTTGGACAAGGCGGGCGCCCTGTTGATAGGGCCACCGGATCCTCGTGCCATGTCTCTGAGCCGTTGATGTTGTTTCAATGTGCCACAGGCCATTTGGGAGGTTGGCACACGGATCCATGAGGTGGCATGCCAATTTGGCACCACTCATAGGGTGGGCGCCCTATGTAGGGGGCGGGTGCCCCCTCTGGCTCCTATGTGGCAGCTGAGGTGCTGAGGTGTCTTGGTATGCTTCAGTTTTGCCTGTTTTCCATTTTTCCTGCATACACAAGATTTCTCTAGGGACAAGTGGAACTAGGTAAGTTTCAAAGTGAGTTCTTTGCTTTTTATGTGGTTTTACTTTGATTATGGGTGAAATGTTGACGGTAAAATAGGGTGTTAGCGACCGTCAACAACAAGAGCACTTTGGAGCAACAGTACCTTTCCGATTCTCGAATAGACTGGGAAGGGGTAATCGGAGAAGGCTGCCAAAAAGCTCTATGAACACTAACCCTAACGTGGTGGATTATGAAGGCCTGTCAGAGCTGTCACCCCTGAGGCTACCACAACTAACAGTCAGATTAGGCACAATCTTAGGTAACAAATAGTCTAGACGTCATGTCTACATTGTCGATTACTACCCTAGTCAAACGTTATAACTAGAGCACTCCATACGAATGGAGATCCCATGCCAAAGCATAACAACTATACTAACCAATCACAATATGATGCATATAAGTAAATAGAGAAGATAAATATATAAAAGCATAAGTCTTACAGAGATAAGATACAAGTCATACCAGACCTCAGAAGACTCCTCCAGAACCCGAGCATGGCTCCGCTCTCCCTAACTCTCAACTAGAACTAATCTACTACATTGGAGAGAGGTTATCCTTCAATGGGACACCTCTCCATCCAAGCCCTAACTAGAGAATATGAATTATAATAATGAAAGGGGTAGTGCCTAGGGGGTCCCTGGGGCTCTATATATACGGGGCGGCCTCCCCTCCTCCACCTTGAGCAAGTGATGTGGTACTAAACCTTTCCACCATGTCTCATTTAAGTGCACATAGGTCTTAATGGGCCAAATTCTGATTTAGGCCCAATTAATCCCGCAGCCCTTAATTAATCCCGCAGCTCATGTTCTAGAATGTTCTAGTGTTTGTAAAATCCATATCTTTTTATTCCGAACTCCAAAAATAGCAAGTAATATATCCCTTTCGATCGTCTCGACAAACTCTACGCAATGGTGTGCTCTAGTTCCTTATTTGAGATACTTTTACTTGGTGAAAAATTGAATATCCCTTCATACCCTGCAAAACAAGTGAGAACACCAAAACTCGTAGAACTTGTTAGAATCAAACACTATAACTATGTTGTGGATTGTTTTATGCCCTTGATTCATGTTTAGTTGATGGGTAAAAATGAGCAATAACTACCGTCAACAAGTTCCCCCAAGCTTACCCTTTGCTAGTCCCTTAGCAAAGCCAAACTTAGCAATAGATGTAGCCACGTCTTTGGAGATACCCAAGTGTTCAAAAATTACCCTAGGATTAGAGTGAACCATTCTGACTTTCAAACTTACCTTTATTACCTTTAACTATGGAGCTTGTAGCCTTTCTCTTGGGTCTTGGGCAATTGAAGGACAGAATGTTTACGTGAAGCACTATTGCTCAAGCTCTTTTGCTCAACTCTTATCCTGGAGTATTTGCAAGTTTTTTTAATAGAAACCCTAGAGTTTCTTGTGTATGACTCCCTCAAGTCTCTCAATATGTGGTATTTGTGGATCCTTACCAAGGCAATAGTGACGCATGCCTTTTCTCTCTCTCTTATCCTATAACTAATGGCTTATGTGGAGCTCATGGGTAAAGAGACAGCTCATACATACTTGCAATGAATATGTTGTAAAGTCAAACAATGGATCCAAAGGAACAAGTCATACAATCAAATCTAGATGTGCATGTGTGTGGATGTGAGGTGGTAGGTGGACATATGTATGGTGGCTAATCCTAATTCTAATCTTTTGCTCCTTGAAAACATTTATCTCTCTCCTTTTTTCAAACACTAGGGAGTTGTGCTGCAGGACAACATGGGCTATCTTTCTTTTTTTTCAGGCGGGCATCAGACTACCCATTGTTATGATAACTCGGACACTTGTCCATTTTTACCTCTCAGGCGGGCATCTTTGTACCCATTGTTTTCTCTCATCTCACTCTTTTGCATAACCACATGCCTCTTCTCTGCAACAGTACTTTCCTTTTTCTTTTTCTTTTGAGAGGTAGCGACAAGAACTTTGGAGCATTGATCTGGGGTAACCAATGGGGTATATTTTTGGGTGGAATGTGGATGCGCCTACTCTGATATGAGTAGTGCATAATGGGTGGAGTGCAAGTGATCTTGATTGTAAAGGCATGACAAGTTCCTAAGGTATCAACAAAGCTTGACAAAACTCAAAACGAAGCAAGTAGCATGTGTATGTTTTTTTCTATTCTAGCATGTATGGCTGTGGTAGGAATGTAAAGCTCTTATCATACAGGAACTCATCATGTTGTTTTAAGGATTTTCAAAATAAATCTTCAGGACTCAAGTATCACTAGGAACAAGATAAATAGCAGCTCAAACTTTTCATATCATATCCCTCAATCACTTGGACTTAGATCAAGCATTTGCTACCAACAAGCTTCAGGTTCAAAGTAAATCTTCATGTCAAAATAGTTGTATCTAAAACTTGGGATAATTCAAGGTTGAACACTAGGAAATAAAATGGGATTCTGGTGAGGTGCTAAATATCAATTCTATACATGGTGTCTATCTATGGAGTTCATTTTATCTAGGCAAAATTTTCTGTAATCACTATCTCTTTATTTTATTTTAAACATACTAAACTAAACTAAACTAAGCAAATCTTTATTTGGTTTCAATTTCATTTCACTAGCTAACACACTCAAAAAGCCATATAGTATAATGATAGGATGTGAAACTTATACTTAGCTAGATTTAAGTAGAGGATGCCCTCCCCCAAGCTGGATGTTGACATGGTTTTTAATGTTGCAAGTTGAGTGATCCTTCTAGGAGCAGGTGTACCGGCAGCGTAAGGGCACCAGGCTGTTTAGCTCTTTGATCATGTATTGTCCTGTAAAACTCAATTGCCAACAAGAATACCAATTCTCATGGAGAGGGGTTAGGTTTAATACTACTACATGGTTACTAATTGTTTTTATAATTCCAGCAGAAATTTTCCTAAGTGGGTGGACCTTAATGTGCCCATATATTTTTTTGGTATTTTAAAGTTTATGAATGCAGAAAGTAAATATGATGCAAAAGTCTATCTAGATGCATGCAAATTATTTTTGTGCCACCACATTGAATAGTCTATATGAGCCATGCCACAAGATTAATCACATGGGCTTAGAGTTTTTCAATGCAATACTGTTGACGGTGGATATACCCTAAAATTCCACATTCAAACACCGTCAATAGGCCTCGGATTCAAGGGAAGATAAACATATTATGAGCATATTTTATCAATAACTAGTTCCACATGTACTCTTAAGCTTGTGATTGTAGGGGACACAAAAACAGTGCAAAAGTGAGCAGCTAGGGGCTTGCTACATGATTTGGCCGAACCATGTCATGTTGCCCCAGGCCACCACCTTTCAACACAGTGCATACAACATCAAATGGAAGAGAGCAGAGCCAAGGGTGGGCCCACCCATGGGTTGGCCGAACTACCCATGGGGCCCACCTGGCTCTAGTGATGTGGCAGGATCCGTGTGATCTTCCACTCAGCTCATATCAGCCCTCAGATCAACATGTGCTTCCATTCAATGGTGGAGAAGCAAAGCACAAGGATTCAACGTGACAATGTGCAAACTAATCAGAACCAACACATGGGAAGAGTCTATGACAGATGGGGACCACGGTGGTGGGCCCCACCCACTAGGGGTGGGTCGGCCGAACCGCCAAAAGTGGAACCAAGCCACCTACACACTCAGTGACAAGTGGGGACTCCTTCTAGAAGACCCTAGCTGGGCCCACCAGTCATAGGAGGGTCGGGTGAACCCCCCTAGTGCCTAGCCAGGTCGGTTGGCCTCCACCGACTCTAAGCATGTTTCCCATGTGCTCAAATCACCGAAGTCGTCCATCTTGAGGCGGTTACAAGGCGGTGGATCCAAGGGTGGAGAGGCAAGGAGCACGCGGATCGCTGACGTGGCACCCCCTCATCCTCCACTATAAATAGAGGCTGCCCACTCCTCTTCAAGACACACCATACAACACAAGAAGCAAGCTAGAGTGATGTTCTACTCTTTAGTAGTAGTATTAGTCTAGTGTGGGAGTTAGAGTCGAGTCGAGCTACGCTCGGAATCTCTGGAGTCGTCTACTGGAGAGTCTGATATAGCTCTTGTACCTTTCCTTCTGCAAGACTTTATCCTTATCAATATATATTATCTTTACTTTACTTCACTAAGTTCTTACTTAGTCTTTACTATTCTTTATAGTATTGTTGTGTCTTGTCTTTTTCTATAGTTGTTTTATACTTGATAGTGATCTTGTCGCAACTCAATGTGTGTTAGTTCATCTCCTGTCATAAGGTGTTCTAGTTGTTGGTACGCAGCTAGAATAGTGAGACTTAGTGTAAGCGTGGTGCTTAGAAGTACACAAAAGCTCTACATCGACGCCACTGTTTTATTTGTACAGGCGGTTCCTGTTACCGGACGCCAGCAGAAAAAAAGGTGGGGCCAGAGATAAGAACCGCCAGTGCAAATCAGTTTGCACAGGCGGTTCACTTAAGGAAACCGCCAGTAGAAATGTCCTATTTCCACTTGCGGCTCAATTAAGTGAACCGCCAGTAAAAATCAATTTTCACAAGCGGTTCACTTAACTGAACCGCCAGTAGAAATAGGACATTTCTACTGGCAGTTTCCTTAAGTGAACTGCCTGTAGAAATGGTTTTCTACAGGCGGTTCACTTAAGGAACCGCCAGTACAAAGCCTGCTATAAATGCCCCTTCTTCCTCCCCGAGCCGAGCAGTAACTCGCAGCCAACTTCCGTAGTTTGCGATTTTGGTGGTCCAGACTTTTCCAAATACAAGGGGAGAGGTTTTGATCTTCATTTCTTTGAAGGAGATTGCTAAAAAAGGTTAGTTTACTTACTTCTAACCTCGTTTTAACCATTCTTTGCTCCATTTAGCCAAATTTTGGATCTAGGGTTTCACCATGAGCTAGAGAGAGGAATAGCTAGGTTATTGTCTTTTTTTCAAATGAGGTTGCTGAACACGGTTAGATGAAGTTTGCCCTCTCTCCCTATCATGATTGTTTCTTAGTTTAAATAGTTTCTCCCCTCTCTCAACATGGTTAGTTCACCTCCATTAATATAAGAATTTAAGCCATATTTGTATGACTTTGCATGTGTAGTATGATTAACATGATTTAATGGAAGATTATAATAGTGAATACCCATTCTTCCTCCCCGATCTAAGCAGAACTCGCAGCCAACTTTCATTGGAGGCGATTTGGTGGTCTACATGCATTTCACCCTCTACAAGGGGAGAGGTTTTCATCTTCATTTTTTGGAAGGAGATTTCTAAAAAAAGGTTAGTTTATACCTCTCACATCTTTTTAAACCATTCTTGCTCTATTTAGCCATTTTTTGGATCTCGGGTTCCACCATTATTGTCTCTCTTTTCATTGAATTTGTTATTTGTAGGTAATGATGGAGAGGCCATACTAGATGTATAAGTTACCAAGAGTCGATCCATCATACCTACCTGAGCTCAACAGGTTCATTGATGCCGCTAAGAGCCATGCTAGGAGAACAGACATGAAGCACATATATTGTCCATGCACAGACTGCAAAAATATTGTTGTGTTCGATGACACAGAGCCAATCCTTTCTCATCTGGTCCGTCGAGAATTTATGCAGGACTATTTGATTTGGACTAAGCATGGAGAGGGTAGTTCTGCACCTTATTTAGCTGAAAACCATGAGAACATCGGCGCCGATGGCCTGGATAAGTTTGTACGAGGGACACATCAGCCTATTACCCAGAGTGAACATGTAGTGCCAAATGTTACTGATCATGATTTCGTTGGAGGAAATGTAGACGACAGAACTGATCATGTCCTACCAGATGCTGAGGAAGATGCAGAACTCTTAGACGCAATGTTGCGTCGTCATACTGATCCATCAATGTTCTTCATGAAAGGTATGGAGGCCATGAAGAAGGCAGCAGAAGAGACTTTTTACGATGTGTCGAAGGGTTGTACGAAAGAGTTCACGACCCTGCGGTCCGTGATGAAGTTGTTGATGGTCAAAACTAGATATGGTCTTTGCGATGCTGGTTTCGATGCGTTCTTGAATATTCTAGCAGATATGCTTCCAAAGGAGAACAACGTGCCAGCTAATACCTACTACGCAAAGAAGCTAATCAGTCCGCATACTATGGGTGTCGAAAAGATCCACGCCTGTAGAAATCATTGCATCCTTTATCGAGG